>OY757927.1:70085428-70112928 GCA_963585895.1 Sepioteuthis lessoniana | reverse complement strand
CTCTTTTCAATTGGACAAAAACGTTTTTTTTTGTAAACAAAATATGCTTTTGCTTCATTTTGCATATAAGCAAAATTTTTATTTTCGGGTGTTATCTATTGCGAAACATTTCACAATTGATGCTTTGTTGCAAAAAAAAAATATGAGAGGGAAGTAATCTTAGATAAAGTGAACCACTTATGCATTTTTTGCAATTTCAATTAGTTAAAGTGTCATATTAGAAATTATTTTGCTTTCAAAGTTTTAATACCCTACATAATACATACTATGAATTTTGATCATACAATGAATCAGGAAGAATGGGATTAGTATACCTTTGGCTAAGAAGAAAATTAACATATTTAATGGAGACATGGTTTATTAATTATCAAGGACAACACACACACACTCACTCACTCAAACACACACACACACACACACACACACACACACACACACACATATATATATATATATATATATATTGTTCAAACAGGCTTTCTTATAGACCAGAGTATTTTTTTCTTTAGGCAATATGCATTGAAAATAAGAAAAATAAAATCTAACTTAAAAAAAAAAAAGCATTTAATATTGCACGAATGTAATAAAATATTAAATAACTAATCTTAGCAGGTTTCTTAACTGAATGGACCAACCATATGCAATAATAATAATAATAATAATAATAATAATAATAATTAATGGAAATATGAGGAAGAGTGGAGACAATCCAAACTACAGCATTGCTTAGATTGCGAAGAATACTGGGAAAAGTCCAGGAGACTTGTTGTCACTCGAACTCCAGTAGAAAACCATCAGCTAACGCTGAATTGAAAAACTTTCATGGTGTAAAAATAATGATTTGAAAAAATAATACCCATATTTCCCCACAGGACAACAAGAGACATGGTTGAAAGCGCTTTAGTAAACGTGGGACACATTATTCCCCATTTGGATACGAAAAGAAACAAAAAGACTTGAACGTCTGACGGGAAAATCATAAGAAAAAAATACTTTGTGGTCTATAACAAAGCCTGTTTGAACAATGACCTGCTGCTAAAATACACTATATATATATATATATATATATCAACAAACGATCGATTCGCAGTCTTTTCAGAAAGCGTTCCTTATTTACTCTGATAAGTATTTTTTTCCCAATACACAGCTTGCCATATATACGGGGGTCTTTGTTTTGAGGTTACTCATAAAGGTGATAAATCAAATTAAGGTCTCGAGGATTAAACAGAGATTGGTTATCAATGTTTTGTTGGCTTAGAAGTTCAAGCTATGTGTAATTTTCTGAAGAATTTATATGTATTAAGAAGAATGTTTTATTCAAAAACCTATTTACCAGTGAGCTAAGCATGGGTTTGCCGCTAAAGTGCATAAGTCAAAAAGACAGCCCAGGGAATGGAAGCAGACTGTCTTTCCGGTAAAATTTCTGAGAGGAGTGATCACTAAAGTAGGTCAGTATGACAGTATTCTGGGATATGAATTTACCTATCATTATCGATGTGCTAAAAAAGGTACAACTGCAAAAAGCGCTTCCCTTTGTCAACATCTTATGTAAAATTGCCCTCATTTTTTGTATGACCCACGAATATATATATATATATATATATATATATATATATATATATATATAATTAAGTGTGTGCGTATTTCTGTGTTTTTTCCAAGGATACTGGCGCAAATTGTACTCAAGCTCTCTGAGAATGAATTTGATTCGATAGTTGGTTACTCCGTTCTGTCGACTGTGAAGATATATATATATATATATATAGTGTGGAAGCAAAATATTGAATAAGTTTTAAAATGTTTTTAGTCTGATGTCATTAATTTTCAAAAAGCGCTACAAAACTAAATGTTCATGATTAGCTCTATTTTTCAACACTTTTTGAAGTTGAAATTTAGCCCAATACGTGCAAGCAAGAAAAGAAATGACAACGAATCTCTCATTTGCTTAACGCCAAAACCAATCCCCCAAAAGTTTCTAAACATTTGGGGTGTCTTTATGGCTTACTTCAAGGCCAAACCTGAACTCCCTTGATTACGCTATATGAGAAGATTTAGAAAACAAAAAAAATGCACATTCCCATCCGAAAATTGGTTCATTTAAGACTGTCGTTAGGGAGGAATGGAATGAAATGTCTGAAGAATATATTTTGAAGGCATGCGAATTGTTTCGAAGGTGTGGTGATAAAATCATAAGGAAAAATGGCGGTCATATTGATTAAATTTACTATTTTGTTGTTTTTTTCTTAAATTAGAATTAATCTAGTCGTTTATTATTGTACTAGAACATTCCTAATTTTGCTTCTGCCCCTATATATATATATATATATGTATATATAGTATTCTTTGGTCCAGTTAAACCGGAGTTGGGAGTAATTCCATCCGGACAAGAAATTATTCATGAATGAATATTTAAATTTACCTGGTAAAGAGCTCAATGTAACACTAATACAGAGCAATAAATTCTTTAAGAAAAACAACTAAACCAGTCACATAGGATTATAAATTTATTTCCATCCAGTTACGCATTTTTGAAATTTCCAAAAAACACGAAAAAAAAATTAACAGGACTTCTTCAGATCTTTTTGATAAAAAAACTATATATATATATATATATATATATATATATATATATATATAAAAGTGTGTGTGTGTGTGTGAAACAAAAATACTACATGTATATTTTTTATCTTTTAATTAATATATTCTTGAAATATTCTGTTTTTCCATACACATATATATATGTGTGTGTGTGCGCGCGCGTGTGTGTGTGTGTGTGTGTGTGTGTGTGTGTGTGTGTAAAATACTCGTGATAACAGTGACAAACTCTTTTCTGGATGTTCTTAGACAAAAGCAACACATCTTCATTGTCTTGTAACAGTAGATTCAGTTACCACATTCTGAGGCCAACGATGGTACTTCAGTAGACTGAACTATTTTCTTATCCGTGTTTGTATGTTTGGCCTTTGTATCGCAACTCATTTTTCTGGAAGAATTGTATTTATTTACTAAACCAATCCCCTATGGATAAGAAAATGTCCAAAGGTCAATTTTTTAATCGGTGTACAACTGGGTTAAATTCAGAGTTTTACATTTCGTTGTAAAGATGGATCTACGCCCGGATATAATGCTTTCGAGTGAAGATAAACGTAAACAACTTCGTCCTGGATTTGAACTTGGGTCGCAGAGTTTATTTTCTTCAGAGGCATGAGTAAATACCTTCAATAGTCGACTATTTAGAGATGTACATGCACGCTGGACAGATTAGTTATATTGTACGAGATTACATTGGAAACGATGTGGGAATGCTTTCCCGACATCTATCCCGGTAGGAATTTAAATAGATAGAACGATCTTACGTTTATCTCTCCGTTCGTATATCCGCTCCCGGATTTCGATGTATATTTCGAGTATATCCTCAAATTCCTTTCCCAATATAAAATATGATATAGCTTATTTTTTTAAGAATTAATTTTGTTTTAGGAAATCATTTTCTGATTTAATTTTTAAAAGTTTTGCATCATATTTTTAGATAGAAAACTTGCTTATTGATCATAACATAATAAATTACATAATAATAATAATAATAATAATATATATATATATGTGTGTGTGTGTGTGTGTGTGTGTGTGTGTGTGTGTGTGTGTGTGCACATATATATTATTTATGTTTAAATGCCGTTTAGTTAGCGTCCAAGTGGTACATCCTTATAGCAGTATCGATACGACCGCTGCCTGGAAGAAACTACGTTTCATTTTATCGGTCTGGTCTGATTTCGATATGATCGAGAGCCTATCGATAGCTGTTCATGCTTTCGTTAGCCGTGTGTCGATGTCTTTTTCGGTTGATGAGATGCTACTTAAACGGCTGAAGAAGAAACTAGACGGCAATCACACAAGAATGTTGAGAGCAATATTGAACAAGTCCTGCAGGCAACAATTCTCAAGACACGAACTATACGGCCACTTGCCTCCCATCACGAAAACTATACAAGTTAGACGAACTAGACACGTGGGACACTGCTGGAGAAGCAAGGACGAACTTATCAGTGATGTACTCCTATGGACCCCCATATATGGCCAAGCAAAAGCAGGACGACCAGCTCGAACATACATATAGCAATTATGTGAGGATACGGGATGTAACACTGAAGACCTGCAAAAAGCGATGAATAACAGGGAGAAGTGGCGAGAGAGGGTCAGGGATATCCATGCTGGCGGCACGACATGATGATGATGATGATGATGTTTAAATGTCTGTATATGTCTACTCGCGCGCGCGTGTGTGTGCGTGTTAGTGTGTGTTTGTGTGTGTGTATGTGTGTGTGTGTGTGTGTGTGTTTCATACGAATTTTTTTTCTTATTTTCATTTATAAATATCTATTTCTGAAGCCACTCATCTAATTACTTCAAGTCCCTCAAAGTTACGCAGAGAATATGTAGAATATCCTGACTGTGAAACACGAAGGTGACTAATTTAACAAAAAAAGTTTGAAAGTAAATAAGAATAAATAAACAAATTTATAGATGAATAAATGAAATTTCATCACCTTAAAGAATTTTACACTTGACTTTTCAAATACAAAAGACTAAACTCATTTATTAGTTTTGATCCAAAAAAACTTATTTTAGGTCAAATGAAGCCATAGAATAAGCTGACACTGATGTGAAAAACTCTAAAGGAGTAGTATAATAATAATAATAATAATAAAGAAAACTCGCAAAATAATCGACTTTGATGTACCGGCAGACCACAGAATAAAACTGAAAGAATGTGAAAAGAAGGATAAGTACCTCGACCTTGCTAGTGAATTGAAAAAACTCTGGAACATGCAGGTGACAATTATACAAATTGTAATTGGTGCGTATGGAACAGTAACTAAAGGATTACTAAAGGGACTGGAGGACATGGAAATTGGCGGGTGGGTGGAGACTATAAAAACGACAGCATTATTACGAACGGCCAGAATACTGAGAAGAGTCCTGGAGACTTGAGGAGACTTGCTGTCACTCAAACTCCAGTGAAAAAACATCGGCTAACGGTGATGTGATAAGCTCTAATGAGTGAATAATGATAATGATAATAATAATAAAACCTCATCAAAGGAATAAATACTTGGGTTGTGCCCCTCGTTAGATATTCGGGACCATTTCTCAAGTGGACTAGAGATGAACTTAAACAAATGGATCAAGGAACAAGAAGACTAATGACCATGCCATAGGCATTACATCCAAGAGACAACGTTGACAGACAATATGTATCTAGAAAGGAAGGAGGAAGAGGACTTACCAGCATTGAAGACAGCGTTGACGCATCGATACAACGGCTCAAAGATTACATAGAAAAACACAAACGAGGACTGATTACGGCCATCAGAAAAGCTACCGACAACACGACCGGCGATAGAATGACAATATCTAGAAAACAAAAATAGAAAACAAAAACAACTCTATGGCCGCTTTATCTGACTAATAAACAGCAACTCACACCACAAAATCTGGACCTGGCTAAGAAAAGGAAACCTTAAGAGAGAAACGCAATCTCTCCTAATAGCAGCACAGGGCAACGCTATAAGAAACAATATCAAAGCAAGAATAGACAAGACCCAACAAAATAGCAAATGTAGATCATGCGGTGATAGAGACGAGACAATCAATCACATAATAAGCGAATGCAGCAAATTAGCTCAAAGGGAGTTTAAGGCGAGACAAGACTGGGTCGGCAAGGTGATCTACTGGGAGATCTGCAAGTAATTTATATTTGACGAGACAAGCAAATGGTATATGCACAACCCAGCACCTGTCCTAAAAAATAACACACATAAACTCCTATGGGACTTTGACATAAAAACGGATCACCTAATCTCGGCAAGAAGACTTAATAATAATCAACAAAAAAAAAAGAGAACTTGTGAAATTGTGACTTTGCTGTCCCATCTTAGCACAGAGTAAAACTGAAAGAATGTGAAAAGAAGGAAAAGTACCTCGACCTTGGGAGGGAATTGAAAAAAACAATGGGACCTACAGATGACAATTATACCAATTGTAATTGGTGCGTTTGGAATAGTAACAAAATGATTACTAAAGGGACTCGAGGACTTGGAGATTGGCAGACGAGTCGAGACCATCCAAACTACTACATTATTGAGAACGGCCGGAATGTTGAGAAGAGTCCAAGAGGGTTAAGGAGACTTGCTGTCACTCAAACTCCAGTGAAAGACCATTTGCTAACGCTGATGTGAAAAACTCTAATAATAATAATGATAATAATAATGATAATAACCAGAGAAAAAAATCTGATGAACATACCTAAGGGTGTCCTCGTGGTGTAATGGTTAAAGCGATGAACTGCGGAATCGTAGTACGCGAGTTCGTACTAGTCGCGCTATTACGTTCATTTTCGGGCAAATACACTTGGGAAAGGTATGAACCCCCTTATTCTCCCTCCAGCTATGGGTAAATAGTAGGACGGACTAGGTTCTTCAGCCTTGTTGAGGCAACTAGTCTAGGAGAAGGAAAACTCTGAATTCAAACCTGTTAAACTCCGCTTAAAAATTGACCTTGTGTCATATCCTGCCCGAGCGGAGGGGTTGGTAAATAGTACCTAAGGCCTTACATCCCGGAGAAGACGATGTCGAGAAAAGCAGGAGGAAGAGGACTTGTCAGAATTGAAGATAGTCTTGTCGTATAAATACAGCGACTTAAAGACTACATAGAAAAGCATGGAGAATGATTAATTACAGCCACCTGGAACAATAGTAACAACATGAAGTACCAACTGAACAACAATAACTAGGAAACAAAAATGGGAAGAAAAACGACTCTATGGACTTTTTAAGTGACTAATAAGCAACATCTCACACGAGAAAACATTGACGTGACTAATAAAGGTAAACCTGAAAAGATAAAAACTGAATCTCTCCAAACAGTTGCACAAAACAACGCTATAAGAACCAATCAAATCAAAATAAGAATAGATAAGATGCAATAATTCTGCAAATGTAGAGTGGGCGTAAATAGAGACGAAACAATCAATCTCATAATAAGCAAATGCAGCAAATTAGCACAGAAAAAGAATAAGACCAGACACGATTGGCTGGACAAAGTGATCTACTGAGTATTATGCCAAAATGTTCAATTTAACCATACGATCAAATGGTATTTGCACGAACCAATATCTTTTCTGGAGATTGAGAAACACTCTGGGATTTTGAAATAAAAACGTATCACTTAATTTCAACCAGACAACCAGACCTGATAATAATCGAAAAAAAAAAACGAGATAATTTGCAAAATTGTCGCCTTTGCTGTCTCGGTTCACTTCAGAGTAAAATTGAAAGAAAACGAAACGAAGGATTAGTACGTGGACCTTGCTTGGGAATTGAAAACCCGTGGAACATTAAAGTGATTATTATACCAATTTTAATTAGTACTATCACCAAAATATTAATAAAGGGATTGGAGGACTTGCAAAGAACAGGACAAGAGGAGACTATCTAAACAACGGTATTACTGAGATCGGCCAGAATATTGAGAAGAGTCCTGGAGATTTTAGGAAACTTGCTGTGATTCAAAATCTGCTGTGAAAAACTCTTAAGCAATAAAAAAAGATGATTATAATTTCTGCAAGAATTTTAAGTTTTACCATATGAATAAATGAAATATGCAATACCACGATCCTCAAAAATGAGACACACGAACTCCTCTGGGATTTTGAGATACAAACACATCACCTAATTTCAGCCAGACTACCAGACCTAGTGTTGTCAACGAAAAAAGAGAAACTGCTAAATAGTGGACTTTGCCTTTTTACCTGGCCACTGGGTATAACTGAAGGAAAATAAAAATAGAGGTAAGTACCTAGACCTTGCTAAAGAACTGAAAACTCTATGGAACATGAAGGTGACGGTGACACCAATTATGATTATCGTGCTCAGTACATTCACCAAAGAACTGGTCCAGGGGCATGGGGATTTAGAAATAAGAGGACTAGTGGAGACCATCCAAATTGCTGGATTGTTGAGCTCGGTCGGAATTCTGAGAAGGGGTGAGAATTGAGAATACTTGCTGTTAATCAGACTCCAGTGGAAAACCTTCAGCTAACGCTGGGGTAAAGAATTCTCAAATAAACGGTGATAAAAGTCCAAAGATGCATTTCCAAGGAAACTCACGTTCGCCATTACGATTCGTTATAGAAATCCTTAAAACAAAATCATTAAAATGTGCAACGGGAACGCAGATTAACAAAATAAAAAGATTACATTTATCACCCACCCTTGGCTGGGACGTCCGGCATTCGTGCCGGATGGGGTATCGAAATCAATGGAAGATTCAATGCCGAAAGGCCCTCAGCTTCGGCTGGGTCACTTTTGGGTGGGCGAGCTGCAACATTTAAACCTTTGTCCCCTATGTCTAGTTCAAGCTATAAATTGACATCCATGCCTGAACCTAGATTTGGGTTCAAGAACCAGCTTGGCTCATTAGGCCATCATTGACCTTAGTTGGTCGATGAGCAGCCCAGACAAGCAGGGTTCGAGTCCCTCCCCTAAATCCCCACTATAATTGGCGTTTGGTTCATTGACCTTGGGTCAAGCCCTGTCTGGTTGGAGCTAGTGGCAAATACATACATTAATCACCCTATGTATTTGGATCACATAAAGGCATTTGCAAAAATATAAAAGAAATGGAGATCTCGATACAAACATTAAAAATATAAAGCAAGAATACAGGAATGGAATTTGGCATTGAAAAATGAGCCATGAGAAGTGAGAAAAAGAAATAGTGGAAGAGCATTGGAAGGCTTGAAGAGAAAGAAACATTGCAAGTACTTAGAAACATGCAAGCAGAAACCATCAAACAGAGATGAAAGATCAGATGAAAAAAAATGTACCGCAGAAGAACGAAAAAACTTTTCGAATGCAAGCTTTGCCGCAGAAATCTCCTCAAAGGGATATATACATTTGGACATTTCCCATTTTAAGATTCACGGGACCATTATTAGGACAGACGAGGAAGGAACTCAGGCAAATTCACGAAAGGGTAAGAGATTCGATAACAATGCTCATGGCCTTACATACAAGAGAATATATAGACAGTCTATGTATGTCAAGAAAAGAAAGAAGGGGAATCGCCAGGATTGAAGATTACTTAGACCTGAGGACGAAGAAGAGAAATAAGAAGAGAAATAAATTGTTACAGGGGCCCGTCACAGAATTGGCAACGCAAGATCAAACAAAAAACAGCAAAAATTAGGATACAGAAATGGAGAGAGTAATACTTATAAAGAGATGTAAAGTGATAAACTGGGTAAATTTCATGGAAAAAGTCGATGATATGGCTACGAAATTGAAACCTCAGGAGAGAAACTCAATTTCTTCAAATAGCAGCACGAAGCAATGCTATGGAGTCCGATTATATTAAAGCAAAAATCGATAATACGCTACAGAATATCAACTGAAAGTTGTGGCGAGAAAAAGACGAAACAGTTAATAATATAATGAATGAATGCAGCCAACTCTACCGTTGCGGTACAAAAGAGACATGAGACACCGTAATGACCCCACCATCGTAACAGTTGACGGACGCAAGAAATTCTATTCAACTACCCAAAGGTTTATTGTCTTCCGCAACTTGTCGGTAGTCGCCAGGAGAAAAAAGAGAGTAGTGAGACGAAGATGACCGCGTAAGCTAGACAAAGAGAAGCAACATTTCCCGGTGAGAAAAAGATGAGCAGACACGGACCTTGATTTGTTTCCTGGTTTGTACATGCTTGTCGGCTGGGTCTCGTCCAAGCTCCCACTTGAAGAGCACCCCACAAAAATGGTGCTCCTAAACTTTTGCCTCTTCACATCTTTGCAGCTTGTGTTCAACTGTACGTCTTTATTTTATCACATCTCGCCGCCAACTCACCTAGGACATGAGTCACCCCCTCACTTTCGCCAGTCGTATCAGGCGCTGAAACATCTACTTCCTCTCGCTCCGCACATGTATACACGACTTTCAGACCTCCAGTTTTCACTCGTCATTTTTAATTACCACGAGTGCCTTCGACAGCCTAGTCGGAGACTATCTGATTTATTTATTTGTCCATTCAATTTCAATTGTCTATGAGCCGTTTAATTACGTTAAAAAACTATCAAAAAAGAAGCAGAAGACTAGGCATAACTTTGTAGGGGAGGTGACTTTCTGGAAATTGTGCAAGAGACTTATATTTAACCTTACTATAAATAGTAAATGCGCCATCTATAATCTGTCCTCTTTTTTAGGACAGATTATAGATGGCGCATTTACTATTCATAATAAGGTTAAATATAAGACAAACGCATTAAAATTATCTGGAATTTTGAGATACAAACATATCACTATATCCCAATAGAAAAAAAAAACAGACCTTGTGTTGATTAACAAGAAAAAAAAAACTTGCTGTCTGGAGGATTTTGCCGTTCCAGCTGACCACAGAATGAAAATAAGATAAAGCAAAATAATAAAGAAATTCTAAGAACTTGCCAGACATCTCAAAAAAGCTGTGGAACATGTAGAGGACGGTAATGGAGGACTTGGAACTGTTACAAAGAGCTTGGAGAAGGGACAAGTGGAAATAAAAATCAGAGGAAGAATAGAGCCCTTCTAGACTACTGGATTGTTAAGATCGGCCATAAAATTCAGAATGCTAACGAAGACCTGAAAAGATTTGCTTCTGGGAAAAACACAAGATGTGTAAAATAATAATATTAATCCTCGTGGACATTGAGATTTCGCAACCCTAGCTAGAAATCCAGACCTGGTTTTGCTAAATAAGAAAAAGAATTGTCATCTAGTGGATATTGGCATTCCAGTGAACCATAGTTTGAGAATTAAAGAATGCGAATAGTTGGACAAATACTAGCTTTTAAAAGAGACCTGAAAAAGTTTAGAATATGTAAGTGACAAAGATACCAATAATATTTGATGAGCTAGCAACGGCTGTAAATGACCTGGGAAAAGGGACTGGAGAAATTAAAAATCTGTACAGGAATCTAGGCTATAGAATAATAAAAATTTGGTCGAATACTTAGAAAAGTCCTTTAGAATTAGGGAGAATAGGTGTATCTCAAAGTTCAGTAAGACCTAACTGTTAGAATTTGTGTAAAAAAACTCCTAAGTATATATACTATGTGAGGATACGGGATGTAGTCCAGAAGACCCGCCGGAGGCGATGAACGATAAGGAAAAGTGGCGAGAGAGGGTCAGGGATATCCGTGCTACCAGCATGACATGATGATGAAGATATAAATATATATATATATATATGTGTGTGTGTGTGTGTGTGTGTGTGTGTGTGTGTGTGTGTGTGCAATTAATTCAATCAATTTTCACGGCAATTTGGTCATATGCATCTCATTCTCTAGGATGGATTTTGGTTGGCGCAAATACCATTTGGTAATATGCTCAAATTTGAATTTCTTTCATACTTCTATGTGAAACTTCTTCCTTTTTTCTTTGATTCTTTTTCTTTTACACTTTTTCCGTTGTTCCTTGTCTTGTACTCTTTTTCTGTCAATTTGCTGCCCTTATTTTTATGTGATAAACCGTTTTCCCCCTATACTTAGTATTCCGTCAGGTATTATCAATTTTCGTTATATGACATTATCATTTTTTTGCTGCTATTGAAATAGATTCACTTTGAATCTTCAGGCTTCACCTTCTTAGCCGTATACAAGACATCTTGTGTACAATTTCTATAGTTTGTCGCTGAAGAATCCATACTGTTGCTTTCCTTCTTAATTTTGTATTCAAGATTTTATTGTTTTTCCGTTTGTCCTTAAGATATCTATGTTGTTGTTGTTCCTGGCTGTAGTAATCAGTCTTTCTTTGCTCCTTTTTGAGTATTTCTATTGTCCCTGAATAGTTTCGTCTACGCAATCGTCAATGCTTGTGAGTGATCTTCTTCCATTTATTCCTGACATATATTTCCCTCTTTGTTATCTCTCGAGTGTAAGTCCTTGAGCATCATTATTAATTTCCTTGTTTTTTGGCCCGTTTTTCTAAGTTCCTTCATGGTCCATTTTAAGAATTGTCCAGATTATCTTACAATGGGGACGGTCCTGTTGTTTCTTCCTCTTCTTCTTCTTCTTCTTCTTCTTCTTCTTCTTCTTCTTATTATTATTATTATTATTATTATTATTATTATTGTAGAAATAATAGACATCTCAATCGTCTTATTTTTATGGACAACACAAGTACTTTAACTTAAGAGAAAACATTGATAGACTAAACAAAACACAAAATAACACAAGAAAAGGCAAATTTGAAACGAAGCATTCGTTTTTCTCTGACTAAACAAAATGATTAACTAAGCTAAAGAAAAAAAATGCAGCGATTCAATTTAAAATGACAAGATGATTGTCAGATGAAACTGATAGGCGCGAACGAAATCTCGTGATTCACCGATCAAAGTCTCGTTCTGCTTGTCTCACGCTCCTCTTTCCGCTTCATCGACGAAAACAATCTCTTTTTTGTCATGTTGCTTCTCCTTGACCGCAATTTAGAACAGGCCTATGTACGAAAAATGTGAAATAAATGAGAAAATAAACAAAGCATGATCCTTGAATATGAGAAACCTTTAAATGTATAAAATTGAATCACAAACCAATCTAAAATTTTACTATGAAGTTATAAACGAAATAGACGAGAGTACAATAAAACAAGCCATAGCATATATGATGAAACAATTTTTTTTATTACGCTCACTGTAAATTGATAACCATGCTATCCAGGACGGACATTTTTAGAATTAAAAAAAAAATCATTGATAAATTTCCATACGAGTTGCGATCAGAAAGTATCGAGACTGAAGCATTAAAACATTCTACTTGGAAAGATTTTAAGTTTGATAATTAACAGAGGGTATAAGTAACGCTCAGCAACGTGCGTAAAAAGTAATAATGTCATAAAGTCTAGACAGATGTCAAGGTATCTGGAAAAGATCAGAGCAAATTTGAAAAAATGAAATGAATCCAATCTCGGTACTTTTTGAATGAAATATTTTTGTTAAAACCAAATTTTCCTCGAGTAACATCTTCAGTAATTACCCTGTTTATCTCGATGCACTTTTTCTGATTATCTAGACTGTTATGTCAACGAGGCTTAAAATAGATTGACTGTATCCGGTAGAGATGTGTAAGTTCTCATTAAAAAAATAGTGTTTTTGATATGACACTTAAACTGATCATAGGGCTTCGGTTCTTGAATTCTTGGAAGTGTAGTGTATCCAATTGTTACTCACAGGTCCACTCTGACCAAGAATATTAATACTAGGCTGATCTCGTTTTTTTTTCTTACCTGATGAGGCGAATTCGACCGAAAACGATGTCCAGACACCACAGTTTTAATCCCATCATCCAACTTAAGAGGAACAAATTGTGTGTAAAACCAGCTTAATTTCTAAAATATTTTATCAAATATATTCATTTTCACTATCTAATTCAGATATTGAATTCAAGGCCACGAGGTAACAGCAACACATTCTGAATACACATTTTTCTTCTCTGCCACTCCAATAAAAACTCTGAGCCCATTCAGTTGGGTGCGTCTCTTCAGCGGGGTAAGACCCCCCTCTACGAGTGTCCTGCTTTTGATATTAAATAATCTGATAGAGAGGATCCAGCAATAATGGAACTTTGGGAAATACGGAATACCCTTTCACTGCCATCGCTTCTAGATATACTCTTAACCGGAATGATAGCAATTGATCGGGTCCTATCTATGAGTCAGATAGAACTATACTAGTGCAAAGAAACGATTTATTTTAAGATGAATTATTCAAAATAGAACTATTAGATCATTTAACTGTGTGTAAACAAAAGACGGATGTTTAATTGAATTGTCGGAGATACATAACAATACTTGGAACCATTTTACGTTGACGTATACTAAATTGAATTATTTGAAAGAGAACTGCTTATCATTCAACTGTGTAAACAAATGACAGATGTTAGTAATACATAGCAATAATTGGAACTATTTGACTTTGTTGACTCATGTGTACGAATCATCATCATCATCATCATCATCATGTCGCGCCGCCTGCGCGGATATCCCTGACCGTCTCTCGCCATTTCTCCCTATCATTCATCGCCTCCGGCAGGTCTTCAGGATTACAACCCGTGTCCTCACATAGCTGCTGTATGTAAGTTCGTGCTGGTCGTCCCACTCTTGCACATCCATGATCGGGGGTCCACAGGAGTACATCGCTTATGAGCTCGTCCTTGCTTCTCCAGCAGTGTCCTGCGTGTCTGGTTCGTCGAACTTGTATAGTTTTTGTGATGGGGGGCAAGTGTCCGTATAGTTGGAGTCTCGTGGGGTGTTGTCGCCAGGACTTGTTTAATACTGCTCTCAACATTCTTGTGTAATTTCCGTCCAGCCTCCTCTCCAGCCGTTTCGTAAGCGTCCATGTGGTGCATCCATATAGCAGTATCGACACAACCGCTGCCTGGAAGAAACTGCGTTTCATTTTATCTGTTAGGTCCGACTTCCATATGATCGAGAGCCTATCGATAGCTGTCCATGCCTTCGTCAGTCGTGTGTCGATGTCCTTCTCGGTTGATGAGACGCTGCTTCCTAGGTAGGTGAATTTGTCGACTAGTTTCAGAGAGGCTCCGTCTAGTGTGGCAATGTTGCCTGTTTGGTTGTAACACATATATTCGGTTTTGTTTGCATTGACATGTAGGCCAATGCCAGCTGCAGCTCGTTCCAGACTATGTAGTAGTGTCTCTGCCTGATTAGGCGTATTCGCTAGTAACGCCAAGTCATCAGCGTAGTCGGCGTCCGTGATTGTTTTTGCGGGGTACCTTTTGCTTCTTCTCTTAGTCAGCTCAAAGCCATTTTCTCTGATTTTGTCTATCGAAGTCCTAAGCACATAGTCTAGACAGATGATAAAGAGGTACGGGGCTAGTGTGTCTCCTTGTAGTACTCCTGCAACAATGTCGAAGTATTCCGTGTCTCCATCTGGTGAACGTACTTTTACTTTGGTGTTTCTGTAGAGAATCATTATCGCTGCTACGGTTTCTTTTGGTAGGCCGTAAGCTAGTAGGATTTGCTCCATCTTCCCTCTGTGTATGGAATCGAAGGCCTTGGTAAAGTCGACAAATAGTAATGTCGCCTGTAAGTTTTTTGCCCGAACGCCTTCCAGGATTCTACGGATGGTCAGTATTTGTGAGGTTGTGGATCTGTTTCTCCGGAAGCCATTTTGGTTTTTCCTAAGGATGTTTTCCATTTTGGGTTCTATGCGGTTTCGTAGTAGGGCATTGTAGATTTTGGCTGCTATGGATGTAAGTGTTATCCCTCGGTAGTTCTTGGCTAGTCCGAGGTCGCCTTTTTTAGGGAATGGAAGGATGCATCCCTTCGTCCATCGTTCTATCCTATTTTGACTATAGACTGCGTTGCATTGCCGGAGCAGTATATCGTCGAATTGTCTCGTCTTCCACACTTCTGGGGGGATCTCGTCTAGCCCCGCCGCTTTCCTATTTTTAATTCTTCTGAGAACCGTGTCGAGTTCTTCTTTGGTGAAAGGACCTAGTTTTACGTCTAATTGCTTACTAATAATTCTGGTGATCGGTTCATCCGTTATTTCCGGTGGGTTTCCTAGTAGATTTTTGAAATGCTGTTCCCACAGTTTTATTCTTTCTTGTTGGCTTGCAGCTTTCAATTTTGCTTTGGCTGTGCTCTTCCTTCCACTTACTTCGTTTATTGTTTGCCAGGCTATCCTGGATTGCCTATCTTCCACCGAGTCTCTAATCTTATCTATCTGATTTTGTACGTATTCTGCCTGTTCTTTTAGGTATATTCCTGTTAATTGATGTTGCGCCTTTTCTAGTTCTCGTGCATTTGTATTTGTTGGGTTCTGTTGATAGTTTTTGGAGGCAGTCTTCACAAGTGCACGTTTTTCTCTAGCTGCTGGCGTTTCCCAAGGGACTCTATATTTAGTTCTAGGTTTTGTTGGAATACACTTTTCTGCCGCCTCCAGGTGTGCTTCTACAAAATTTTCATATTCGTCATTTGGGGTGCCTATATCTAAAAAAATATATAGATCAACTGGATTTGGCATCAAATAACCTACAATAGTTGATATGTAATAAAGCACAAAGCTTTCTTATCAATAGCTACTACACTGCGGTGTAGGGGAGGGCGCTACTCCTTTCCCTGAAAAACTATTTCGTTAACAAATCCTATATATACATAGTCATCCACAGACAGACTGTTTTGTTCAATTAGAACTCATCATTGTGGTTAGACAGGATAGATTCTCGAAGCTGGGATCGAAACCTGGCTGACTGTAATGCCAATACAAGATTCTACCACTCAGCCACGAGGAAAATATAATCAATAAGCTTATACAACAAAATCAATTTCATGATTAACAGATATTAAAAAAAAAGCATATATATAAAAATGGTCTCCTTTCTAAGCCTAACAAAAAAAATATATACAACAAGAAATTTAAAAACTCCAACCTAATCTAATGGGCATCTCGATAGAACCAACGTCATATATTTCCAAAGAAAATAGTGTGTATGTTGGTCTTAACACTATAACGCTTTCCTGACGATTTACAAGCACCTTAATGACTTTAGTTCTCTCTCTCTATCTCTCTATCTATCTCTCTCCCTCTCCCTCTCAGTATATATATATATATATATATATATATATGTGTGTGTGTGTGTGTGTGTGTGTGTGTGTGTATGGAGAATTTGGTATTAAATAACCTATAATAGTTGATATGCCATAAAATCAAACCATAAAAAATTATATATATATATAGAGAGAGAGGTGGGGAGGGGGATATATATATATATATATATATATATATATATATATATATATATATATATATATCGAGACAGAAAGAGAGAGAGAGAGAGAGAGAGACATAGATAGATGAATACATAGATAAACAGATAGATAGATAGAGAGATAGAGAGAGAGAGAGAGAGAGTATTTCGTCTTAGATAATGTACAATGGTTGATATGCTATAAAATCAAACCTATGATAACTCTTAAACTATATCACCCTGCCGACGGGCCTTAAAATGCGCCTAAACTATTACTTGCAGAAAAGGCAACTTCCACCAAAAGAAAGACTGTCCTGGGTTTGACACTAAACTGAATCTGATGGTGAGGCTCAAGAACTGAACCTCAAGGGATTGTAGCCCTCTTCTATCATTACTCCCCGCTTCGTTCAGACCTGAAGTTAAAGTACCTGTTCAAGGTTTATTTATAGTTCACACTGACCAATTCAAAATTCATTGGTATTCAAGAAGACAAGAAAATAAATATATAAGTAAATAAATAAACAAACTAAAACGGTGAATGTATAAATAATCATAATCATTTTAGGAAACAACACAGGGTTCTAAATTTTCACAACAGATTAATTCTATACAACTATTAAATTCGATAGAGATATTTTAATACCTATAAATATATATATATATATATATATATATATATATATATATATATATATATAGATAGATAGATAGATAGATAGATAGATAGTATTGTATTATATTCAAAATTTCTTTCTCAAGTAAATGCATGCAGTGCATGGTTTCACCTGTCCCATTAGGTCAGGTAAGGGATTAACCTCTGCAACTAGACCAATGCAATTCAGTAAAACCCAACGTGTGTTCTTGGAGAGGTGACTAACATCGTCAAATAACCTCATGGCCTGAGAATCCTATGAAGAATGCAGTTTGGTACCGGATCGTTCTCCTAAATATATATAATAATTTCATTTGATATTCCCACTTTAATGTATCCGTTTTATGTTACTGGGAAAGGATATGATCCTCTCCAAATAACATCAACTCAAAGATATACTTTTGAAGCTTGAGCTTAATAACACAAGGTCTATCTTTTCGCTTACTTTTATGTTCACCCTTTGGTCCGCCGGAACGGAAAAATCAACTAAAAGGCTAATTCCTTTTTCTTTCTTATTAACACTGGGTCTGGTCTTACCGGGATTATTATTATTATTATTATTATTATTATTATTATTATTATTATTATTATTATTATCATTATTATTATTTACTCATTAGAGTTTTTCACATCAGCGTAAGCTGATGGTCTTTCACTGGAGATTGAATGATAGTACGTCTCCTCGAGTCTCCAGAACTCTTCTCAGTATTCTGACCGTTTTCAATAGTGCAGCTGTTTGGGTGGCCTCCACTCCGCCGCCAACTTCCAAATCCTCCGGATCCTTTAATGATCGTTTTGTTACCGTGCCAAAACCACCAATCACAATTGGTATAATTGTCACCTTAATGTTCCATAGTTATTCAATTCTATAGCAAGGTCGAGGTACTTATCTTTCTTTTCACATTCTTTCAGTTTTATTTTTTGGTCAGCCGGGACAGCAAAGTCGACAATTTTGCAGATTTTCTTCTTTTTTTTTTTGTTGTTGATTATTATAAGGTCTTGTCTTCTGGCCGATATTATTATTTTCATCATTATTATTATTTACTCACTTGAGATTTTTTGACACTAGCGTTAGTTGATGGATTTCCACTTGTGTCTAAGTGACTGCAAGTTTCTTCAACTCTCCCGGACTCTTCTCAGTATTCTAGCCGTTCTCAATAATGTAGTTGTTTGGAGGGTCTCCTCTCGTCATTTTATTTCCAAGTCTTCTATTCTCTTTAAAAATCATTTGGTGACTGTACCGAAAGCACCAATCACAATTGGTATAACCGTTACTTTCATATTCCATTGTTTTTTGTTTTTTTTTCAATTCCCTTGCAAGGTCGACGTATTTATCCTTCGTTTCCCTTTCTTTCAATTTTATTCTTTGCTCAGCCCGAACAGCGAAGTACACCATATTTGGATTTCTCTTTTTTTTCAGTTGATTATTATAAGGTCTGGTCGTCTGGCTGAGATTAGGTGATCCGATTGTATGGCAAAATCCAAAAGGAGTTTATGTGTGTCATTCTCCAGGACAGATGATGAGCAGTGCATATACCATTTCTTCGTATGGTCAAATTTAAATTTCTTGCACAACTCCCAAAGGGTCACTTTGCCCACCGAGTCGTGTCAAGTCTTATACTCTTTTTGTGCTAATTTGTTGCCATCGCTTAACTGCATTAAAACTAATGACCATTGAATATAGGAATAATTACTTTAAGAAGGAGGTGCCCGTGGTGTAATGGTTATCGTTGCAGGAATTGGACACGGCGACACGAGTTCAAATCCTGGACTGATTGCATTTCACATAGCACTAATACCCTTGGGAAAGGTATGAATCCAATTATTCTCCCTCCAGCTATGGGTAAATAGTAGGGCAGACTAGGTTTTTCAGCCTTGGTGAGGCTACTTGTCTAGGAGAAGGAAAAACTCTGAATTCAAACCTGTTAAACTTCGCTTAAAAAAATTGACCTTGAGTCATATCTTGCCCGAGCAAGGGGGTTGGGTAATTATGATAATTACTCGAAGCCATAAATTATTACTATTAGATAATAATACTAAAAACCACACAAATATATGCGAGTTATTTGTGTTTGATAGGAATACTTAGATGTCATATAATTGTGTGTAAAATAACTTAACAAAAATTCAGATATCAATGTACAATGAATGTTATTCCGGAGACTTCAAGCACAAAATAACTACACGTGTGTAATCATATTCACCCCACCCCTCTGCTCGAGTAGGATATGACACAAGGTCAATTTTTAAGCGGAGTTTAAACGGATTTGAATTCAGAGTTTTCCTTCCCCTAGACTAGTTTCCTCGCCAAGGCTCAAGAACCTAGTCTGTCCTACTATTTACCCATAGCTGGAGGGATAAATAATTGGATTCATACCTTTCCCAAGGGTATTAGTGCTATTTGATATGCAGTCAGCCTCGTCCAGGATTTGAACTCGCGTCGCCGTGTCCATTTCCTACGACAATAACCATTACACCACGGGCACCTCCACGCGTTTAATCATGTCATTAAAATCAATCAATTAATATGAGTCTATCATGTTTGGATTCTTATTTTGCAAAACTGGAGATAAGTACAGTGAATATAAGTATTTATAAATTTGTATGAAATTTGTTTGGATTATCGCATTCGTTAGATTTTCTCAGATTAAAAATCTGGGATTATCGCGAACAAGGCGTTGTTTCAGAAATATCAAGGAATTTTCTTGCGAAGAAGAAAAATGGTAAAGTGATATTTTATTTTATTGAAAATGGTGCCGCTGATTCCTCCTGTGAAAATTCTTCGCTCATTATATTTCCCAGCATTCATTTCTTCTTCTTCTTCTTGTTGAAAGATTGAATGATCGTAATTTGACGGGAAGTTCATGTCCAAAACTGTCTAACATCAAGCCCATTTTGCTGGGTC
This sequence comes from Sepioteuthis lessoniana, assembly GCA_963585895.1. Classification (NCBI taxonomy): domain Eukaryota; kingdom Metazoa; phylum Mollusca; class Cephalopoda; order Myopsida; family Loliginidae; genus Sepioteuthis; species Sepioteuthis lessoniana. The sequence goes on along the minus strand of OY757927.1, from coordinate 70,092,566 downwards.
TGCAGAATACAATAACTTCATCTCTGCAGATGGGTAAGACCCTCTATCAACATTATATATCAATATTATAACATCAAATAATCTTATGGTAAGACTTGTGGAGAAAGAAACTTGAATTTTTGTTTGGCTTGTAATTTTATTTGACAGTTAGAGTCACCGAACATTTTCACCCAGTCAGGATGACCTGTCCTATTTAGCCCGAACCATATTTCCTCGCAGCACCAAAAATTGAAGAAAACCCGCGAATCTCTCTCTCTCTCCCTCTCTCTCTCTCTCTCTCTCTCTCTCTCAGAAATCCTCAACGGGAACGGACGTCTTAACGTCTGTTCCTGAATATCAGTAGCAGTATCAATCATTATGAGGAGAGCCATCTAGTTTATAGATCCCTTGGGTCTATTCTTCTAGACCAAGGGATTCTAGTTAAAAACAAATTAGATGATACACTCTAACAACTTCCAACCTTCTTTCTTTACTACGAGACCTCGCAACATACCAGTGTAAACCCCTTTACTTCATGCTGCCATTAAAACCTTGATACAAAAACCTAACGACGTCTTCGTTCTTCTCCACTACTTTTATTTTCCATCAACATTTAGCGAGGGGATAACAACCAACAAAATACCAACGCAACCAACGTATTACCAACGCAGCCAAAGTAATACCAACAAAACCAACTTAAACCTGAAACCAAAAATCCAATAACAATAATAATGATAATGTTATCCCCATTGCTATAAATGGCGACCTTCCGACTTCTGAAAACATGCAACCACATTATAAAAACAAATTAAATATACCACTACAAAATGGAACTTAAATATGAAAACAGGACCACCTCCTACCGACTCCAGTAATAATGGAGCTTTCGAAAATGTGTAGTACCTCTTAATTGCCATTGCTCCCTGGTCCGCTTTGGCTCGGAGTGTTAGCACCTAATAGGGTCATATCTAAGGGTCAAACAGATCTGTTTTATATTTAAGCTAAGTGCAAACAAATGAGTTATGATAACTTAAATTGTTTGAAATAGAACGGTTTATCATTTAACCGAGTGTAACCAAATGAGTGATATTCAGTTGAATTGTTAGTGATACATAGCAATACGCAGATCCTTTTAACATTGGTAACTTTTGTTCATAAATCATATATAGCTAATTTATATATGAATAAACCAGATTTGGCATTAAATAACCTACAACGGTTGATATGCCATAAAACCAAACCAAAACAAATCACCAACAGCAAACGATGATCGGCAGTGAAAAAAAAAACCCTCAAGTAACAACTACACAATAAATGTAAATATAAGTATAACATTCCCAAACATCTAGGCATAAAATAACCCTTGACTAGTTGGCATGCCCTAAGAATCAATCCATCGATAATAATATATTTTTAATCATTTATAACTTCAAGTAACTAATCTGAATACAAACTATTACATTTGATAACAAAAGCGTCTCAATTGGATACAGTTTAATGTCACCCCTTACGGAACTCGGGGGTTGTCCACGTGCTGTAAAGGTTAATGCGATGGACTGCGGAATCCAAGTGAGTTCGAACTCCAGTCACACTAATACATTCACTTTCGGACAAATACTCTTGGGAGGGATATGAACCCCTTTATCCTCCCAGCTATGGGTTAAATTGTACCAATACTGTTCTTCGAGAAGGATGGCTTTGGCATTAAAAACCCTACAAAGATTGATATGCCATTAAACAAAGAAACGAAACAAAACCACCGGAACTCCGCCAATGGTTGAAGAGGGGGGGTATTAACCTGCTGCAGATGTTGCAGTCAATGCGTAATCTATTCCATACTAACAGTGGTGATGTGTTATTCTAAAATCAGAGATATTTAGTACTCGTAACATTATAATTCTGATATCACCTTTTGGGAAAAAAATTATCTCAGACAATAGAATTGTATTTTTCTTTTACTCTAGGAAGAAAAAATTGGTATTTACAATGGAATGTGTTGAAAATAAAGCAAAAATTCAATATGATTAAAAAAAAACAAATAAATTTGTAGCTAATAATTTTAATTTTACTCATCTCAACTATTCCTGATTGAACGAGACAGATTGCAAACTTTAAACAATATTTAATCATAACTTTCGACTGCTCTCTCTCTCTCTCTGTCTCTCTTGTTTTATCCATAAATCATTTATCCATAAATCATTTAAGTACCAAAGTCTGAACATTGAAACTCTTGCTTCGACCGGCCCATTCGCATGATGGTTCAAGTGTTCGCCAATAGTGCGGGAGATCGGCGTTCAATCCCAGGTCGAGTTTTACTAAAAACTCAAAAATAGTACTTTGTACTTCTTTGCTTAATACTTAGCACTAGAAGGTATGAATCAAGGCTAAGTGGAGTAATCCAGGGAAAAATGTAGCTGCCTCCTCTTCACCTCAGTGAGGTAGAAAGTGTCATATACAAAAAACCCGTTGTGGTGGGGGATTTAGCCTTCTGCAGAGTAACAGTCAGTGTATTCTACAGCCCCAGCCGACTGGGCAACCTCGGCTACAATCGTCAAACAAGATATATATATATATATATATATATAAAGAGAGAAAATGTTACTGAAATACTTCTCACATTTTAAACTCTTACCTGTGTCGAGCAAGCGAACTTCGGCAACTGGTAATAGTTGCTCCACCAACTTAATCACATGCTAGTTTTAAGATTAGTGAATATGAAATTCCAACACAGAAAGCTTTTCTTACTCATATCATTTTATATCAGAATATCGCTGTTGCAAATAAATTTTTCAACCCACAGCATCATGGATGCTCTATCCGAAACTGCATCATTTCGACATAGATGGATTTACTTGTTGTCAAAATCAAGTGACCAATAAGACATTATATATATGCATTCAAAAAGTCATCTAAGGAGTAGAGTAATATTCTCTGCCGTAATTAATTTATTATGACAACTTAACCAGGTTTGAGTTTCCATCCGATTACACTATATACGCTCTGAATGTGAATTTTGTTATATACCCACGAAGGAATAATGGATAATCAAAAGCCCTACATCAAGCACTCTCATTGATTTATATGATATTCCTTATATATTCTATAAAAGAATAGTCCAAACCCACTGTCTTCAGACACTGACAGGATATTATATATATATATATATATATATTTCGATGGGTGGTGAACAGTTTCATAAGATGATCAAGACACTCGTTAATATCACTAAGTGAAGTTAATTTTTTGGTATTGTCCCCTTTGCTGTCCAAATATTTATTTCATCGATCTTGCACTGATTTGGTACCACTGGTCAAAAAGCATTCAATCGCTGATATGAATTTACCATATGAACCTTTTACCTTTTACCCATCAAATGGTTCTGTCCATCCTGCTCGGACCATTGGCCTTGTAGGTAGAGTGTTAGCCAATGGCCGGGAGACCTAGGTTCAAACCCAAGTCAAGTTATACCAAAGACTAAAAATGGTATTTGATACCTCATTGCTTAACACTCAGCATTATAAGGTACGGATCAAGGCTAAGTGGAGCAATCCAAGGTAAGGGTAGCATCCTACCCTACACCTTGGTATAGTAGCTATTGAAAAGGGAGCCTTTGGGTCACCCTCGACTACAGTCACGAACAATCCTTTTTTTTATATTTATTTCAACCAAATCCATATTTGCTCAGTTGGCTGGGGTTGTAGAATACGACTGCGTCTCTGCAGAAGTCTACCATCCCCTCAAGGAGTGTCCTGATTTGACGCTTAACAATCTTATGTTGAGTAATGCTGGAGCTGTGCGAAATGCGGAATGCCTCTTCATTGCCATCGCCCCAAAGTCCACTCTATCCCTGAGTGGTAGCACCTGATAGGGTCCTCTCTATGTGTCAAATAGAACTAAATTGCGTACTTATGCTAAACTGAATTGTTTGAAATAGAACTGTTTCTTCACATTAAAGTGGATTTGGTATTAAATATACTACAAAGGTTGACATGCCTAAAAGCACAACCAACCTACCAATCAAATCCATAGGGAGTTGAGGACCAATGCAAGGCCAGTTTAAACTAAAGAAAGAAAGAAAAAAAGAAAGCTAAATAAAAAATCAACGAAAAAAACTATTGAAAAGTAGCAACTCAAAAAAGTCTTGTCAGTGTAAAACCAAAACAAATTTGTAATCTTTCTTGTTTGCTTGTAAGGTGCGCGCTTTCGAAAGTAAATCACGTAGCTTGTGTAGGATATAGATATATGTAGACATTAAGTCAGTTAGAGGATGGGGTATCGAGGTGGGGTAGAAATAGCGATGAAACTAAGTAAACAATTATCTGTCGGTACGAACAAAGACTTGTATGACGTCGATTAGTATTTTTATTTTGCCTGCCACCCTTGTTTCTTTTGTGGGTGTTTCAGAGTGGGTGCTGATGTTCAGCTATTGGGTTTCCGGTTACTAACCCTGATTGCCTCTTGAAGACTATGAAAGTGTTGTTTTATTCGTTTTTTAAAGTGTTTTTTTTTCTTTCTGTGGTGTCTAATTCTTATTTGTTATTCTTTTAACGCCTCTTTCTTTAACTTCTGTTTTTTTTACGTATAATATTTTCTCTCTTTAAGCTTCTAAATCCATCATTCCTCCCTCTCTATCTCTTTTTTTCTGTTTTGTCTAACAAATCAAACTATTGGACGGTTGGTATATTTGCCACGCGAAAGAATAGACGTGTTTTAATCACCGATAAAGGTTTCAAGAAACCGTGACTCACGTACCCCATGCCAAGAAATGCCACTGCATGCGGTATTTTGGCCACAAAGAATTAACAGGAACTAAATAAAATAAAAGAAAAGTATCAAGAAAAAAAAGTGACTCGTTTTGCATATGGTTTAAAAGTCTCCGTTTTAATGTATATAGCATACATTTTTCAAAAGTTTGCTTGGTGGCAAAGCTAGTTGAGTATTTTTCTTTAAGTGCAATTACTCAACATACGAGATCACATAAAGACTGATATACTTAAGTTACTTTCCAGAGAGATATAATTGCTTTATTAAAAAAAAAAATTGTACAACAAGTATCAACTTTTTAATTACGCGATAATTTTAAATCAAAAAAGGTATTAAGATATATATTACATATTTTAAAATTTTGTTTCTAGCTTTTTATTTTCGAAATTTATCTATTCGTTTGTTAGTTCAGCCTCCTGCGTAATCTGCCCTTTTGACTAACATATCAACCTTTAAAATAAGAAAAGAAAAAAAAGAATATTGGCACAGAACACAATTAATAAGATATTGTATACAGATCAAATTATGTTATGTAACTAAGCTAACACTTCTCCAAAATACCTTCCGAATGTCTTTGTCTTACATATATTTCTGAAACCATTTAATGAACACTCCAGTCAGCTAGGGCTGTAGAATACACCAATTGAATCTCTGCAGAGGGCTAAGGCCTTCCCGACAACCAGTTTCCTGGATATGACATTAAAATGTCTGATGGTGAGGCTCCAAACTTGAAGATTTGGTTAATCTGGAGCACCCCTTCATTGCCTTTGTTTCCAGGTCCACTCTAACCCAAAATGATAGCATTTGATAGGGTCCTATTAACGTGTCAAATAGAACAATTGTGCGTAAACAAATGACTGATGTTAAAATGTGATAGTTATATAGGAATACTTGAAAACATTTAACCGTATATAAAAAATAGGTAAGGTTTGTTTAAGAATGTTATATATAAATGTGTTTACAAATCCTACATATATGTAATATAAACGTATAAAGATAATTTAGCATTAAATAACCTAAAATGGATGAGATGCCATAAAACCCAACCCAACCCACCGAAACCAAACCGTATAACACAATTTTATTTCATTTTACATTTTTCATTATTGCTGTTTTTGATCAGATTAAGAAATTTTCTGCAAAATGTATCGTTCCCTTAAATAAAAAATATCCAATCGGTTAATAGACTCAATTTTTGAAATCTGCCTTGACAGTAAGTTTTAAGGTCGTGGAGAAACATTTTAAAAAGAAAAGCAATTGTGTGTTCAAATCTCATTAGCAGTTATTATTTTGTACGAAATATGATTGTAAAACGAAATTTTGTTGGAATATTTATTCATTCAATAAAGCTTTTGGCTCATTTAAGAGCTTCATCAGAGTATGACTGGTAAAAATAAAAGTTTTTGAAGAGAATACGTAGAGAGTTTAGTTTTTGAGTTATTCTCTCATAAGAATTAACCCTTTACAAAATTTGCCCAGTCAGCAGGGGCTGTAGAATACACCGACTGCTTCTCTGCAGAGGGGTAAGACCCCCCCCCTACCGAGTGTCCTGATATGACAATAAACAATCTGATGGTGAGGTTCCAGCAGTGCTGGAGCTTTGGGGAATGCAGAGTACCCCTTCATTGCCATCGCTCCCAGGTCAACTCTGGCCCGGAGTGGTAGCACCTGATAGGTTACTATCTATGGGTTAAAAAGAACTAACAGCATACTTATGCTAAAATGAATTGAGTAAACTGAATAGCTTGAAATAGAAACGTTTTTGACAATTACACCGTACTTACACTTAAACTGCGTGCTTATGCTTAACTGAATTATTTGAAATAGAACTGTTTTTCGACATAAAAACTGTATTTACACTTAACTGAATTGTTGCATATAACTGCTTGAATAGTTTGAAATGGAAACTTTTTGACAGTTAAACTGTGTACTTATGCTAAACTGAACTGTTTTCAATAGAACAGTTTATTTACATAAAAATGGATTTGGCGTTAAATAACCTATAAAGGTTGATATGCCATAGGACCAACCAAACAAACAAACAAACCCTTACAAAGTAATATTTGATAAAGTTCGTAAACGAGTGAAACATTTAATTAAAATTTTGGCTATATTATCTCACACACTCGTATATATATATATATATATATATATATAATATATATATATATATGTATATATAGCTAGCTTATCGACCTCAATAACGACTCGAAGGCTTTATTTTCAGTAGAAGCTCTACGAGATATAAAGGGGTGCCTAACTCTTTTCCCCTAGATTTCTGCATTAACTCTTAACCCGTATAGTGCTGTGTGAGTGAGGCATCAGAAACGATTTTTGGAGTCATTGGTATGATTTGACCAGGGATAGAACACAAGTCTTCTGGACGATTGTCGAA
>OY757927.1:69970428-70080428 GCA_963585895.1 Sepioteuthis lessoniana | reverse complement strand
TTGTAAAAATATTGCAAAAGAGACAAGAAAGCCGAAAAAATACTATACTTGATAACAATCGAGTCTGCAATTAGCAAACAGTGAGTGCATGGAAATACAGAAAAGTAACAATAATAAAATAATTTCGACCTTAATTTCATTCAACAGATGAGAATACTGAGTAAAGTCCTGGGAAACTGAAGCGAATTATTGCCATTGATCTCCAGCATAATCCTTTAACTCCCTCTGTACTGATGATCCGTACCTGGATAGTAGATTATCAGTAGCAGCACTTATAAAATTCATTCGTTCAAGATACAACGTCGCTAAAAACGCATTTAATGCCATTTATAAAAGTGGTGAAAATTAGTGAAGTATTCCTTAAGCTCTCTTTTGTCACTGCTGTCATTTCAGAGGGTTTCAAAATAAAAACAACATCTGGTTGAAAGCCAAAATTATAATACACTTTATAAAAAAAAATATGAGTCTTAAGATAAACGCAATTCACAATAGAGTTTGCTTAGCTAGGAGTATATTTGTTTTAAGTTAGTTCCTGGTTTTTAAGAAATTCCAAGTACCAGTTCCGACGTAACATTTAATGGCTCCGCGAGATCGACCAAGATAGGAATACGTGAAATATACATAGGGAATCCCGAAATACACGAAATTGGTTCAGGTACGAATCTTTTATTTACCTTTTTGAGTTTAACGTTTTTCGACATGAGGAGTGAGAGAGACACAATTTCTTTCTATCCTGACTTTTCCATCTGGCCCCCACCACGTGCGGCACATTTTGTAGAACTCAACTGGTCTCGCCTCGGCGAGCTCCGAAAATCGTCTGTCTTGTTCAAAGTTTAAATATCAACTCTCTGCTTTTTTTTCAAATCCCCCAAATCCTCAGCGCTTCCGTGCATGACGTCATTCACGTCCCCGGTCCCACCTCCCATCTGGAATCCCTATTGTGACATCTCTGATTATCACATCCGCCCCCCGCGCGCATGAACACCTGCGCACAATGTGTGCACCTAACTAACGCATGCACCAAGCGAAAGGCCCTCAGCCCAACCAAACCGAAAGGCAAGATATATAAAACGAAATCTCTCAATCATATTACACCGACATTGTTAAGGGAAAACGAATGTAACGGTCCTACCATTGTTTTTTGTCAATAAAAAAGGTGTTACGACTCTCTCTCTCTCTCTCTCTCTCTCTCTCTCTCTCTCTCTCTCGCAAACATCTGACAGAAGTCTTTTGTTGAATTATTACATTTTTATTTCCGAACAATTGTGACAATAACCATTGAAATTTAAATTACAAAACATTCTAAATTATTGAAACTATCCCATCAAGATGTTTTATTTAACCTTGATTAGAGTCAAATCACACTGTAAATGGTTCTCACGAGATCAACAACGTTAATTAGTGATGAGACTATTCAATAAGCAACAGCAGGTATTCTAAGCCACCTGCGTGCCATATAGATGCAAAGTTTAATAAATAAAACATTTTACTACACAATTAAAATCTCATTCATGTATGCATATATTAGTAAACACGTGTATATCATAATTATCTTTATTGCATCCTGTTGACACATTATGGATAATCGAACAGCACTCTAAACTTAACGAAGAAAACAAAAATTAATCCTAACAGCTATAGACTTCAAATATTTATTTTTGAAAAACAAACTGTGCTGACTTTCAGTAAACACAGAAAACAAAAATATATCTCTGACATTTGTAACGTAGTTTAAGTAGCAAGTAGGTTATTTTGAGGAGATGGAGTTAGTTATCCCACACACCATGGTTCTAAATTCAGAGTATATCTTAAACAGAAACCAGCTTGCTTTACTTTGGTTAAAGATCCAATTCTGCTTTACTATTTGCCCGGGAGGAATCCCTGTGGTACAGTGGGTAACATGCTGGGCAGTGACATCATAGAAAGTGAGTGCGAATTCCAGTCATGGTAGTAGGTTCATTTTTAAAATAAATATCCTTGGGAAATGCATAAATCCTCTAATAATCCCTTTAGCTACGGGTTAAATAATATCGATATTGTACTTCTAAATCGATGGCTTTGCTATTAAGTAAGCCATGAGTTCTGATATGTCATTGAACAAAGAAATTAAATTAATATACTCATTGCAGGTGAGAAAATACTATGATTCATCAACATACCAAATCTATTTGGCCCGAAATAACATGCAAATAACCTTGCCCAGGTTTGAACTTGGTTCATCGAGTCGATGTCCCTACAGTGGTAGTAATTTACTAAGCTTTTTGTTTAGATGTGGCACAAAGCCGTATGAATGGGGCACCCAATGAGAGTTGAACTCACTCGTAAAGGTTTTCCAGTCTAACTTTCTAACCATTACACTACCCGAGGTGCACGCTCTCCTAACAGTAGTAACTGCTTCTCTACGTTTCCTATTATCATATGTTTATATTTACCAACCCCTCTGCTCGGGTAGGATATGACACAAGGTCAATTTTTTAACCGGAGTTTAACAGGTTTTGAATTCAGAGTTTTCCTTCTCATAGACTAGTTGCCTCACCAAGGCTGAAGAAATCAGTCTGTCCTACTATTTATCCATAGCTGGAGGGAGAATAATTGGATTCATAACTTTCCCAAGGGTATTAGTGCCATGTGAAATGCAGTCAGTCTCGTCCAGGATTTGAACTCGTGTCGTCTTGTCCATTTCCTGCGATGATAACCATTGCACCATGGTCACGTCCAATTATTATATGTTAATTGCTCAAATGATTATTATAACCGTATATCGAAAGAATACAAACAACCAAAATCCAGAATTTACTCTAAGCTCGCTGAGTTCATTATATACAACGATGATAATTATGCCATCCACGTCTCGGAAAATATATATTAAAAAGAAAGAAAAAATAATAACTTCATAGTGAATTTCGGTTGTTCTCTATGTTTAATGACATATCAACGTGCTTGGGTTATCTAATGTTAAAGCCAATCTTGTAGAAGGACAGTAGCTTGGAAATAAGAGTTCCTATCTTTCCTAAGGGTATTTGTCCGAAAGTGAATGTAATTGCACAATTTGAGTTCAAACTCATTTATTTAAATATCAGAGTCCATCACATTTGCCACAACGCAACGGGGACTACATCCACCCACAAATTTCGCAGACAGAAAAATGATTGTTGATAAAATAACATGATGTTTTAAAATACAAAGATTACTGTAAAAAGGAAGGTCGGCAATTAAAAATGGTGAGCAAAGCCATATTTGACCACCAAAAATAATGTTACCCCCTGGATAATTGAAATAAGAGAGTGAATCTCATTATTGAATATATATATTGAATATATATTAAATATATGAAGTGTCCATTGACAAGTGGTTTGCAAAATAATATCACAGACCATTTAAACACTTATTGGATGTCCGCACTCGTAGTTCTTTGCTTAACTAAAGTAATATAAATTAATTTGAGTACTGGAAACAAATGCTAACTTAATAAAGCTCAAGATCTCTTCTGTAATAGGAAACACTTGATCGAGCACTTCGTGACCGGCTTTAAATGGAACGGCATTTAAACAATCACCCGCCTGAGGTTAGAAGTGGATGTGGTGGTGTCAGTGAACCCTAGTATGAACTCATGAATTTTGTGATTCGGTCGCTTTTTCTCTTTTGCTGGCTGGGATACGAAGAGAGTTAGCAGTAGCGAAGAGCAAGAAGCAAAAACTGGAGTCCTCTGTTCATGCCCTTAGAGACGTAACGGAGAGGATGAAACGATAAAAAGTCTTAAAGATAAAATTCAAGTCGGGATTTCTTTTGCTTATCCTCCCAAGCTGACGAATAGCCATCACCAGCTTTGCAGTTTTCTGTGACCTCTCAACATAATATCAACAAGGAATATAAGAACTGTGCAAAGAAGGTCAAATTAGGAAGTGAGATAATAGCTTTTTTGAATGCGTAAATGACTGTTGTTTTCTTAGGCAAATAATCAGTGATAGAATATTAAAGAAAAGGAACTGAGTAAGTGGTTTGGTAAAACCGGCTCATTGGCCTAGCAGGTAAAGTGTCCGCCAATGGTCCGGGAGACCTGGGTTCAATCCCAGGTCACGTCATACCAAAGACTTTAAAAATGGTACATGATACATCCTTGCTTAACACTCAGCAATATAAGGTTGGTATCAAGGGTAAAATTGAGAAATCCAGGGAAAGAAGAGGTGCCCTCCCCTACACCTCGGTGTTGTAGCTATTGAAAAGGGAGCTTTCTGGTGGCCCCCGACTATGGTCGTTACCTTTACTTATGTCATATCAAGCATTGCAGGTTATTCAATGCCGAATCGTGTTGCTAAACTGAATTCTTTGAAATATAACTATTAGCATAAAAATGGATTTGGCGTTAAATAACCTACAAAGGTTGATATGTCATGAAACCCAACCAACCAATCTTGTTTTTACATATACATTATATGCAAACACTTTTTTAGATTCACACAGTTAAATGATCAAACAGTTCTATTACTAACAATTCAATGTGGCGTAAGTCAATAAAGTTTAATGGTTCCATTGACCTTGTGTAATAGGAGGCAGAGACAAATATTGGGTAATTTGCTCACTAAGTCGGCGGTTACTCGGTTGAGGTTGCCTGATGTGGCTGCCGAGGAAGCCCAGCATTCATGTCTTGCGGCAGACCCTCCTCGAGTCTCAGGAGTCTGTCCACTCCTCAGGCTCTAATCTTTCCTGCAGAGGCTAGGTTTATCGCCTGAAACCAGAGGTGCCTTTTCTTTTAGAAGAAGAATGCCTATGATTCCCGAGACATTCTTGGAAATGCTAGCCTTGTGCTATATTCGTCCGGTTAGTGGGACGTACGACAAATACCAGTTTACTAAGTAGTAAGCACTCACAGTGGGTACGTTCTTCACGCCGTTGGCAAGTGTTGTATTTGTTTAATGTCATAAAGATTTACATTTCATTCTCAGCTTCTGTTTTTGTTATTTCTCATTCAGTAATCTTTCTTTAAGTTACAACACTATCTCAACAACAATTTTGTTCGATTTATTTCTCCATATTTCATTTCCTTTTAAAAAATATAATTATTATATTTTCTACAATTTGTTTGACAAATACGTTTAACGACGATAGCATGAATTGTTTTCAGTTCAAAAAATTCCTTTGCAGGTGTTCTATTTTAAAAACTGGTTCAAATAAGACCTCAAATAGACTATTGTACGCAAACCGTGGCTCTATTTTCACGAGATGGAAACTGGAGTGTCAAATTGTGATTAGAGTCACTAAAAAGAAGTGTGCTAAAACTAATATAAATAGGAATATCATACAATTACTGCAAGAGATTATCTAAATTAGGATTGTATGCAAGAATGAGAGATGATCTAATGGAAACTTTTGAATAATTAATGAAATTTCTTATTATGGTAAACATTTTTAAATAATTAAATTATTACTGGTAATTTAACGTCAAGACAGATTTAAAAAAAAAAAAAAACAGAAGTAATAACACAAATGGATTTTTTTCGAATAGAACAATTCATATTTGGAATAAATTGTCTTATCTGGCCATAGACAATAATAATGTTAATATTGACAGTGAAATTGATGATTTTAGAAATAATGGTAAGAAAAAGAAATTAAGCGGGCATTTTCGGTAACTATCGGGGGAATTACTTTATAGAATTTGATCTGTATATAGACATCTATTAATACCCTTTGTGTTCTGAGCAAAAATTCAAATTTTAAAGGTTGATTTGTTAAGATAATAATAAAAGGATAAAAAACCTACGGAGTCATTTCCAATAAATAGATACACTTTTGATATCGTCTGCGGGGGTAAATTGCGTAAGTTTTCTAATAAGAAAATGTTTATTCATTGATACTTCTAAAAACGAATGTTTTACTAACGTTTTTTTTTTCTTTCTTTTTTAAAAATTTTCCTTTTTTTTATTTTAGAGCCGGAGTATATTGTACAAGAGATATTTCTGTAGAGTCAATCGTACAAGATTCAAATTTTAAAGCAATTTAAACTGAAGTTATATCTCACTTTTACTATCAATTTAATTGAGTGACTCGAGTTTCTCTTCAGACTAAAAGGGTTAAGCTTATTTTCATGTTTTTTTTAATGAATAAAAAGTTTAAAGGGATTATATTTAATGCCTTCTTAGTTTTGTCTGGTAATTTGATTCCAAATTTGGTTGCTCGAATAATGACAAAAAGCAAATACCAGAAAGAGAGAAGGGTCGGTAAATGTTTACCCTTTCACCCATCGGATTATAGCGAAAGCTAAAAATCGGATCCTACATCGTGGGTGGGGGCAAATATTTCTAAATAGCCTGAAAAAAATATCATCACTGGGCGCCACCAGTGCTTTGCTGTATTCATCAAAAAAAAAAAAAAAAGAAGAAGCAAAATCGGGTTTTTAGTTTTCGCTAAAATCCGATGGGTTAAAGGGTAAAAAATTACCAAAAAGTTCCAGGTTTATAAACAGAAGCCAAAAAGTAGAACTAGACGAGAAGAAAATTCTTGAAAGAAATATGAGAATGTCTGTATAAACTCAACCCAGCGCCTATACGTCTGGAGAATTTTTTTAGATATAAGATTGGTTGATTTTTTATCATGATTAACACTCGTACATAATTATTATTTGACTTGTCCATTATTTTCGTCAGTATTGTTCAAAGCAACATTTTTCCAATTCTTATTGGGGACATGTAGCTAATCTTCCTATTGTGTCCTTGTAAATTTGTCTGGAGACTGATATCCACAACAGACCGCTCCTTTCAAGTTGATCTTGCAACAGGTACGTAACCAAAGATGAACGACAATTGTACGAAATGAGATGATGATGATGATGATGATGATGATATAATGACTTTTAATATACTTCACCACAACCTTGAAAAAAAGAAAAGAATTAAAAAACAAAAATATTTAAAACAACAAAAAAATACTATTATTAATAGATATGGGCTCGTGACGAAGCTTTCATAGACGTTGGAAATATACCGGGCAGCCCATGTTCAAACATTGCATTGCTTTTCCCATCGAGCCTATACACTTGTAACAGACCAACCATTCTCCACCCATATTGAGGCAAATAACAAAGCAGACTCTGCTCTTTAATCTTAGTATGGTAACCAGTTTAGTAGAAGGGGAACTTCGTTTAGAAATTGACCTTGTGTCACACTCTGGTCATGACGGAAACGTTGGGTCAATACTCATATCAGTAAAAAAAAAATTTCTGCCTGAGGCATAAAAAAAGATTTAGAAATGAAAAAAAAAAAATTTTGAAACTGAAAAAAAAAGAAAACAATCCGAACAGATGTAATTTTGTAAGCGAATCGTACCGGGAAACGAATAAATTAGTTTTTAGAAATAAAGAATAATAGTTTTTAAAGAGCCATTCGCTGAAAGAAAGATAAGTTGACAAAGTGACAAATTTCAACATCATGTCCAGTCCGCGAAGGCACGTGGTTGGTTTGGGATCGGTTGTTGCGGTCGTGGGTCATGGTCGGTCGAGACTGCTTGACATGACTGCCGGGTAGATCGAGTAGCTTAGTTTCGCGGGGTTGACTGATCCACTCCTCGAGCTTCAGGGGGCCGTCTCACCATGCTCTAACTCTACTTGGAGGGACAATTTTTATCGCCTAGCACATCAAGAATCCATTTTGAGGGAAATGCCGACGGGACCTGAGGAATTTCTGTGCTCGACAAGCGTGTATGTGATACGGCCCCGCACCTGAAGCCACTTAATTATCGACCATCTGCTATACTCGCTCGTTTGGTGAGGCGTGCGACAAATATTTGTAACAAGACATAATCTTGATCTACCAACAAGCCCCGATTAAAAGCAGCAGTTAACACTTCTTGGTGATGTCACCAGTTATGAGCAATCTAAGTTGTAATGGAGTCTGTCCGAATGATGTCAACCACTGGAGACGGAAGTTGGAGTTGGTTGTTCTCTTAACCCCAATAAAAGATGATGGGATGTCTCCATTGGCGTCTTTTTCATTTTGGGGCGGCTGGGCTACGAGAAGACAAGTGTTCGCGTTAACAGAGAACGAAGAACGATTCAAAGATACAGGGGAGCCACTTCCAACTTTAATAAGGAATCTACCTAACAATTTCATATGCCATTGTTAATTCCTTGTTGCTTACTTCTACGGACTCTCAGGTTTAACGGAGAGAATAAAACAGTATAGATCTTTACATTTGTAGCAAGTTATATGTTTGGGTTTCTCCTACCCCATCCGATCGTTTGCCAGCATGGATATAGTAGCTGTTGGAGACTACACTACAGATACTCATCCAGCGTAGTTTGAATTATTCTTTTATTTTTTATAGCTTCAACTTTGTCCTTGTGACGTAATTAAACGGCTCATAGGAAATTGAATAAATAGATAAATAAATGAAGAAACGAATAAAGCAGACAATAGTCATCGAATAAAAATGCCGAGGCATTCATGGTAATTAAAAATAATTAAGCAAGACTGGCGGTCAAAAATCACGCGAGCGGGAGTAAGGGGATTACATGTGTCCCTTTAGATAGTTAATGGCAGGACGCAAGAAGGGGAAGACCTCAGTAGAACACCAGCCACGACGATGTAAGGGACGAAAGTTTACAAGCCCTAATTTTTTTTGGGCGGGTTGGGGACGCTAGACTACTCGAGCCAGCGGATAAGCAAGTGAGAACCAGAAAAAAATTCAAGGTTTGTATTTGTTCATCTTTTTCTCACTAGCATATGTTGCTTGGTTTTGTCAAGTTGACAGTAGTCTCATGCTTCCATTCCCTTTCTTTCTCCTGACAGCTACTTGCCATCGAGTTGTAAATAAACCTTAGGAGAATTTTAATAGAGATTCGCATTTGTCAATTTTGTTTCGACTGTGAATTCACGACGGGGGTCTAAGCTCGCTTTAGTACAGCCGTTGAACATCTTTTTTGTAATCTATCTGAGCAAAAAATGCATCTGGTATGCAATTCAGGTACGCAGTCATCGTATTTATTAAACCGATGGGGGATTCAGCTTTGCGAAACCGAAAAAAATTCTCAACAAATAATGAATAAATCCTATGCCACCAGCTCAATGTGATTGATTTTACAATTAAACTTCCAAGGTTTATAATTAAGATGTTATATCTATTCATTTCCCACTGATTTTTTACCCAGTAGGGTGGGGCTGTAGAATACACCGACTGCTTCTCTGCAGAGGGGTAAGATACTCACTCCAACAAGTGACACTAAAAAATCTGATTGTGTGGCTCAAGTAATGCTGGACCTTTAGGGAATGCGGAGTACCCTTTCATTGCCACCGCTCCCAGGTCCATTCTAGCACCTGAATAGGTCCTATCTATTGGTTGAAAAAAAAAATAAACTCAGTAATTATGATCAACTAAATTGTTTAAATGGAACCGTTTTTTGACATTGAAACTGTGTACTTATGCTAAACTGAGTTGTTTGAAATAGATCTGGTTTTATTTTTAAGATTCTGTAAACTAAAGACTATACCTAAACTAAACTGAATTATTTGAAATAGAATTGTTTATATGTATAAAAATGGATTTGGCAATAATAACCTACAATGGCTGATGTACCATAAAACCAAACCAAACCAAACCAACATACGTGCACTTGTCATCAAAAAGTATGTAACTTTTTAAAAACGAGCAGTAAGTCTAATTCTGAGAATGGTACCTTCTTGATTATATTTTTGCTACCCTCTACTCCAAGGGTAGGATGACACTCAAGATCAATATTTAGCGGAGTACGACTGGTATGAATTCAGAGTTTTACTTTTCCTTGATTGGTTCCGAAACAAGGCAAACGAAGCCATCTATCAGACTATTTCATCTATACGTGTAGAGGAAAGAACAGACTGGTTCATGCTTATCACAATCATATTCGCACGAAGTTAAACACAAACAGCCTCATCCAGGATTGGAACTCAGTTTACCAATTACGATTCTTACGAGGATAAACGTCAAGTAAGCGTGTCTTTTGACGCGTTACTTATTACAGTTTCAGGTCAGTTGCTATTTTTAATATTGCCCTTGTTTATTCTTATGCTCTATCCTCTGTAACTTGTAATAAGTCACATGCAACCCCCGAAATAATTCAGTTAAATGTTAACTTCAATTCCTCTAATCTATTTCCAAAGAAAACTTATGCTTTCAGCTTTATTTTTCTTGGCACAAATAATTTTCTTAGTTACTGGCATCAAAAGCCATCGTGTACTATGAATTTAAAGAATTGCTCATTAAACCGAGTCAGGAAAAAAGAAATAGCATATGTATTATATAATTCAAAATCTTGAGGTTCCTCAACAGTAACTAGCTGAATCGGCTAGAATTGTAGAATACACCAATTGCACCTCTGCAATGGGATTAGATCCAATCTCCAACGTGTATCCTAGCTATGATACTAGGCCATCTGATGATAATGCTTAAGGCCAGAAGATTTGAGGAATATGAAGTACACGTTTATTGCCATTATTCCCGGGTTTACTCTGACCTGGGGTCGTACTAACGGTTAGGGTGGCATCTAGATTTAAAATAGAAATATTTAAGCATGTACTATACTTGAAACCATTTACATATGCGCAAATCTGCGAATAATGTTAACGACAATCATTAGCGTTAAATAGCAGTACTTGAATCCATTTAATTATGTAAAAACAAATGAGCTCTGACTCGTTTAAAAACTAGTAAGTATAAATTATTTATTTATCTGGTTTACATATATATATATATATATATATATATAATATGGTAAAATTCTTTATATATATTTTGTTTTCTGTTAAAAAAACAAGAATCAATGACATTAAGGTAATAAATTTATTTTTATGCTATTAAAAAAGCATTGATATTGACCAACGCTCTAAAAAATAAACAGGACTTCTTCAGATCAAACAAGAATATGGTGGTGTGGTGTGTTTTGTTTTATGGCATATCAACCTTTGTAGGTTATTCAACGCCAAATCCATTTTTATGTAAATAATCTGTTCTATTGAAAACAGTTCAGTTTAGCATAATCACAGTTCAATTGTCAAAAACATTTCCATTTCAATCTATTCAAGCAGTTATATGTAATAATTCAGTTAAGTGTAAATACAGTTTTAGTGTCGAAAAACAGTTCTATTTAAAATAATTCAGTTAAGCATAAGCACGCAGTTTAAGTGTAAGTACGGTTTAATTGTCAAAAACGTTTCTATTTCAAGCTATTCAGTTTACTCAAACAATTCAGTTTAGCATAAGTATGCTGTTAGTTCTATTTAACCCATAGATAGGGCCCTATCTGGTGCTACCACTCCGGGCCAGAGTGAACCTGGGAGCAATGGCAATGAAGGGGAACTCCGCATTCCCCAAAGCTACAGCACTGCTGGAAACTCACTATCATATTGTTGAGTGTTATATCCAGGACACTCGGTAGGGGGGGTCTTACCCCTCTGCAGAGGTGCAGTCAGTGTATTCTACAGCCCCAGCTGACTGGGCGATACACAGATTTAAATGTCAAACAGATTTATTTCAGATAATTCAGTTCAGCATAAGTACACAGTTTAGATGTCAAAAACAGTTCTATTTTGAGCAATTCAGTTCAGCACTAGTAAGCAGTTCCAATGTCAAAACAGTTCTATTTTAAACAATTCAGTTTAGCATAAATACGCAGTTTAAATGCAAAAATCAGTATAGTGAAAGAAGCACAATTTAGTTCTATTTAACCCATAGATAGGACCCTTATGAGGTGCTACCACTCCGGGCCAGAGTGGACCTTGGAGCAATGGCAATGAAGGGGTACTCCGCATTCCCCAAAGCTCCAGCATTGCTGGAACCTCACCATCAGATTGTTTAGTGTCATATCCAGGACACTTGTTGGGTGTGGGTCTTACCCATCTGCAGAGAAGCAGTCGGTGTATTCTACAGCCCCAGCTGATGGGCAAACAAGAAAATGGATTAAAATAATTTTTCACATTCACAACCACCATATATATATATATATATATATATATATATATATATATATATATATATATATATATATCCTTTACAAAAGTAACCTTTTAACTTTAAGTAACAATAAGTATCAACTCATTATGCGATGTAAACGAAAAATTGACAACTACTAAAATTCATGTCAAAATATTCAAATATTTAGATATTAAAAAATAAATATTCAGACATATCTAATTTTACTACAATTTTTATCATTAAAAAGAGCTAAAAAATTTAAAACTAGTTTTATTCATGGTAAAATCCCCCCCCAATTATAATAATACAGTGAAAATCATTAATATAAATTCAATTTCTAATTTATTTACCAATTTAATAAGTAATAGTTTTTCATTTTTCATTTATTTATATATTCACTTAATTTTGAAAATAATCTAAAAGGTTATTTAATGTAAAATTCTTCATATATATATATATATATATATATATATATATATATATATATACAATATTACTTTAAATGAGCCTATAAGGGTTGATTTTCCATTATCACAACCAACAAACCATATTATATTACTTTATTTAATTATTTTTAAGAGAAAAACCGTCATTCAGGCTGTCTTCTGAAAGACGTAATTATCAAAAGCCTATTGGCAGTTCAGTTAACTTGCTTGAAATAATATAGTTAGTGAGAGTCACATGGTGTAATAGTTAGCACTATATGCACATACAATGTACAATACACTATCTTAAAATATTTATTCACGTTTGACTGTTTGATAAGGAGACGGAGAATAATGACTTAAGTTATAAAAGTTATAAAATACACTGTAATAGTCAAGTTTTAAATAAACTTTTGAATGCGATATTATGTTAGGATAAAATGTCAAAAAGAAACTGTATTCGTAATAAAAAAAAAACATTTTTTGAACGGATATTACATTTGTCTATACTATAACATACACATATATATTCAGTGTCAACATGTCCATTTCTTTCCCCAAAACACAATCTTTTACTTTCGAGAAGCAATTTTGTTTCTCCAATGATATAAGTATTTAGCCTAAAGAGTAAAGCGTTCTCCAATGGTCTGGGAGACTGGGGTTCAGTCCCAAGTCAAGTCATACCAAAGGCGCAAAAAAGGGTACTTGATGCCGCCTTGCCTAACACTCAGCAGTATAAAGTAAAGATCAATGGTAAAGTGGAAATCAAAAAAATGGTGTAGAGTCCTCGCCTACACTTTGGTGCAGTAGTTATTGTAAAGGGAGCCTTCGGTCAACCCTCGACTTTACTTACTAACTATTATTAATGTGTGTACAAGCAGGAATAAATACCTATCAATCTGTACCATAGCCAGATACGGATATGCGAAATGTACATAGAATATTCATAACATATATACATAGAACATAAGAATCCCGAAACACGTAAAAAACGTAACGACTTCTTAGTTCAGGTACGAAACCTTTTATTACCTTTGAGTTAAAGGCATCGACATAAGGAAGAGAGATGCCCAATCTTTCTATGATGACTTTTCCATCTGTCCCCACCACATCACGTACGGCACCCGCCACAAGGCCACTGCGAGCTAGTGAAAGTCACCCTTCTTCTTCGGAACGCAAGACTCAACTCAACTAACTGACTTTTTTTTCAAATCCCCCCAAAATATTCTGCACACGCTTCCGGTACATGACGTCATTCACATCCCTGGTCACATCCTCTGTCTGGGATTTTTATTTTGACATCTGTGAACGACACATCCTCCCCGCGCGTGCGTCAACACCTCTGTTCAAGTTGGCACCTAACTAACCCATGTGCTGAGCTGAAAGGTTCTCAGCCTAACTAAACACAAAGGCAAGATATATAAAACGAAATCCATCGGCCATTATATTACAATTCTATCGTTGATTATATCAATGTTGTTTCACTTTCTTGTTTAGTAATTTTCTCCCTTCAATGTATTCACATCGGCATTACGTATTTCAAAACTTCCATCATTTACTTATTATTTACTCATTGAGTTTTTCACATCAGCGTCAGCTGATGGTCTTTAACTGGAGTTTAAGTGACAGCATCCAGGACACATCCCAGTATTCTTGTCGATCTCAATAATGTGGTAGTTTGGATGGTCTCCACTCTCGCTCTTATTTCCAAATCCTCCAGTCCCTTTATTAATCCTTTGGTTACTGTACCAAGAGCACTAATTACAATTGGTATAATTGTCACTTTGATGTTCCACCGTTTCTTCAATTCCCTAGCAAGTTCGAGGCATTGTTATTATTATTATTATTCGCTCATTAGAGCTTTTCCCATCAGCATTAGCCGATGGTTTTTTTACTGGAGTCTGAGTGACAGCAAATCTCCTCAAGTCTCCAGGACTCTTCTCAGTATTCTGGCCGTTTTCAATAATGCTGTTGTTTAAATGGTCTCCACTCGGCTGCCAACTTCCAAATCTTCCAAACCCTTTACTGATCCTTTAGTTACCGTGCCAAAAGCACCAATCACAATTGGTTTAATTGTCGCTTTCATGTTTTTTCAATTCTCTAACAAGGTTGAGGTACTTATCTCTCTTTTCACATTCTTTCAGTTTTATTCTGTGATCAGCTGGAACAGCAAAGTCGTCAATTTTGCAGATTTTCTTTTTTTGTTGTTGTTGATTATTATAAGGCCTGGTCTTCTGGCCGAGATGAGGTGATCTGCTTGTATGTCAAAGTCCCATAGGAGTTTGCGTGTTTCATTTTCTAGGACAGGTGCTGCATATACCATTTGCTGACAGGGGCAAATTTAAATTTCTTGCACATTTCCCAGTGGATCACCATTATTATTATTATTATTATTATTATTTTACTCATTTGAGAGTTCTTTCCATTAACAAACGCAGATGGTATTCCATTTGAATCTGAGTAAGAGCAAGTCTCCTAAAGTCTCTTGGACACTTTGCAGTATTCTCGCCAATCTCAATAATGCCGTAATTTGGAATAGACTCCATCCTCCTCAATAGTTTTTCATAACAAACTTCACTGGAATCTAAGTGACAGCAAGTACCCCAGGACTGCAGTACCCTTCAGAGTATTCTGACCGATCTCAAAATGCAGTAGTCTGAATGGTCTCAATTCGTTGTCTGATTTCCAACTTTTCCAGCTCCCTTGCCAGGCCTTTGTGGACCGTTTTTATCGCACAAATTACTTTTGGTGTCACCGTCAACTTTATTCGCCAACAGCTTTTTTAGTTTTCTCGGAATGTTTAATGTTTTCGCATTAATAATGATAATAATAATGATGACAATAATTATTATTCTTATTACTATTCGGAGTAGCATGGGTAATAGGTGTTGTAGCCATCAATAAAATTACAAGCAGTATACTAGTAATATATTCAAGTCAATTCCATTTGTATATATTTCCAATAAATCTCTGTTTAAGTTTTGTTTACACACTCACCCACTATATATATATATATATATATATATATATATATATATATATATATATATATATAGTATTCTTTGGTCCAGTTAAACCGGAGTTGGGAGTAATTCCATCAGGACAAGAAATTATTCATGAGTGAATATTTAAATTTTCCTGGTAAAGAGCTCAATGTAACAATAATACAGAGCAATAAATTCTTTAAGAAAAACAACAAAACCGGTCACATAATAAAATGTTAGATAGAAAATTGTGAAAAAGCATATAATACATACGTACTACTAATAAAAAGTGTAACTGATTAATGGTTTCTAAATAGTTTTGAAATTTTTAAATATTTTAAACAAATGAAATATTTGTTTTAGTTTAATATACCTATTACTGTATCATTATGTAAGGTTATTAATTAAAGTTTAAATCTAATTCAATAAAAAATCTGTAATTTAGGTCAAAATGTAATTAAAAAATAAAAAATTAAAAAGATTTTTTAAAATAAATTTACTACATTTCTAACCGAAATTAAAATTTAAAACGGAAGTGGGCTTAATGAGGAGATAACTCTTTACACCTCTTCTATCCCCTCCCACTTTTCTGTGTCTGTTCTAGTTTTTTTATCTAAAAGATCTGAAGAAGTTCTGTTAATTTTTTTTCGTGTTTTTGGAAATTTCAAAAATGCGTAACAGGATGGAAATAAATTTATAATCCTATGTAACCGGTTTTGTTGTTTTTCTTAAAGTATATAGATATATATATATACATATATATATATATATATATATATATGCAGTAAAGTAGAAAAACCACAAACTAATCCAAATTTAATAAATCTATTAAAATAAATGTTGAATGTTTAGATTATAATAACCTTCCTCGGGCTTCAAATTCACGAAAAATGTTGTTGAAATAGCGATGGATGTTTCTTTTCTCCTGCTTTTCATCGAACATCCATCTGTATTTTCCCAACATTTTTCATGAATTTAAAGTTCAGAAGAAGATTATTATGACTGAAACGTTGAACCTAGACATTCATAATAAATTCATCAAATTAGGATTATTTTTAAAAAATTATCTTCATACTGTCGCATTTCCGTATTATATATATATATATATATATATATATATATATATATATATATATATATATATATAATATATATATATATATATGTGTGTGTGTGTGTGTGTGTGGTGTGTGTGCGTGTGTGGCATGGACTGGTGGCCCAGTCGTAGAATTTCCTGTTTCTGCATTCTCGTGTTGCTGGTTCGAACTCTAGTGGTGGAGATCACGGTATGCACTGCTGATGAGACCCAATAAGCTGTTCAGTGTTCTGTATATCGCATGTAGGTGTTTGCCGGATTTTCTAGTCATTGTATATATATATATATATGTGTGTGTGTGTGTGTGTGTGTATTTGATAACTTCTCCGCAGGGACAAAATGTAAACCAATGTCAATTTTTAAGCAAAGTTTAACAAATTTGAGATCAGAGTTTTTCTTCTTTTTGATAATTTTCAACTCCAATGCGAAAGAACCCATTCTGCCCTTTTATTTTACCGATAGCTGGAGGGAGGCTAATTGGATTCATACCTTTCCCAAGTGTATTAGTGCTATATGAAATGCAATCAGCCTCGTCTAGTGTTTGAACTTCGGTCACCGTGTCCATTTCTTAAGACGGTATCAATTACATCACGAGCTTTGCGTGTGTTTTTGTGTGTGTGAGTATCTGTATGAGGGTGTGACGGTAGTTGAATGGTTATCTGACCACACGATCATAGTCTTATGTTCGTATGTGTGAACAAGGGTGGGTGTGTTCTTGTGTGGTTGGGGAAGGGGTGGTCGCACGCTCGTGCGTTCACGCCTGTAAGTGTTTATGTGTATGTAAGTGTTTGCTTGTGTGTATATATGTGTGCATATGTGCATGTGTGCATGCGAGTGTGTGTGTTCGTTCTTCCTGAATATTGCGGGAGAATTTTCATTTCTCTTCTTCGTTGGAAAGCTCCCAGTTTGCAATAATTTCCGCCAGTGACTGGAGAGAACCACCTTGCGCGGCGACCATGGCGTCGGCGTCTTTCATCTTCAAGTCTCGAAAATGGCGCAGCCGAATGAATTATTAAGTGAATAACCGGAAGTGAGATCCGACATTTTGATTTTTCTGTCAGCACTCCATTTTCCGCTTTCCGATCTTTCTCTTCCCGCTTGCTTTTCGTTCATTTCCTTGTTTTCTTCTCTGATAATATATTTTCTTTCTTTTTTTTCTTTTCTTTTGAATATTCAGCCAACTTCATTGGAAATTATTTTTTCATTTTCTTTTTTCTTTACTTTTTTATGTGAGTTCATATTTATTAATATTATTTCTCTTCAAGGTTTTGCCTTTGTTTGCTTTTTTTTCTTTTTCTTGTTTTCTGTATTTGTTTATTTTTTCTTTAATTTTCGTGCTTGTTCCTTTTTTTTATATCATTTTTTGTCAAGATTTTGCATTTTTTTACTTTTTCTTTCTTTTTCGTGCTTTCTATAATTATTTCTTTGTTGCCATATTTCTTTTCATACTTTGGGTGTCTCTATAGATTTCAATTTGGGTCCTTTCTTTTCAGATGATTTTTTCTTTTATTTATGTAATATATTATTATATATCTCCGTTAAAATGGGCTGTCTTTTTCTTTTTTATTTATTGTTTTTACCTGACGACTTTCTATTGATGCTTGCTGAAAATCTTTCTTTTAACATAATCTTTTCTTTTACCATATTTCCCAGTCGGCTGGGGCTATAGAATACACTGACTGCACCTCAGCAGAGGGGTAAGACCCCACCCAACGAGTGTCCTGGTTATGACACTAAATAGTCTGATGGTGAGGTCTCAGTAATGCTGGGGCATTAGGGAATATGGAGCACCCCATCATTGCCATTGCTCCCATGTCCACTCTGGCCCTACGTGGTAGCACCAGATAGGGCCCTATCTATGGGTTAAATAGAACTAACGGCATATTTATGCTAAACTGAATTGTTTGATTAAACTAAAAGCTTGAAATAGAAATGTGTTTTCACAATTAAACCGTACTTACATTTACACCGCATGATTATGCTAAACTGAATTATTTGAAATTGAACTGTTTTTGACATTAAAACTGTACTTACACTAAACTAAATTGTTATGTATAACTGCTTGAATAGTTTGAAATAGAAATGTTTTTGACAAATAAACTGTGTGCTCATGCTAAACTGAATAGTTTTAAATGGAATTGATTATTCACATAAAAATGGATTTGGTGTTATATAACCTACAAAGGTTGATATGCCATAAAACCCAATAAACCAAACAAGCCAAACCAAATTTCTTTCATTTTTCTCTTTCTTTTTGGTCTTTTTTCTTCATATTGTTTTGTTTTTTTTGTTTTTTTTAATCTTAGGTAGGACACTAAACTGTATCCAATGGTGAAGTTTCTCTTCTGGAGTTCTAGAAAGTGTGAAGCTACCTCTTAATTGTCATTACTTAAAAGTTCACCCTTAAGAAACAATTGCTCAATAATATGCTAAAATGAATGCAATTCTCTAACCTCTGGTTATAAGGTAAACCAAGACGGATTGAAAGGCCGCTAAATTAATTAGTTAATCAATCATTATTACTTTCTAAGTAAAGTTGGTGACCTTAGTCGAAAGTGACCCAAAGGTTTCCTTTTCAATAGCTACAACACCGAGATGTAGGGGAGGGCGCTACTCCATTCCCAGGATTGCAACACTTTATCCTTGATCCTCAGCTTATAGTGCTGAGTACTAACCAAGGCGGCATCAAGTACCAGTTTTTGAGTCTTTGGTAGGACTCGATCTGGGATTGAACCCCGGTCTCCCGGGCCATTGGCAAACACTCTATTCATTAGCTCAATGGCTCGGGAGATCGGGGTTCAGTCTCAGGTTTAGTCATACCAAAGACTAAAAAATGGTACTTGATTCCACCTTGCTAAACTCTCAGCATTATAAAGTACGTTTCTAGGGTAAAGTAGAATAATCCAGAGAAAGGAGCACCACTCTCCCTTACACTTCGGTGTTGTAGCTATTGAAAAGGGACCCTTAGGGTCACCCTCGAATATGGTCGCAAGCTTTACTTACTTACTGATAAGTTTATACAGTTATTTATTTCCTTCCTTCTTTTTTTTTCTGTCTTTGTTTCTTTTGATTTTGTCTTATACTCAAACTACATCTATGTATTTTAGTCTGAATTTTTTTTTTTCACATGTATTTTATTAAACATTTTATGATTAAATCAGTCATTTATTTATTGATTTTAGTGGCATGTCTACTCATCTTGGATTATTTGATTCCAAAAGTTTGTAAATTGCTTTCATTATACGGTCATATTTACATTATTTTGTTTCTTAAAAGTAATTTTTTTCATAAGGCTCTATTAGTTGGTTTTGTATATGGCATATCAACCATTGTTGGTTATTTAATGTCAAATCCTAATTATTCATATATATTAAACATCTCACTTGTAAACATATTTTGTAGATACACACACAGTTAAATGATTAAACATTTCTATTTCAAACAATTTAATTTAGCCTGCTTGTGATTATTTCTTCCTGTATATTAAGTCATTTGTTAACACTCAGTTTAAAATTCAAACAGTTCTGTTTGGCCCATAGATAAGACCCCATCGGGTGCCCCAACTCCAGCCAAGTGTAGACCTGGGAGCGATGGCAATGAGAGAGTACTCCACGTTCCCCAGAGCTTCGGCATTACTGGAGCCTCACCATCACAATGTGTCATATCCAGGACACTTGTTGGAGAAGGAGTTTTAGCCCTCTGCAGAGATTCAGCCCGTGTAATATACGGCCTCAGCCGACTGGGCTAAAAACCCAATTGAATACGATTGATCTATAAAATGATCTATTTGTCCCATACATGGGACGCTAACAGTTATCAAAACTCAGAGTAGAAGGAAGAGTAATTATAATAATGATGTTCTCCACGCTGTCTACGTAACAAGAACTAGAACTTAATCATTATATCTTTTTATAAACATTAACAGGACGCCGTCTTTTTTCGATGGTGGTGGGGAGTCTTAGCCATTTTCTAGGGATGTATTTGTCTTAGCTTCCCACCAGATAGGACTATACACAAGGTCAATGACTCGAAAGTCGACATAAAGTGGGTATTACTAATTGTATTTCACATAGTACTAATACCCTTGGGAAAGGTATGAATCCAATTATTCTCCCTCCAGCTATGGCTAAATAGTAGGGCAGACTAGGTTCTTCAGCCTTGGTGAGGCAACTAATCTAAGAGAAGGAAAACTCTGAATTAAAACCTGTTAAACTTCGCTAAAAATTGACCTTGTGTCACATCCTGCCCGAGCGTTGGGGTTGGTAGATATGATAAAGTGGGTATTACGGGAGGGGGAAGTCAGACACGAGCCAAGGTTCGAACCCTGCTGGACTATGCTGGTATCCGGTTCACTTAGTGCAATGTGAACCTGATGAGTTTAGCTGGATATGGACCCAAACATGGGTCCAGGCGCAGATGCCTGATTATAGCTAAGGTCCAGTGCTATACAAAGATAACCAAAGAGGTCAGTGTTGCAGCTCGTCCACCGGACAATGTCCGCTAGGGTAAAAGCCAACATCAAATTTCTGGGTGTTAACAGTATTCAAAGTCCTACTGAGAGGGTGCTTAAATATTCTAGTTATATTATCCATTCATTCTTTCTTGTTTTTCTTCGTTTGTGAATTTATTCACTTTTCATTTCAATTTATTGTATGCCATTTTCAAAAAGAAGCTAGTTTAAAATATTTCTTTTGTCATTATATTTTTCTGTATTTTTCATTATATTTCTGTATTTCTTTGTTGCTTTATTTTTAAACTTACAACTCTTTTATTGATATTTATTGAACTCATCATTATCACTACTTATTTTATTTTTTCTATATTTCCAAATAAGTTACATTCTTTACTTTTTTTCCCTTTGTTCCTTTGTTTCCTTATTTCACATTGGGACACTTTCGTCATGTTTTTTTTTTTACAAGACTCTTTCATTAACTTTTTTCTTTTTCTTTCTTTCTCTCATCCATTTTTTTAGTCTTCGGATCTTTTTTCTTTCATTCTTTCTTTCTTTCTTTCTTTCTTTCAAATGTTCAATTCTTTCCTTGTTCAATTTTTTTCTTTTTTTTCTCTATTTCTTTCTTTCTTTCAAATGTTTCATTTCTTTCTTTCTTTCTTTCTTTCTTTCTTTCTTTCTTTCTTTCTTTCAAATGTTTAATTCTTTCATCTTTCGATTTCTTTCTTTCTTTCTTTCTTTCTTTCAAATGTTTAATTCTTTCATCTTTCGATTTCTTTCTTTCTTTCTTTCTTTCTTTCTTTCTTTCTTTCTTTCTTATGTCCAGTTCTTTTCTAGTTCGATTTTCTTTCTTTCTTTCTTTCTTTCTTTCTTTTTTTTGATCTTCGATTCTTGTCCCAGTTTTCTAATTTATGATTTAACTAAAGTTTCAAAGTTCATAATTGAAATTTTATTGTTTCATTCCTTAATTCGTGCATATCATATCTCCCAATATGCGTCATGCATTTTCCTTTTATTTTTTTTTCTCTTTCAAGTTAGAATTTCTTTTTATTACGACGTTTTCATTTTTCGTTCTTACATCATTTTCTTTTTTTTTTATGTTTGCTCTTTTTTTATCTTTCCATTCCTTTCTCTGTTAGAATCAGTAAATTTTCTGGTAATTAATTTTCTTCTTTCAATTCTCTTTCGCTTTCTTCTTTTATATGCATTGTTGAAAAGATGTTTTTCCTTTTATCATAATGTTCACTCCTTCTTTTGAGAGCATGTTCCCTTTTCTTTGATACTGACTCTTGTTAAAAGCAATCTTCAGAGATAGACTAAGGTTCTATAAGCTTTCCCTACCAATCTCTATCTCTATCTCTATCTCTTTCACCCCCCCCATATATATATATATATATATATATATATATATATATATATATATATATATATATATATATAATGATTAGGTCTGAGGATCCCATTAGAGAAAAACTTACAATCACTGAACGCCGTTGACCTTGTGTCAACGCTATCTCAACTTACATATGTATGCTTTATTCTCAATATTAAGTATTCTTTACGTATAGAAAACCACACACACACACACACACACACACACACACACACACACACACACACACATATATATATATATATATATTGGGTATTTAAAATGTTTTTAACACTTCTACAGAAATGTCATTATTTTATGATTTCACATCATCTCGAATTAGTCATCGAGGGGGTCCTCTTGATATCGTTACTAACGAGTTGAACTGCAACATTATAGTCTGCGAGTTCGAATTCTTGTCGTTAACTTTTTGAACTTGGTTAAGATATGATCCTACTTATAGCCCCTTCCTGGGTTAAATAGTACTATTATTGTTTGACAAAGATGACATTGGCATTAATTAACCCATCAGGCTTGATATGCCATAAAGCAAAGAAACTAAAGCATTCTATTCATCATCCATGTAAACACATGTTAGAATACTCCTAGGCGTGATCAATAAATTTATCCCGTGTATGGAGTACATTTTTTGTAAAAGCAGAATACTATGGCATTGTTGATGAAGAATCAAATAATTTGTTGAAAAAGTGGTGATCAGATGGAGTCCATTTGGTATCTTCATATATTAAAGATACTTCCATAGATGGTTATATATATATATATATATATATATATATATATATATATATATATATATATATTATTTAGTTCAGTTAAACCGGAGTTGGGAGTAATTCCATCAGGACAAGAAAATTATTCAAAATTGAACATTTAAATTTTCCTGTTAATTCTTTTCGTGTTTTTTGATTTTATCAAAAACACATAACAGGATGGAAATAAATTTATAATACTAATGTGACCGATTTATGTTTTTCCTTAATGAAATATATATATATATATATATATATAGTCATCCACAGACAAGTCGGTTTCGTTCTATCAGAACTCATCAGTGTGGCTAGACAGTATCTCCCCGTAGCTGGGATGGCAACCCCGTTGACTCAAACGCCAAGCCAAAGCTTCTAACCATTCAGCCACGAGGAGCCATTATCTGCGAAGTAAATTTTAAACGGTTATGAATTACAATTACTATTGTTTACATACATCCGTTCAACGGCCGCCGAGATCTCAATTCAAATACGAAGAGACTTGTGTGCATGTGTGTGCGTGTGTGTGTGTGCATATGTTTGTGTGTGTGTGCGCGCGCGCGCGTGAGCAGATATCTTGTCATGCATGTGCAAATTTTCTTCACTCACACTCTTAATTTATATCTATCTTAACGAACCCCTACACATGGGACTGATGTGGCACAATAAGAAGTTTCCCTGGAGTGAGATCTGATTTTTCTTTCCCATGTCTGATTGCCCCAACAGGTTTAAAGGGCGCTCTTCCCCCTACTATTTATCATTGGATCAAGAGAGAATTTTTCATACAAATCTTTTCCGAGGGTATTAGCACTAAGTGAAATGCCAATAAACTCGAAGAGTATATGATCTCAGGTAGTCGTGTCCATTCCTTATGACGATAGTATATATATTGTCAGGAAGTGGGAGGGATATTGGAACAATTACATATGAACATTCTTCTCTCCACTTTTTATTTCGCCTTTACTCCCCACTATATATATATATATATATATATATATATATATATATATATATATATATATATATATATATATATATGTCAGTACGAATATATTAATTTATTTATGCTTGTAATATTTACATCCAGAAAAGCCTTGAAAACAAGAATAAATGCATTTCTATTTTGATAAATAAATTCTATATTCGTTTTTGAACGTTTATTCAAATTTTTGCTTTCATTTGCGTATGTAAATGAATAATACAATCATATTTTTCCAATCCTGGATTTCAATTTCCACAGAATAATTATACTGAGAACTATTTACTAGAAAGACTACCGGATAGTCGAAATTACTCATATATATATATATATATATATATATATATATATATATATATGTATATATGTGTGTGTGTGTGTGTGTGCGTGTGCGTCTGTGTGTGCGCGCGCGCGTGAGTTACTTCCGGTTAGTGTCCAGAGACCGGAACATGTATATATATGGAAGTAAAGAAAAGAACCCGACCGTATGGAGAAAAATTCATAAACAGAAAAGTCTAAATGTGATGTGCTTATTGATCAGGAAAGTTGATGCTTTAACCTTTTTGTATTAATATTCCATCCTCAGGATTTTAAAAAAAGTGACATTATTAAACATCCTTTATCATTCCTTTAACACTTGATGCCACTTTTAAAATCCTGAGAGTGGTATATTAATATGGAACTGTTATAACGTCGACTTTCCTGCTTAAAAAACTCATGACTTTTGGAATATTATGTTAGTCAATTTTTGTCAATATATATAAGTGGATAGGGATGAGTATATATTCTTCTTCTTCTTCTTCTTCTTCTTCTTCTTCTTCTTCTTCTTCTTCTTCTTCGTAGTCGTCGTTGTCGTCGTCGTTTATTTTGACCCTTGCCCTTTTCAATTGAAATGATTAATAACTTACATCACCGCACAAAATGCCTAGTTCTGGATATTTCGTCGTGTAGGGTTAATTAAAGTTATTTTAATATATGACATTCACTGTTTTCCTAGTAAATAAAAGTCCAAACATTACATTGATGCAACGTTTAGAAATATATTTTAATGGGTTTTATAAAAACATCCCTCTATGGAAAAGTGTAGGAATAAATTCTTAGAGTTAATTTTCTTTGCTTAATTCATTCTTATATATTGACCCAGAACCCCCCCCCAAAAAAAAAACATCAGTCCATATCAGCGTAGAATATTGCTTTTGAAATCAAGAAATAAAAGAGGATAAAAAAAAACAGTGATCGACTGTTGAGAGTTTATCATTATTTCATAACTATGTGAAATCATCTATCTAAAACAAGCTGTACACTTCTCATCGTAAATGAAGAAGATAATCATTCCCTATGCTAATCAATTTAAGATGGTTGATTGGTTGGTCGGTTGGTTTTTATGGCATCTCAGTCTCGGGAGGTTATTTAATGCCAAATTCATTTTTATACAAATAATCAATTCTATTTCAAACAATTCAGTTTAGCATGAGTACACAGTTTAATTGTTAATAACATTTCTATTTCAAGCTATTCAGTTTATTCAAACAGTTCTAATTCAGCTTAGTATTAGTATGGATTTTATTTACACACAGTTAAATGTCAAAAAAGTTCTATATTAAACAATCCAGTTAAGCGTTAGTACAATTTCAATGTCAAAAACAGATCCATTTGAAACAATTCACTTTAGCGTAAGTATGCAGTTTAAATGTAAGTACGCAGTTTAATTGTCAAAAAAATTATTTTTCAAGTTATTCAGTTTATTCAAACAGTTCTTATTCAAACAATTCAGATTAGTATAAGTGTGCAGTTTAAATGTATGTGCACAGTTTAATCGTCAAAAATATTTCTATTTCAAGCTATTCATTTCAGTCAAACGGTCCTTATTCAAACAATTCAGTTCAGCATAAGAATGCAATTTATTTCTATCAAACCAATAGATAGGGCCTACAGAGACTGCCTCGCTATATCATAACTCTTCAATGTGGCTAGGCATGTAGAACGCTTGAAACTGAGATTGAAACCCGTCCAACTTTACGTTAGACTTAGTATCTTACCGCTCAACAAACAGGCGACCAACTTCATTTCAGAGAAAAACCTCATCGAAGCCTTCTCCTTAAAGAAAGAAATATAAAAAGCCTAATGAAAGTAAATAATGGAAAGCAATCCGAAAGTATGGAGAAACAAAGTAATCAAAAAGTGATGAATTTATTACAAAGGAAAGCCGTTTCGGTTTTAATAAAACTTCATCAAGCCTTTAAAATTGTGAAGCAAGTGTTGATAAAACAACAATCGATGTTTGATAAAATGAAAAAAATATAAAAAACAGGGGAAAATCATTTATACAAAGAAAGATCATATAACCGTTTAATCATTCAATCGGCGTTCTTTTTCGAAAAAAAGTATCACGTGATTGGCACAGGCAACGATGTTTAAACAACTAGAACCAATAAACCTAATAAAAAGTTAGTAAACTAGTTGAAAAAACTTTATTAGCCAGAGACACGTGGTCTAATACTTGCAACTGTAACCATTTGCAATATGCAATACCCAATATACAATTCAATAAAACTAATGTTTTAAACATTCATACACTTTTGACAATAATATAGTGAGAAGGAGAATAATGATATAAGTTACCATTGTATGACACATAATATAAAATACATCGTATCATTCAAGTTTTAAAAGTCCGGTCTCCTGAGATCTGTAGAATACGCCAATTGCATTTCTGTAGAGAGGTAACACCCTATCCCACACATATTTCGGATAAAACGCGAAAATATCGGATGATGAGGCTACAGTGAAAGAGCTTTAGGGAATGTGGTGTAACGTTTCATTACCATTGCTCTCAAGTCGACTATAACTAGAATCGTCAAACCTGTTAGGGTTACATTTATGGGCAAAATAGAGCAAGTAGCCTGAGTATGCCATTAATCTGCATCTGATAGTAAGGTGCCCGTGGTGTTATGGTTATCGTCGTAGGAAATGGACACGGTGACTAGAGTTCGAATCCTGGACGAGACTGATTGCATTTCACATAGCACTAATACCCTTGGGAAAGGTATGAATCCAATTATTCTCCCTCCAGCTATGGGTAAATAGTAGGACAGACTGGGTTCTTCAGCTTTGGTGAGGCAACTAGTCTAGGAGAAGGAAAACTCTGAATTGAAACCTGTTAAACTCCGCTTAAAAGTTGACCTTGTGTCATATCCTGCCCGAGCGGAGGGGTTGGTAAATAGGATCTGATGGTTAGGTTCCATATAAATGTAAATCATTAGTATTAGCAAAGGTTTCTTGGAGTTAGAGCTGTTTACAAAGGTTAACTATTATTCATTACTTACAACTGTGTGCAAATAAATGACAATTCAGCTCATTGGCCTAGTGGGTAGAGTATTCGCCAATGGTCCAGGAGACCTGGATTCAATCTCAGGTCCCGTCATACTAAAGAATTTTAAAATGGTACTTGATACCTCCTTGCCTAACACTCAGCAATATAAGGTACGTATCAAGGGTAAAGTGGGGAAATCCTGTGTTGTAGCTATTGAAAAGGGAGCATTCTGGTTGCCCTCGACTGCGGTCGCAAATTTTACTTGCTATTGTATGGAAATGATTACTTGAAATCATGCAAGTATTAGCAATATATTGTAAAACTCGAAAACATAAAACTCCGTTATAATTATTTTTATTTGATCAGAATACTTTATATGAAACTAAGAATTATTTGTAATAAGAATATGTTATGGCTGTTTATTAAGGGATATTAGTTGTAATTTAAAACCATATAATTGTGTATAAACACATGGCTATTATTAAATAGAAATCATCATCATCATCATGTGCCGCCAGCATGGATAACCCTCACCTTCTCTCGCCACTCCTCCCTATCTTTCATCGCTTCTGGCAGGTTCTCGTGGCTATATCCCGTATCCTCAAAGAGCTGCTGTACGTAAGTTCAAGCTGGTCGTCCTGCTTTTGCTTGTCCATATGAGGGGGTCCATAGGAGTACATGACTTATGAGCTTGTCCCTGCTTCTCCAGCAGTGTCCCACATCTATGATTCGTTTAACTTGGTAGTTTTCGTGATGGGGGTAGGTGGCCGTATAGCTGTTGCTGTCTCCAGGACTTGTTCACTATTACTCGCAGCATTCTTGTGCAATTGCCATCAAGCTTTTTTCTCCATCCGTTTAGCTAGCATCAATGTGGTGCATCCATATAGCAGAATCGACACGATCGCTGCTTGGAAGAAACTGCTCTTCAGGTCAGAGAATACTTTATATGTAAGTATGAATTATTTGCAATGAGAATAGATACTTGAAGCTCTGGCTGTTTATTAAGGGTTATTAGTTGTAACTTGAAACCATATAACTGTGTATAAACACATGGCTATTATTAAATAGAAATAATATCTTAAAACCATATGGTTATTAGTATTAGATCTAAATAATTTAAAGCAAATACGTGTATTTAAATTATATGTATAAAATAGAAATTCTTGGAATCGAATAAGTGATAATTATTTGTATAAAGAATAGATACTTGAAGTTATAATTGTTTAATAAATATTGTTATTAGTTACTTGGAAACATTTCACTGTATACAAGGAAATGGTTATTATTTAACAGAAATAACTAATTTAAACGGTATAAATATCAGTATTAGGTCCGAATACTTGAAACCATACTTCTGTATTCAAGTTATTTGTATAAGGAAGGAATTCCTTTTTATATAAGTCTATGTTGTATGGGTTGTGATTGTTAGTTGTTACTTAAAACAGTGTACAAAAAATCTATTAATAAAAATAAATGATTCGTCGAAATCATATAATTATTAGTATTAGATAAGAATGCTTTAAGAATACAACTGAGTTGAAATTATTTGTATTAAATATAAATACTTGATACCGTAAAACTGCATACTAAAACTCTCAAGAGACAACACACGAATATAAGTAAAATATACAATGCCTTTAGACATAAAATAAACCTAGAAATGACGACAAAACTATGAATAAACATAGGTGAGAGTGTAACGTAATGGCCAAGGGATTTCGGTTCATGCCTTTGGGTTTAGTTAGGCTAAGAACCTTTCGGCTCAGCACATGGGTTAGTTAGGTGCAAACCTTGACGTAGGTGGTAACGCGCGGTGGGGGGGGGCATGCCACTCAGAGATGTCACAATAGCCCGAGATGACGGAACGGGGTGACAGGGTCCGGTTGACGTCACGCACCGGAAGCGCGCGGAGGTTTGTGGGAGGTTTGAAGAAAGTTAGAGAGTTGAGTACTAGACGCCAAACGAGGAGGATCAACTTTTGGAGCTTGCAGACGCGAGGCGAACTTGCGCCCTATGGAGGCCGCTCGAGTTGGGGGCCAAATGAATAAGACGGCATAACGAAATTGTGTCTCTCCTCCTTATGTCGAAACCTTTAACGCAAAGTTAATAAAAAGGTTTCGTACCTGAACAACAAGTCGTTATGTGTTTTCGAATTTCGAGATTCCTATGTTCTTTATATGTTCTATCGTTATGAACATTATGTCTAATTCGCACATGGCGTTAATTGTGGCTATAGTACAAATTAAGATTTCACCAACTGTATACCCCAAAATTAAAATGCTTTCTAAATTGTAATAAGTTTGATTTTCTTCTACACTAAATATACCAGAAATCTATTACTTCATGTTAAAAATCATACAATTAAAACGGATATTTTTATGTATTATTTTTTACCAAGCACTCTGGCTCTGAAACAATCTGACCAAGAATATTCATCAAATAAATGCATATATATATATATATATATATATATATATATATATATATATATATATATATATATATATATATATATATCAGTCCCAAATTGATCATACTACATTTACATATCTCTGCAGAATAGTTTTTTTAATTACACTGTTGTTATTTGATTACTTATATTTTTGCCTTGTGTTCAAATTAATAAAAACTGATTAAATTATCAAATCCTAATCATTTTTTTTCAAAACAATATTCTGTTCTTGAAAAATGTGGATACCAAGACTTTATTTATTACCGTGAAAAATAATACAATCAAAACAGTTATTATATTTATATATATATATATGTATAGAGAGAGAGAGAGAGAGAGTTTGGGGTTATGGTTATCTCTAGCTAACTTGGTGAATTAATGGCGGTCCAAGTTTTGCAGTATTACCAAATAGTGCTCAATACCAATTACAGAAATATTATATATATATATATATATATATATATATATATATATATATATATATATATATATATATATATATACAAAGGTAAAGAGAAGTGGCTATAGTACAAGAGACATAGTAATTCTATGAGCGAAGTACCGATTTATTCCTGATACTTTATTTTCATTCTTCATCTAAAATGTTCGACATTCATGTACGTTATTTACATCTTAATGTTTAATGTTTGATTAGCTCTTGAGAAATATTACTTATTCAGCTGATTCAAGGCCGAAAGGCCCCCGACTTCGGTTGGGCCACCTTCGGGTGGGTGAGCTGCAACCTTTGTCCCCTATATATAGCACTAGACCTTATATTTGTCGCTGCCTCCCACCAGACACGACTTGACACAAGGTCAAAAGCCCGAAGGCCGATTAAAGTGGGGATAAAGGGGAGGGGAAGGTCGGGAACGAGCCGAGACTCGAACCCTGCTTGTCTGTGCTGCTCATCGGCTCACTTAGTGCAATGTGAGCCTGATGAGGCAAGCAGTTTCACGAACCCAAATGTGAGTCCGGGCACGTATGCCAGTTTACGGCTTAAACTAGACGCTTGGTCTAGTGCCGTACAAAGGGGACAAAAGTGCAGCTCGCCCACCCGAAGGTTGCCCAGCCGAAGCTGGGGGCCTATTCGGCCCCGAGTCTGCTCTTGGTTTCGAGCACCCATCCGGCACGAATGCCAGACGGCCCAGCTAAAAAGCTAGGAGCGTTTGCTGTCTAGTTTAAGCTATAACCCGGCATACGTGCGCGGTCCAAATTTGGATTCGTGAATCTGCTTGCCTCAGAACCACATTGCACTTAGTGGGTCGATGAGCAGCTCAAACCAGCAGGGTTCGAGTCTCGGCTCTTTCCCGACCTTCCCTTCCCCTTTATCCCCATTTTAATCGGCCTTCGGAATTTTGACCTTGTGTCAAGTCCTGTCTGGTGGGAGTCAGCGACAAATACATTACTTATTCAGCTGATAAGAGATGGTGATTTATATTAGAATAAAATATTTATACATCAGAGAAAAGGACCGACATATTTGATGAAATATGATTTCGAGATTAAAGTTTGCTTTACTAACTTGTTCAGAAATTTTTGTAAAAGAAGATTTTCCTCTTCAGAGTTTTATCTAATGATTCAAAATATTTTCCAATCATCACCTGATAAAGCTCGTTGATTTTCCGAACTTTATACAAATTAGGTAAATACTCCTCTAAATTTTTAATTTCAAACTATATTTCTTCCAGTTATATATATATATATATATATATATATATATATATATATATATATATATATATATGTATATATACAAGTATTTAATTGTAACAAAAAATTCTGTAAGGCGATGTCATCTTAGTTACCTTCAACAGAAGTCGACTGAGATAACAGGAAGTAACATAAAGTATTTTTTTAACGGAAGTCTTCAAGTCAATTCATATGCAGGTTGACTTGTACGTCGCAATTCGTAATACTATTTTCTTTTTCTTTTTATTTCCGTTTCGTGTCATCTAATTTGAAAATTTTGCCAACCTGCATCAACTAATAAATGACTATTTACTTCCGAATAATATCTGGTCAACACATTTCTGTGGATTTGCAATGGCTCTGACGGCTGACTATTTTTTTATATCAATTTTTTGCCTGGCAAAAACAAACAGAACTTCACCGTTGTCGATGCTTCATGTTTGCGCTCGAATATTCTTATGATGATCAGTTTAAATTCTAAATGATGAGTAAATATTTATTCTTGTCTTTAATTGGAATCATCTTGAGATGAGGCTTCTTAATCTGAGAATTAAGTTTTATTTATTGCAGACTTTTTGTCCTCATCTTGGTAGTTTTTGTGTTGTTTCTTCTTTCACTACGTTTCGGCCAAATTTCACCTCTGGCCTTCTTCAGTTGATATTCCGCGACCTCGGATAGGAATGCTGAGTCTTGTAACCGTATCCCCAGTAATTACTGCCTTCCATAGTTGTTGTTTTCTATCGCACCACGTTTTAGACCAAGTAAACCTATGGCCGGCTTGGGTAGGATTTGAAACCGCTATCTTCTGACAATGCTCACTGGAACCGTACAGACTCAACATCTCTATCCGCTGCGCCACGGGCCCGGAAAGTTTATTCGTTCATAACATTATTATCACGTGCAGGATATTTAACTCGATGTAATTGTCAATCAACATATCTTTATATACTATATTCTTTCCAGAGTGAGGCGCAAGCAAGAAGATAGATAGAAAGAACCCCATATATATATATATATATATATATATATATATATATATATATATATATATATATATATATATATATATATATATATATATATTGCCCATACGGCTGGGGCTGTAGAATACACCAACTGCTTCTCTGCAGAGGGGTAAGACCCCCCCCCCAATGAGTGTCCTGGATATGACACTAAACAATCTGATGGTGAGTTTCCAGCAATGTTGGAGCTTTGGGGAATGTAGAGTACCCCTTCATTGCCATCACTCCCAGGTCCACTTTGGCCCGGAGTGGTAGCACCTCATAAGGGTCCTATCTATGGGTTGAATAGAACAAAACCGAGCTTCTTTCACTATACTGATTTTTTGCATTTAAACTGCGTATTTATGCTAAACTGAATTGTTTAAAATTGAACTGTTTTGACATTGGAACTGCATACTAGGGCTGAACTGAATTACTCGAAATAGAACTGTTTTTGACGTCTAAACTGTGTACTTATGCTGAACTGAATTATCTGATATAAAACTGTCTGACATTTAAATCTGTGTATTGCCCAGTCAGCTGGGGCTGGAGAATAAACTGACTGCACCTCTGCAGAGTGGTAAGACCAATGAGTGTCCTGGATATGACACTAAACAATCTGGTGGTGAGATTCCAGCAGTGCTGAAGCTTTCGGGAATGCGGAGTACCCCTTCATTGCCATCGCTCCCAGGTCCACTCTGGCCCGGAGTGGTAGCACGTGATAGGGCCCTATCTATGGGTTAAGTAGAACTAACAGCATACTTATGCTAAAATTAATTGAGTAAACTGAATAGCTTGAAATAGAAAAGTTTTTGACAATTAAACCGTACTTACACTTAAACTGCATGCTTATGCTTAACTGAATCATTTCAAATAGAACTGTTTTTCGACATTAAAACTGTATTTACACTTAACAGAATTATTACATATAACTGCTTGAATAGTTTGAAACGGAAATGTTTTTGACAATTAAACTGTGTACTTATACTAAACTGAACTGTTTTCAATAGAACATATTATTTACATAAAAATGGATTTGGCGTTAAATAACCAACAAAGGTTGATATGCCATAAAACCAAAGAAACCAAACCAAACCAAAGCAGCAAGAATAGGCCTCTATGTTAATGCACACAAAACGGAATATATGTGCTATAACCAAACGGGGGACATCTCCACTCTAGAAGGAACCCCACTTAAACTAGTAGACAAATTCACGTACCTAGGAAGCAGCGTCGAATCAACCGAAAAGGACATCGAAACGAGGTTAACGAAAGCATGGACAGCTATCAATAGACTATCGATTACATGGAAATCAGACCTAACCGATAAAATGAAACGCAGTTTCTTCCAGGCAGCGGTCACATCGATACTGCTATATGGATGCACTACATGGACGCTAACAAAACGACTGGAGAAGAAGCTAGATGGCAATTACACAAGAATGCTGCGTGCAATCCTGAACAAGTCCTGGCAGCAACACCCCACAAGACACCAACTGTACGGCCACCTGCCCCCTATCACGAAAACTATTCAAGTTAGACGAACCAGACATGCAGGACACTGCTGGAGAAGCAGAGATGAACTCATAGGAGATGTACTCTTATGGATCCCCACACATGGCCGCGCAAAGGCAGGACGACCAGCTCGAACGTACATTCAGCAGCTATGTGAGGATACAGGATGTTGTCCTGAAGACCTACCTAGGGCGATGGACGATAGGGAGGAGTGGCGAGAGAGGGTCAGGGATATCCGTGCTACCAGCGCGATATGATGATATATATATATATATATATATATATATATATATATATATATACATATATATATTGTCATTATTATTATTATTAACCTATAAGATTCTGATAGTAAAAATAACCCAAGTGGGTGTCCTCGCGGTGTAATGGTAAAAGCGATGGGCTGCGGTATCGAAGTAAGCGAGTTCGTACTCCGCTCGCGCTATTACGTTCCGATTCTGCATATGTCATTACATTTTCCAATTATCAAACGCGTTATGTAATTCTTTGAAAAATGCATATATGATTATCAATACATAAATATGTTGTTCTAATATCCATATTATATTTATATTATTGCATCTGTTTACCGTTTCAGGTTAAAATTTCCCTTGGGAAAGACTCAGTGACTTTTTTTTCGTAGAAAGAAAATATCATTCATAAGGAAGCTTAGGAATTCGAGAAAGCAAATGTCTTGAAATATTACATCATTATTTATAAAAGGTTTCAGGATAAAGATAGTCAATATATTATTATTGTAAATAAATCAATAATGTATAGAGAATTTTTATTAAAACAAGTATATTCTCCAAAAAGATTTAGTGCATGTGTGGAACTATTACATCATGTGACCTTCTATTATTGATATTCTCCTTCGGGGAAAATAATGATTTTGAATTTTTCCTCCAAATACGATCTACAGTTCCCCGATCCAGCCACTTTATGTATATACATAGTCATCCACAGACAGACTGTTTCGTTGTATCACAACTTTTCAGTGTGGCTTGACACACGAGATTCTCGAAGCTGGGATCGAAACCCGGTTCACATGCTTATGTATGGTAATTATATCAAACTTGCTAATATTTAGCAGTGAAATTTTAAATTGAAATGAAGAAATGCACACATCTGAACAATTTATATTATGAAGGGTTAATGTCAAGACGTCTAGATTTCTGTCTCAACATCTACACATCATCTTGATTTTTTCACTACAAATTATAATTACTTTTTAACTGTTAGAGATTGGATACTATATGCACACTATCCCTTGCAAAAGCAACTGATTGAAAATCTGCATCACATTTTTAAACCTTCATCTAATTGATTCAGATATTTTTTCAACTTGTAAGTATAAGCTATGCCATTATATAATGTATCATTCGAATTTGCAATCACATGGTTGTCGTTTAAAGCCAATTCCTAAAAACATTTTAACCCTTTGACGTTTGAACCATGTTTTCTCTGATAAAGGGACAGTTTTGATTAAAAAGATGATGGCTTGCCAAATGTACTAGGATTAGTAATTAGCTGAAGGAGTCGAGATAACACATTTGTTTAAACGAGATGAAAGAAAGATGATGAGGAAACTGATCTTAAAAATTGAATGCAATTAAAAATAAAACATTTCCTTGGATTGTGTGTATATCGTCAACAAAAAAACAAGTGAGTTGGTTTTCATGGTAGTAATTTACGAAGCTCTTTGCTTCGATGTAGCACAAGTTGGTTTTCATGGTATAGTTGTTACCGTTCTCGTCTGTGACATTGTATTTGCGAACTCCAGTCGCGTTATAACGTTCATTTCGGATTAATACTTTTGGGAAAGGTATTAATCCCCTAATCCCTCCAACTATGGGTTTAAAAGTATCTCTAACCCAAGTAAGTTGACGTTGTACCACAACATGCCCTCCTTATTTACCAACCCCTCCGCCCGGGCAGTATATGACACAAGGTCAATTTTTAAGCGGCGTTTAACAGGTTTGATTTCAGAGTGTTCCTTCTCCTAGACTTGTTGCCTCACCAAGGCCGAAGAACCCAGTCCGTCCTACTGTTTACCCATAGCTGGAGAGAGAATAATTGGATTCCTACCTTTCCCAAGGGGTATTAGTGCAATGTGAAATGCAGTCGGTCTCTTCTAGGATTTGAACTCGTGTCGTCGTGTCCATTTCCTACGACGATAACCCTTACACCACGGAAACCTCCTAAGACGATAATCATTACACCACGGGCACTGAGGGGTGTCCTCGGGGTGTAATGGTTAATGCGATGGAAAGGGAATCGTAGTAAGTGAGTTCGTACTCCAGTCGCTCTATTACGTTCACTTTCGGGCAAATACCCTCGGGAAAGGTATGAACCCTCTTATCCTCCCAGCTATGGGTTAAATAGTACCACTACTGTTTTTCTAGGAGAATAGCCTTGGCATTAAATAACCTACAAATGTTGACATGCCATTAAACAAAGAAACAAACAAACAACATTCCCGAATGTGTTAATAGCTGTATCGCTGTGTCCTTAGTAGGGGTCGAACCCCGTTGCAATATCACTGTGTGAAAAGTTGACGAACAAAAAAACTCTGTTTTAGTTAAAA
Organism: Sepioteuthis lessoniana; assembly: GCA_963585895.1. Classification (NCBI taxonomy): domain Eukaryota; kingdom Metazoa; phylum Mollusca; class Cephalopoda; order Myopsida; family Loliginidae; genus Sepioteuthis; species Sepioteuthis lessoniana. The sequence continues at coordinate 70,043,858 of OY757927.1, read as the reverse complement.
AAAACACATTTTTTTATTCGCAACGAAAATGTTTACGTAGAAATGTTTACGAAGAAAGAAAGAGAGTACGAAGAAAGAGAGTACGAAGTTGACTCGACCGCGTAATCTTGACAAAGAGAAAATACATGTCATAAGGAGAAAAAGAGAGCAAATACAAACCTCGAATATTCATCCTGGTTTAATGTTGTAGTTCGAGCATTCTGATTCGCTGGTTTTGTCTTCACAGGTTCGCGTTTGGTGTGAGACCCTTGGTCGAAATCAGCCCCAAAATGGCATCGAAGATAGTTCGTTTGTCCTTACATATTCGTTGCTCGTGTTCCACTCGCATCTTTACCTTTTCGCGTCCGGCTGATGACAAATTTTTAAATCCAAGTTGTCTTCCACCTGGTGTCAGAGGGAGGACCATATACGTTTTTGGTGGTTCCACAGCCGCGAAGAAGTTTTGGGACCTCCGTTTCTTTTTTCTAGTCATTTTTATGGCAGTAGTCATTCACCGTTATTGACTAAACTACAACCAGTCAATCAGAGGTCACCTTTCTGCATTTTGGGAGTGTCCTCGTGGTGTAATGGTTAAAGCGATGAACTGCGGAATCGTATTACGCGAGTTCGTACTCCAGTCGCGCTATTACGTTCACTTTCGGGCAAATACCCTTGGGAAAGGTATGAACCCCCTTATTCTCCCTCCAGCTATGGGTAAATAGTAGGACGGACTAGGTTCTTCAGCCTTGGTGAGGCAACTAGTCTAGGAGAAGGAAAACTCTGAATTCAAACCTGTTAAACTCCGCTTAAAAATTGACCTTGTGTCATATCCTGCCCGAGCGGAGGGGTTGGTAAATAGTACCTTTCTGCATTTTCTTCCAATTATTTTCCTTTGTTCTTTCCTTCCTTCGAGATTTACTTCTTTCGCTTTCTGACTTTGTCTCTCCATATAAAGTTATATAATGTCATTTAACAAAGCAACCAAAAATCAAAAACTAGGAAATTGGTTTGAAGAGAAAAATTTTATACTGGCAGCAATGCATATCTGAAAACATACATACACAAAAAGCCCATTTATTGTTTTGACTGCTTTATTAAAATTGTCTTCTCACTGAAATAGTTATCACTACATCAGAATTTCATAACCAAACGCTTTGTAATATAATGGTCGAGGAATTTCGGTTTATGCCTTTGGATTTAGTTAGGCTGAAAACCTTTCGGCTCAGTGCATGGGTTACTTAGGTGCAACATTAAAGCAGATGTTCACGTTCGCACGCAGGCGGAGCGAACGTGTCACTCAGAGATGTCGCAATTGCCTGAGATGGGAAACGGGGTTACAGAGTGCGGGTATCGCCACGCACCGGAAGCGCGCAGAGGATTTGGGGATTTTGAAGAAAGTTAGAGAGTGGAGACTAGACTCTGAACGAGACGGTTGACTTTCGCTTGCTCGCAGTGGCCTTTAGGGCGGGTGCCTCATGAGACGGGGGGGGGTGCAGATGAAAAGGCCAGAATAGAAAGATTGTGCCCCTCTCTCCTTATGTCGAAAAACATCCAAACTCAGAGGTAATAAAAAGTTTCGTACCTGAACTGAGAAGTCGTATCGTGTTTTTCGTGTTTCGAGATTCATACGTTCTATGTATATATATCATCATCATCATATCGCGCTGGTAGCACGGATATCCCTGACCCTCTCTCGCCACTCCTCCCTATCGTTCATCGCCCTAGGTAGGTCTTCAGGACAAGTCCATTTCACCCTTAGCCGTATCTGGCTATGGTAAAAGCTTGACTAAACACTGATTTACGGTTTCAAGATCATAATCGTGTAGAACAAGTCGATGAATCTCAATAGATATATTTCATATGCATGGAGGAATTTAATGGCATATCTCGTCCTTCATGCTAGACATCATTTTACTTAGGTGCCGGTCTGCTACTATTTGTAACAATGCGAAATATACTGAATTTGATGTGAAGGTCAAATCTCTAATGCTATACAATCAACATCCGTCTATTTGAGGCCTTGTGAGACAACCTGATGAAAGAGGGTTCCCTTCTTCTGTGGTAATTCTCTTATGACCATCCAGATTCTTGTTTATAGCAAGAGAAAATATATCTTCATTGAGAGTGACAATGTAAAAGAAAAACACAGATATCGAGCGGAAATTGTGCTCTATTCAAAGGCACCAGTGTGCCCTTTGTACCATAAACATTTTCTGTACTATAAATATTTTCTGTACCGGTCTTTTCCTTCGATTCTTACGTTATTGCATCCTAAAAGGCATATTTAATATTAAAAAAAAGGCTTTGTTGGATGTTTTTTTACGGCGTATCAACGCTTTTCGTGTTATTTAATGCCGAATTCAATTTCAAACAATTCAGTTTAATATAAGTATAGTTTTTTATTTATTTACTTGTTTACAACAGCTAAATGTCACTACAGTTCAATTAAATGTTAATTTCTATTTCAAACAATTCAGTTTAATATAAGTATAGTTTTTTATTTATTTATTTGTTTACAACTGCTAAATGTCACAACAGTTCAATTAAATGTTAATTTCTATTTCAAACAATTCAGTTTAGCATGAGTACATACTTTAGTTCTATTTAAAAACAGAGCTATTTCAAACAGTTCAGGGCAGCATAAGTACTCAGTTTAAATGTCAAAACAGTCCCATTTTAAGCAAATCAGTTTAGCAAAAGTTCACAGTTTAGTTCTATTTGACCCATAGATAGGACCCTATCAGATGCTATCAATCCGAGCTAGAGTTGACATGGGAGCGATGGCAATGAAGAGGCACTCCACATTCCCCAACGTTCCAGCGTTACAGGGACCTTACTATCGGATTGTTGCTGTCATATACAGGATACACTTGGGCGGGGGTCTTACCCCTCAGTGAAGAAGCAGTCTGGGTATTCTACAGCCCAGGCAACTGAGCCACAGGACACTCGTTGGTGGGGCCTACCCCTTTGTAGAGAAGCAGTCGGTGTATTCTCCAGTCCCAGCTGAATGGGCCACAGGACAGTCATTGGTTGGGTCTTACCCCTTTGTAGAGAAACAGTCGGTGTATTCTACAGCCCAAGCCGACTGGGCAGAGTTTTTCTTTGGCAAGAAATTATTTGGTTTCGAGTAATATCGACGTCGGGTATCATACAAACAAAAGGTAGAAAATAATAAAACAGTAAAAGATTGGAAGATACAAAAAGTATGATAAAAACCGTTTCATTGGCCTGTGGGTAAAGTATTCGCAAATGGTCCGGAAGACCGCGGTTCAATCCCAGGACGGGTCGTACCAAAGTCTTTAAAAATGGTACTTGATAGCTCTTTGCTTAACACTCAGCATTATAAGATACGTATCAAGGGTAAAGTGGAGCAATCCTGGGAAAGGAGTTGCGCCCTCCCCTACTGCTCGGTGTAGTAGCTATCGAAAATGAAACCTTCAGGTTGTCCTCAACTGCGGTCGCAACTTTAATTTACTTACATTACTAAAAAAAAAGAAGGGGTGATCTAACTGAAAATTTCAAAGTAATAGGATCTATAATTATGGCAAACATTTTTGAAAAGTTTCTCCTCAAATAGAAAATTCACTGTCAAAACAGATCTAAAAAAATAAGTCTACAAACCAGTTGGATTTTTTCTTCTTTTTATTTTTTGTTAACAGAATTATATGTTTTTTTTAAACAAATTTTCTAATCAGATCAAAACAAGCAGAGTGTTGAAAATGTTTAGATTAAATAAGATATTTCAGAAAAAATAGCGAGAAAAAGAAATTTAAGTGGGCATTTTTGGGAACTATCGCATAAATTTCCGAACAGAATTTGATCAGTACATAGATATTGTATCAATATTTTATATGTTCTGTGCAAAGGTAATTTTTTTAAAGGTTCATGTGAGAACATAGTAAAAAGAGAAGATGCACAGGGAGACATTACAAAAATAATGCTAAACTAATAAAAGACAATAATAATTATTTTAAAACAATAATAGCTTCAAGTAACTATTCTTTACAGAAATGACTTGAACACAGTTTAGGATTTAACTTATTCCAATCAAATATTAATTATTTCGGCAATTAGATGCTTAAGGCACGTGAGTTATTTCCAAGGTTGGGGATTAGCTTACTGTCATTCATTATCCCTGCTTACAACGTCCCGTACATCACAGGGTTTTGCTTGGTTTGGTTTCTTTGTTTAATGGCATATCAAGCTTTATGGGATTTTTAATGCCAAACCCATCCTTGTAGAAGAAAATCATTGTTACTATTTACTCCATTGCTGGGTGGGGTGGGGGATGAGACAGGTCATTGCTTTCCCAGGGATACTAATCCGAAAATAAACATAATAGCGCGACTAGAGTTCGAACTTGTTTACTTCGAAGTTGCATTTCAATATGTCAGACACTACGCCACAGACTTTGTTCAAAAATGCGTGGGTTCAAATCTTATAATATTTGTGTATATTTCAAGGTCTAAAAGTCGCCTATACACGTGTATATTTGTTATATGTTTTTTAAGTAGCCGTTACTTCTAACACTACCACTACCACCACTACTACTACTACTACTACTAATAATAATAATAATAATAATAATAACATCATCAAAGCGAGAATAGATAAGACTCAACAAAATAGCAAATGCAGGCTATGTGATGACAGAGATGAAACCATCAATCATATAATAAGCGAATGCAGCACATTAGCACAGCGGGAGTATAAGGCGAGACATGACTGGGTCAGTGAGGTGATTCACTGGGAAATGTGTAAGAATTTTTAAATTCGACCATACTAACAAATGGTATATGCACCACCCAGAACCTGTCCTAGAAAATGCCACGAATAAACTCCTATGGGACTTTAACATAAAAACGGATCACCTAATCCCGGCCAGAAGACCAGACTTAATAATAATCAACAAAAAAAGAGAACTTGCAAAATAGTGGACTTTACTTTCCCGGCTGACCACAGAATAAAAACTGAAAGAATGTCAAAAGAAGGATAAGTACCTCGACCTTGCAAGGAAATTGAAAAAACTGTGGAACATGCAGGTGACAATTATACCAATTGTAATTGGTGCATTTGGAACAGTAACTAAAGGATTACTAAAGGGACTAGAGTACTTGGAAGTTGGCGGACGTGTGAGACCATCCAACCGACAGCATTATTGAGAATGGCCAGAATACTAAGAAGAGTCCTGGAGACTTGAGGAGACTTGCTGTCACTCAGCCTCCAGTGAAACCCCATCGGCTAACGCTGATATGAAAAGCTCTCATGAGGGAATAATTATAATAATATTAATAAACTCCTATGTGACTTTGACATACTCACGAATCACCTAATCTCGGCCAGAAGACCAAACCTAATAATAATCAACGAAAAGAAGAGAACTTGCAAAATTGCCGACTTTGGGCAAAAACAATACATAAAATAAATAAAACAAGCACATGTTAAGAGAGAAGAATAAAGTTTATTTATAAGAGTAAAACAAGTAATACAATGTTGTCAGTGTAGCCATTTGCCTCAACGTTGCTAGGGAATTGAAAAAAAAACTATAGAACATGCAGGTGACAATTATGCCAATTGCAATTGGTGCGTTTGGAACAATAACTAAAGGATTACTCAAGGGACTGGAGGAGTTGGAAGTTGGCGGACGAGTGGAGACCACCCAAACTACTACATTACTGAGAACGGCCAGAATACTGAGAAAAGTCCTGGAGACTTGAGGAAACTTGCTCTCACCCAATCTCCAGTGAAAGATCATCAGCTGACGCTGATGTGAAAAACTCTAATGAGTAAATAATAATAATAATAATAAATTAGTAAAACCATTTCAGAATAGCTTGTGAGAGAACAAGGAATAAAACAGAGTAAAAAGGTAGACAAATATTTGGACCTTGCCAGAGAATTAAAATAACTGTGGAACATTAAAGTGACAGTGATACCAATTGAAATTGGTGCACTTTGAGTGATCCTCTAAGGATTAGTACAGGGAGTAGAAGACTTGAAAATAACAGGACTAGTGCAGAACATCCAAACGACAATATTATTAAGATTGGCCAGAATACTGACAAGAATCCTGGAGACTTGAGATTTGCGGTCACTCAAACTCTAGTGAGAAACTATCAGCTAACGCTGGTGTGATAAACTCTCCGAATAAAAAATTTAAAAAAAAAATAATAATAATAATAAGAAGAAGAAGAAGACTGAACCAATCTTATCAACGCGAGAATAGATAAGACGCAAGAAAATAGCAGATGTAGGCTATGTGGTGATTGAGACGAAACCATCAATCACATAATAAGCGAATGCAACAAATTAGCACAGAAGGAGTATAAGACAAGACATGACTGGGTGGGCAAGGTGATGCATTGAGAGATGTTCATGAAATCTAAATTTGACCATATAAACAAATGCCATATGCTCAACCCAGTATATGTACTAGAAAATGTCACACAAACTCCTATGGGACTTCGATATACACACGGAACTCCTAATTTCGGTAAGAAAACCAAAACTTATAATAATCAACTAAAAATGAGGATTTGCGAAATTGTCAACTTTGTTGTCCCAGTTGAAAACAGAATAAAACTGAAAGAATATAAAAAGAAGGATAAGTACCTTGACCATACAAGGGAAATAAAAAAAAAAAGCTATGGAACATTAAGGTGACAATTATATCAATTGTGATTGATGCTTTCGGTGCAGTAGCTAGATGATTATTAAAGGGACTGGAGGACTTGAAAGTTGGAGGACGAGTGAAGACCGTTCAAACTACTGCTTTATTGAGAACGGCCAGAATACTGAGAAGAGTCCTGGAAAATTGAGGTGACTTGCTGTCACTAAAACTTTAATGAAAAAACCATCAGCTAATACTGATGTGAAAAGCTCTAGAGGAGTAAATGAAAATAACAATTCTTCTTCTTCTTCTTCTTTTTCTTATTATTATTATTATTATTATTATTATTATTATCATTATTATTATTATTATTCATGTAGATGAGATGCTAAACTGAATTATTTGAAATTGAACTGTTTTTGTCATTGAAACTGTACTTTCACTAAACTGAATTGTTATATAACTGCTTGAATAGTTTGAAATAGAAATGCTTTTGACAATTAAACTATGTACTCGTGCTAAACTGAATTGTTTGAAATGGAACTGGTTATTCACATAAAAATGGATTTAGCGTTATATAACATACAAAGGTTGATATGCCATAAAACCCCACAAACCAAACCAAACCAATCATGAAAGCATCAGAATAGTTGGAGAAAAAAAAGTGCGCTTAGCAAGGGAAGTCTTAGTGGTATAGTGGCAATTGTGCTGATTGCGACATCGTAGTAAGCGAGTTCAAACTCCAGCCAGGCTAATACATTCACTTTTGGGCTAATCCCCTTAGAAATAGTTTAAACTCTTTTCGCAGAGGTTTGAATATCACTCCTGTCCTTTTAAAAGTTTACATTTGGCATAAAATAACACGCGAATATTGATATGCCATTAAACAAATAAACCACCCCAAAGAAAACCGGGGATGTCCTCGAGGTGTAATGGTTAAAGCGATGGACTGCGGAATCGTAGTAAGCGATTTCGTACTCCAGTCGCGCTATTACGTTCATTTTCCGACAAATACCTTTGGGAAAGGTATGAACCCCTTATCCTCCCAGCTATGGGTCAAATAGTACCACTACTGTTCTTCTAGGAGAGTGGCTTTGGCATTAAATAACATAAAAAGAGTTGATATGCCATTAAACAAAGAAACCAAACCAAAGAAAACCGAATACACGGGAAATTTTGAAGCTGACAACAGAAAGAAAACAGAAATGAAAGAAAAAGTAAGCGATAACTTCTTCTTCATCAGAAGACTTCAAAAGTAATATTTGCTGTACAAATATCCTCAAAGAAATTAAAGTCTTCCATGGATAATATCCAGGATCCTTCAAAAAGTGGATACAATGGATCTCAGAAATAGGCAAAATAAAACAAGGATTATGACTCACATTTATAATGGTAATCAGTGCCCTTGGAATGGTCCTCAAAAGCCTGGGACTTGAAGTCAGAGAAAGAATTGAGTCCATCCAGGCTAGATCACAGTCAAAATGCGCTAGAATTTTCAGAAGCATTATGGACATCTAAGACAGACTTGCTAAAATTAATGTTTCAGTTAAAAGCTGCCCTGCCTGTTGAGGCTGTTCAATACGATCGCACTACCTGCAGTAGGGTAATACTCAATAAAGAGGTTATTTATTGGGCCAAGGATGGAAACCCCTAATAATATATAATGGGATCCAGGTGGCTAAGCTGTCAGATTGGTCACGTGACGAGAAAGAACCTATCTACAACGTGACTGGCTAGAACTTATCTACAACAGCTCCACGGAGCCCTTATTCTGGAAGATGGGTGGTGGGAAACGTACTATCAGATCAATTGGCTGATCATATCAAACCTTAGAACTTATATGATTGCCCCAATCGTCTTTTTTGAATTGCTCGGGTGCAAACACGTACTAAACCCGAACTTATCTTAAGGGTGTTTTAGGGGATGCCCGAGTAGTAATGGTTATCGTCGTAGGAAATGGACACGGCGACACGAGTTCAAACCCTGGACGAGACTGATTGCATTTCACATAGCACTAATACCCTTGGGAAAGATATGAATCTAATTATTCTCCCTCCAGCTATGGGTAAATAGTTGGACAGACTGGCTCTTCACCCCTGGTGAGGCAACAAGTCTAGGAGAAGGAAAACTCTGAATTCAAGCCTGTTAAACTCCGTTTAAAAGTTGACCTTGTGTCATATCCTGCCCGAGCGGAGGGGTTGGGTAAATAGGATCTTAAAGGTGTTTTAAGGTGGTGGTTGAACGTCAACTGAGCTGAGATAGCAATACTTGAATACATCTAACCTGTGAGCAAACAATTGATTAATATTAATGAAAAATCATCAATGGTAGAGAGCAATACTTGTAACCATTTCGGTATGTGCAAACATATGATTATATTGAATATAATTATTAGTATTAGCAATACTTGAAACGATTTCACTGTGTACAAACAAATAAGTTCTAACTCATTCAATAGTAATGTTACTTACAAGCAGCATTTGGCATTAAACATGCCACTAGGAAACATTTCCACCCTTTCAAAAAAGTGGACAAGTTCACCTACCTCGGAAGCTGCGTCTCATCAACCGAAAATGACATCAACAAGCGATTAGCAAAGGAATGGACAACTGTCGATAGGCTATCGGTAATATGGAAGTCAGACCTGACCGATAAAATAAAACGAAGATTTTCCAAGGAGAGACCGTATCAATACTGCTATATGGATGCACCATATAAACGCTAACTACTCGTATTGAGCAAATACTTGATGGTAATTACACCAAAGAGTTGTGAGCCGTATTGAACAAGTCCTGTAGGCAACACCCCATAAAACAGCAGCTGTACAGCCACCTACAATCAATCAAGAAAACTATCTAAGTTAGACGAACCAAACATGCAGAACACCACTGGAGAAGTAAGGATGAACCCATTAGCGATGTATTCCGGTGGACCCCCTCACATAAACAAGCAAAAGTTGGACGACAAGTTAGAACATATCTACAACAGCTCAGTTCCGATACATGATGTAGACTGGACGACCTCCCGGGAGTGATGGACGATAGAGATGGATGGCGAAAGAGGGTCAGGGAAATCCGTGCTAGAAGCGCGACATGATGATGATGAAACCAAATAGCCTTAAGTGAAAAAAACATGTTAAATCTGGCCTGAAAAACAGAAAGAAAATAATCTGTTGTAAATATATTTTTATGTCAAGAAGCTATTCTTAATACAAGTATTTTGCTCAAGTATGACCTTGTGGGTAGAGTGTTCGCCAATGGGCCAGGAGAGTAGGGTTCAATCCCAAGTCGCGTCATACCAAAGACTTTAAAAATGGTAGTTGAAACAACCTTGCTTAACACTCAACAATACAAGGTACGTATCAAGGGTAAAGTGGAGCAATCTAAAGAAAGGCGTAGCGTCCTCCCCTACACCTCGGTGTTGTGCCAATTAAAAAAGAAGCCTTCTGGTCACCATCAACTACAGTCTCTGACTTTACTTACTTATATGTTTTCAAGAATTATTATCTGATATTAAACATTTTAAAAGATATCAATTGGAACAATAGTTATGGTTATAAAATTTTCGGTAAAATAGGGTTAGCTTAATCGCAACGAAGGAAGAATTCCACTCTCTCTAAAACTACAGTGTACTGTCATACCACAGAATTACTCTCTTTTTTGCCCGGAGGAGTAGATCTTACTACTCTGCAAATGATAGAATCGACATACACTACGACTTATCGACAAAACTGGCTAAACTTTTTGAACGAAAGATAACAGCAACTTATATTATACATTCAGGCAGGTGAGTGAAAAAGTTTTCATATCTGACTTGAGTAAGTGATTAGGAAAATGAAACATGGTTTAGAAGCAAAGAGAAAGTTGGTGAAGACAGTGAGGTGTTCCCCATGGGAATGTATATATTTTAAAACCTTTGCTTAGGCCTCACTTCTCCTAGAGTTTCGTGATTAATTTGATAACATAGGTCTACTTTATTTTTACTTTCTTTTGTTTTATGTCTCTTCCTCTGCAGGTTTTATGATCTGATATCAACCGGACAAGAAGGATATCATATCAATATCAAATTTCTTTTGAACATGTTACGTATGAAATTTAGAAGGAGTAATGGGGGACACGAATAGATACAGATAGATAAATATATATATATATATATATATAACCATTACACCACGTAGCCTCGTCACACACACACACACACATATATATATATATATATGTATATATATACACGTGTGTGTGTGTGTGTGTGTGTGTGTGTGTGTGTGTGTGTGTGTGACGAGGCTACAAAATGTAATGGTTACCGCTGTGGAGAATAGACTCGTCAACACGATTTCAAATCCTGATTGAGACTGTTTACATTTCCCAGAGAGCTCATACCCTTGTGAAAGTAATTAATCCATCAATTCTGCCTCCAGTTATGGGTAAATAGTAGAGCAAGCTGGGATTTTTAACGTTGTCAGAGTAACCGGTCGTGGAATAGAAAATCTGCATTTAGATGTTAAACTTCACTTCAAAAATAGAACCTAGGTCACATTTTGCTATTATGAAGAAGTTGGTAAATATGTATATAAAAACAAACTCTAAGGAAAAAAAATCAGTACTAAACTTTACAATTGAACTCAACATTAATAAAAATAAAATCATTTCATTAATGTAACTAACTTCTCCACCAATCATAACAAATTCAGTACATTTCCTTATGAAAATCCTACCAGCGACAATTCTACCCTGCTTAACTACCAGAGTGAATGTCCCCAAAAATTTAGTATTGCAATTATTAAAAAAATTAATTCATAGAGTATTTTACATCTCATCTAAGACACTATTTTACCAAAAAATTACTAACATAAAACAAACCCTTGTTGATAACAATTTCCCTAATAAACTAGTTGATCAACAAATAAAGCTACCTCCACAACATTCACAAAAATAATAATAACTCTACCAACAATAACAACACTAACAGAATTAATCTATATTACAGAAATCAAATGCACTATAACTACAAATTAGAAAAACAAGCAATAACCGACACCATAAAAAGATACATTAAACCTATCGATAGCACCAACTTACATCTTCCGATGTAAGGAAGATTATCATAGATAATACGGTTATTATATATGAGATAATAATGAAAAACGAAAAAAAATCCGAGAAGCATTACACATAAAAAGTATTTTAAAAAAACAAACATAAAAGAATAACACAGGCACCAACATATTAAATATTTTTAATGAAATATCACACACTCTCATTGTAAACCTTTTTTTCCGACTGGACCTTTTATAAAACAGAACGCCGAAAACGTTTCAACCGACGCTTCAAATATTTAAAACGGTAAAAAGTCAAAATGTTAACTCAAAACTACTCTGTCTTCGATGAAGGCCAATATTATGGTCGAAAGCGCTTGGGCAGAAGATATGGGACAAATAATTTACCAACTAGATCTCGTCACAAGAAAAATAAAAAGAAACTTGAAGAAAAAAAAAATTAAAATAAATAAAGAAAATATTCCATCATCCTTCACAAAATTTATGTGAATAAAAAATTGCTGCCTACATATACACACTTCAATATATATATATATATATATATATATATATATATATATATATATATATATGAAGGTTAACTGAGTGTAGTCGAGAGTAACTCGAAGGCTACCTTTCCAACAGCCGCCAACCAGGGTGATAACACAGTTTCGGTAGCTCAAGTTGGGATCCTATAAAGTCCGATCACTCAGAGTCAAACTTAACCTGTAAGTAATGATTAAGAAGGTTTGACTCCACACACCACAGTGCATAGATATTCAGAACATGAGTCTCAGTTCTGTGTCATTGCTAGAATACCCAGGGTACCGAACGCATGTATATTAGTGTATATTACAAACTGTTTTCTTGAGCGTTTCCGAGAAATATACATATCCGCCCATTCGTATCAAGTCCTCACACTTTAAGAAACGTACATAAATAAACAAGAGACGACTAGTTAAGCTAAGTTGATATATTTAACATCTACTCATGAATATACTTGCAATTATGCACGTCTAAAACAAATGGACTTAGATCTTGCATCTATTTCAGTATTTCAATTCCATATTGTTCCGTCATTATCAACGTACTTATGAATATATTTGTCTCCAAGGAGAGGAGGAGAGGGTTATATGAACCCATTGATCAAACTGATTACAAATTTTCAATAATGTTGGCTGTAATCCCTGTGCAATGTCTTTCTGAAAAGTTTCAGTTTCTTTTCCCCTGTTCTAGATTACATATTTTGATATCATGAAAAATGTCTTTGAAATGCCCGGATGACTGACTCAGAGGATAAGTGAAAAGAGAAAAAAACTCTTAAAAACTAAGGGCCAAGCAGTTATAATTGCAAAAGGATGATAATCATATCCTCATGAAGATTTCTTTCGGTTCTCAGGACTCTCAAATTGACGCTGCTTTCTATCTATCTATCTATCTATCTATCTATCTATCTCAGTCTGACTACAGCTTTCTATTTATCTATCTAAGTATTTTCAAATACATCCATCTATATCTGTCTTTTCATTTACATCTAATTCAATGTGTCATATCTTCTATATTCGATTATATCTATCTGTCTATCTATGTATCTATCTATCTCAGTGTGACCATATCTTTCTTTGGTCGGTCTCTCTCAATTTTTATATACATCTTGCTATGTACAACTGTCAATCACAATCCGGTTCTATCTATCTATCTATCTATCTGGGTATATTAATACCTGTTCCTGTCTATCTCTGCGTATTTGTTTATATGTAACCCCCGAGTTCTATCTCTACTGGCATTGTCTGGTAATATCTATCTTGGTCTTTATCTATCTATCTATCTATCTAGCTATCTATATATATATATATATATATATATATATATATATATATATATATGTGGCTTTCTTTTGGTCAATTTCAGTCTATCTTTGCACATTAGTCTATTCATATCTACCTATTTATGTTCCTCACTATAAGTATAGTATTTTCAAATCTATCTATCTATCTATCTATCTATCTATCTATCCCAGGTTTTTTTTTATTTCTCTCTCTCTCTCTCGTTCCCTCTCTTTATATATATATATATGTACATAGTGAGAGAGAGAGAAAAAAAAGAGAGAGGCAAGGACTCAATATTTTCCAAAATATTAGAAGCACACACACACACACACACACACACACACACACATATATATATATATATATATATATATATATATATATATATTAGAGTGTATTCTATCCACGACGTAAGGAACGAACATTGAAAAAGGTTGATACTCCGTGTATATATATATGTATATATATATACATGTATATAATTATTATTAAAATCCAAACCTGAAGATGTAATCCCTAAAATGTTCACGGTATGTAAATATCAAAATATATTTGAAGTATAAAATGAGATAATAAAAATGGGTAAATCCCTTAACTAAGAGTTTCACGTTGTCAATCTTCAGGTTGGCTAGTATTTTCATGTAAGATTTTGTTTGTAATCTAACCATTAAAAACCTCTGAGTTGTTAGTTTATAATCTTTTTTATTACCTTCTGTTTATACTTATATATATATATATATATATATATATATATATATATATATATATATATATACACAAATTTTTGTTGGCATTCTGTATTGAATAAAGAATGCATGGACTTAGTGGTTAACCTTTGTTCAGATTTTTATATAAGCAAGCGAGATGTTGCAACTGTGTTGTCTGCAGTTTATCTGAACTATCTGAAGTCTCTGTTCGTGTTGTTCAACTACGATTACTTACGACAATCTTCAGTCATTTTCGTGAACATAACGGTATGATAGATAGATTGATAGATAGATAGATAGAAAAGCCACAATATATTATAAGCATTACTCTATTGCATTTCTTTACTCTCTTTTTGCTATTTGCCCAATCGGCTGGGGCTGTAGAATACACCGACTGCATTTCTACAGAGAGGTTAAGCTTCGACACACACACGAACGAGTGTCCTGATATGACACTAAATAATATGATGATGAAGTTCCAGTAATACTGGAGCTTTGGGGAATTCGGAGTACCTCATCATTGTCATCATAGCTTCCAGGTCCACTCTGGCCTGGAGTGGTAGTATTTGATAGGATCCTTTCTATGGATCAAAGATAACTAAACTGAGTGCTTAGGCTAAACTGAAACGTTTGAAATAGAACTATTTTGATATTCAAACTGCGTACTTATGCTAAACTGAAATGTTTGAAATGGAACTTTTTGACATTGAAACTGTACATACGCTAAACTGAATTGTTTGAAATAGATCGGATTATTTGTATAAAAATGGATTTGGCATTAAATAACCTACAAAGGTTGATTGGCCATAAACCCCCAAAACAAACCCACCCTCTTTTTGCTACTTATTTTATTATTTTTCTTGTTTCCCTTCTCTCTCTTCTGTCTATAATATTTACATTTCATTTTCTTTGTTCTGTTCATTTTACCAATCTCCCCAGTTCCAATTCTGTTGCTGTTTTTCCTTAAAATGCTGTCTGCAAAATTCACTATATACTTGCTTCTCACTAACCCTTTCTTCTTTTTTTCTCTTTATCTATCTTTCTCCCTCATTTGCTCTATCCCTCCCTCTTAATCCATAGATATCATTCTTACCACCCACTTCTAACTTTCTGACTTCTTTTTTTCTCCCTTTTCTCTCATTTTTTTTTTTTTACAACGTCTCTTTCATTTCCTCTCCCTAATTATTTTTTCTGTCTTGCCCCACCCGTATCTAACATGGCGCATTCGCCATTATTCACACCCATGTTTGTTGATCAAAACACCGTTGTCGAAATGGGAGGGCCGTCAACAACATTTTAAACACATTTCGACGGAGAACACGAACAACACTGTGAATCATCACAATGCTATTAGAAAAGAGTTTCCACCAAGTAGCCAAAAGGAGGGCGGAGTCCCCGTTGCATTGTGGCGACTGTGCTGGACTGCGACAACGAAGTTAATAAGTTCAAACTCCAATCGTTCATTTTCGGACTAATACCCTTGGGAAAAGTATTAAGAGTATTATCCTCCTATCAAGTCATCAGTTTGATAATATCCCTGCGGTTTTCTACAAGGCTGAATTTGGCAATAAAAAAACACGAGAATTGAAGCTATTAAACAAAGAAAGCTACACCGAACCATTAGGAGCACGTTATCAACTGGGCGGATGATTTTTTAAAAATATATAGACGTGCCGTTTAGCGGGCAAGAGGGACAACATAAAATACTGGCCCCGCCTCTTCTTATTATATGTTAACGAATTCGCAGGTTTTTGAATATTTCAGTTTAAACTTAGGAACCATTTTTAAACATTTTAAATCTACTTATTTACTCTAATAATCTCTTCACATTCGTGCCTCTTTAAAATCAATTCTCTTACCTTTTTTTCTCCTTTATTCCGAGCTCTTTAATCAAAGACAACGAACAAAGCTCTGGTCTTTATAGTTAGGAGCATACAGAATTCAAAGTAAACGATTCTAGATGAATAAAATGGCCGAGTCATTAGTAGTCTCGTCTAATGCAATGTCACGAATGGGAAAACCAGCTTTTGATTCCTCGCCACGGGTGCCCAATTAGCTGGAGTCACGTGATCTATGAGGGGGACTGAAGTGTTTTCATCCCAACCAAAAGAAAATAACTTTTAAAAAAATGCCATTTTCTCGGAGAGTTAAGGAAACTTGAGAATGATTTGTGAAATAGGTTGAAACCGAAAAAGTGTGGAGCGCACGTGTCTTAGTAACTAACGATCTAGACTGCTACATCTTTACCGGACATTAGCCTAGCGGTTAAAGTATTCACCAATGGCCCAGGAGACCTGGGTTCAATCCCATGTTGAGTCATACCAAAGACACAAAAATGGAACTTGATGCCTCTTTGCTTAACACTCAACATTAAAAGGAACGGATCAAGAGTAAAATGGAGCAATGCAGTAGCGCCCTCCCCGACACCTTGGTGTAGTAGCTATCGAAAAGGGAGCCTTTGGTCACCCTCGACTAAGGTCGCCAACTTTACTTACTTTTATATCTTTAAGCTATCGATCGTATGGAAATCAAACCTGACCGATAAAATGAAATGCAGTTTCTTCCAGGCAGCGGTGGTGTCGATACTGCTGTATGGATGCACTACTTTGATGTTAACAAAACGGCTGGAGAAGAAGCAAGAAGGCAATTACACAAGATTGTTGAGAACAATATTGAATAAGTCCTGGCGGCAACAGCCAACAAAACACCAACTATACGGCCACCTGCCTTCCATCACGAAAACTATCCAAGTTAGACGAACCAGACACGCAGGACACCGCTGGAGAAGCAGAGACGAGCTCATAAGTGATGTACTCCTATGGACCCCCACATCTTGCCGAGCAGAAGCAGGACGACAAGCTCGAACATATATACAGCAGCTATGTGAGGATACGGAATGTAGCCCTGAAGACCTTCCTGAGGCGATGAACGACAGGGAGAAGTGGCGAAAGATGGTCAGGAATATCCGCGCTGGTGGCAAGGCATGATGATGATGATGATGATGATGATGATGATGAAGCGAGTTCATACTCTTGTCACGCTGTTACATTTACTTTCGGATGGATAAATTTCAGAAAGTTATAAAGTAACTTATTGCCGCTAAGTTATTGGTTAGATGATATCATTATTGTTTTCCTACAAAGATGGCTTTAATATTGAATAACCCATGAATGTTAACATGACATTAAACAATGTCAGCGAAATCTGAAATTCAGGATGAATATGTAGCTTACAATCTTCTTGCTTTGGCCGAGAACATTTCACTTTTCCAAACTGTCAAATATAATCAATATTATAAGAAGTATATCACTGCTTCGTCACGCCAACAGTTTGGTCAAGTGGATAGAGTGTTCGCCAATGATCCGGGGGACCTGGGTTCAATCCCAGGTCGCGTTTTACCAAATACTTTTAAAATGGTACTTGATACCTCCTTGCTTAACATAAGATACGTATCGAGGGTAAAGTGGAACAATCCAGGGAATGGAGTAGCGCCCTCCACTACACCTCGGTGTAGTAGCTATTGAAAAGGGAGCTTTCTGGTCACCCTCGACTTCGGTCGCCAACTTTACTTTTACTTACTATATTGTAACATTGTTGGTTGTCACTAATTCACGAACCAAGTGCGATATATTTTGGAGAGTGCTCAATATCTGTGATAGAGCTATTATATAATAATAATAATAATAATAATAATAAAACATATATATTAGATTTTACATATTTAATACCATGGAAGTTTGTCTGCAATCCTAGGTTCCATGAAGTTCTACTAACAATTTTTAACAGTACGTTAAATATGGTATCTAACCTCTCAGACATTTCACTAACATATGTCAGCACAGGAATTTTAATATTTTGTATCAGAGTTCGCTTGTTTACATCTCGCAGTATCGATTACCGGATTGCTCAATTCGTTATCAGAGCTTTAAATATATATATATATATATATATATATATATATATATATATATATATATATATATATATATATATATATATATATATATATATATATATATATATATATATATATATATATAATGGTGTAATGGTTATCGTCGTAGGAAATGAACACGGCGACACGAGTTCAAATCCTGGACGAGACTGATTGCATTCCACATTGCACTAATACCCTTGGGAAAGGTAGGAATCCAAACAATCTCACTCCAGCTATGGATAAATAGTAGGACAGACTAGGTTCTTTGGCCTTGGTGAGGCAACTAGTCTCGGATAAGGAAAACTCTGAATGCAAACCTGTTAAACTCTGCTTAAAATTGACCTTGTGCCATATCCTGCACAAATGGAGGGGGTGGTATATATATATATATATATATATATATATATATATATATATATATATATATAGTGAATAGCTTCTTGATCATTCAACTACTTAGTAAAAAATACCTTGTGTCTTAATGTAGGTGTAGCAGAGAGTTTGAGTGAATACATATTCGTATGTTGAAGATGTTTGTTAAATTTCATGAAACCAAAAGGTCACAGACAAGCTTCTATGGTATTAGATGAATAAAATCTTATATATATATATATATATATATATATATATATATATATATATATATATATATATATATATATATATATATATATAAACAAAATATATATATATATATATATAAACAAAAGTTAGAAGGTAAGCACGAATATTACTTTTATGTAGTTTATTAAAGATTTCAAACTTATGATGAAACTCCAATCATCATCATCATCATATGATGATGATGAAACGTGTTCATACTCTTGTCACGCTGTTACATCATCATCATCATCAGAAAAAATTTAGTGGAAAAAAGCAAGATTTTTAGAAAGTCTGAAACGTTGCTTTTTCATTCAATTAAAAGATATTTTAGAAAGTATTTTTTTAACGAAGTTGACATGTTATACAAAAAGAGATGTAAAATTCTTGTTTAGCATATCGACTAGTCCGAAAAAGATTGTTTTCTTAAAGTGTTTTTATCTTATATTATTTATAAAATATCTAATTCTCCCGTGAGAGTACCTGCATAACGAGTGTATTTCGAATTAGCTATGACTTGACCAGCTTGTTAGTATATGTGGATTTTACGCAGTATTATCTTTAATATGTATTATTATTAAATGTTTTATCTATTTGCATTGGGATTTTTGGTGGTAATATTTTATTCTATTTGGGATGGAGAATAAAGTTTCATTTTACATCCAAATTGCTCATATTTTCCGACTTTTTAATAATAATTAGTCATTTTTCTCAAACATTATATATATATATATATATATATATATTGTCATCCACTAACAGACTGTTTCGTTGAATCACAACTCCTCAATGTGGATAGACATGCAGAACGTTTCAAGCTGGGATCGAGACCCGCCTAACTGTACTTTAAACATGGCATCTTACCGCTCAGCCATTTCGGAGACACACGTCAGCTCAGGAATTTTAAGCCTTATGTATTAGATTTTCTTTGTATACATCTTGTGCTATCGAATACCAGAATGCTCAATTCGTAAGAAGAGCTTTGCATTACGCAGGTGATATATATATATATATATATATATATATATATATATATATATATATATATATATATATATATATGCAGTGATAACTTTCTCTCTCACTCAATAAGTTAATAAGAAAAAATACCTTGTGTCTTATAGTAGGTGTAGCAGAGAGTTTGAGAGAATACATATTTATATGTTGAAGATGTTTCCGTTTTGTTTGGTTATTTGACATATCAAATATTGTCGGTTATTTAATACCAAATCTTTTTTAATCCCTGTATATTGAATATATAATTAAGGTTTTTAACGAACCTAACCTCATTTTTTGCACACAGTTAAAACGGTTTCACTTGTATCTAATAGATATACATAGTTAAATGTAAAAACAGTTCTATTTCAAAAAATCTCAGCTCATAAGTACATAATTTTTGTTTACACACGGTCATTTGTTTAAATAGTTTTTCCTTTTTTTATTTATCCACGCTTAAATGTAAAAAATGTTCTTTTTCTAAAATTTGAGTATCGCAGGGGTACACGGTTTAGTTCTATTTTACCTGTGGATAGGAACCTATCAGGTGCAACCACTCCGGGAAAGAGTGGACATAGGAGTAATTACAATGAACGGGTACTCCGCATTCTTCAAACCTTTAGCATTACTGAAGCCTCACCATCAGATTCTTTAGTGTAAAACTCAGAAATCTCTTTAGAGGGAAGTTTTACCCCTCTGCAGAGAAGCAATCGTTGTATTTTACTGCCCCAGCCGACTGAGAAACGATATAATTAAGTGTAAGAAAATATTTAATCTTTTTCCTGATATTATATGTTAAGTATTTAATAATTTCAGCTTAACTTTAACACCAGTAGAAAATATTTTTTCTGAAAAAATCTCTTTAACATTATCAAGTGTACTTTTGCGTCACACGATATATATATATATATAATATATATATATATATATATATATATATATGCTTACACACGCATGTGTGATCAGGACTGTAGAATACACCGTCAGCATCTCTACACAGGAGTAACAGCCCCCTAATGAGTGTCTTGGTTATGACACAAAATCCGATGGGGAGGTACACGTTTGAGGAATGTTGGATACCCCTTCATGATATTTACCCAACCCCTCCGCTCGGGCCGGATATGACACAAGGTCAATTTTTATGCGGAGTTTAACAGGTTTGAATTCAGAGTTTTTCTTCACCAAGGGTGAAGAACCTAGTCTGCCCTACTATTTACCCATAGCTGGAGGGAGAATAATTGGATTCATACCTTTCCCAAGGGTATTAGTGCTATGTGAAATGCAATCAGTCTCCTCCAGGATTTGAACTCGTGTCGCCGTGTCCATTTTCCACGGGCATCTCCGTTGGATACCCCTTCATAGCCATCGCTTCATCGTCTTCTCTGGCCCGGAGTGGTAGCACTTGATAGGATCATATCAATGGGTCAAATAGAAGTCTTTGACATTTAAACTAAGAGCGAAAAACCTAAGCGGAAACAAATGATTCATGCTAAATTGAAATGTCAGAATTAAAGAATTGAGCGATCTTGGAAACTTGATAATAAGAATTCACGTTCATGGATGTCTTACTAAAGTTTACAATACTTAACTGCTTAAAATGAAAATTCTCTCAAGCTGTAGTTGTATCAGTACGACTGTAATTTTGGACCATCTACTCTCTAACTAAATCATTGATGTATTGACTTGAAAAAAAAAAACATATAAATAGCAACCCACAAAACAGCAGTTGTATGGCTACCTGTCTCCCATCTCACAAAGCATCCAAGGAAACAAAAAAGACTAAAAAAGCTTGGTGCTACTGGGAAAGGGCAGGACGAACGTTTTTATTATCAACTGGTACACATTGACACATCAGTATTAGCCGAGCGGCAAAGTCTTAGATCCATATACACTCTCTGCAGACACTGTCTAGAGGATCTACCAAGAGGGATAGCAGACAGGGGCGAATGGGAAGAAAGAGTTAAAGAAATCAATGCAGTCATCAATACTTGATGATGATGATGATTATGATGATGATGATTTTCCATATTTCTTCTTGGAATGTCTTTAAATATTGGTAAATTAAATTAAAATTATAAAAAATTAACCAAATAACTAGTTAAATTTGCAAAGGTGTATTTCAGTGCAATTGCTTGTTTTAGGGAAGTCGAGGAAATAATAGGTGTATGACTAGTAAACTAATTCACCATTCCGTTGCCAAAAATGTAGGTGTGTGTGTGTGTGTGTGTTTTACTCATGCTTGTCTACCTACTTTAACCCCCACTCAGGACAAATCAAGAAGTTATGTTGCAAGTTACAAAGCTAGAATAATATCATCG
Source organism: Sepioteuthis lessoniana (assembly GCA_963585895.1). Classification (NCBI taxonomy): domain Eukaryota; kingdom Metazoa; phylum Mollusca; class Cephalopoda; order Myopsida; family Loliginidae; genus Sepioteuthis; species Sepioteuthis lessoniana. The sequence goes on along the minus strand of OY757927.1, from coordinate 70,021,847 downwards.
TAAAACATGTAAGTATCAGGGGAAAGAGTCGGTCTTTGTGCCGTAGTCGATAGCATTTTGGACAGCGACATCGTCGTGAACGAGTTTGAACTTCAGGTTCGCGATTAAACTCACTTTCGGACAACATCAAATGTGAAAAGTATTAACCCACTTATCCTCCCGTCATCTGCGGATTAAATAATGCCACTGTTGTAATTCTACAAGGTCAGTTTTGTCATTAAATAACCCACATAGTTTGATATGCCATTAAAGAATATAACTAAAATAAAAGTGTTGAAGACCCAATCGGCTGGCGTTCAAGAATACGACGATTGCCACTAAGCTGAGGAGTAATCAGCCCGACAATGACTGTTCTTGGTAGGACTCTAAACCCTAATTTAATTTTGGAATAAATGATTTTAGTTTACAAGTTTTCATGGATCACTGTTTGCTTTCCATTAAAATTCAACACTTTCGGCTGGTTTAGTTTGTTCAATGGCATATCAACCCTGATGTGTTATTCAGTTGTAAATTCTGTATTTTTAGTTTGGTTTGGTTTTACGGAACTTTGAGGAATGTGGAGTAGACCTTCCTTTCCACTAAAGTAGATTCACTCTAAATGAAAAGGCTTTATCTATGGGGTCAAATAGAACTATTCTCAGCTAGCAATACGTTAAACATTTTCACTGTGTAACAACAAATGAATAATTTAAAATGGAACATATAGTTATATAGCAATATTTTAAGCCATTTAATTGGGTGCACACAAGTAATAAGTAGGAAAAAGAATTTTAGTATTAGATAGCAATACATGAAAGCATTTAGCTATGCACAAAATTAAGAAAATGCTTGCAAAAGAATGGGCTGAGATTTGTTTTAGTACGTCATCAACAAAATATGTTTACTAATCATATTTAATATATATGTATAAAGAGGATTTGGTGTTAAACAACAAATAATGGTTTATATGTCATAAAACCCAACCAAACCAAATCCAATATATTTGATATATATGAATAAAGATAATTTGGTATTAAATAACCTACAATGATTGATATGTCATAAAACCAAACCAAACCAAATCATATATATTAAACATATATATATAAAGAGGATTTGGCATTAAATTACCTACAATGGTTGATATATCATAAAACCAAACCAAATCGTATATATTTAATATATGTGTACAAATATAATTCAGCATTAAATAACCTACTATTGTTTTTATGCCATAAAACCAAACCAAAAATACAGAATTTACTACAGAATAACACATCAGGGTTGATATGCCATTGAACAAACTAAACCAGCCAAAACTGTTGAATTTTAAAGTTAAGCAAACAGTGATCCCTGTAAACTAGTAATCTAAAATCATTTATTCCAAAATTAAACCAAATGTAAAAGGCTGAAAGGTGACTTAACAAAATCGAAAACGTAATTCGGAAACTTTTTTTCATGAAATATTGATCTTGAAAAAAAAGCGTGAATGCTTTCCTTCCCGTATGTTAGGTCGGGGAATACATTCTACTGTTGGAATTATATAACTCAGTATGTTCTGTTATATTGTCATCTACAGCATCACAACGACACAATAATAAAGACAGACGCAGGAAGACTTCTTTTTAAATATACCTCTCTCTTTAATGTAAGGGTTCGAAAAGGTTTTCAAGGTTTTTACTGTGAGAAGGAGCTGGGTTGTGTCTTTCTCGTTCTCCAGATGCTCAACCGGAGGCCCTGGGGTCCACTCTGCTGGGTGATGGCTTTCTTTACTGCATCTTATCAGCATCTTCTCTGGACCCCAACTCATCAGGGCCCCAAGCTCCTTCGGCCTGGTGTGGCTTTCCATACCACAGCTCGTCTATAACTCCCTCTCCAACTGTAACTGGAACTCGAACTGTCTGACTTCTGTCCTGACTGAGATATATAATAGTTCAACGCCCACTCGATCGCCTACTCGATCTTTGGAATCGCATGTTTAATCGTCATTCAGCGGAAATAACTGTCATGCAGTTTACAGGTCACTCTCTTCCGGTGCATCAGTCTATGAGTGTATCAAGGGCTTTATCTTGTCCCATTTCATCAGCCAAATCCACCCACGCGATTTCTTTCGATTACTGGCCATTGGAATGTGTCACTTCCTTCCGGTGCATCACTTTGTAATGGTATGTTTGCTCGGGCCGAAGGTCAAAACAAAGCAGTTCTGCATCATGTTAAATGGATGTACGGTGGGCATTTTCAAGTATGTAATCACTGAACTACTTCTCAATTGACAGAGTATGAAATAAGGTCAATTTCTAATTGGAGTAAATTTGGTTTGAATTAAATATTTTCCATCTGATTAAGAACCTATACGGCCCAACTATTTACCTTTAGCAGGGAGTACTGCAGACTAATCCATACCTTTCTCGAAGTGAACATTAAACGCAATCTGCCTTAGAGTCGAGAACGCTGGTAACCAATTCCACTTTCTCTGTCACTAATCCTTTTGAATTATCCCCACTTCGTTTATAAACATTATAATCCCACAGAGAAACTTCATGAAAATTCATATATATATATATTCATATATATATACCGTCAACTACATTATGGTAGAAATTGATGTAAACAAATGTTCTTGAAAACCTATTACAAGCAAGTTGAAAAACTTATTATCAAATAAATGTTAGGTATACTCTAGATGGTATTCCCTTAGCAATGAGCAAGTCTTTTGTCGGCTGTCATCGTATAATTTATGGACTGGCTCATGGCAAACATTCCTAGTATCATTGGTAGCCGTCTGCATTCTCCTCTTTCTTCTAGGCTAGGCATAATTCTCATGCATGTGATATGTAAGCTTTTGACATCTGTCAGTCGGTAAAACTATTTGGGGGTAATCAAAACATAGTCCTGGGATGTATATACATATACACCGGAAAGCTTTGTCTTAAAAAGTATATGCAACAAATGCTTATATACGTGTTTGCTTATATATAATATATATATATATATAATGAGAGAGAGAGAGAGAGAGAGAGAGAGAGAGAAAGAGATGTATATACATATATATTGTTCGCATGTGTGTGAGTTTTATTGCGTATATATATATATATATGTGTGTGTGTGTGTGTGTGTGTGTGTGTGTGTGTATATGTGTGCTTATATATATATATATATATACATAAGGTGTGTGTGTATATGGCAATTCATGCTTGAATGTGTATATATGTAGATATGTGTGTGTGACTGTGTGTGTATCTCTGTGCGATGTGCCTGTTTATCAGAGTGTGTATATTAGTGCATATGTATATGACTATATATATATATATATATATATATATGTATAGGAGGGGCATACGATAAGTTTCCAGACTTTTCTGTGCAGGCATTTAAAATTGTCGTAGACTCTTGAAAATCAGTATGTTATTGGTATACATCTTATGAGATGGGCCCTACTAAAGCCTGATTGGCACAGCTGCTGAATTTCAAAAATGCCATCTGATAATTTAGAAGAATGATATGCAGAAAAATTCTGTTTTAAACTTGGGAAGAATGTCAGAGAAACGTATGGAATGTTTCAGACTGCTTTTGGAGCATCTTGCATGAATCAAGCATCAGTTTTTGACTGGCATAAGATATTAAAGAAAGGCAGGGAGTCTGTGAGGATTGAGGAGATATGTGGGAGGAGTAATGAAGTCAATACACCAGAGTTAATTGGCAAAGGGTTAGGATTAAGGTTAATATGTCGAGGTTTTAAGGGAGTTCAGGAAGAGATTCCGTCGGAAGAGGCGAGCACTCTTCATATTGGGTCAGTGGCATTTCCACCAGGACAATGTACCAGTCCACAACTCCATCCTTGTCACAGAATATTTGACAAAGATGGGCATCAAGGATATGTAAGCGGCTGTGACGAAGGTTATTGACACACTCACAACAGAGGACTTCCATGGAGCGTTCCAGAAGTTGTTGGAACGGTACAACAAGTGCATTGCAGCCGGAGGAGATTACTTCGAAGGGGACTAGAGTCTCATGTGTGTACTATCAATAAAAGTACCTATACGAAAAAAGTGTGGAGGTGCCCGTGGTGTAGTCGTTATCGCCGTAGGAAATGAACGCGGCGATACGAGTTCAAATCCTGGACGAGACCGATTGCATTTCACATTGCACTAATACCCTTGGGAAAGGTATGAATCCAATTATTCTCCCTCCAGCTATGGGTAAATAGTAGGACAGACTAGGTTCTTCAGCCTTGGTTAGGCAACTAGTCTAGGAGAAGGAAAACTCTGAATTCAAACCTGTTAAACTCCGCTTAAAAATTGACCTTGTGTCATATCCGGCCCAAGCGGAGGGGTTGGTAAATAGTACCTATACGAAAAAGTCTGGAGACGTATTATATGCCCCTCCTATGTGAGTGTGTATGTGTGTGTGTGTGCTTGTGGCATATATCTGTGTCTGCTTATTTATACAGGGTGACTCAAAATAAATATAACGTGGTAATATGATCACGATTTATTACTGAGAGGTTTTTTCCATGTCATCTGGTGTGAGTTTATACTTGATCTGGATTCCGTATGGGTACAGCTGAAGATGCTTCTTTGACATTCTTTACAACGATAGTTTGAAAGAACAGGTTCTTGGTAACGTCACCGAAGGTAAATTTTCAGACTCTTTCCGTCAAAATCTCTCACCATATCTACATTGTTAGAATATCTTCGAGTCAACATCCTGCAAGATCTGCGATTATCTGGTTTCTTGTTGAGGTTGTTTACTGACACTGTGGCTTGGAATTTGTATACCCAGAAAAATTTTCCTTTACGGGTGATAATTGTCAAAGTTAAACTTCCTGCGAAATTTATCTAGCACAGTTTTGAATTATTTTGTCTCCATATTAGTAGTAACGCAAAATATGTTCCTTTCTTGTCAAAGGCATTGTGATCGAAGATTAATAGCTGTTACAGTATAAAATGTTCCAATCTAAAACAGAAAATAACATTATTATTAGTAGAGTTGGTAGCCGTCACATCCTTCCCATGTATATTGAGACATCATGTCAATGTATATATATATATATATATATATGTATATATATATATAATGTGTTTATGCCTTTGTGTGTGCGTATACTGATGTAAAGGTTTGCCTGTTTGTGTTTACGTGTCCATATATCAAAAATAGATTCCCAAAACACGAGTTCAAAGCTAACAACACTGAATCTGTTTTTACAAGATCCAAATAAATAATAAACGAAATATTCACGCTACTTATTTTTGTGAGTTTTCCGATAGCGAAAGCCCCTCGAAATCTCTCTTTAATCAGTGTGAAGTTACGTCATAGGTCGGTTAAAATCCTACTCATTAATTGAAAGTTTCATCATGATCATCATGAAGTGATGCTTTGGCCAGTCGGCTGGGCCTGTAGAATACACCGACTGCTTTTCTGCAGATGGCTAACACCCACCTGAAACATGTGTCTAGGATACGATACTAAACAATATGATGATGAGGTTCCACTAATGCTTGAACTTCGGATAATGCGGAGCACCTCTTCATTGCAATCAGCTCTCAGACCCACTTTGTCCTGGAGTTATAGCACTTGATAGGGTCCTATCTAAGGGTCAAATAGAACTAAACTGTGTAAGTATGCTAAACTGAATTGTTGGAAAAAGAATTGTTTTTGACTTTGAAATGATGTACTGAATTGTTTTATGTAAACATGTATTTTTGCATTAATAACATAAAATCTTTGATGTAGCATAAAAGCCTGATTGTGTGCGTGTGTGTGTGTGTTTGTGCGTGCGTGAGTGTGTGTAACCAAGTTATGCTGATAGCACCCATTCTTTTGACATTTTTGCCATCCGTTCCTACAGGCCAGTACTCCTGATTAGTACTCTACTCAGTATCCTGTGTCAGCACAAAAATGATGAATATAATTCCTAACAGGTCGACCAATACTGGTGTGTCTAAGTGTAAAAGTCCTTAAGAGAATGTCTATAATGGATTCGTCTTCACTTCTTTAGCAATAACCAACGAGTCTTATTCGTCTGAATTGAATGTTGGTTGATTGGTTGGTTTGGTTTTATGGCATATTAACTTTTTTAGGTTATTTAACGCCAAATACATTTTTATGTGAATAGTTCTATTCCACACAATTCAGTTAAGCCTGATTATAGAGTTTAATTGTCGAAAACATTTCTATTTCAAGTTATTCAGTTCATTCAAATAGTTCTAATTCAGCTAATTCAGATTAGTATAAGTACAGATTTTGTTTACACACTGTTAAATGTCAAAACGTTTCTATATTTAAGAATTCAGTTTTGTGTAAGTAGAGTTTCAATGTCAAAAACAGTTACATTTCAAATAATTCAGTCTAGCATAAGCACGCAGTTTAAATGTAAGTACAGTATAGTTGTCAACAACATTTCTCTATAAGCTATTCGATTGGGTCAAACAGTTCTAATTCAAACAATTCTTTTTAGCATAAGTATGCAGTTAGTTCTATTTAACCCATAGATATGGCCCTATCAGGAGCTACCAGAGTGGTACTGGGAGCAATGGTAATGAAGGGGTGCTCCGCATTCCCCAAAGCTCCGTCATCACTGGAACCTGACCATCAGATTGTTTAGTGGCATATCCAGGACACGCGTTGTGGGGTTACCCCTCTGCAGAGATGCAGTCGGTGTATTCTACAGTCCCAGCAGCCGACTTGGAAAGTCTGAATTGGATCGCTTCTGATTTGAATGGTAAGTTGTAAAGCGGCATAGTGGGATGCTGCTTCCAGGATTTTTTTCGAAACAACACATAGCATTCTTGTATAGTTCTTATCTTTAATTTTTCAATTTCTGTTTTAAGAAACAAGAAAAATTGCTCTGTGATAGGTCTGAAAGATTGATATGCCATTAAATCAGGCCAACTTTTTTTGTTAATCGTTCTGCGTAACAAATAGCAATTTCCTTCCCTCTATTGTATTGTTCCGGCGATCTTTAAATATTTCACAAGGGCATACATTTGTTCCTTACTTGAATACATTGATAAAAATAAATCACAAGGATTTCTATTTGAAAATAATTCTTTCAAGAAAAGAAAACGTATTGACTTTATTGGAAAATTGCAGAGTTGGACAAGCAAAAAACTCCCTGGACTGAATAGTGATAGACTAAAAAACACTGAAATTACCATCTCTATGTTGGAAAAGACTACGTGGCGATATGACAGACATATAAAAAATGTTAAATGGGATTAACGATAAAGATGTAGCACTAGAAAAAAAGCTGTGAAATTATGTAGCATTAGGAACTGTAAGCAGACGAAATAACTTAAAAATCTACCCGCAAAGAATAAAAATAGATCTTTATCTTCATCGAGGACGCTCAAATATAGAATAATCTTTCAGAGTCAATCGACACAGTGCCAAACACTAATGTACTCAAAAATAGTTTGGACACATTTTGTGAGACATAGTTGAAGAAACATCATGATTACAAAGCAGCCATTAACGACCCTCTCTCTCTCTCTCTCTCTCTCTCTCTCTATCTCTCTCTCCCTGTCTCTCTCTATCCCTCTCTCTCTCTATCGCTCTCTCTCTCTCTCTTTAACTCGCTCGCTCTCTCTCTCTTTTTCGCTCTCTCTCTCTCTCTTTCGCTCGCTCACTCTCTCTCTCTCTCTATCTCTCTCTCTCTCTCTCTTTCTCGCTCTCTCTCTCTCTCGCTCGCCTCTCTCTCTCTCTTTATCGCTCTCTCTCGCTTTCTCTCTCGCTCGCCTCTCTCTCTCTCTCTTTCTCTCTCTCAGCACCTTATCACGCTAAGAGCGAAATCATTTAACCTCAACGATCGACCGGTCTAAAAAAAAGCTCAGAAACCTAATTTAGAATTTTAAAAAAAAGTTAAAAGACCTGAATACGATATCTTCAAATCTGGAATATAGCAAAACTCAATAATTATTGAAATATTTAATTATGAATTTTTACTTATTTACAAGGATATTTCAGTTCGAATGAAGGAATCAGAAATCGTAAAAAAACAAATAACTGTCCATTATATATAAAAATTATGCCAAACTTTAATAAAAGTGGCTCTATGTCCATCTTTTTTAAATTATGACCATATTACAACCCGTATGTAATACCAGTACTGCTTATAGATGATAATAATTATAATAATGAAAAATTTTGGATGGCATTATTTTTAATAATTACCATCTAAAATTTTTAAATGACTAGTCACTATAATTTAGCAAATATATTTTTGTCCACCGCTCAGTCACTGCATAACACAAGGATGTTTAGAACTATGGCACCCAAATATTGTGGTTACTAAGGAACTCCCAGAAAAGACCTGTTTATTATTGTTTTAATTCACGGCTCCTCAAGCTTTTCAGTTTCATGTAATACAAGCTGAAATTTAGTTACTTATTGATTAATTGATTTTAACGGAGTGTCAACCCATTTGCAGTTATTTTATGCCTCTTGTACATTCAGATCTTCCGAACTTAAGCTATCATATGTAGTTTAGTGTCATTCGTTGGAGATCACTTGTTTTAGCGGGAATGAGTTTTTACCCATCTGCTGGTGATACTATGAGCGTATTATAAATTTTCGTTATAGGGCACACTAAAGATATCTAGAAAATTTCGTACACTTTATTATTGAAATTTTTTTGTAATTATCTCTTTGTGAGAAGCTCCATTTCTCTTAATATCCGTCTTCGTTTAATAAAGAATTAAATCTGTGGTGAAGGCAATGGAGATGTCACCGTAAAAACGGATATTTAGTTGACAGATTATGGATATTTACCATTCTTGGCAACTAAGTTACAAAACGTAAGTAGCTAGTGACGATCGAACACGCTACGTCTAGCTTTCATGGCGATGTCACCCGAAAGAAATCTTTATCCTCAGGTAACTGTATTTGAAAACAACATAAGAATACTAGAAAAAATAACTCAAAGAAAATAAAGATGAAAAAAGATCTTTAAGAAATCAAAGAAAATTCTCAGCATCAAAAGCTTTATACGTTGATCAATGCAAATAAAAGGACGTCGATGTCTCTTGACCGAAGGCAGAAGAATGACAATCATTTACTACCAGCTGTGTCATCACAAATATCAGAAACAAAAACCAAACTCACAGAATAAAAAGACACACGAACAGGAATAAAGAATAAGCCTTTTTTCGCGCCAGTCACATCAAATACATTTACAGACAGCCATCAGGGGGTGCGAAAACTATAACGCACATCTAGACTGGAAATGAGCAGAAAACACCATGTTGAATTCGATACAACTCACACCAGACATCTGTTATTTCTTATTTATTCCTTCTTCTTTTTTCCTCCTTTACGTTCTATATTTTTTTATTTGCTGTATTTGCTTTGATTTTCTTTTATGTTGGATTTTTTTTTACTTTCGTCATTTATTCTTTTTTTTTCTTCCCGGTGTTTTGAGTCGATTGATCTTTCTTTTCAATTGTACTGCCTCACAAAACGACCAGGTCTTCGCATCAGTAAATTTGACCACCATGCTTGTCTCCAAAATCAAAAGAAGAAACAATCACAATCCGAGAAAGGTATGTCGTCTATTCTTATGGTAGAGGTTCGACGATTTATACAGATTTTACGAAGCGTTTGTCAGCCTAGTATCACTTTATAATAATAATAAAAATAATAATAAAAAAAACTTCGCTTGGATATTGAGATGCAATCGGATCACCTAATTTCGACCAGGCAACCAGATGTAGTTATAGTACACAAAAAAGAGAACCCGCCAGTGACCAGAACAATGATTGTCAACAAAAAAAAATATCTTTCCTTTTAGTGGACTTAGCCGTTACAGCGGACTACAGGGTAAAATTGAAAGAAAGCAAAATGAAAGATAAGTGCCTAGACCTTGATAGAGAACTGAAAACCTATAGAAAAGATGAGTGACCGCGATACCAATAGTAATAGGCGTGCTCAGACCATCCAAATAACAGCATTATTGATATCAGCCAGAATACTCAGAAGAGTCCCAGAGACTTGTGGAGATTTGCTGTCACTCAAATTCCCGTAAGAAACTATCAATTAACACTGGTGTAAAACCTCTCAAAAGAATGAAATACTACTACTACTACAACTACTACTACTACCTCAACTACTACTACTAATAATAATAATAGATAAGACTCAACAATATAAGAGATGAGACTCAACAAAATAGCAAATATAGGCTACGGGGCGACAGAGATGAAACCATCAATCACATAATAAGCGAATGCAGCAAATTAGCGCAGAAGGAATATAAGAATAAACACGACTGGGTAGGCAAGGTGATCCACTGGAAAATGTGCAAGAAATTTAAATTTTACCATACGAAGAAATGGCGTATGCACAACCCAGCAGCTGTTATAGAAAATAACACACATAAACTCCTATGGAACTTTGATTAACACATGGATCACCTAATCACGGCCAGAAAACCAGATCTAATAATAATCAACAAAAAAAAGAGAACTTATAAAATTGTCGACTTTGCTGTCCCGACTGACTACAGAATAAAACTGAAAGAATGTGAAAAGAAAGGTAAGTACCTCGACCTTGGTAGGTAAATGAAAAAACAAAGGAACATGCGAGTGACAATTATACCTGTTATAATTGGTGCGTTTGGAATAGTAACGAAGACATTCCTAAATGGACTGGAAGACTTGGAAGTTGGCGGACGATTGGAGACTACTACATTATTGAGAAGAGTCCTGGAGACTTGAGTAGACTTGCTGTCACTCAAACTCCAGTGAAAGATCATCAGCTAACACTGATGAATCCAATTATTCTCTCTCCAGCTATGGGCAAATAGTAGGGTATACTAGGTTCTTCAGCCTTCGTGAGGCAATTAGTCTAGGAGAAGGAAAACTCTAAATTCAAACCTGTTAAACTCCGCTTAAAAATTGACCTTGTATCATATCATGCCCGAGTGGAGGGGTTGGTAAATAGGATCAGCTAACACTGATGTGAAAAACTCTAATGAGTAAAAAATAATAATAATAATAATAATGGGACTTTAATATACAAACGGATCACTTAATCCAAGCCAGAAGACCAGACCTCATAATAATCAACAAAAAAATGAGAATCTGCAAAATTGTCGACTTTGCTGTCCCAGCGGACCACAGAATAAATCTGAAGGAAAGTGAAAAGAAGGATAAGTACCTCGACCTTGCTCGAGAAATAAAAAGCTGTGGAACATGAAAGTAACGATTGTGCCAATTGTGATTGGTGCGTTAGGCACGGTAACTAAAGGATTATTAAAGGGCCTGGACGACTTGGGAATTGGCCGACGGGTGGAGACTATCCAAACGACAGCATTGCCTAGGACGGCCAGAATACTGAGACGAGTCCTGGAGACTTGAGGAGACTTGCTGTCTCTCAAACTCCACTGAAAAACCATCAACTGACACGAATGTGAAAAACGCTAAAGGAGTAGATAATAATAATAATAATAAAGCTTTGAGGAAGATTGTTTATAGCTACAAGAAACAACACTGACGACATGAAGATCAACAGAAGAAAAATAACCAGTAAACAAAAATGAGAAGAAAAACAATTGTATGAACGCTTTAAGAGACGAACAAGGGGCATCTCATACGAGAAAACGTGGACTTGGCTAAAAAAGGGAAACGTCTAGAGAGAAAGTGAGTCTCTTCTAAAAGCAGCACAAGACAGTATCATAAGGGTCAATCGTATTAAAGCGAGAATAGATAAGACGCAACAAAACAGCAGATATAGGTTATATGGTGATTGAAAGGAAACGATCAATCACATAATAAGCGAATGCAGTAAGCCAACAGAGAAAGAGTATAAGACAAAGACAAGACTGTGTGTTCAAGGTGATCCACTGTGAATTGTGCAAGAAAGTGAAATTTAACGTTTTGAACAAGTGGTATATGCAAATCTGTCCTGTAATGAGACTCACAAACTACTCAGGGATTTTGAGATACGAACTGATCCCCTAATTTCGGCCAGACGACTAGATCTAGCAATAATCAGGAAGAAAACTAGAACTTACAGAATCATGGACTTGGTTGGCATTCCTGACAACTGAGTAAAATTGAAAGAAAACGAAAAGAAATATAAGCACTTATACCTTGCTGGGGAACTGAAAATATGTGGAACATGAAAGTGACGGTGATATCAACTGTAATTGGTGCTCTTGGTACGGTCATCAAAGGATTGATACAAGGACTTGAGGACTTAGAAAGAAGAGGACGAGTTGAGACTAAATAATTACGGCTTTATAGATATTGGCCAGAATACTGAGAAGAATCGTGGAGACTAATAAGGTTTGCTGTTAGTCAAACTCCAAAGAGAAACCATCAGCTAATGTTGGTGTGAAAAACTTAAAAAAATAAGCGAATGCAGCAAATTAGCACAGAAGGAGTATAAGGCGAGACGCGACTGGGTCGGCAAGATGATCCACTGGGAAATGTGCAGGAAATTTCAATTCGACCATACAAACAAGTAGTATATAGACAACCCAGCACCTGTCCTAGAAAATGACTCGCATAAATTCCTATGGGACTTCAACACACAAACGGATCACCTAATCCCGGCCAGAAGACCAGACCTCATAATAATCGACTTTGCTGTCCCGGCATACTATAGAATAAATCTGAAGGAAAGTGAAAAGAAGGATAAGTACATCTACCTTGCTAGAGAAAAAAAAAACTGTGGAACATGAAAGTAATGATTGTGCCAATTGTGATTGAAACGTTAGGCACAATAACTAAAGGATTATTAAAAGGTCTAGAGGACTTGGAAGTTGGCGGACGGGTAGAGACAATCCAAATGACAGCATTGCAAAGAACGGTCAGAATCCTGAGACAAGTTCTGGAGACTTGAGAAGACATGCTGTCACTCAGACTCCTGTGAAAGACCATCATTTGACACTGATGTGAAAATCTCTGAAAGAGTATAATAATGATAATGATAATAATAATAATAATAATAAAAGAGAACTTTGCTGTCCCGGCTGACCACAGAATAAAACTGAAAGAATGTGAAAAGGATGATAAGTCCAACGACCTTGTTAGGGAATTGAAAAAAACTAATGGACATGAAGGTGACAATTATACAAATTGTGATAGGTACTTTTGTTACAGTAACTAAAGGATTATTAAAGGGACCGACGGACTTGGAAGTTGGTTGACGAGGTAGAGACCATCCAAACGACATCATTATTGAGAACGGCCAGAATACTGAGAAGAGTCCCGGAGACTTGAGGATACTTGCTGTCACTCAAATTCCAATGAAAAGCCATCAGCGCACGCTGATTAAAAACTCTCAAGGAGTAAATAATAATGATAGAATCGCTCCTAATAGCAGCACAATAGAACGCCATAAGAACCAATCAAATCAAAACGAGAATAGATAAGACGCAACAAAATATAAAATGTAGATTATGTGGTCATAAAGACTAAACCATCAATCACATAATAAGCGAATGCAGCAAATTAGCACAGACGGAGTATAAGACTAGACACGACTGGGTGGGCAATCGGATCCACTGAAAGATGTGCAAGAAATTTAAATTTGACCATACGAACAAATGGTATATACACAACTAAGCAGCAGTCCTGGAGAATGACACACACAAACTCCTATGGGATTTGATATACAAACGGATCAGGTAATCTCGACCAGAAGAGCAGACCTTATAATAATCAGCCCAAAAAAAAAAAAAAAAAACTTGCAAAAGTGTCGACTTTGCTATACCGGCTGACGACAAAATAAAACTGAAAGAAAGTGAAAAGAAGGATAAGTACCTAGACCTTGCCAGGGAATTAAAAAAACCATAAATTATGGGATATAAAAGTGACGATTTTACCAAAAGTGGTTGGTGGATTTGGTACAGTAATTAAAGGACTATTAAATGGACTGGAGGACTTGGAGGTTGGAGAATGGGTGGAGGCCATCCAGACTACGGCATTGTTGAGATCGGCCAGAATACTGTGAAGTGTCCTGGAGATTTGAGGAGACTTGCTGTAACTCAAATCCTCGTGAAAGACAATCAGCTAACATTGATGTGATAACTCAAATGAGTAAATAATCAGACACCATCTAACAATTCGAAATGAAAAACAAAATTCGAAAAGAATATCTCAGGATAACTAGAAAATTACACGAGACAAAACTGTCAAGCAGAAACCTTATCAAAGGAATGAATACTTGGGCTGTAACCCTCCTTAGATATTTGGGACCCTTTCTCAAGGGGACCAGAGAGGAACTTAGACAAATGGACCAAAGAACTAGAAAATTGATGACCATTCACAAGGCATTACAACCCAGAGACGACGTTAACCGACTATATGTACAAAGAAAAGAGGGAGGAAGAGGACTTGCCTGCATCGAAGACAACACTGACACATCCATAGAACGACTCGAAGACTACATAGAAAAACACGAAGGAGGACTGTTTCTGGCCATCAGAAACAATACTGACAACACGATAGATAACAGAATGACAACTAGGAAACACAAATGGGAGGGAAAATAACTCCATGGGCGTTTTAAACGACTAATAAACAACATCTCACACGACAAAACCTAGACATGGCTAAGAAAAGGAAACTTTAAGAGAGAAACAGAATCTCTCCTAATGGCAGCACAAAACAGTGCCATAAGAACCAATCATATCAAAGCGAGGATAGATAGGACGACACAAAATAGCAAATGTAGACTATGCGGTGACAGAGATGAAACCATCAGTTACATAATAAGTGAATGCAGGAAATTGGCACAGAAGGAGTACAAGGCTAGACACGCGTGGGTGGGCAAGGTGATCCACTGGGAAATGTGCAAGAAATTAAAATTTTACCATGCAACAAATGGTATATGCACAACCCAGCACCTGTCCTAGAAAATGACACACACAAACCCCTATGAGGTTTTGATATACAAACGGATCACCTAATCTCGGCTAGAAGACCAGACCTTATAATAATCAACAAAAAAAAAAATCTGCTGTCGACTTTGCTGTTCCGGCTGACCACAGAATAAAACTTAGAGAATGTGAAAAGAGAGATAAGTACCTCGACCTTGCTACAGAATTGAAAAAAAACCGTGGAATATGAAGGTGACAATTATACCAAATTGTGATTGGTGCTTTTGGCGCCGTAACTAAAGGATTATTAAAGGGCCTGGAAGATTCGTAATTTGACGGCCGAGTGGAGACCATCCAAACAACAGCATAATTGAAAACGGCCAGAATACTGAGAAGAGTCCTAGAGACTTGAGGGGACTTGCTGTAACTCAAACTCCAGTGAAAGACCATCAGCTTACGCTGACGTGAAAAACTCTAATGGGTAATAATAATAATAATAATAATAATAATAATAGATATTATTATTAATATTATCATTATTATTACAAACAGATAGCCCAATCCAGAAAACTAGATCTTGTGGATTTTGTCAGTTTAGCAAGCTATAGAGTGATAATAATAAAATCAAAAAACTTCAAACTGATACTTGAATATTCCCATAGAGGTGAAATATCTTTTGGACATAAAGTTGACGGTGATATCAATGGCAATGGGAGCCTTTGCAACACACCCCAAAGGCCTTGAAAAAAGATCTGCCGAACTGGAGACAGATTGGTACCATCCAGACCACAGCACTTCTAATATCTCCGAATAATACTTAAAATTGACTTATTGTGATCCTGAACACAGTGAAAGTACCCGAGTTAAAACTTGAGTGAAAACTGGTAAAAACCGATAAGAGGAAAAATCTCTTTAGGAGTAAAAAAAAATAATAATAATAATGCAAAGGACTATCACTGAAGGGATACAAAACTAGACGTGAACTGTGCAAGAAACTAAAATTTTACTCTACTTACAAATGGTATGTTCACAACACTAGTAACAATGACCAAAATATTTAGCTTAGTCGGCTGGGACGGTAGAGTACACCGACCGCATCTCTGCCAACGGGTAAGCACCCCTCATTTCACGTGTCCTGGATATGACATTAATCTATCTTATGATGAATATACACTCATAGAGTTTTTAGGAATGTGAAGTACGTCTGTAATATAATGGCCGAGCGATTTCCTTTCATGCCTTTGGGTTTAGTTAGGCTGAGAACCTTTCGACTCAGAGCATGGGTTACTTAGTGCAACATTAAAACAGGTGTTCACGCGCGCGCACAGAGCGGGCGTGTGACTCAGAGATGTCACAATAGCCTGAGAAGGGAAACGGGGTTACAGAGTACGGGTGACGTCACGCACCGGAAGCACGCGGAGGATTTGGGGAGATTTAGTAGAAAGTTAGTAGAGTTGAGAACTTGACACCGAACGAGACGGTTGACTTTCGCTTGCTCGCGGAGGCCTTGGGTTGGTGTCACACGAGATGGGGGCAGATGAAAAAGCCAGCATAAAAAGATTGTGCCTTTCTCTCCTTATGTCGAAGAACCTTTAAACTCAAAGGTAATAAAACGTTTCATACCTGAACAAAGAAGTCGTAAGTGTTTTTCGTGTTTTGAGATCGACACACGACTGACGAAAGCATGGACGGCTATCGATAGGCTCTCGATCATATGGAAATCAGACCTGACCGATAAAATGAAACGCAGTTTCTTCCAGGCAGCGGTCGTATCGATACTGCTATATGGATGCACTACATGGACGCTAACAAAACGGCTGGAAAAGAAGCTAGACGGCAATTACACAAGAATGCTACGTGCAATCTTAAACAGGTCCTGGCGGCAACTCCCCACAAGACACCAACTGTACGGCCACCTACCCCCTATCACGAAAACTATTCAAGTTAGACGAGCCAGACATGCAGGACACTGCTGGAGAAGCAGGGACGAACTCATAAGTGATGTACTCTTATGGACCCCCACACATGGCCGTGCAAAAGCAGGACGACCAGCACGAACATACATTCAGCAGCTATGTGAGGATACGGGATATTGTCCTGAAGACCTACCTTGGGCAATGAACGATAGGGATGAGTGGCGAGAGAGGGTCAGGGATATCCGTGCTACCAGCGCGATATGATGATGATGATGATGATGGCGTTTGCAGAAGTAGTGATTGATTTCTAGGATATATCATATATAAACTATTTAAAAGAAGTTAAAAACATATAATTTCAAGTTAGACGAACCAGACACGCAGGACACTGCTGGAGAAGCAAGGACGAGCTCATAAGTGATGTACTCCTATGAACCCCCACATATGGCCAAGCAAAAGCTGGACGACCAGCTCGAACTGTAAGTTCGAGCTGGTCTTCTAATAATACTTCTAATAATACTTCTCAAGACCAAGCAAAAAACAAAAACAGCAGCTATGTGAGGACACAGGATGTAACCCTGAAGACCTGCCAGAAGTGATGAACGACAGGGAGAAGTGGCGAGAGAGGGTCAGGGATATCCGTGCTGGCGGCACGACATGATGGTGATAATGTTATATATGTTATGGACATCCCATGTACATTTCGCATATTCATGTATATGGCTATGGCACACGTCTTGGTTGTCATTAATCCCAGGTTCATTTTGACCTGGAATGGTAGCACCTGATTGTTTTCTATCAATTGGTAACAGAACTATTTGCTGTTTAAACTCTGTCTCCAATAAGTGACTTATGTTAAATTGAATTGTTAGAAATATAACTCTTTGAGCATTTAACTGTGTGAACAAATAACTGATGTTTAATTGACTTCTTAGTGGTAAATAGCAATAGAAGGAATCTATTAACTGTGTGCAAACGAATGAGTAATGTTCCGTAAAATAGTAAAAGTAAGTAAAGTTGTCTCCCTTTAGTCGAAGGCGATCTAAAGGCTCCCTTTTCAATAGCTACTACATAGAGGTATAGGAGAGGGCGCTACACCTTTTCCTGGATTGCTCCACTTTAACCTTGATACGTACCTTATAATGCTGAGCGTTAAGCAAGGAGGTATCAAGTACCAGTTTTTAAGTCTTTGGTATGACTCAACCTGGGATTAAACCCCAGTCTCCCGGACTATTGGCGAACACTCTACCCACTGGACCAATGAGCCCTGTGTATAAAAGTGATCAATATTATATAAAATTATTTGTCTTAGATGAAAATACTTGAAACCATTTAATTATGAAGAAACAATAGCGATATTCAAGTGCAAAAAATTAGTTCTAACTCATTTGAAAATAAAATTACATACAAATCATTTAAATGTGTGCAAATAAATGACAGCTGTTAAATTAAATTGTTGCTGTTATATAGCAATACTTGAAACCATTTTACTGTATGCAAAAATATAAGCTGAGGTTCGTTTAAAAATGTTATCAATAAAATGTGCTAATAAATCATTTCTAGTTAATTTTTATCTATAAATAGGATTTGGCATTAAATAACTTAAGAAGGTTGATATGCAATAAAAACCAACCAAATAATCAACCAACTTATTGAAAAAAAAACTCAAGGAACTAAATATTAAGGAAGGCCTAGGTTCACAGCCAGACTAAAATAGGCTAATATAAGTAGAAGTGTACTGAAGACCAAAGAAAACTTGCTGTTACTCATATTAAAGAAAAAAAAAATCTGCTAGATTTGGTGTGAAGAATTTTAAAAAAGGTGCGGAAAAATGAGGGAGATGTTGGAATTGTCTCAAAAGGGTTGGAAGTAAAACTCGAGAAATTGGAAACCAGTAAAAGAATCAAGAGAAAAGTAAATGTTTTAAAATAGATTAGTCCCCAAAAGATTTTGAATTTAGGATTTAGCTTTGTTTTTATGATTATTTCATTCCCTTGTTCGCTACACGTATTTTGGATTTTTACGTCCTCTTCAAGCGGTTTGACCCGTAAGTTCCTGATATGTTCCGGCTGCTTTCTTTTATAGTAAAGATTAGATTTATAGTTTGTTTTGATTTTGCACACACACACACACACACACACACACACACACATACACATACACACATATATATATATATTCACTAGAGGTAAAAGAAAGAACAAAAAAGGACAATATATGTTTGTACAAGTGCATGTAGACGTGAGAGCACAAACACCTACACATATGGCATACAAAAGCTAAGAAAAGGCATATGTATATATACAAAAACAAACAAATAAACAAACAAAATTAGTTACATTGACTTGAAGTCTACATGTACAATAAATTTCATTGGGACATTCACAGACACAAAAGCTGGAATTAAAATAAAATAAAATCAGCTACAATACTGAGAAGAGTTCTGCCGACCTGAAGTGGTTTGCAGTCACTCAGACTTCAGTGAACGAAGACAAGTAAACGCTGATGCAAAAATAAATATTTCAAGGATGTAAGATAATAATAATAATAATAATATTAACAAAAAACAGACAAGTAAACCAAAAAACAAAAAAACGAAAAACTCATGACTATACATTAGGCCTTACATCCCAAATATGACGAAGACAGACTGTATGTGTCAAGTAAAAAACAAACTGACAATATTTTACACGAGAAAACCTGGATATGTCTGCGAAAGAGAAACTTCGAGTGAGAAACTGAATTTTTTCAACAAGCAGCTAAAAAAAAATCATCACGTGAACCAATTATATAAAAGTGAAATTTGATGATACACAACAAATCATCAAGTATAGATTATATAAAGAAAGAGATATAACGGCTAATCACTTAAACGAACGCAGTCAAACAGCATAAAAAAAAACAAGACCAGATACGTATTTATGAGAAAGGTCATCCATAGAAATTTTTCAAGCTTGAAATTCGACCAAATGGTATAAACGCAAACAGAATCCGTCTTAGAAAATTAAACGCATGAAATTCCCTGGGATTTTTTGACAGAAACGAATCATCGTGTCATGGAAAAAAAAAAAAAAAAAAAAAAAAAAAAAACAGATCAAGTGATAATAAATAAAAAGAGGAACTTGCCGTATAACGGACTCTGCCGTCTCAGCAGAACACAAAGGGAAATTAAAAAGAAACAAAAAGATAGAAAAATCATTAAACCTGGTCATGAATCTTGAAAAGCTATGGAACATGAGTGTGACGGTGATACCAGTCGTCGTTGGTGCACTAGGAATTGTTCCAAAAGACTAGGGTAAAAGAAAGGAAGAATGGGAAATCAGTAGAATAATCGAGACCATCTAATCTACTGCATTCTTAAGATCGACCAGAATACTGAGAAGGGTCCCGGAGACATAAAAAGACTTGTTGTCACTCAGTTAAAGACGATCAACTAACGTTGGCGTGAAGACCTCACAAGGATGCACAAAAATGAACTAGAGACTGACACAAACAATAATAATGTACAGGAAGTATATTAGAATTGAATTCGGCATAGAAAAAAGGGCCGTGCTCATAATGAAAAGTGGAAAACGACAAATAACAGAAGGAATAGAACTACCAAGTCAAGAAAGAACCAAAACACACGGAGAAAAGGAAAATTGCAAGTACTTGGGAACAATGGAAACTGAAACAATGAAACAAACGCAACCGAGGGAAAATGTATGTAAAGAGTACCTTAGTCGAACATTAATACTTCTCGAGACCAAGCTAAAAACAAAAAAGAAAAACAAAAAAAAAAGAACTTTTCGTGAGATGGATTTTACTGTCGAAATACTGAAAATCAAAGAAAGTAAAAAAAAGAGCGAATAACTTCGTCCTTGCAAGGGAACAAAAAAAAAATTGAACATGTGAGTAACCGTGATACCGACTGTAATTTGTGCCTTTGGCACCGTCCCCAAAGGCTTAGTGTTGGGGCTGTAAGAGTTGGAAATCAGAGGAGGAATCAAGACCATCCAGACTACAGCAGTGCTGAGATCAGCCAGAATACAAATAAGCAACTACAGGAAACTTGCTAGATGATGACCATCCGCTAAAAATGGTGACACTCGGCAGTAATATAATAATAATAATAATAATAATAATAATAATAATAATAATAATAATAATAATAATATTAATAATTGGGTCGGCACGGTTATCCACTTGGAAATGTACAAGAAATATTAATTTGACCACACCAACAAATGGTATATGCACAACCCAGCACCGGTCCTAGAAAATGACACGCATACACTCCTATGAGCCTTTTACATACGCACGGATCACCTAATCTCGGCCAGAAAACCAGACCTTATAATAATTAACAAGAAAAGGGGATTTGCAAAATTGTCCACTTTGCTGTCCCAGCGGACCACATAATAAAACTGAAAGAATGTGAAAAGAAGAATAAGTACCTCGACCTTACTAGTGAATTGAAAAAGCTGCGGAACATGAATGTGACGATTGTACCAAGTGTGATTGGTGTTCTTGGCACAGTAATTAAAGGATTAGTAAAGGGCCTGGAAGACTTGGAAGTTGGCGGACGAGTGGAGACTATCCAAATGACATCATTATTGAGAACAGCCAGAATACCGAGAAGAGTCCTGGAGACTTGAGGAGACTTACTGTCACTCAAACTCCTGTGAAAAACCATCAGCTTACACTGATGTGAAAAATTCTAAAGGAGTAAATAATAATAGCCACCATCTTTTGTATCTTTAATATTTTGATTTTCGAGTGTAGAATTCACCGTTTTGTTAAGAGAACTTTTACAAGCATGCAAGAAAAAAAAGAAAGAATCACTTTTATATTTACGAAGTTTAAAGAGTTTCGTGGTAGATAGACAATCGTTGAAAGGTTTCGACTTATTTTGTTGGTATTACTTGATTAGTCGGAAAAAACGGGACTACGTCTGCTACGGAATATTAATTATCTTCAAGTTTTGATAGGCTCTTCACGTTGCCACTAATAGTCTATTTTCTTAGCTTACAAAAATTCCTCCTCAAATGAAGACCTATCGAAAAACATCGCCAAAGTTATTTTATACTTATCTCTGTTTAGTCAGGTAGACAGATTGCTGTTGCTAAATGACCACCCATCTTCGTATTGGCCAGGATTATCACTGCTTAACTCTGGTGAACTACCTTATCTATTGTTGATATTGGTGTTGTTGTCCAACAACTTCTTCTTTTTCTTCTTCTTCTACACATTTTTTTACTTTCTCTTAATTGTTGTTGTTGTTGTTGTTGTTCTTCTTCTTCTTCTTCTTCTTCTTCTGTTTATCTTTCTTTCGATTTTTCTACTCTATCTCTCTCCTCACCCCTCTCTCTCCCTCTCACCCACACACTCTCTCTCTCTCTCTCTCTTTGAATTTTTTTTTTTTATCCAAATCTCTTTCTCTTCTAATCTTTCATCTTTTTCTGGATTCCACATTTGCAGACTCCGCAAATCTGTTTGGTCATTCATTTCTCTCTCTTCTCTATAAAACGGACGAGATTCATAATCCTGTCTAACGAAGCGAATTCTACTTCTATCAGAATGAACTGCAGTCTCTAATTACTTTTCGCTAAACGGATTAAGCCTTGATACCGATCCTTGGCTACCCTGTCCTACTCGTCTCCTGGTGCATGCAAGCAATCCTACACCAGCAAAGCTCAACAGAATATGGCAGGTCGGCACCAGAAGACGACCGAATGCTACACAGAAACTTATTAATTTTTTTCCGCATGTTAAATTTGAAAAATTTACATTGGATCGAACGGGAACAGTGTGGTTAAACGCTAGAAAGACAGATAAAACCACCTTAATTAACATATTGGGCTGAGAAATTCTTGGTTGCCAGGTTAGTCATCACTAAAAATTGTTTGAAAAAAGAGTATCATAAAAAAAGACCTTTTTCCCGATTGCCCAAACAGAAGCTCACTTTCAGAATTTTAAGCAAGGAAGCCTAAAAAGTAAAAGGTAAGTTAAAATAAAAATTTAGTTGACAAAATCTTTCGATGTTTCCATATCTTGAAAATGCAGCAGATAGTTTGGCTTAGTTTATTGTTTTAATGGCTAGTCAAATTTAGTGGTTTATTTAATCCCAAAGTCATATTTGTAGGGGAATTAGCAATGGTGCTATTTATTTTCTCTCTGCGAAAATGAAAATGAAATTGTTTTCTTCAGTTTGAGTCATACATATTTACGTTATAAATATAGTTAAATTTTACGTAATAAAAACTCCGAAAATTATCAATTAATATGTTACATCTGTTGTACGTGCTGACTCAGCTCTTCCAACACGGACGGGATATGACACAAGGTCAATTTTCAAACAGATGACTATAACTTAAAGAGACCATAAATATCATGAGGGTAACGCTTCGTAGGCAGAGATGAGAAGGAATTACCCGTGGTCTAATAGTATCGCCGTAGGAAATGGACACGGCACCACGATTTCAAATCGTAGACGAGACTGATTGCATTTCACATAGCACTAATACTCTTGGGAATGGTATGAATCCAATTATTCTCCCTCTAGCTATGGGTAAATAGTAGGAAAGACTGATTCTTCAGCTTTGGTGAGGCAACTAGCTTAGGAGAAGGAAAACTCTTAATTCAAACCTGTTAAACTCCGCTTAAAAATTGACCTTGTGTCATATCCTGCCAAAAAAAAAAGAGGGGTTGGTAAATATAGATATGAGAAGGAGTGTTACCTAACGAAACCCAAAATAAATAAGAGTAACACTGGGCAAAGTACAAGAGAGACGCAAATGTTTCCTATAAGATAATTATTTTCTGACCACAACGTTTAAGCAGTCGTGAAACAAGAGCAAAAGATACATTAAAAAAATGAATCCTGTCACTAAAAACCAAACGAGTTTCATTGTTGACAGACTTCACTTTTCTCATCCCAAGCAAACCCAGCCCCCAAAAGACCGCCTGAAACTGCTTGACGCAAATTGTCTGCTGCCCTCTGACTTCGGCTGACTTCCTGCAGCTACCTGCTCCTTGCTTTTATATATATATATATATAGTGTCATCCAAAGACAGATCTGTTTTATTCTATCAGAACTCATCAGTGTGGCTAGACAGGCTAGATTCCCGAACGTGGGATCGAAACCCGGTTGATTCAAACGCCAATCCAAGATTCTACCATTCAGCCACGAGGAAGCCAGCACTAGCGAAGTAAATTTAAACGGTTATGAATCACAATTGTTATTGTTTACTTATATCCGCTTAACGGCTACCGTGAGCTCGATTTATATATATATATATATATATATATATATATATATATATATATATATATATATATATATATATATATATATATATATATATATATATATATATATATATATATATATAACCCATTAACTAATGCTGATAAGAACACGTCATTAAAACTTACCAGTGTTTCGTTATCAATGCATTTTCGGCAGACAAAATGTTTATCTTTATATGTTACCTCCATTTGATTTAAAAATAGAACTTTCTTGTAACAAGACTGATGAGAGAGAAGGACAATTTTAATTTAACAGACTTGCTGTCTTAAAACAGCGTAAAAATGTTTATTTTATTGTAGCAGCTATATAGAAAATTGGATTCTGGCCAACATATAAATGCAAGAAAATTGATATTCTTCGAAGCTAACAAACTTTAAATAGACGTAAATATCAACTGAATATATCAACTGAACGAACCAAGATTTACTAAAGAAGAAAAACCGTGGAAACATCTGACTTAAATCAAATTATTGATATATATATATACATATATATATATATATATATATATAACTGAATTTTCAAACTTTTCCTTCTGTCATTATTGATAACCTGTGCTAAGATCCGGTGTTTGAAGTTACCCAACCCCTCCGTCCACCATTTTCCCTGAGTTAGGTAGAGAAGAGATGGATTTATGTCATTCCCATAGGCATTAATGTAAAGTGAAACACAAACTGGTTCGTTCCGTGTTTGAACTCAAGTCAAAGATTCTGTTTCCAACTTTGATAATCGTTACACTAGGGACGCCTCCTTCTACTTTAGTATTTCAGCAGAAAATGGAGAGTTTAGTGGAGAGCGGTTGAGCGAGCCAGAAACCGTTGCAAAATCCTCAAAATGGGAGCTCTTGAGCGGAGAGGTAATTTCGAAACCTTTGTCGTAAAGGTGCTCATGCATCGGTGTCAGTAATGGCGGTGGGGTGGAATAGGTTTTTACTGTTCTCACCAAATTAATTCTTTTCTCTGCCCTTAGCCTGACAGACGTCAAATCTCGAAGAAAATGGGGGATAACAACATGTATATTTACCTACCTCATTGCACAAGATGGATTCAACAAAAGGTTATTTTAAGCGGTGTTCAAAAGGTTTCGATTCGGTTTTCCTTCTCCTAGTTTGGTTGCGATACCAAGGTTGAAGAGCCTAGTCTGCTCTTATATATACATATAGCTGGAGGGAAAAAAAATTTGATTCATAGCGTTATCTGAAATGCATACGATTTCGTCGAGGATTTGAACTCGGGTCGACGTGTACATTTCACTTGAGAGTAAAAATTATGCCACGCAGAGAGAGATACTCTTGGCAACTCTAGGCTTGTATGTCAGTGTAAGCAAAGTTTAGTAACTTACAACTTTATAAAAAATGCTTTGGCACACTCAATCATAAGGGTACTTTAAATATATAAACATGGCTTCAAAGTAAGGTCGCCTAATAAATGAACTATTTCCTAACAGTATCAGTTTCGTTTTTTTTATCTCCTGAAATCTAATTAGAATTGCCTAACGTTGCCTGCGGTGCCTGGTGGGTTCTTAAGAGTTTACCGTCTATACAGTGTAAATGACGATTATAATTACATAATCAGATGAGAACAAGTTCTGTGAACGTGACTTGACTTGAAAACTAACTATATTATGCAGAATCAAGTTAGCGTTAAAGAGCTCTTCTGACATAAATTTGCTAGAACCATTTTTCTCTCGTACTCATGGAAGGTCCCAGAAACTCTACAATGTCATAAATTGAAGTTATACAAGTTGTAAAAAAAGTGTTCAGAAATTATGGAAAAGAGACATCAAATATAGTCATTTAGAATGTTGGGATTAGGCAGAAAAATCTAGCATATCCACACACACACGCACACACACATATACATATATATATATATATATATATATATATATATATATATATATAATAACATTCACAGAATGTTTCGTTGTATCACAAATCTTCAGAGCGACTAGACAAGCTAAACGCTTCAAGGTGGGGATCGAAACCATACTAACTTTACGTTACACAGATAACATACAGCACACTAGTAACAGGCCCAATGCAAGCTTGGGAATTTAACCAATATATGTATTAACTTCCGTTTGGTTACATTTTACGCTATCGGATACCGAAATGCTCATTTTGTTAGAAAAGCTTTGCATTACGCAAGTGGCAAACGTTAATTTCTTCGCCAAAACATGCTCTCTACTAACATAAAAAATATACATGCTCTACTAATGATATTGAACACACGTTATCAATATTTATAGCAATCCACATAATATATATATATATTATTATAAGTTTTATATTATATTATTCTATATTATATATTATAATAAGTTTAAAACCACGAATTTAGTCATTAGAAATAATTCCTCTCTCTCGATTGGAGTTTTGCAAAAAACCAAGGTTAAATATAAATTTAAATGTCCTTTAGGAGATTGTATCTCAGATGACAATAATAATAATAATAATAATATATGTTGGTTTAACCTCAACTACCCCGTCGAGGAGACTTACAATGCACCTTTCTGACACAAGTTCAATAGCTCAGCATTAAAAAAAAACATTCATGCCCAACAACACAACTACGGAAAATTCTCACCGACAACACAACAATATTAGAACATCAAAATAATAAACAAAAACTTCAGATTCTCGAAGCACTACATATTAGAAACATGCAACCAACACTTAATAGAATTAATTTTCAAACCAGTGCTAATGTACTTAAATGTCTTTAGCTACTGGCACTAATTATAGAATTACATTTAAAAGCAAATGCCATAATCTTCAACGGCAAAAACGCCCCTCTTACACAGTTGTAATATGCTAAAACAAAAGTTACATCACTTTTGTAATAGATCCTCCCCTGATGATGGACCAAAGTTGGGCAGAAAGTACTAGGGATACATACAACTATGGACAATACCTAAATCAATTCCCCCCAAATACGATAAAAGTAATACGGGAATTCGAACGGATTCAGAAGAAAATATGTAGACATAAAATGTCTATTATGTTGAAATTTGCATACATATATATATATATATATATATGTGTGTGTGTGTGTGTGTGTGTGTGTGTGTGTGTGTCTGTGTGTGCGTTCAAGTATGAAGTATGCATATATGTATTGAATTTATTATCTTTCTTTCAAATCAGAATTTACTTCATTTCGTTATAAAGTAAAATCACCATCATGAATTTCTAATTCATTGTTTTTGGCTGTATGTGTCGTCAAGTAAACTCCATTTTGGTTTCTGCAATTGGTAGTAAATTTTCATTTTTCATTTATTTTACTCATGGAAATATCGAACGAGTCTGTTCACGTGAGTTGTTTGCAGCATAGGTTGTTCTTGTTATTTGATCGTTGGTAAAATTTAGTCAGATCTGACTGATAAAATAAAACGCAGTTTTTTCCGAGCAGCGGTCGTGTCGATACTGCTATATAGATGCATTAAATGGACGTTAACTAAACGTATGGAGAAAAACAAATTTACGGCAATTACACAGGAATGTTTGCGAGCAATATTGAACAAGTCCTGGAGGCAACACCCTACAAAACAGCAGTTATACGGCCACTTACCACACATCACGAAAACTATCAAAGTTAAACGAAGCAAGCATGCGCGACACAGCTGGAGAAGTAAAGACGTGCTCATAAGTGACATACTCCTGTGGACCCCATCACATGGACGAGCAAATGCAGGACGATCAGCTAGAACTTTTATGCAACAGCTTTTTGCTAATACATGATGTAGCCATGAAGACCTGCCGGGAGCAGTGGATGATACAGACGGGTGGCGAGTGAGGAACCATCGGAAAAGGATGCCTCCCGCCGACACAAAGCGGAAGGAAGGAGAGGACTCGGTTTGAGGGATTTGGCAGAAAGATCCGAGGAGGTTTTACAGAGGCAGTTGAACCCTAGCTACGAAGATGTAAGGAGATGAAAATTTACGAGTCCCAATTTGGGGATTGCTCCAAAAAGGGGATTTACACTAGGCGAGACCCTATGAAAATAGAACTAATGGATAAGCATATTAGAGATACAACAGAAAACCTGGAAGAAAATTCAAAGTCATGACATGTTGTTTCTTTTTGCCCAGCTAACACAGTCGACTCAACTTTCATACTTGTTTCTTTATTCCGACAACTACTTACATAATCGTTGAAGTGAATAAACCTTATTTAGAGAATTAAGACGGAGTTTCCTATGTTCGTCAACTTTTTCCACTGAAAGTCACAGTAGGATCCGACAATGAATGTAGACATAGCGATACGACCATTAACACGTTCGAACATGTGGTCACACAACCGTCTATTCTGTACATTAATGTTGAATTAGGCCAAAAACCAAGGTAAGATCCATCATTATAGAATACCTTAATCAATTGAGAGAACGGTGTGGAATAATATTCCACTTGGCATTTGGGTGTAGATGTTAAAGAACATCTTACTTGGTTGAGGGGGACGATGAAAGATTATCCCACATGGCTTGTCTGGAGTGAGGTTACGTGGGTGAACGTAGGGTTTGAATGAACTGTCAAGCAGATCGATGACATATTTTTCAAATATTTTCTCTCCAACCAAGCGTGATAAATTTTTATTCAACTATTATATATCCTTTCATAATAATATTGCATTAAGAAGATTATATAACAATTGTTAACGGAGAATTGTATCTTGGGGTTACTAATGTCTTTGGCTACTCATTCCCTAGTAAGCTCTGAACAAGTTGCGCCGGTCTCCGTTTTTTTTTTTTAGCTTTAAAGCACAGTGTGGGCGCAGATATTATTGACAAAGCAATGAGTCGGAAGACGTATATTGTCATCCCAGTATTAAGATTTGAAATAGGTATAGGTACTGATACATATTTACCAACTCCTTTGCACGAATAAGATTCTTCACAGAGCTGATATCAAAAAGGATTTTAACATGTTTCATTTCACTTTTCCTTTTGCTTGGCCAGTTGCCACATCAAGGTTAAAGTACCCAATTCGCTCTACTATTTACTCATAGCTAGAAGCAGAAGAGTTGTATACCTACCTTTTATAAGTTTGTTAACGTGACGTGAAAATGCAAACAGCCTCGTCCCGAATTAAAACGCTATTTCATTTCCTCGATACTAATAATTGCTTGAAAATAATACATAGCAATCATTCAAACAAACCCATAAACTAACATCTAGAGTCAATTATATAAAGATCTTTACTGCAAGTCGAGTCTTTCCTGGACGAACAACTTATTTTTTTCTTTCGATGAAGGAACATTTAAAAACAAATTAGGAAATTGTTTGGAAATGTGTTTCCTTAAGAGTAACAAATATTTTTTCACATTAGATATTTATAAACGTGTCGCGAAAGACAAAACCTTCAGACAATGCCTGGCACGTGACCTTTTTCTAGTCTCATATCATTAAATAATTCAATACAAGATACAATCAACCTCTCCGATCTTGCGTGAATAGAAGCTTTAATAACTGGAACAATTGATTCTGAATATTCTAATGAAATCAGGACAAACCGATTTGAACTAACCTACTTTCAAAGGAGAGTTTTATTAATTTATTCTTCTTCTTCCACGGCCTTCTCATTGCTATCTCATATTTTTTTATATTTGTTGTTGTTGTTGTTGTTGTTGTTGTTGTTGTTGTTGTTCTTCTTCTTCTTCTTCTTCTTCTTCTTCTTCTTCTTCTTCTTTTCTCTTTCGTTGTCTCCTATTGGTTTTGTCATCAAAAAGATACTGATTATTCTATTTGTTTAATGAAACACTGAACTCAGCGATGTATGCTAGAGATAATGTGTGTCAACATGGCAGTTATTTCATCTGTCTTTCACTAGTGGAAGACAAGCATAACTACGAGAGGTGGAGCTCTGACGGTGGGGTGCAGAATACACCGTTGGTATCCCTTGCAGAATGGTAGGATCATCTCTAAAAAATGTGCCAAGTGTATTAAATTAAAGACTAACCCGTGACAAGGCCCAAGATCCATTGTGTGGTCACATCTTCGTTACCATTATTGCAAGACCTACTCTGAGCCTGTTAGGATCCCAATTCAGAGCTTGTTAGGATCCCAAATCTGAACCTGTTACGATCCCAATTCAGACCCTGATAGGATCACAACTCTGAGAATGTTAGGATCCCAATTCGGAGTCAAATATTCTGATTGAAATAATGTTTCAAATAATTTTAAACAACACTCAATTATTAGCCTTTAAACATTGATATTGCTACGAAGGAGGAAGTGTATTTACAAATAATCATTATTTTCAAATGGGAATAGTTACTTGAAACCATATAATTGTTCGCAAATTATTCATATTAAGAATGATTTAAACCATATGATTGAGTGAAAATTATTAGTATTTCATGGGAATATGGGAAACAATATAATTGTGTATAAATTACTTATAATAAGGATAGTTACTCAAAGATACAGTTGTTGATAAATGCTTATTATTATTAAATTGGAATATATACAAATAATTGCTTGAAAACAAGAGCTGACTTGTATTAAACATAAGCACCCATTCTAGAAACTAACCACTCATCTAATTGTGAGATCTGGTTCGGCATTCTAATAAGGTATGCTCTTCAAATATACTCGATCAGCTAGTTTATGATACCGTTTTTCGAGCATCCTATAAATCGAAAGATTTTTGGTTTTCCAAAGTTCAGCTGAACTTGTTCTGGAATCATACCCGACTCGGGTAATCCATCAGAAAATTAATTTCATTAGACTTATAATTTGGTCATCAAGAATAAATTGTAAGTGATCTATGTATCAATAAAATGTAAAACTAAACCCAGTAGGCACAAGGTCAAGATTCGCGAGAATTTATAAACCCTTTATCTAGTACGTGTACACTGCTAAATTATATCTTACTGATTGGTTTGTTATCTATGATCTGCAGGTGTACCTGAGGCGTTATATTTGGGCAGATGGTTGCTTGAATTGTTGTCAAACAAAACAAACAAAATTTTTATTTTAGATACAATCTCCTTAAAACCTATGGGAAGGATATTAAAACAAGTGGACATATACACTAAACTTCCACTTGGGGATGGCCAATATTTCTGCTTTGAAAATCTGCATTCGATAAACTATTCTTTTATGTTGGATCAAGTTCAACTTTCTGCTATGATTTTAGAACATAAAATCATCTTGCCAAACCAACTGACCTAACATAAGTACAGGTAAAGATCTATCTATCTATCTATCTATCTATGAGTGCATGCGCACGCGCGTATGTGCTTGTGTTTTGCACATAAAAGCAAAATAGAAAGAATAAAAATCTGAACTACAAATTGATTTTCTTTTTTAAATTGAGTGAAAAAAAAATTGCTGAAACAAATGCGTAATCTTTTCTTAAGGAAAAGATAATATTATTCAGACCGTAAATATTCTAAATACATATAGTTAAGATTCCTGCAATGTGGCATAGCAGTAATTTCGTTAGGTTAAGATAATGGGACATATTTCCTCTGTGTCATTATTAAATTACAAAAATACTGTCACAAATATTATAGCTTCTCAGACCTATTTTTGCGCAAAAATAAGCTTTTAGTATAGAAATCTGTTAAGTTCCTATATATATATATATATATATACTGAGCTAGTGTATTAAGATATAAAAATCACTGTAATTCTACTCGCAATAGGTTTTCAACCATGTTCAGCGTAAACCTTTTGCCATACAAATACTGGTGAATTCTTTGTCTACAAATTTAATGCCTAGTCATGTCAAATTTGTGCATGCATAGTTCCTTTCGGCCACAGAAAATGTTGGGGAAAAATGTCACACCGATATTTTAATTCTATCCTTAATTTTGTAGACGACGATAATTCCAGTTCCAGAGAGTGAATCATCCAGAAACATATGAATTTTTTGGATGAGTGAGAACGAATAAGAAGAGCTGAACACATTTCCATCGTCGTCTCGAAAGGACACGCTTTATCCCATTCGAAGAAATATTCATCTTCAATAATCATTGAAACAACTTCCACACCATATTTGGCAAATGACTCAAGTAACAGTTTAAAGCTCTTAGATATGCTTTCAGTTCTGTAATATTCTTGGGGCAAGGAAACTTTTGTAGAGCCGTCACTTTCCCTGAAAGTGGTGCTATGCCTTTCTTAGAAAAAATAAACCGATGTTGCCCCCCGAAAAAAGGGATGGTTGATGTTTGTTTTTTTTTTGCTTCAGTACAGGTTTGTCCAACATACACAATACTTTCTGCAGATTCATTATATAAGTGGTACCAACACTCCTAGAAACACGTATATTTTCCAGAGAGGGGGATATTGTACATGGTGCATCACTCTCCCTCTGTACCTCATTGCATAGGTATGTCGGGTAAAAAACCATGATGATTTTTAATTATGTGCAAACCCCTTGTTCAGTCATTTAATTCCATTTCCTGATAAGCATAACAAAGCAAAGTTTGCTCAACTACTCTCTAAAATTGAAGACGACAAAGACGTCTACAGTTCATTGTATCACATATCTGTCAAAAGGTAACCGTATATTTTGGCCCAGTTGATTGCTGCTTTAGAATACACTGACTGTATCTCAGCAGATGGGTTAGTATCCCCCAACGAGAGACATGCATATAATTCTAAACTATCTAATGTTGAAGCTCCAGTAATGCTGGAGCTTTCAGGAATGTTGAGTAGCCCTTCATTGCCATCGCAGTTCATGTCCTCTTAGACCCAATGTTATAGCACCTGGAAGGATTCTATCTATGGGTCAAATAGAACTGTTTGACATCCAAACTGTGCCATTATGAATTGTTAGAAGTAGGTGCCCGTGGTGTAATGGTTATCATCGTAGGAAATGGACACGGCGACGCGAATTCAAATCCTGGACGAGACTGATTGCATTTCACATAGCACTAATACCCTTGGGAAAGGTATGAATCAAATTATTCTCCCTCCAGCTATGGGTAAATAGTAGGAAAGTCTAGGTTCTTCAGCCTGTTTGAGGCAACTAGTCTAGGAGAAGGAAAACTCTGAATTCAAACCTGTTAAACTCCGCTTAAAAATTGACCTTGTGTCATATCCTGCCCGAGCGGAGGAGTTGGGTAAATAGGATGAATTGTTAGAAGTAGAACTATTTTTATATTCAACTGCGTAAAAGCTAAAGACTGATGTTTATTTTTAGTGTAATATAACTATATTTGAAAGTATTTTACAAATGATTTATAGTAAATAGAATTATTCGTATTAGATAGAAGTAAGTGAAACCATTTTAAAATGAGCTTAGGCTCGTTAAAAATGCTATCTACAAAATGTGTTTAGAAATCGTATGTTTAATGTATATATGTATAAAAAGGATTTGGCATTAAATTAGCCACAATGATTTATATGCAA
This sequence comes from Sepioteuthis lessoniana, assembly GCA_963585895.1. Classification (NCBI taxonomy): domain Eukaryota; kingdom Metazoa; phylum Mollusca; class Cephalopoda; order Myopsida; family Loliginidae; genus Sepioteuthis; species Sepioteuthis lessoniana. The sequence continues at coordinate 69,988,480 of OY757927.1, read as the reverse complement.
TAAAACTAAACCAAAGTAAATCCTATATATCTAATATATATGTATAAAAAGGATTCGGCATTAAATAACCTACAATGATTGATATGCCATAAAACCAAACCAAACCAAACCAAAAAAATATATATATTCATTTATGCCCATCCCTGTGTATCTCAAAGCATAAAACATGTCGGCTAGAACAAGTGATCATGATTTTTAATTGTTCATTCATTCAATTCCATTTCCTGATTAGGATTACTATGCAAAGTTTGCTAAACTACTCACCACACTTGAAGTGGACAAAGAAACCTATAGTTCGCTCAGTTGTATATCTGCCTAAAGACCAAGATGACTTTACAATCTTAATGTTAGCGTCAGATGAGGAGGATTTAATATTATTCTTATTACTTTTTAATTTCATTTTGACTTCTATGAGTTCATCACACAGTCTAATCTGCTTCTATCTTCCTGTAGGAGGGACTTGAAATATGCCGACTCCATCCCCGAGAGAAAGATGGCCCCCATTTGTAAAAGAAGCGTAATTCCTGTGCAATACATTAAACTATATTGGCCCAGCGGTTAGAGTGTTCGCCAATGGGCCGGGAGACCTGGGTTCAATCCCAGGTCGAGTCATACCAAAGACTTTAAAAATGGTACTTGATACCTCCTTGCTTAACACTCAGCATTATAAGGTACGGTTCAAGGGTAAAGTGGAGCAATCCTGGGAATGGAGTAGCGCCCTCCCCTACACCTTGGTGTAGTAGCTAACGAAAAGGGAGCCTTCGGGTCACCCTTGACTATGGTCGCTAACTTTACTTACTTTTACTTATAGATGATGTTGAGGGTCTTTTTGAATAGTTAGAGAGGGTTTTGATCTTCTTCCTTACTATTACACCCAAGTTCATTCTGTCACTGAGTGGCAGTACCTGTTTTGGTCCTATTGTTGTGTTTTGACCTTTTGACCCGGCCAAAAATGCCATTCAAGGTGATGCCCCGGAAGGAAGTGACACATTCTAATGGCAGTTATGAGAGGAAATCGCGTGGGGCGGAAATTGGCTGATGAAATGGGACGAGGTAAAAAACAATCCCGATTATACTCTCATAGACTGATGCACCGGCAGAGGGTGACCTCTGAACTGCATGACAGTTATTTCCGCTTGATGACGATTAAACATTCGATTTCAAAGATCGAGTGGGCGTCGAACGATTATATAAATCAGTTGGAGTTCGAGTCCCAGTGGCAGTTGCGGCCAGTTGAGTTGGAGACGAGATGTGGTAAGGAAAGCCACACCAGGCCGAAAGGGCTTGAGGTCCTGATGAGTTGGGGTCCAGAGAAGATGCCGATAAGATGCGTAAAGAAAGCCAGCTACCAGCAGAGTGGACCCCAAGACCTCCAGTTGAGCATCAGAAGAACGAGAAAGACACAACGTGACCGCCATAAGAGTGAGGGGTCAAAATATTGCAGTTATGTTCGATCTCCAGCTCCCTCTCTCAGTAAAACCCCACTCAACCTTTTCGAAACCTTACAAATAAAGTGAGAGGTAATATTTTGTTAAAGAAGACTTCCTGCGTCTGTTTTTGTCACTGTGTCTTAATTATTGTGTTGTTATGATGCCGTAGATGACGATATAACACTATTATGAGTCAAATACATTTGTGTAAAATTTCTTGTATTTGATTGGACCGTATGCAAAGAAAAACATCTTAAGAAATAAATACACAAAGAATGTAAATATCAACGCATAATGAACGTGAATCCCTTGACTAGAGGTACAAAATAACCCGGAACAAGTCGACATGACATTCACATTAATTTATCAATCAATTTAAACCGTCTTTAATTTGGAACAAAAATGCCTTTGGATTTTTCTCTTAACACTCGATTTTTTTAATCAGAATTTACACAAGATTTTTATCCTATTAAAGGTTAGACTATCTTATTAAAGATATAGACTCCTATTAAAGATATAGAATAGGTTTCCAACACCTACGGCCATCAATTTTATACAAACGAAAATGTTGACCTTTTTTAAAACACTTATTCCGGTCTATTCATTTACAATTAATATATATATATATATATATATATATATATATATATATATATATATATATATATATATATGCAAATTTCATTAAACATAATAGACATTTTATGCCTATATACATATATATACATATATATATATATATATATATATATATATATAAAAATTTGTCACTCAATGACCCTTAAAAGGTTAATTTGCCATAAAACCCAACCATCACCAACCTAAAAACATGCGTTTACAAATCATATATATAATATATGTGTAAAAAGGCTCTGGCATTAAATAACCTATCGAGGTTGATATGCCATTAAATCCAACCAACCAAACCAAGAAGATATTTATGAGCCACATTTTTTTTTGTCATCCACAAATCTTTGAATTACTATATTTCTGCTTCTTTGATTATTTTAAAGAAGAAAGTCGCGAAACTTAATCTCACACAAATAATTCTTTTTTAAATTAATCATTCGTTTGAACACAGTCAAATGGTTTCAAGTATTGTATCTTATAACTAAATCTAATTTTATTGATTTGTTTTTCATTCTGTTAATTTGTTTCATGTATAGTAACGGATAAAATAGTTATCTTTAAACATTGGATGCGACCCTAATAGTTACTGTGATTCCGATTCAGAGTGGAACTGTGATTAATGGTAATGAAGCTATACTTCCCATTCATCAAAGCTGAAGGAGTGGAGTCTCACCATCAGATAATTTAGTGTCATTCTCAGAACACTCATTGTGGGGGTCTTACGCCTATGCACAGGTGTAGTCAGCGTATTCTACAGCCCCAGCCGACAGGGTGGAAAAAGAAGATTACTGTCAGTTAACGTCAATATGTCACTGCAGGAAAGACATTTTATAGTTACTGCCATGTTCCATTGTGCTTTTTATTACAAATGGATTTACTCTAAGTTTAACATGAACGACTCTTGTAGTAAAACCTAGAATGTGAATTCGACTCCCTGAGTTCAAATCTTGAGCTTGACAATCTGCATTTCACTGAGAAAAAGGAATGATTCGGAGAATTCTCTTTCCAGCTATGCGTATGTAGTTGGGCAGACTGGGATCTTTAAACTTGTTATGGCAAGTGGTCTTGGACATTGAAAACTTAATTGTAATCCAGACACACAGAAGGATGGGTTCCGGCAGTCTTTTTCTGCTTAAGACACGGAACGATTTGCACCCTCACGACTGAAACAGTTTACAGAATAATTCCTATCTATCTATCTATCTATCTATCCACACACACACACACACACACACACACACACACATATATATATATATATATATATAATTGAAAGAAAAACTCAAAAAAACCTTCATTTGGCTATCATAATTTTATATCAGCTGGCCACTGATAAAAAGCAAGCAACCTCTTCTGATCGCCATCGCATAATGGAGTGAATACTCGCCAAAATTGCCAAAATACGCTGTTGAGATTTTGCTCTAATTATATGAATTTGCCCTGAATTATATTGATACATTCATATATCAATAATTATACATTTAACACCCCTGGAGAATAATGAGAATTCTCTAATATATTCTAAATTTGAATCATTCCCAGTTCATCTTTTCTGGATCTTTGATTATATATATATATATATATATATATATATATATATATATATATATATATATATATATATATATATATGAGGGACTCAGACGCAAACAATGTTTCATGCTGAGTTAGCCATATTAATACATGCTTGGCAACCTGAAATCATCTTATATTACTGATTTGACTTTTTCTTTAGATTAAGAAATTTTCAAAATCACCAAGTGTTTATTTTTACTTGTCTATCTCCTCTTAGTGTTCTACTAACACAATTAATGCATTCGCCCAACAATGTTGAAAGGATCAAGCACTTTTTGTGAGGGCTTAACATTACTCTGGATTCGTTTGTGGCACCCCACTATTAAATGACATTGTACTAAATGTGACTTGAAGGTTGGTCGGATAAATACGTAATACATTTAGGAGTTATTAAACCGAAATATTTATGTAAAAAAACGACCTGAAAAAAGGCTTACTGAAATGGTTAAGGAAGTATTATTTGGAATATTAGTCGCATCATCTCATATAGTCTTGATTCCTGACTTTCACTGTGACGGCCTAGTTTCGTTTCCCGGTGTGGAAACGAATGAATTAATCATTTTATTTTTGAAAACTTGACATCCACAAGAACAGGTGGTTTTCTATATTCTTGAATTTTCACAAACACCCCTTGAAATACGAAATACTGTCATTAACATATTTCTCATCAATACATTTTTCTTTTTTTTCTGTTGTCCGAAGGTGACTATGATAATAGCTTTGTTTCCTTGCAGACATTTTCGTTTTGTGTGTTTCTCTTTTAAAACTCACCGTTCATCAGGAATTGGACTCGAATATACGTCGGGAAGACACGATTGTGCCTTTCACGCAGCTCGATCATCCTAATCAAATATTATTAGTTATTCCACACTAACAATTCAAATTGCAATGCTTCTTTTACTTCTTACTTAAAACGTCTACCATCATTTAAACATTTTACAGGTAATCCTTGTTTAATATTTTTGAGTTTCGAACAAGATATTCTCATCGGTTGACGATCATTTAGTTCATCTCTAACTGACTGCAGTTGCTGAGAAATTACTTCTACAGCAAAGAAAAAAAATAAACATATTCTTACTTGACAAATAACCAATAAATCAATCTCGCAATAATTTATTTCCTAGCCAGGTTTGTGCTCATTAGATGGACATCAGCTAATTCAATGCAATCCGCACTCCATGAAAACTTTTCTATTTTATTCTATTCGACGACGACGACGACGACGACAAAGAAGAAGAAGAAGAAGAAGAAGAAGAAGAAGAAGAAGAAGAAGAAGAAGAAATTTAACCAGCTTAGTGTTTTCACTCGAGAAATCAGTGACAACATTTTCAATGAAATAAAATTCAAGTCTTCAACGTGGTTTCACCTTTATTCTTTACTTGAAAATTCCTAGATATTTCCGAACAACACCAAGCTGTGGATAATCCCTGCTTTTTAATCTCTGTAAATCCAACGAATGCGTTAATCTGAACAAGTTTCATGAAGTGCAGATCAATTCCCGCATTATTGATCTCTAATTTTGTTTACTGTCCTTTCAGTGAAAACAAAATAAACTTTTCTTCGTTGACTGATTGATTGGTGAATTTATAAACCATGTAAAACAAACTGGAAGGATCCTAGTTGGTTGCAGATGTAGAATACACCGACTGCATCTCTGAAGAAGAGTAAGACACCTCCCAATAAACGTCCTGGTATGACTCTAAAAAATCTGATGCTGAGGCTCCACTCTCGGAGTTTGGGGGATGTGGAGTACTCTTTCATTGCCACTGCTTCCAGTTCCACTCTGACCCAGATTGCTAGCACCTGATAGAGCTCTTCTCTATGGGTCAAGGCGCCTCTGGTGGTGTAATGGTTAGCAAGCTCGACTAGCAAACCTACACGAATGAGTTCGAGTCTCATTGGGTGCCCCTTTCATATGGCCCTGTGCCACATCTAAGCAAAAAAAAGCTTAGTAAATTACCTCTTCTCTATGGGCCAAAAAGAATTGTTTGACATTTAATTGGTGCAAAAATTTTTTCGATTTAATTGAATTGTTAGAAATAGAATTTTGTGACTATTTAACCATGAGTAAATAACTGAATGATGATTAATTGAGTTGTTTAGAGATACATAGCAATATTTGAAACTATTTAACTGTGTGAAAACAAATGAGTAAGGTTGAATAGAATTACTAAAGCTAAATAGCAATATTTGAAATTCTTTAACAGTGTGACTAAATTGAATCATTGATATTACAAAGCAGCATTGGAACTATTTCACTGTGTGAACATGGATGAATAGGGTAGAATAGAATAATTATTGTTAAATAACAATAATTGTAACGACTTACTTGTGCGCAAACTAATGGTGAATATTGAACAGATTTATGAATGTTCGATAGCAGTAATTTCAATAATTTAAGTGTGTTGAGACAATAACAATACAAGTGTGGAAACAGATTAGTTTTAACTCAACTAAAAATGAAATTAACTTCAATCTATTCGCTTGCCAATTATATATGTATTTTCATTTAAATGTGTGCAAAGACTATTAAATTATCACTATTACATAGCAATACTTGAAGCCATTACACTGGGACCAATCAAAATTAGCCAAGCCTTGTTCAAAAATGTTATGCATCTATAAATCACACACATATATATATATATATATATATATATATATATATATATATATATATATATATATATATATATAAAATTAACTTAAATCACGAGTTGGAAATCTTCTACTAAGGTTTCACCTTATCGGATCATCAACTTTTATCTCTTGTTCCTGGCGGGTTTTTTTTTTTTCGTTTTTTTTTTTTTTTCTGGTACCGTGAATGCTGGTAGATATTAGATTAGTATATATATATATATATATATATATATATATATATATATATATATATATATATATATATATATATATATATAAACAAGATTTTGAATTAAACAAGCTGCAAGGTTTGATATGCCATAAAACACAACTAAACGATCTTGAGATTAGAGAAAGCCGTTCATTGTACATTCATTTTGTTTACGATTGAATAAGTCATTTCCTATTGACTCGAGTAAATTAGACTTCTTTCTTTTTTCGTCTGCAACAGTTGCTACTTAAATTTTAATAGTACTTACTTTGGAAGTATAGACGGTTAATTTAATGACGTTTCAACTTGTCTAGGGCTTGTTTATCCATAGACGTTTGAGAACTATTTTCTTTATCCATAAATATTAGGTTTTTAGTATTGTTATTACTTGAGTGTTTTTTTTTGTTGGTTTTTTTTTTGCTTAGAGCTATATGATATCAAGTATTCCAATTTCATACGAATATTTACTTAGTTTCAGGTAATCATTTCTATTTAATATTTATTTGTTTTCACGTATTTGTATGATTAAACGAAAAATATTTTGAGATGTAACGGATCACTTAATGTCGGGCAGAAGAGGAGACTTGTAGGAATTACCGATAAAAAAAAAGAGAAATTGCCGTATCGATGAAGTTCCAGTGGACAACAGAGAGATAATAGATGAAAGCAAAAATATACACAAACACTTGGACCTTGCCAAAGAACTAAAAAGCAGTGGAACACAAGTGTGACGATAATATCAACTGTGATTAGTACACTTGGAACAGTTCAAAAAAGGTTGTAAGAAAGACTAGAAGAAATGGAAATCAGTGGAAGAATCGAGACAATCCAAATTAGAGCATAACTGAGATGCGTTAAAATACTCAGAAGAGTCCTGGAGAGAGGAGGAAAATAGTCGTCAATTAGATTCCATTGAATGATCAATGCTGGTGTAAAAAACTTTCAAGGTGTATGATAATAATAATAATAATAATAATGATATTTTCCTCCTTTGACAACATTCCACCAAAGCGTTGGCTGATGATCTTCCACTGGAGCCTGAGTGACAGCAAGTCTCCCCATGTCTCCAGGACTCATCCCAGTATTCTGGCCAACCTAAAAACTGTTGAAGTTTGGATGGTCTTAGCTCGAGCTCTAATTTTCAAGTCCTACTGACCTTTTACTAATCCTTTTGGTGATCACACCGAGTGAACTGTTGACATATAGCATCTCAGCAACATTCATGCCTCGCAGCTTCTTCAGTTCCCTAGTAAGGTCCAGGAAAGCATCTTTCTTTTCGCTTTCTTTCAATTTTATCCTGCAGTCTGCCAATACAGTCACGTCCACACTTTGGCAAGTTATCTTTTTTTATTGACAATCACTAGATTTGGTCGTCTGACTGAGATTAGGTGATCCATTTGTATCACAAAATCCCTGAAAATTTTGCGCGTCTCATTGCTGTATAGTCACTTACAACTACAGAATACATATACAGATATATAGTCAACAATAATGACGAACTTCAATGAACGACGAACATACTTCTTTATAAAAATATACCTCTCACACTTTATTCGAAAGGGTTGATGTTGGTTGTGTGTGACAGGTGAGTTGGAGACGGGGACAGACAGCTACATATTGACCCAAAGTTCTTCTAACCATAGCATCAATTCTTTCTCATCTTGGCAGGGCTGCTCAACAAGGGGTCACTGAGAGCTAAAAGCCCTTTGTCAACCGCTGGCTCTCAATTCGGCATCTTGTCCCCAACTGACTCCAACTGCAACTGCAACTGACTCGAACTGACCAAAGCCGTCTGTAGCACCTGGTTATATAATTGTCCTAGGCCCACCCAATTCCTGTGGGCGTACGCATCTGCCACAATCACCGAATTCAACCACGTCCACAGGTCAAGGTGATATTCCGATATCTTTGACCGGATGCACCTGTTTCGCTGTTCTTTCCCTTATTTACGCAGGTGCATCTCTTGATTGACGGTTCGGTCGAGGGTCAATATGTTGCATCATTCTTTTGGACGGATTCCGGGTTGTGCATATATCACTCGTTCATATAGTCAAATTTCCATTTCTGGCACAGTTCGCAGTGGATCACCTTTCCCCACGCCCAGTCTTTTCTTGCCTTATACTCTTTTTGTGCTAGCTTGTTACATTTGTTTATTATGCGTTTGATCGTTTCGTCTCTATCACCACATGAACTACACTTGCTATTTTGTTGCATATTATTAATTCTTGCTTTGATACAATTAGTCCTTATTGCGTTGTTTTATGGTGCTATTATGAGAAACTCAGTTTAAGTCTTAATATTTGCCTTCTTAATCACGTCCAAAATTTCTCCGGTGAAATTTCGCTTGTTTGTAGCTTCAAGCATCCATATATTTATTTTTCTTCCCATTTTTGTTTTCTGGTTATTTTTGTTATGTTGATCTTTGTGTTGTCTGTATTGTTTCTGGTGACTCAAATCAGTCTTCTTCTTCGCTTTTTTATTATGAGTATTATTATTATTAGTTGTGGATGTAATTTGGTTGGTTGATTGGCTTTTATGGAATATCAACTTTTGTAGGTTATTTAACGCCAAATCCATTTTAATGTAAATAATCAGTTCTATTACGAACAATTCAGTGGTGTAATGATTAACGTCATAGGAAATGGACACGGCGACACGAGTTCAAATCCTGGACAAGGCTGATTGCATTTCACATAGCACTAATACCCTTGGAAAAGGTATGAATCCGATTATTCTCCCTCCAGCTATGGGTAAATAGTAGGACAGACTAGGTTCTTCAGCCTGGTTAGGCAACTAGTCTAGGAGAAGGAAAACTCTAACTTCAAACCTGTTAAACTCCGCTTAAAAATTGACCTTGTGTCATATCCAGCCCGTGTGGAGGGGTTGGTAAATATGATTACAAACAATTCAGTTTAACATAAGCACGCAGTTTAAATGTAAGTACAGTTTAATTGTGAAAACATTTGTATTCCAAGCTATACAGTCTAGTCAAGCAGTTCTAATTCAGCTAATTCAGTCTAATATAAGTATAGATTTTGTTTACACACAGTTAAATGTCAAAACAGTTCTATATCAAACAATTCAGTTTAATGTAAATACAGTTTCATTGTCAAAAACAGTTCCATTTCAAATAATCCAGTTTAGCATAAGCACGCAGTTTAAATCTAAGTACGGTTTAATTGTAAATAACATTTCTATTTCAAGCTATTTAGTTTCGTCAAATAATTCAGTTTAACATAAGTATGCCGTAGGCTCTATTTAACCCATAGATAGGGTCCTTATCAGGTGCTACCACTCCGGGCCAAAGTGGACCTGGGAGCAATGGCATTGAATGGGTACTCCGCATTCTCCAAAGCTCCAGCATTGCTGGAACCTCACCATCAGATTGTTTAGTGTCATATCCAGAGCACTCGTTTGGTGGAGGGTCTTTCCCCTCTGCAGGGAAGCAGTCGGTGTATTCTTCAGGACAAGTGGTAGTAATAATAGAGAACATTTTTAAATTCAAGTAACCATTTTTAAGTTGTAAAATTGGCGACTGTAGTCGAGGGTAACCCGAAGGCTCCCTTTTCGATAGCTAACACACCGAATTATAGGAGAGGGCGCTACACCTTATCCTGGATTGCTCCACGTTACCCTAGATCCGTAGCTTATAATGCTGAGTTTTAAGCAAGGCGGCATCAAGTACCATTTTTTGAGACTTTGGTATGACTCGACCTGGGATTGAACATAGGTCTTCCAGGTCATTGGCGAACACTCTAACCATTATGTCAATGTCCAGTGAAATTAACTCTTCTTAATTAAAAATAATGTACAAGCATATGGCATCAAATATTCCGATGAAATAAGATTCATTTTTAAACAGATCTACTTAATGGGACCCTAATAGGTACTACCATTTTAAGTCTGAGCGGACCTCGGAATATTGACATAGAAGGGATACTCCATACTCTCCGCATTTCCAGTATTGGAACCTGCGTATCAAAGTTCTATTGACAGGAACCTGGTACCTCTTATAGGGCTTTGTTCGACCGTACTATTCTTTCAGGACAATACTACGTGTTTTATTTGATTTAATAAAAATCAAGTGTCATAGCCTAAGTACCATCGTAAAATAAGTCTAGATTAACGAGTTAGTTCTGAAAAAAGATCCCAAACCAATGTTATGCCTCAGTTATTTCACTCATACTTAGAATGAAGGAAAAATTTTGAAAATAACGACGAGCGGTCATTTTTTCATGAGGCTACTATACCTTAAGACCATAAACTATTCTGGTCGTAACCAGAAAAGCAAAATAGTGAACGGTCTTTATCATCACTGTCTAGACAAGTCGACATCAATACCAGATGTTAAACTAAATCTTTATTCTTCATTCCAGCTTCACCACTTTCCTATATAGCAATATCTATCATCGCACTATATAGCCAAAATTTTGACACTGCTTGGAGGATGTAGAAAGAAAAATAAAAACAACAAAAACAACAAAAACAAAACAAAACAAAACAAAAAATGATGAAAATGTCGGCAAGGATCGATAGAAGATTTTGGCGCCAAATAATCTCTGTGTTGTTTGTTTAAATGGTAGGAAAGACAAGCTTGTGCCGGATAATAAAGAGATCGTATGCTGTGAACAGACGGGGGGGGGTTAGGTATGTTTGTTAGTTAAAAACGAAAGAAGATCAATAATATATGATAAAAAAAGAGTGAAAAACTGCCCCTTTTACTTACATGAAAATTCTGACATTTTTCTTTGAGGGATTTCCAAGACTAGAGAAATAAATTAATTTATGAAGGCAACGTTTGATTTTATTTATTTAGATCTAGGTACAAAGTTTGATTGATAAGCTCAATGTATATGAGATAAACTTGACCTTGGACGAGGGTCAGAGTTTACCGCAGACACTTCTTCAAGTGTTGACACTAAGTCTACATCTGAAATCAAACTTAAGAAAAAATCTAATACGTCTTCTTAATTTATATCATGATGCGATATAAAGACATTTAGAGGAACAAAAACAACAAATACAAAAATGGAAACAAAAAAACAAAGAAACAAATAAGTAAACAAAAAAAAAAGAACGAAAACTATGTGTTGAACAAATGACAAATTAACCAAACAACTCTATTTAAATATGTACACTTGCTGACGGCTAATCTTCTCTGGCGAGATAACATTCAGATAAGGTTTAATTCATTGAATATTCGGAGCGATTTCTAATCCTATCAATACTCAAAATTATTAAAACTACATTCTTCAAAAGGGCAGCCAACTGGCAATGAGATTATAGATACCTACAACAACAGTGTTAAAGAAAGATGAAGCATGTTCTCTACATGTGACGACACACATCTTTATTAGCGTTGACATATGTCATTGAATACTATATAAGCTTATTGAATGCTTCAAGTCGGTAACTTGGTTCGACATTTTTTTCGAAGACCTAAATATTCAACCGTGTTTTATCCAAATCACAGTTTGACTGAATTTGACTGATGAATGCAGTGACTAATTTTAACGGCATGTCAATCAGTCTGGGATTAATCTATACTCAGAAGTAAGGGCATTGCGTTCATTGTACGTTGATGATGGCGTTTTGTTATCATTTCAAGTCAAACACTATAGGTAAAGATATATCTTTAAATTTTTCTCAGTATGTATTTAACATCCGTCGGATAATCATCAAAAATACTGGTTTGTTTTGGATTCTTCGAATGTCATATCAGCTTTTAAGGATTATTTTGTAGCACTATGTGGGTGGGCCGCCATAGAAGACGATTCCTTTGTCTGTTTTGGTGCGAAACCAGACAAAGGATTCTTGGACATGAAATCTCGCTGTATCCGGAAGTGGGAAGGGGACGCGAATGAGAGTTGGCTGGAAAAAGGAGTGGAGAGCAGTTGGCACTGGACAGCAGAGAGGCTGTTGACGGGGGACCCGGACGAGAGCAGTTGGCGTTGGACAGCAGAGAGGCGAGCAAACAGAGTTGGCGTGGAACCACGGACAGGGGCAGTCAACTCTGGACTCCGGAGACAGTAGGAGACAAGATGGGGTCCAGCGAAGAAGATTGAGTCAAAAGATGTCGGCATTCCAGTGCTTGTGGAATTTTTGCTAGAAACCCACGCTAGCGATAGACCGCACATGCATGTAGTGTTGCAATATCCCCTTTTTGCTCTTGGTTAACCCCAAGCTTTGTTCGTGTTTGTTCGTCTGTTTTATTTTCTCCTGTCTCCCTCGATCATATTTTTGTATCGGTAAAGAAATGTGCGTTACCCCCTCACCACTAGTTGATCACCGCCCGGCCGTAAGAAGTGGCTAAGAAGTGGAATGGTTAGAAGACTGAGATGATGTGGGGAGTGAGCGTGTAACGTTACAATTTAATGTTAAGTCCATACTAGGGGAGGGTGGGTATGTGTTGTATAGTCCTATGCATATGCAACTATAAACATATACATGCATAAAGACAACGACACAATGATAATGACGACAAGGCAATGAAGACGAGTGACATAGTTCTAAGAAAAAATATACCTCTCACTTTATTGTAAAGGTTGGTGTCTTATGGCCATCAGTGTTGTGTCTTTCTCGTTCCCCAGATGCTCAACCGGGGGGCCGGAGGCCCGCTCTGTTGGGTGCTGGCCTTATCTACCACATCTTATCACGAACGGGTCTCCAAACTCTATCGGAGGTCCCAAATGCCCCTTCTCCCGGTTAGTGACTTTCTCTACTACATCTTGTCTCTAACTCATCTGATCTCCGACTCAATGACTTCCGGTCCTCACCGAGTTATATATTAGTTCAATCGCACACTCAATCTATGGAATGGCATGTTTGATCATCATCAGGCGGAAATGGAAGTGCCAATGGTGTAATGGTTATCGTCATAGGAAATGGACACGGCGACACCAGTTCTGATCCTGGACAAGGCTGATTGCATTTCACATAGCACTAATACCCTTGGGAATGGTATGAATTCAATTATTCTCCCTCCAGCTATGGGTAAATAGTAGGACAGACTAGGTTCTTCAGCCTTGGTGAGGCAACTAGTCTAGGAGAAGGAAAACTCTGAATGCAAACCTGTGAAACTCCGCTTAAAAATAGACCTTGTATCATATCCTGCCCGAGCGGAGGGGTTGGTAAATAGGATCAAGTGGAAATAACTGTCATGCAGTTCACAGGTCACACTCTTCCGGTGCAACAGTCTATGAGTGTATCATGGGATTTTACCTTGTCCCATTTTTTCAGCCAAGCCCGCCAACGCAATTTCTTCTCATAACTGCCATCGGAATGTGTCACTTCCTTCCGGTGCATCACTTTGGAATGGCATGTTTGGCCGGGTCGAAGGTCAATATACAATATATGGAGTGAACAGATTAGTGTGATTGGAGGTCGAACTTAAAGACACACATGTTGCTGTCCAGCTTGTATATCACAGGCCCATCAAAAAATAAAAAAAGCTGTTAAAAGCGTTAGAGAGTCTATATAAATAACACCATGGTAGTATGCTTAAAGCAGAGACTTGGGACATGAAATGGAAAGAATAGTAGAAAATGTACTCGGTGAGTCAATTTCATATCCCCGAAGAGGCGTTTTGCTTACTTGTTTCTTTCTTTAATTTATGGCATATCAACCTTTGTAGGTTAATGCCAAATCCAATTTTAAACAAATGGACAGTTCTATTTCATACAATTCCTTTTAGCATTAGTGCAAAGTTTAATTGTCAAAAACATGTCCATTTCAAACAAATCCTTTTAGTATAAATATAGTTTTTGTATACACACAGTTAAATGCCAAAACAGTTCAATTTCAAACAATTCAATTTAGCATAAGTACAGTTTCAATGTCAAAAACACTTATATTTCAAAGAATTCAGGTAAGCCTAAGTACGCAGTTTGAATATCAAAACAGTTCTATTTCAAGTATTTCATTTTAGCATAAGTAAGCATTTTAGTTTTGTTTGACCATATCAGTGCAACCAATCAGGGCCAGTGTTGACCTGGGAGCGATGACAATAAAGGAGTACTCCGCATTCCCCAAACTCCAGCATTATTGGACCCTCATAATCATAATTTTAGTGTCTTATCAAGGACACTCGTTGGCCGGGTTTCTTACCCCTCAGCAAAGATGCAGCCGAGGTATTTATTCTACAACCACAACCGACTGGGCAAGGTCAAGGAGAGGTAATAATTTTGAAATTAAAACCAAAATACCGAAACATATTACTGTTGTTGTGAGTCTGAGGTTCTATGCTTTCCACATTAATTTCTTTCACACTCTGAGCCAAATCAGCTGGTGCGTGGCGGTAGAATTCTCTGAATGTATCTCTACAGAGGAATAACACACGAGCCTCAATGAGTCTCTGGGATATGGTATTAACCATCTAATAGTGAGATTTCAGTCTTGGAGTTTTGAGGAATTTGGTATACACTTTCATTGCTATTACTCCCCGGTCCTCTCTGACCTCAAGTTGTAGAACATCTTCGGGTCACATCTATGAGCAAATGCTACAGTTTAACAATTCAACTGTGGGCAAACTAATGCCAAATTGAATTTTTATTGCTACATAGTAACAGCCGAAACTATCAAACTGTGTACAAACAAGTGTACTCTGGCTTATTAAAAAACTTATCGTCAAAGTATTTGTTTACAAATTATATATACATATATATATTTATATATATGTACACACGTGTGTATGTGTGTTTTTGTGTGCGTGCGTGTGTACATATATATAAATATATACATACATGTATATATATATATATATATATATATAGCGTAATGCAAAGCTCTTCGTAAGAACTGAGCACTCTGATAGCCGATAGGGTATAAAAATTGTAAACAAAGGCTGCTGTTGCTGTTGCTAAAATAAATACCTTAAAATTCCTTAAGCCAACGTGGTCCGCTTGGTGGCCGACTGGTCTGAAACTTAGTTTAACGTAAAGTTGGACGGGTTTCGATCCCGGCTTCGAGCGTCCTGCGTCTCTAGCCACAATGAAGAGTTCTGAAAGAACGAAACAGTCTGTCTGTGGATGACAATATATACATATGCGTAAAAAATTAAGCATAAAATAACAAACAAAGGTTGATAGGAAAGTAAATATGGATCTGAATCCAACACTATGAAAAAAGTTGAAAAACAGAATTATCCTAATTAAATGAATTTATTTTGATGTAAAGCCAACGCTAAACGTCTCGGTTTTAATAACTTTCATTCAGACTTTGATATATAAGTAAAGACTCCCTTTTTAATAGCTGCTATACCAAGGTGTAGGGGAAGGCGCTACTCCTTCCCTGGATTGCTCCACTTTACCCTTGATACGTACCTTATAATTCTGAGTATTAAGCAAGGAAGTATCAAGTACCATTTTTAAGTCTCCTTTACCATTGGCGAACACTCTACTCACTAGACCAATGATACATTTTATTTGCTCCTGTTATCTTGATAATCATCCATCACTCTGGGAAAAATTCTCTTAATATCAAAATCCTGATGGAGGTTTTAATATTAATATGCTATAATACATAAACCAACCCGCATTGTACTTTCAAATTCTTTCTCCCCCAAGCAAATTTCGAATAATATATATATATTGTCATCCATAGACAGATCTGTTTCGTTCTATCAGAACTCATCGGTGTGGGCAGACAGGGTAGATTCCTGAAGCTGGGATCGAAACCCGGTTGACTCAAACGCCAATCCAAGATTCTACCACTCAGCCACGAGGAAACCAGCGCAAGCGAAGGAAATTTAAACGGTTATGAATCAAAATTGTTATTGTTTACATATATCCGCTTGACACCTACCGAGAGCTCGATTCATATACGCTAATGGCAACACAATTACTTCAATCGCCAGAGAGCTTAACCCTACAGGTCTGTTTCGTTCTATCAGAAGTCATCGGTGTGGCTACACAGATCTGTTTCGTTCTATCAGAATTTATATATATATATATATATATATATATATATATAAAGTTTGCAATACGTTTTCAAAATTGTACCTCTTGAGTAACTGGGGTTTTAAATCTTTTGCTCAGTTACGTAACGTCTGGTCGTTTGGTTGGTTATTATAATCTCTCTCTTTCTGTATGTATTTTCCTATGTTTTCTTTTTGGTTTTTAACTCTGTCTGTCTGCCTTTATCAATATATATATATATATATATATATATATATATATATATATATATATATATATATATATTGTGACGAAGAAATATGACATTCTGATATATTAGGCCGTTAGTGGACGATAGTAGTAAATGAGAATTACAGGATATGGAGATAGGAGTGAATATCTCTCCTTCACTCTCTCTATCATTACAAGGAGGTGTGGGCATGGGAGAACCTCACTCCCTATTAGCCATGCATGTGACAGCGGAGAGGTAGACTCCTCAACCATATTTGCTATTGAGGAAGAAACCGCAAAAAAAAAAAATCAACACGTGATTTATTTAAAACTGCGAAAAGAAGTAGGTGGCCATTTTTTGATCACCGTGTGAAGACGTAAAATCTAAAATAATGCCGCGCAGAAAACGCGGAGAAAAGATGAGGCTTATCATTTGATTGAACTCGGCATTCCGAGGTATGGTAAGTCTCGTTAAACGAATATTTTAATGGTAGCCCCTCTAAGAGCATAGAAAGACTTTCTTGCTCCAGACCTCTTCATGAATTGTCTTGTTTTCGTTGTTTCTTTCTTTTATACGATAATAGAATTTCGTTATTAATCTCGTTAATCCAAACACGGTGGTGTAGAATCATTCTTTTATAGTGAAGCATTGTATTTGTCGAAGACCTTGTATTTGAGGGGGAAAAGCTAACCAGTTACCTGAGTTGACAATTAATATTTCCCTTATAACTCACCTAGTGGCTTTAAAATGTGTTCCGCTCGGAAGTTAGCGGTATTTGTAACAATATATATATGCAAGCTCACGTACGTTTTTATATTTCGGTACTCTGTTCTATAAGTAACCCTATATACTTTGGCATAATCTTAATGTTGGAATTTTTTTTTTAAATCCTGTGGTAAAGATTAATTTTGAAGTCATTCTTTATATAATGTAAATATGAAGTGTATTTTAATAACTTACAACACTTTGCTTTTTTTGTTCTTGTTTTGTGTTGCATCCACCTCAAATTAACGCTGACTTTTTTTTTTATCTTTGTGTGATATCCTGTAAACCACCAGTTTATACATTATTTCATACCTTAAACTTGATGTTGTTTTCGTCTGTGTTTGATATATATATATATATATATATATATATATATATATATACACGAGGATCATTAAATAAGTTTCCAGACTTTTTTCGTATGGACACTTTTATTGATAGTACACACATGAAACTCTAGTCCCCTTCGAAGTGCTCTTGTGTGAGCGTGGCAAGGCAATGGCCTTCGTCACAGTTTCTTTCATCTCCTCAATTGTCTCATAACAACAGCCTCTGAGTTTAGGGAATAACCAAATGTCATAGGGAGCAAGGTATGGACTCTTGGGACTGTGACGAACTGTCTTGATGCCCATCTTGGTCGAATAGTCTATGGAAAGGATGGACTTGTGGATTGGTG
>OY757927.1:69927928-69967928 GCA_963585895.1 Sepioteuthis lessoniana | reverse complement strand
TCTTAAGCAGAATATGTCAACCAACGTCTCAGAAGCAGACAGACGAATAATCGGTTCGTGAGATTGTAAGTTATCGTTTAGAAGAAAGGTGATCTATGCATAGAATCTTTTTGCTGATTTTACAGTCAGATTATCTGACCAGTGACACGTTAATCAAAAGTCAACTTAAAAAACAAAACAAAAAAAAAAGATAATCAATGGATTAAATGGAAACATAGCTAACAATAATCGCTTTAGATAGATTGATATCTCCCGAGTTTAGTCTGACAGAAGTTTTTAAAAAAATAATTAAAGGGAGATTTTGATGCATCAGTCTTCCACATGGATATCATTTCAAACGTGTTTAATAAAAAAAATATAGAAATACCATGAAGTTGGCTGTGGGGAAATAAGCATAAACTTCATTCAGCAAGCACATTCTCTGTATATAAATGGGCATGTGGATGCATATGTATGTGCGAGTTTGTGTGTCCGTGTAGCTAGGTATGAGTGACTTTTTTTTATCGATACCTTGTAGCTATGCCCTAATGTAGATGACTGTTTTAGTTTTTTATTGTCGGGATATATATATATATATATATATTAAAAGCGTTCGTTGTGTAATATATAATAGCGGCATTCGTGGTTAACGTCCTTATAAATGGGTACGCCACCTTCAGTTCAATCCCAGGAGGAGACTGTATTCCACATCACGTTAATACCCTTGGAAACAGCGTGAATCCGTCACTGAGGGCAAACAGGGCTCTCAAAACTCGGTATGGCAACGGATCTTGGAGAATTAAAATCTTGAATTCTAACCCATATAACTCCACTTTATATATATCCTGCTGAAATATATGTGTTGGTTATATATATATATATATATGTTTTATATTTTTCTTTTCTTTCTTCTTCTTTTTCTTCCTTTTGTCTCCGAGTCTTTCTCGATAAACAAACATAACATAAATTCTATACAATATTCCTAATAAGTCAAATGACGAAATTTAAAACAACAAACGCTGATTCACCAATTAAACGGCCAACTTTTTCTTATTATGCAAATTTTCCCCTAGGTTTTTTGCATTTTATATTTTTAAACATCCATCGTTGACTTAAAATCGCTAATATTACCCCTTATGGTCCTGATGCTGGTTCAGTAGAACCGAAACGCTATAGTGTCGACTTCTTAATAAATCTCTCTTTCCTCTTGGATTACCTTGTTATCAATTTTCCTACATATTGTCGGATTACGATCCCTTATTTACTTTCATATATATTTATATATATATATATATATATATATATATTGAAATAGTGAGTGAACTAGAAGGGAAAATATGTTCTAAAATAAACCTCATTTGTGCACATTTGATGGGATTTTCTAGGGTAACATTTGAACTGTTTAACTGACCCTCGTAAATATATATATATATATATATATATATATATATATATACCTGGTGAATTCAATAACTTTCCAGACTTTCTGGGTTCAGGCATTCAAAATTGACGAAGACTCTTGGAAGTATGTAATTGCTATATATCATATGAGATGACTGACTAATTTTTTTGATTTCAGCTTCAAATGAACCGCTACAGCAGGAATTGGAACACACCATACTAAAGCCTAATTGTCACAGCGGGTTAATTTCAAAAATAAAATCTGGACATCAGAAAGAACGATATGCAATAGAATTCTGTTTTAAACTTGGAAAAAATGACACAAAAACATATGGAATGCTTCAGACTGCTTTTCGACCATCTTGCATGAATCGAGCATCAGTTTTTGAGTGGCATAAGAGATTCAAGGAATGCAGGGAGTCTGTGAGGGATAATGAGACGTGTGGGAGGAGTAAGGAAGTCAATACACTAGATTTGATTGGCCAAAGGGTTAGGGTTAGACTTACTATGTTGAGGTTTTAAAGGAGTTCAGGAAGAGATTCTTTGGGCAGTGGCCAGCACTCAACAAATCGGATCAGTGGCATTTCCACCAAGACAATGCACCAGTCCACAACTCCATCCTTCCCAGAGACTATTCGACCAAGATGGGCATGAAGACAGTTCGTCACCGTCCCTATAGTCCAGACCTTGCTCCCTGTGACATTTGTTTATTCCCTATGCTCAGAGGGTGTCGTTATGAGACAATTGAGAGGATGAAAGAGGCTGTGACGAAGGTCTTTGACACGCTCACACAAGAGGACTTCCATGTGGGTTCAAGAAATTGTTGGAACAGTACAAGTGCATTGCAGCCGGAGGAGATTACTTCGAAGGGGACTAGAGTTTCATGTGTGTACAATCATTAAAAGTGCCCATACGAAAAAAGTCTGGAAACTTATTTAACGATCCTCGTATATATATATATATATATATATATATATATATATATGGGATGTATTTGTGTGTGAATGAAATATAGATAATATTCTTCATAACTGAAGAGAATGTAGACAGCTAAAATGATCGTGTGTTTATATATTTATTATGAAGTTTTTATTCAGGAAGTGTTTTAAAATTTTTGAAAGTTTTGAAAGATTATTTTGGCCATTAGAATTTGTAGATGATGTTTTCCTGGCAACTTTATGAATAAAATGCAAGTCTCTATTTCACGTTTGATACAAAGAAATCTCAAAAAACTCATTAAGTTTTAGGTATTCAGAGTTATGCTTATCCATATTTACAAACATCTCTGCATGAGCATGAGGTGACACTGGGTTAATTTCGAAGTGGACTTTAACTGGTCTGAATTCATAATTTTCCTTCTCTGTGACCGGTTGCCATCCTAAAACAAAAAAGAGCCCAGTCTAACTATCTACGTATCCATTGCTGGATGAATAATCATAGATTACTCACTTTCCCTATGGGATTAGAGCAATAGGAAATGCAAATAGTCTAGTTAAGAATGTGAAATAAAGTCACCATGTCCATTTCTGATGACGATAACCATAACACTATGAGCACTCCTCTTTTGTTTATAATAGAACACACGAAAATCTTTTAAATTAATTCCTAAAAGTATGTAATTGGAATTAATCAGTCACAAATAGAAAGATACCCTACAGACTCTTCTAAACTATCATCATCATCATCATCTTGTCGTGCCACTAGCATGGATATCCCTAACCCTCTTTCGTCACTTTCCCTATCGTTCATCGCCTCTAGCAGGTCTTCAGAGTTACATCCCATATCCTCACATAGTTGCGGTATGTATGTTCTTGCTGGTCCTCCCGCTTTTGCTCGGCCATATGTGGGGGTCCATAGGAGTACATCACTTATGTGCTCATCTCTGCTTCTCCAGCAGTGTCCTGGGTGTCTGGTTCGTCTAACTTGGATAGTTTTCGTGATGGGAGGAAGGTGACCGTATAGTTGGTGCTTTGTCGGGTGTTGCCACCAGGATTTATTCAATATCGCTCGCGACATTCTTAAAGTAATTGCCGTCTAGCTTCTTCTCCAGCCGTTTCGTTTTCGTCCAGGTGGTGCGTCCATACAGCAGTATCGACACGACCGCTCCCTGGAAGAAACTGCATTTCATTTCATCGGTCAGGTTTGATTTCTATATGACCAATAGCTTATCGATAGCTGTCCATGCGTTCGTTAGCCGCGTGTCGATGTCTTTTTCGGTTGATGAGACACTGCTTCTTAGGTAGGTGAATTTGTCTACCAGTTTCAGGGAGGTTCTCTCTAGTGTGGAATTGTCGCCTGCTTGATTAAAGCACATATATTCAGTTTTGTGTACATTGACATGGAGGCGGAGAAATAATCATAGATTCCTCACTTTCCCTATGGGATTAGTGTGATATGAAATGCAACCAGTCTAGTTAAGAATGTGAAATAAAGTCGCCATGTCCATTTCTGATGACGATAACCATAACACTATGAGCACTCCTATTTTGTTTATAATAGAACACACGAAAATATTTTGAATTAATTCCTAAAAGTATGTAATTTGAATTAATCAGTCACAAACAGACAGATACCCTAGACACTTCTAAACTATACTAACATTAAATTAAGTTGTTCACGTGTTTTGATTATCTATTTGAATACAGTCTTGTGGAGTGTTATTGGGAAGGATGATCAAGTTTGTGATGCCGACCAGGAATATATTGTCAACTTCATTTTCTTCATCTTCAAATTGTGCTGATAGCACGAAGTTCTCTGAGTCCCTCCCTTATCTATCCCAATTGACTTTCTCTCCTCGTCGGTCATCTAGAGAGTACCCAGTGACCCCACAAAGTTAATGTATATACATCCTCGCTGACTTGTAAACACAGGCGCGCCCATGTGTAGGAGTCAATAAAATTGTTGCTAATGAGTTCATCCTAATTTTAACAGCAATGCCCGGCATATCACCATCTTATTTGTAAGAGTGGAAGTAAAGGGTTGTACAGCAGTTGTTTATAGGGCTGCTGCTTCTAGGAATTGTATTTATCCGATTTCCCACTAAGTCAAATTCGAAGGATTTGTTCAAAACAGCATGTAGCTTAATTGTGCAATCCCCAGGTAGCATTTTCTCTATGATTTTTTTTATGAACCAGGGGGGTGCATCCATTCTACTGTACTGACGCATACGAGGGAGGACTAAAAAGTACATATGATGACGTCATATATGCCGTTGATGACGTTTTGATCAAGGACATCCGAGCACTGTGTAGTGAATGATTATTCTCTTTGTGTCTAGGGACGCCAAGGATGGCTATGCTGAAAAATAATCCTTATTTGGTTACATTTCATGTGAGTATTCTTTGGCCAGAATCTGAAATTTATATATATATATATATATATATATGTGTGTGTGTGTGTGTGCGTGTGTGTGTGTGTGTGTGTGTGTATTTTGAAGCTTCATAATTTATCGAAAATGTACTTGAAATTAACTCTCAAGCACTTTCGTCGCGTTATTAGAGAGTAGAGTATTCGCCAATTGCCCGGGAGACCGTAGATCGATCCCAGGACGAGTCATAACAAAGATTCAAAAAATGGTACTTGATATCTTCTTGCCTAACACTAAGCCCTATAAGGTATGTATAAATGGTAAAGTGGAGCAATTCATGGAAAGGAGTAGCACCCATCCTTATTACCTCGGTGTAGTAGCTATTGAACAGGGATCCTTCGGGTCGCCAACTTTACTTTCTATCATATTCATATTCTGTAACAAATCTTCAGGCACTCAATACACTTCCATCATCAATGTTTTTTATTTATTTTACTGGATTATGTAATTTTCAAAGCATAAATATAAATGCCACTTTGTTTTACGAACTGTGAGGAAAAACTGAAACTTCATTTTCTGCTATTTCATAAGTTCTCCGGCGAATGAAGTAATCGTGTTGCCATTAGCGTTTATTGCGAGCCTCTTCATATATGAATTGAGGTCTCGGTAGCCGTTGAACGGATGTATGTAAACAATAGTAATTGTGATTCATAACCATTTAAAATTTACATCGTTTCTACTTGCTCGTTGTGGCTGAAGGGTTAGAAGCTTGGATTGGCGTTTGAGTCTACCGGGTTTCCATCCCAGCTACAGGAAGCTAATATGTCTAGCCACTCTGATAGAACGAAACAGATCTGTCTGTGGATTACTATATGTGTGTATATATATATGTATCATTCAATAATTAATAAGATTTTTTTAAGAAAAATTAATTTTTTTCAGAAAAACGTTTTCATTCATATAAATTCTGCATTATTTTGAATTGGTTAATTGCAAACCTTGCAAAAGTATTTATTTTTAGGCTATTTAAAATGACGTCAAATTTTTACCGTTTGAGATGTGCAAATCATGTAAAATTTTGAGAAGAATTTGTGATGTATATAGAAAAGTATGTTTTCCTCAAAGCCTTTTTTTACAAATTAATATTTATTAATGTGCTAAACATTAGTATGCAACTCGAAGTCTGAGACGAAAAGACAGTATATGAAAAGAAAACATACACCCCCAAAGAAAAAAAAGTTCTACGAATGTTACTTTTGACCAAGCCGTCAGTCAGAGATGCACCTGTGTAAATAAGCGGAAGAAGATCATGTGATCTAATCGGAAGTAAGTGGACGTTATGAAAAAATATATACAGATGCCTGTGGTAGATGAGTCAGTTGGAGGTAGTGAAGGCCCGAGTGAGAGCCAGCTTGTAGTCATTGAGAGCGACCCCGCTGGGCCCTGTAGCCCATATCAGGCCTCCGATTGAGCAACCCTGGCCGAGTAGCAGAAAAGTGCTTAGTAGGTCTTGAAGACAACACAGCGTGCTGTGGTCAAGAGAAGAAGTTATGGGTCAATATAGCAATCTGTCTTGTCTCCCACCGTCCGTCTGTCTCACAAACCACAGAAGCTTCAACTCCTTTCGAAAGAATAAAAACATTTATATATTCTTATAAAGAAAAGTTCTTCCTTCTTCCCTCATCACGGTATACAACACGAATAGGGATTAGTAAAGAAAGTCATGCTCGCAATATTAGTTTCATAGAAAAAGTAAAACTTGAAAATATTTCCTGTTTCTAACTTCGTAGGCTATATTGATCTTTTTTACTGAATTACCCACGTAAATCGCCCAAGGTCCAGGAGACCTATATTCAATCCCAGATCGCGTCATACCAAAGACTTTTAAAATGGTACTTGATACCTCCATGCTTAACACTCAGCATTATAAGGTACGTATCAATGGTAGCGTCCTCGCCTACACCCCAGTGTAGTAGCTATTGAAAAGGGAGCCTTCTTGTCACCTTCGACTACGGTCGCCAACTTTACTTACGTAAATAAATCATATTGACAAGATTTGTTTTAAGATTAGTTTCATTAGAATAAAATTTTATTTCGCAAAAACAATGACGAATGGAGAAGGGGAATGTAATTTTTTATAATTCCCATCATTGATTTTCTTTTCTTTCTATTTTATTAATATCCTTAACTTATAAAGGATATTTTTTTCAAAACACTGTATAAGCAAAAATTTATTTAAAAAAATAATAAAAGAATAAATTTAATAAAATAATAGAAATGAAAAAGATAAATAACAAAATAAAACAAAAAGGGAAAAAGAATTTTAGAATATGACCTGTAATCGTAGCTTTTGTTAAATAAAATTTAATTTCTGATTTAGCTGTAAAGATAAAGATTTATGTCAGCTAAATTTCCTGTTATCTCATTTTCTCTTTCATATGCACACACACACACACATATATATATATATATATATATATATACGTATATATATATATATATATATATATATATATATATATATATATATATACGTACGTGTGTGTGTGTGCGTGTGTGTGTGAGAGAGAGAGATAGATGGAGAGAGAGAGAGAGAGAGAGAAATGTATGTGATAAAGAGAAAGAGAGTGAGAAAGACAAACAGAAAACGACTGAAGGAGAGAGTTAGAAGTCTATACTAAAACAAAAGTACTTCTCTTATAATAAGTTTTAAAAAATCATAGGCAATTTTTTAATACAACTTTTTTATGATTTTTTAAAACTTGTATCATCTTACAAGATGTCTTAAATTTAGTTATATTTTGTATAAGTATTGTATAAAGTTTTCTCTCTGACAGCTTATCTTCTCGAACATAATCTTGGAAATTACCTATGTGGACTAAAAAGAACAAAAACAGGGATGACATTTTATTGTGATTTTTTCTTTTTTTTTCATAAAAGAAATCAAAGTTTTACAAAACCCTCAAAGACAAAGAGGAAAAAATTAATAATGAAGCTTTTATAGAGAATATTGTTTGTATTTTCAAAAGACAAACGCCACACACGCATGCACACGCATGCACACGCACACACTTATATATATATATATATATATATATATATATATATATATGTTATGGAATAGCCGAGGGATTTCGGTTCATGCCTTTGAGTTTAGTAAGGCTGAGAACATTTCGGCTCAGCACATGGGTTAGTTAGGTGCAACATTGAGGCAGGTGTTAACGCGGGCGCACGAGGGCGGATGGAGGTGTCACTCAGATGTCATAATAGTCCGAGACGAAACGCGGTGACAGGATGCGGGTGAGGTCACGCACCGGAAGCGCGCGGAGGTTTGTGTAAGATTTAAAGAAAGTAAGAGTCGAGTACTAGACGCCAAACGAGAAGGATCGAACTTGCACTCTATGGGGGGCCACTCGAGTTGGGGGCCAAATGAATAAGACAGCATAGAAGATTGTGTCTCTCCTCCTTACGTCGAAACCTTTAACTCAAAGTCAATAAAAAGGTTTCGTACCTGAACAAGAAGTCGTTACGTGTTTTCGAATTCCCAGATTCCTATTTTCTATCGTTATGAACATTATATGTCTACTTCACACATGGCTATATTCGGACTACGCAACATATATATTTATATATATAGTGTCTGTACGTGTGTGTGAGAGAGAGGAGGAGAGTGAGATAAAACGAAATTGAACAGTACCGACGTGTGAGAGTAATATTGCAATAAGATTATCATATCATATGTTCGTGGCCTGATATATGTATCCCCATGTCAAACTTAAACATATATCACACATAATTATATTCGGATAAGAACTTTCTACCAGAGTGTTGATTTGTGTTAGTTTTAAATGACGTTTTATTTATTTGACTAAAATAATTCCTCATTTCGATTTCTACCAAAGTCGAAAGTCAAAACTTTTCTCTAACATTTATTAATTGATTGAGTGATATCTCTCGATCTTTATTCTCTTTGGCAAAGGGCAAAACAATGGTGAACATTTACCTCCATCAATTCAACAGAGATTGTAATCAAGACCAATTATAGCCCAGTCGAAATGAGCAGTAGAATAGACCGACTGCATCTCCGTTGAGGTGTAAGCCCCCTTCCCCAACGAGTGTCCCAGTATGACGCTAAACAATCTGACGGTGAGTTCCCAGCCTGAGTGAATTGGGGGATCCGGAGTACCCCTTCGTTGTTATTGCTTTCTTGTCCACTATGACCCTGAGTGGTATTACCTGATAGTGTCCTATTAATGGGTCAAACAAACTCTGTGCAAAGAAATGACTGATGTTAACATTAGACTGTTATATAGCAAGACTTAAAACTATATAACTGAGTGCAAAAGAGCTCGGGCTCGTTTAAGAATGTTATCTAAGAAATGTGTTCTCAAATCATATATATATATATATATATATATATATATATATATATATATATATATATGTATAAAGAAGATTTGGTATAGTTAGCCTTTAATGGATGATATGCCATAAAATCAAACCAAACCAAACCAAATCAGATTATATATATTCAATACATATATGTAAATAGGAATTGGCATTAAATAACTGTTGGGTATCACCCACCTTTTTCCACACAATGAAAAAGTCCATCTGCCATATATAGCAGTTGCTACTGATACCAAGGCAGACTAGATGGTGAAGAGCAGCTTCTTATAGGAATAGTATTAGAGCGTTGGAGACTGGAGATCGCACTAGATCACCTTACTTGCAACTGTAATAACAGAAGCCAATACTATCATTGGACTATATATTTATTCTGTATTCACTAATCCTATGTTCTTGTCTACAAATAGTCTCTCTATTGTGTATAATTTTTCCTGAGAATATATCTCTGTTTCCTCTCATATTGGGGTTTGTCCTTTTTTTAAATATTACAAGCGTTCACTAACCAGAACGCAACAATAAACAACATTGGTTGATATGCCATAAAAACGAACCAAACTAAATATTCTATATTTGATATA
This sequence comes from Sepioteuthis lessoniana, assembly GCA_963585895.1. NCBI lineage: Eukaryota > Metazoa > Mollusca > Cephalopoda > Myopsida > Loliginidae > Sepioteuthis > Sepioteuthis lessoniana. The sequence continues at coordinate 69,958,253 of OY757927.1, read as the reverse complement.
GATATAAAGATAAAGAGGTTTTGGCATTAAATAACCAACCAACCTCTGAAACAAATTGCATTTTACTCAACAAAAACGCAAGAAATTGTCACTGATAATTACAAGGAATAGTACAGAGTATTGACTAATGGCTGAAACTTGAGTAGAAATATTGATATTCAATGATTGTTCAAGTTAGACAGCTCATTTTATGTGGATAATCCCCATCAAAAATTCTGTCTTTAATCTGGTCACTGAAACTGATTACTCTTTCCTTTGTTGATTCACAACCGACCCTTACTAATCGCCAGGCTTTAAATTATGATCTTAAGAGTCATAATGCAGTACTAGACAGAAATATTTTCTAAATTGTTATAACATATTTTCTTGTAATAATAAAATATTTTCTTGATAGTCATAACGCACTTGGTTCATAGTCATAAAATATTTTCTTGATTCAGTGTCTTCCTACTGCAATACCAAGGTTATAGGACTCAGTCAAACCTAGTCATTGCTGGAAGGATAATAATTTGAGTCATAACTTTTCCTGGGGTATGAAAGTTATGTGAAATTCTGTCACATATTTGGTCTTTGAAACTGATTACTGTTTCGTTGGGGTATGCACAACTGGCCTCTACTAACAGCTAGTCTTTAAATTATGATCATCGTTACAAAATCTGACAAAAAACTTTGTTAAAAGCTAAAGATTAAGATGAAATTAAAAAGACAGGGCGGCATTTATTATTCAGTCTTATAGCTTCTTAGCCTTGAAAATAGTCATCTAAATATGTTACCAACTTACGAATAATCTATCAATCACACACACACACACACACACACATATATATATATATATATATATATATAGATAGATAGATAGATAGATTGAGACATTATTACTCTGTTTAAAAGTACGATCACCAGATGGAGACACAGAATACTTCGACATTGTAGCAGGAGTACTACAAGGGGACACGCTGGCTCCGTACCTCTTTATCATTTGTGTAGACTACGTACTTAGAACATCGATTGACAAAATCAAAGAGAATGGCTTCGAACTGACGAAGAAAAGAAGCAGAAGGTACCCCGCATAGTTTGGAACGAGCAGCAACAAACATAGGCCTCTATTTTAATGCACACAAAACGGAATATATGTGCTATAACCAAACGGGGGACATCTCCACTCTAGAAGGAACCCCTCTTAAACTAGTAGACAAATTCACTTACCTAGGAAGCAGCGTCGAATCAACCGAAAAGGACATCGAAACGAGGTTAACGAAAGCATGGACAGCTATCAATAGGTTATCGATTATTTGGAAATCAGACCTAACCGATAAAATGAAACGCAGTTTCTTCCAGGCAGCGGTCACATCGATACTGCTATATGGCTGCACTACATGGACGCTAACAAAACGGCTGGAAAAGAAGCTAGACGGCAATTACACAAGAATGCTACGTGCAATCTTAAACAGATCCTGGCGGCAACTCCCCACAAGACACCAACTGTACGGCCACCTACCCCCTATCACGAAAACTATTCAAGTTAGACGAGCCAGACATGCAGGACACTGCTGAAGAAGCAGGGACGAACTCATAAGTGATGTACTCTTATGGACCCCCACATATGGCCGTGCAAAAGCAGGACGACCAGCACGAACATACATTCAGCAGCTATGTGAGGATACGGGATATTGTCCTGAAGACCTACCTAGGGCGATGAACGATAGGGAGGAGTGGCGAGAGAGGGTCAGGGATATCCGTGCTACCAGCGCGATATGATGATGATGATGATGATGGCGTTTGCAGAAGTAGTGATTGATTTCTAGGATATATCGTATATAAACTATTTAAAAGAAGTTAAAAACATAATTTCAATGTATTTTGATAATCAGACACAACTACATATTTATGAACTCATTGTTATGAGAGTGTGTCACTTAGAAAGACATATATATATATATATATATATATATATATACTTGGTTCATTCAATAAGTTTCCAGACTCTTTTTGTACAGCAATTTAAAATTATCGTTGACTCTTGAAAAAGCAGTATGTCATTGCTATACATTTTATGAGACGACTGACCAATTTTTATGATTTCAGATTCAAAGAAACAACTGCAACTTGAATTGGAATACGCCCAACTAAAGCCTGATTGTCACAGCTGGTGAAGTTCAAAAATGCAATCTGGACGTGAAGACACATTAGAAGAACGATATGCAATAAAATCCTGTTTTAAACTCGGAATAAATGCCATAGAAACATATGGAATGCTTCTGACTGCTTTTGGACTATCTTACATGAATTGAGAATCAGTTTTTCAGTGGCATAAGAGATTCAAGGAAGGCACGGAGTCTGTGAGGGATAATGAGTGGTGTGGGAGGAGTAAGGAAGTCAATACACCAGATTTGATTGGCCAAAGGGTTATGGTTAGGCTTACTATGTTGAGGTTTTAAGGGAGTTTAGGAGGAGATTCCGTCGGAAAAGGCCAGCACTCAACAAATCGAGTCAGTGCCATTTTCACCTGGAAAATGCACCAGTCCACAGACTATTTGACCAAGATGGGCATCAAGACAGTCCTTCACCGTCCCTATAGTCCAGACCTTGCACTCTGTGACTTTTGGTTATTCCCAAAGCTCAGAGAGTGTTATTATGAGACAATTGAGGAGATAAAAGAGGCTGTGACGAAGGTCATTGACACGCTCACACAAGAGGACTTTCATGGGGCCTTCCAGAAGTTGTTGGACGGTACAACAAGTGCATTACAGCCGTAGGAGAATACTTCGAAGGGGACTAGAGTCTCATGTGTGTACTATTAATAAAAGTGTCCATACGAAAGAAGTCTGTAAACTTATTTAATGATCCTCGTATATCTATCTATCTATCTATCTATATATATATATATATATATATACAGAAATCCGATCGAGTAGGATGCGACACAAAGTCAACTTTTAAAGTGGAGTTTACCAGGTTTTTATTCAGAGTCTTCCTTCTCCTAGAATTTGCGATATTAAGGTTAAAGGACTCTCGTCATAGCTGGAAGGATAATAATTGGAGTCATAAATTTCCCCAGGGTATTAGAGTTATGTGAAATATGGTTTCGCCCAGGATTCGAAATCGTATAGCTGTGTCCATACCCAGGAAGGATAACCATTACACTCAAAAATAGGTTGATCGTGATAATATAGTTTATTGATGAAATAAGTTTTATTCTGGATCGCAATAACATATTTTCTTGATTATCATATTATATTTTCTGGATCGTTATAACAGGTTTATCTATAGTAATAATGTTTTTTCTTGATAGCAATTAAATATTTTCTTGATCATTATAATATATTGTCTAGATTGTAATAACATGGTTTAATGATAGTCATAATCTATTTTCTTGATAGTATCAAGATATTTTCTTGATTATCATAATATATTTTATTGATGGTCATAATAGGGTTTGTTTATAATAAAAATGTTTTTTCTTGATAGTCATAATGTATTTTCCAGAGAGTAATGATATTATTTACCAACCCCTCAGCTCGGGCAGGATATGACACAAAGTCAATTTTTAAGCGGAGTTTAACAGGTTTGAATTCAGAGTTTTCCTTCTCCTAGACTAGATGCCTAACCAAGGCTGAAGAACCTAGTCTTTCCTACTATTTACCTATAGCTGGAGGGAGAATAATTGGATCCATACCTTCCCCAAGGGTATTAGTGCTATGTGAAATGCAATCAGTCTCGTCCAGGATTTGAACTCGTGTCGCCGTGTCCATTTCCTACGACGCTAACGACTACACCACGGGCACCTCCAGAGAGTAATGATATATTTTCTTAATAGAAATCATGTATATTCTTGATAGTAATGACACATTTTTTAGATAGAAATAATGTATATTCTCGATAGTAATAACATATTTTTCATTGTAATCATTTATTTTATTAATAGTAATAATTCGTTTTCTTGATTGCAATAAAATATATTCTTGATTGACATAATGTACTTTCTTGATTGTAATAATGTATTTTCTGGATAGTAACAATATATGTTCTTAATATTCATAAAATATTTTCTTGAGAGTCATAACATATTTTCTTAATAGACGTAAATATTTTCTAAATTGTTATAACGTATTTTCTTGTTATAATATAAAATATTCTTGATAGTCATAATGCACTTGGTTCATAGTCATATTTTCTTAATTCAGAGTCTTCCTTCTCCGAGATAAGCTGCATTACTAAGGTTAAAGGATTCAGTCTACCCTAGCCATAGCTGAAAGAATAATAATTTGAGTCATAACTTTCCCTGGGGTATTAGAGTTATGTGAAATTCTGTCTTATATCTGGTCTCTGAAATTGATTACTGTTTCCGAAGGGGATACACAACTGGCCTCTACTAACGGTCAGGCTTCAAATTATGAACCTAAGAGTCATAACGTATTTTCTTGATAGCAATAATGTATTTTCTTGATAACAATAATGTATTTTCTTAATAGACAGAAATATTTTCTAAATTGTCATAATATATTTTCTTGGTAGTCATAACGCACTTTGTTGATAGTTATAAAATGTTTCCTTGATTGTCATAAAGTATTTTCTTTATCATCATAAAACATTTACTGAATAGTCTTGAAATATCAACTTGATAATCATATAATATTTTCTTGATTGTCATAAAGTATTTTCTTTATCATCATAAAACATTTACTGAATAGTCTTGAAATATCAACTTGATAATCATAGAATATTATCTTGATTGTCATAATGTATTTTCTTTATCATCATAAAACATTTACTGAATAGTCTTGAAATATCAACTTGATAATCATAGAATATTATCTTGATTGTCATAATGTATTTTCTTTATCATCATAAAACATTTACTGAATAGTCTTGAAATATCAACTTGATAATCATAGAATATTATCTTGATTGTCATAATGTATTTTGTTCATCATCATAAAACATTTACTGAATAGTCTTAAAATATCAATTTGATAATCGTAGAATATTTTCTTGGTGGTCATAAAATATATCTTGATAGTCATAGCATGTTTTCTTGAAAGCTATTAAGTATTCTTAATTCTTAAGAAATACTAATAACGTGTTTCCTTTATACTCATAGAATATTTTCAAAACATTCGTTGACTAATTTCCTCATAGTCATAATCCATTTTCTTGATGGCCATGAAGCATTTTCTTGACAGACAAGAAATATTTTCCTAATAGTGATAATATATTTTCTTGGTAGTCATAACGTATTTTCTTGAAAGCCATTTAGTATATTTAATCATCATATGATATTTTCTTATATATCCTGCTCATTGAACTAGTGGGTAGAGTGTTTGCCAATGGTCCGGGAGACCTGAGTTCAATCCCAGGTCGCGTCAAAGCAAAGACTTTAAACATGGTTCTTCGTAGCTGCTTGCTTAACACTCAGCAATATAAGGTACGTATCAAGGGTAAAGTGGAGCAATCCAGGGAAAGGAGTAGCGCCCTCCCCTACACCTCAGTGTAGTAACAATCGAAAAGGGAGCCTTCTGGTAGCCCTCGACTAAGGTCGCCAACTTTACTAATATATGTATGTGTGTGTGTGTGTGTGTATGTATGTATGTATGTATGTATGCAACGTATTTACTGAATACTTACATAGGTATACGCACAAAACAATCAACACTTACACTATTTCAAATGATATTATGTGTGTGCTTCTTAGTATTTCTCTATTTATAATGCAATATGTTATCCTATGTCCATGAACGTATGTGTTCAGTATATGTAATATACTGTAACAAATAAAAGCATGAAAGGTTAGAAGAATCAACATCGGCTGAGATGAAGAGAGATATTAAGAGAGGGTAATGAGCGATGTTTGTGTGAAAGAGAGAGTGGTTTGGGCAATCTAATAACACAAAGCGGGGGAGAAAGAGAATTATTCAAAAGACCTCGAGTGCCTGCCACTCCATTCCTCCTAAACAGTAAACGTCAACTTCAACTTCAAGAGCAGATGTTTAGAAAACGTCCTTAGTAAGTAACAAAGAACTAGTTTGTTATGATAAGGTCAGTGTTTGAACTTTGAAGAATAGACGTTTGAAGAATTCACTCACTAATGAAGAATGGGGTTACAGAAGGCTTATTTGTCGTCCTAGAGGTCGGTCGACATGCTGAAAGCGAAAACGAAATTTAAATTTGGCTTAGGACGGGGAATAGACAAAGAGTGAGATGTATATAAACACAAACACATAGATAGGTTGATCGGTAGATATAGCATACTCAGCTATTAGGATTAGTGTGGGCCAGAATATCATAGAAAACTACGAAGTGATTTTCCAAGGTATACGTAAATAAATATCTCTATGAAAAGCTGATAAAAAGATACCATAGTCAGATATAAAGATTGGATTATAATGAACAAAGGCACACACACACACACACACACACACACACACACACACACACACACACACACACACACACATATATATATATATATATATAGAGAGAGAGAGAGACAGACAGAGAGAGAGACAGAGAAAGAGAGACAGAGAGGAGAGAGGGATAAGAATATACATATATATATATATATATATGAATACATATATATATATCTATACACACATATACATAAACACAAATACACACATACACACACACACACATATACATAAACACAAATGCACACACACACACACACACACACACACACACACACACACACACATATATATATATATATATATATGCAGAGAGAGAAAGAGAGAAGAGAGAGATAAAAATAGACATATATATATGCATGTATATATATATATATATAAGCGCGCACACACACACACACACACACACACACACACACACACACACATACACACACACACACACACACCCACGCACACACACACACATATACATATATATATTTATATATATATGTATATACATATATATATATAGGTTGTTTCAAAATTTTTGAAACCAAATTAATGGGCTCAAATCAAAGAGTACAAATGTGATCGTAATAAAAGTTGCATTTATTGAAAGGTAAAAATATAATAGTTACGGAATCTACAATTTTTTGTCACAAACATGAAGCAAAATTTCAAAAATAGCCCTTGAATATATGCTCCATATATCCACGGTTCAGCTGAAGACATAACAGAATGAGGCGCGCAAAATTATTGATAACGCAAATAGATCCCTCCTTGGTGATTACTTGACTCTTCCTTGGCTGCCTTCAATGTAGTAATAATGCGAGAATTTCACAAGCAGATGTTGTCCTTGAAGAAACCCTTGGAAAAAAATATCTGGAGGGTTCAGGTCAGGCGAGTGAATTTCCTATTCTACTATAGCTCTGCGACTGATGAGGAACTCCCCAAAGTTTTCACGGAACCATGTTATGAAGTCATTTAAAGTGAGAAGGAGCACCATTCTGCTGGAACCACTGTTTCTCCTTATCAAGGTCCTCGAGAAATTCTTCCCCCACCAAACTGCTCAAGCATTGAAATGTAACATTTTGCGTTAACCAGATTATATTCTAAGAAAAATAATACCCTGGTGACATCCTTAGAGATGGCGAACCATAGCGATCACTTAGTTTTGAACGCAGAATGCGTCCAGCGACAGTGAGAATTCACGTTCCAGCAAAATAACATATTTTTAAGAGTTGACGTGACTGTTTAATCGGAGGTGTTGTTCCTCCGAAAACCTGATACCATTCTAGAATTTACCATCATAACAATTGGACATCAGTTATTTGTTTGCACATAATATATATTTATATTTTGTACGTGAATAGTTTGTAGATAATTTCTTTTTTTTTTAAAGTTGAATAAATTTGTTTACATACAATTAAGTATTGGTATTGTTCGAATATAGTTAAATTGTTCACAATACTGATATATACGACTAATAAAGTAAAGTTGGAGACCTTAGTTGAGCTGAAGGCTCCCTTTTCGATAGCTACTACACTGAGGTGTAGGGGAAGGCGCTGCTCTTTCCCCTAGATTGCTCCACTTTACTCTTGTTTCCTATTTTATATTGATAATTCTAGGATGTCATCATTTTTTTTCTATAATTTGTCTATTTACCAATAATGTATTAATTTGGTATAAATGTTAACATGGTTAAAGAAGTCTTATCATTAACGGCAGGGGTTTTGGTACCTTTCAAAAAAAAATGATGACATACTAGAATTAAAATTGATAATTTTGTTAAAAATGGTTGAAATGTTAATATGTATTACTGTAATTGCTAAATTGCTACTTTTATTGGTTTTGTAGTTAATCTGAAACGAGAAGTGACAGGAACTATCTTTTCACGGGTAAAGGCTATGAATAGCTGGAATGGATTTCGTTTCTCCCTTTCCTTCCTTCTTTTGGCTATCCCTCTAATCTGGTTGTTATTTATTTTATGATGAAGTCCTGTTAAAATTATTCTTGAATCTTTGATTCATATCAATGCTCTTAACAGGATGGAAATAAATTTATCATCCGAATGTGACAAAACGTTGTTTTTTTTTTCAGGAAATATTATTATATGCCATGTGAATTTATCTACATTGAGCTTTTTACCAGGAATATTTAAATATTCAAGATTTGAATAATTTATTTGTTCTGACGGAATCGTTCCCTACTCTCGATTTACTGGATTGAATAATACCTTATATATATATATATATATATATATATATATATATATATATATATATATATATATTAGCTAAATCGCTTCTCTGGTAAAATAAAACAGGAGTTCATACAAGCTATAGCCGTGTTATCATTATTGCTGCTTCATTTGGACTCTAATAGAGAAAAAGTTAGAGGAGAACTACTCAAAGATTATGTGTGCTGTTTTGAACAAATGATGAATGCAGCATGCTATAGAAAAGAAACTGTACAGCTTCTTACCTCCCATCTTGCAAACCACCCAAGAAGAAAGATATGCTGAGCTCTCTTGAGGAAGTAAGAACGAACACAGCGAAGTTCCTCTATGGAGTCCTAAACATGAACGCACTCGTCTTGGTCAACGTGCAAAATCATAGATGATTTCTGTGAAGACACTGTGTGTCGACTAGAGGACTTACTAAGTACAATGGTCGAAAGGGACGGAAAGAGAGAGAGTCAAATGAAGCCGTGCTGTTGTAACTACTTGATGAAAAAGTTAAACTTGTTCCGTGAAATATTTCACCAAGTTTAGAAAATTCTGTTTTCGTTTCTTTGTTTAATGGCATATAAACCTTCCTGGGTTATTTAATATGAAGCCAAAAAAATCCTTATAGAAGAAGAGCAGTGATGCTTTTTAAGCCATAGCTTGGGATAAAAACAATACAAAGGCTATTTGTCAGAAAGTCAATTTTATAGCGCAACTGGAGTTCAAATTTGCTAACTTAGTGATCACAGACAAGCACTTTAACCATTATGTCAGGGGATACCCCCTATGTTTGGTAGAGGATATAGTTTAACTTAAATTAATTTAAAATAGACATATCGATTAAAAAATTTCCTCTTTTAAAAAGATTGCTAATCCTACATAAACAATGATGTAATTATTTTCCAGTTCCAATTTGAAGAAAAAAATGAACAAGATAAAATGAAAAATGATTAATAATAAACTAAAATAAATCTAATTAGTAATTAATTATATGGGAATAATTACATTAGAAAGAAAAAATAATTCGTTATTTTTTTTTCTTTTCGTTTAAAGTCTGGGAATTTCAGTTCCATATGATTATAAATTGTATATAAATTCCATATGATTAGTAAATCCTTGTGGCAATATCACTTTCTTTTAATTTTGAAATGAGAGCCCTTCTCAATTACAGTAAGTTTTTTTCAATGGAAGAATATTTGTTCCTTCAAAGAACTCTGCATATCACATTCGACTGTGCTATAGCAAACCTTTTCGCTGCTTTGAGAGGATAAAAAAGAACCTGCCAATTATTAATAAAGACAGTGAGAGGTTGAGATAAATAGCCAGAGGGATCGGAATTGAATCCTCAATAAAAGATGAAACTGTTGACAAATCGGAGTAGCTTATTCAAACAGAATTATCAAAATATAGAAATGACATGTAATATATGAAAAATAAATCGAAACAAACAACTTTCGGAAGGCATGGATATAAACAGTATGTCTAAGATATATATATATATATATATATATATATATATATATATATATTAGATTGATCATATCAACCTATATTTCTAGCAAGCTAACCTTCCAGCAAAATCATAGTTTTATCCTTTCTCTATATACATCTATATTGTTTTGCCTCGCAGTCTCTCTTTGGACACACTCACACACGCATGCGCGTGCGCAACTAAGATGCAATATATCCACACCAAATTGTATTTCTCTGAAAATAGTGGCAAGTTCATCTATCTTGGAAGCAGTGTCTCATCTACGGAAAATGATATCAATACGCAACTAGCGAAGGCATATGTCGTATGGAAGTCAGATCTATCCTATCAAATAAAACCCTATTTTTTCCAAGCAGCATTCGTGTCCATATTACTCTATGGCTGTACCATTTGGACGTTGACAGAGCATATTGAAAAAAAACCTGATAGCAATTGCACAAGGTTGCTACGAGTTATATTAAACAAATCCTGGAAGTATCATCTCACAGAGCAACAACTGTATTGCTTCCAACCACCCATCTCGAAAACCATCCGAATTAGACGAACAAGACATGCAGAACACTACTGAAGGAGCAAGGACGAACTCGTAAGCGACGTTCTCCAATGGACCCCTTCAAACAGTCGCGCAAGAGTCGGATGACCAGCAAAAACTTATCTACAACAGCTCTGTTCAGACGCAGGGTCTAGCCTGGAAGACTTCCCGGAAGCCACGGATGATAGACACAGATGGTGAGAGAATGTTGAGAAATCCGTGCTAGCAGCATGATATATATATATATATATATATATATATATATATATATATATATATATTCTCACAGGTTCTTGTTTGGGGGTCGTAATGGCTAAACTGTTGGACTGCATCCGCGGGGTAAGTGAGTTCGTGTTCTTGTTAGGTTATCGCGTTCATTTTCGTATTAATACTTTGACTCAAAAGTACGTGCCCACTAATCTCGCACCGATGAGTTGAATATTAACCATGCTCTTCTTAAACCAGGATGATTTGGGCGTTAAGTAACCCATGAAAGTTGCTATGCCAATAAATCAAAGGAGTCGCTGTTAATTTCTAAGTGATACGAAATTGAAACCAGTTTTACAGCTGCTATATTCTTTGAATTTTTTTTCATCTTGGCCATCCTTAACATCTAGATACGTTGTGTATTCAATAAGTTTCCAGACTTTTTTGTACAGGTATTTACAATTGTCGTAGACTCTTGAAAATTCAGTATGTTTTTGCTAGACGTCTTATGAGATGACTGACCAATTTTTATGATTTCAGGTTCAAATAAACAATTCCAGCAGGAATTGGAATACACCCTACGAAAGCCTGATAGTCACAGCTGGTGAAGTTCAAAAATGCAATCTGGGCGTCAGGAGACTTTAGGAGAACGATATGCAATAAAATTCTGTTTTAAACTTTGGAAAATGTCACAGAAACGTATGGAATGCTTCAGACTACTTTTCGACCATCTTGTATGAATCGAGCATCAGTTTTGGAGTGGCATAAGAGATTCAAGGAAGGCAGGGTGTCTCTGGGGGATGATGAGAGGTGTGGGAAGAGAAAGGAAGTCAATACACCAGATTTGATTTGCCAAAAATTTAGGGTTAGGGTTACTATGTTGGGATTTTAAGGGGATTCAGGCAGAGATTCCTTCGGAAGAGGCCGGCACTCTTCAAATCACGTCTGTGGCATTTCCTCCAGGACAATGCACTAGTCTACAACATCATCCTTGTCACGGACTATTTGACCAAGATGGGCATCAAGATAGTTGTTCACCCTCCCTATTGTCTAGACCTTGCCCCCTATGACATTTGGTTATTCCCTAAGCTCACCGGCTGTCGTTATGAGGCAATTGAGGAGATGAAAGAGGATGTGACGAAGGTCATTGACATGCTCACACAAGAGGACTTCACTGGCGCCTTCCAGAAGTTGTTGGAAGGTTACAACAAGTGCATTGCGGCCGAAGGAGATTACATCGAAGGGGACTAGAGTTTCATGTGTGTACTATCAATAAAAGTGCCCATACGAAAAATGTCTAGAAACTTATTTAATGATCCACGTAGCAGCGATTAAGCAAAATTATAAAAGTGCTTCATCAATGCAAGAAGCTCATGTAAACACTTTTGAATTATCGAAACAATGAAACATTCCTTTTAAATGACCCCAGTTTCATTAATAACGTAGTTAACAAAGACGCAATCAACAGGAACAATAAGAAAACCTATATGTCTTGGTTCAATCTAACATAAGTTTAAAACTAGACGGTAAACGTACATAATGAGCTTTTCAAATGAAATGTATGGAATCAGTAAATCGAAATATTGTTTTATAAAAGTTAAGAAAGGTAGCATAACGCATATGAAATGTTCCTTTGTCAACAGATCTTGTTCTAATAGCGGTTCAAAATGCAACTTATATCTTGAAGAAATACGCAGATTCTTATGATTAAAGATATTGATATCAAGTAAACGAAGTTAATTACTCATTAAAAATAAACCCTGATACTACGTTTTCCTGATATATATATATATATATATATATATATATATATATATATATATATATAAATATATATATATATATATATATATATATATATATATATATATATTTATAGAGAGAGAGAGAGAGAGCACCTGTTTAGAATTTACAACCTTTCTGGTTCTGTTGCGATAATACCGTTAAATATGGTCGACCTTTTAAGCTAGAAACAATCTCCATAAATAAAGAGATCAACTTCTGAGAAATAAAAATCAAAACATTTATTACAGAGAGGTCAACTAGTGGAATAATGCCTCTAACAATTGATACACAACAATTATTATCACACTAGAAGTCTACCTACATTTCCATCTTCAACCCATATTAGGTGAACGTTTCTATCTTATAAGTACAATGGTTAATATAAAATAATGAAACTGAAATACAATTTAATTATTACATAAACGTTATATCAGATGATGTTGTATTAGTGTTTTTCAACTGGTAGATACAGAGTGTCTTAATATATATGGGACTGTTGTCATATTTTTTGTTTCAGATTTAATCATAATATACTTGAAGAACTATTAATCCACGGTCACAATGCTTTTTCTACAGGTAGATACAGAGTGTCTTAATATATATGGGACTGTTGCCATATTTTTTGCTTCAGATTTAATCATAATATACTTGACGAACTATTAATCCTCGATCACAATGCTTTGGGCACGAGAGGACAAACTATTTTGCGTCACGTGTTATTTGGAAACAAAATCATTCAAAACTGTTTCAAAGTAGATGCAATCCATAAATATGATAATGATTTTTTACTGAGACAAGAAACTCAAAAAAGATTGCATGTCCTGGAATCTGATATTATAACAATTAAAAAAAATCACTGATTCGATGTCACTAGCTTAAACGATACATTTTTTACAAGACGTATTACAAATGGCCGGTATTTCGTTTGTCTCAGTGTTAAATCCTTATATTAATGGTGTGCATCTATTTTGAGACACATTGTATAACGTACATAGCAGTACTATGGTCGGTAATCGAATAATATTTTTAGATGTACTGATTTCACTTGAATGGGTTTCCAATTTATATAAGTACTCTTACCAAGATAACATCAGTAGATCCACTGACGATTTTGTAAGTTCGCAATTGTATACTTTCGTTTTAAAAGTAGTCTTGAACATTTCCTACTTTATATGTAATCCATATAGAGAAAGGTGAGGTGCCCGTGGTGTAGTGGTTATCGTCGTAGGAAATGGACACAGCGACACGAGTTCAAACCCTGGACGATACTGATTACATAGCACTAATACCCCTTGGGAAAGGTATGAATCCAATTATTCTCCCTCCAGCTATGGGTAAATAGTAGGGCAGACTAGGTTCTTCAGCCTTGGTGAGGCAACGGGTCTAGGAGAAGGAAAACTCTGAATTCAAACCTGTTAAACTCCGTTTAAAAATTGACCTTGTGTTATATCCTGCTCGAGTGGAGGGGTTGGTAAATATGATATAGAGAAAGGTAATACCGTCAATGTATTAATACTAAGAGTTTGGCCTTATTATATACTTTTGCTACAGGTTATCATCGCCTATCCTCATTTAGGCTTACTGGGTAAGTTTTAGCTAAGCAGTTGGAATGCAGCAGGCAAACGTCAAACCAAGAATTTTGAGCAAAAATTCTTAAGGTTGACTCATATGCCAGATGTAGTTTACGGTATTATTGTTTAAAAAAGATTTTTCCATTATATCTTTTGCTTTGCGTTTTGTATTTTCGTGTGGTTGGTCAAGAGCCACAAATGATAAAGCACAGATGTTCAAGAACCATAGGTCATGAACAAATTTACTAAGATATTAATGATGAATAGTAAAGGATAGATATATTTTTAACGAGTTTTTGTTTTTATCCACACGTTTCTTGATTTTCATTCGGGTCGAACATGCTAGAATATTCAAATCCTCTAGAATGTTCTACGAGCTGCAAATCAAAGGTCAAAGAGGCGTATGCGGATTGCAAAGTACATTTTAACTATCCTCAAGGGTAAACTTATAGAAGGATTAATTTTTCCTGTGGATTCCATATTTTCCAAGATTTTTGTCCATGTCACTTTTTAGCTATTTTGAAAAACACAGTATATCCCCTTTTCCTGATTAATTCAAATGCGTTTATACATTTTTCAGTTTTCATAGAGCGATGGTTCGCCTTCATCTTTAAGTAAAAGAAACCAACATGTAGTTTCAGTTTTTCATTAACCTGTATTACGGTCTACCAGCAAACTGACATCTTTAGAATTTTCTATTAAATTATATTAATTACTTTACGGGTCAGTTTATTTCTAATTAATCTCAGTACCGCAGCAATTTCACTCTATTTAGAAACCAATAATTTAATTATAAGGCTATTATTTGCGTAACCATGTCCTTCATTATATCCGTTCAAGAATTTGAATTTTAATCTTGTACTTTGCAATTCTTCCTAAGTACAAAGCATTACCAATATATATATATATATATATATATATATATATATATATATATATATATATATACGCGGACACTGAATGCAGTCGGGTGGATCTGCCAAGATCAAAAAATGATAGGGACGGGTGGCGAGAGAAAGAGAGAGTCAGAAAAGTCTGGGATATCCACATAACTTGGTGATATTTACACACACACACACACACACACACACACACACACACACACACACACATATATATATATATATATATATATTGGCCATTTGCCTGGGGCTGTAAAATACACTTACTACTTCTCTTCAGAGGGGTCCAAAAATATGACACTAAAAATCTGATGGTGGGGTTCCAGTAATGCTGGAATTTTGGTGAATGCGGAATAGCCCTTCAGTACCATTGCTCCTAGATCCACTCCAGCCCGACGTGGTAACACCTGTAAGGGTCCTATCAATGGGTCAAAGAGAACTAAACTCTGTACTTATGCGAAACTGAATTGCCTGAAAAAGAACTGTTTTGATAATTAAACTGCGTACTTCACTTAAACTGCATATTTATGCTGAACTGAAATGTGCAAAATAGAATTGTTTCGATTTGTAAACTGCATACTTAAGCTAAACTGAATCTTTTGATATGGAACTGTTTTTGTATGGTAAATTGCATTGTTTCAAATAGAATTCATATTGACAGTGAAAATGTACGTACGCGAATTGATTTGTTTGAAATAGAAGAGTTTACACATTTCACTGTGTGTAAACAAATAATATATATATATATATATATATATATATATATATATATATATATATATATATATATATTATTTGTTGGACGGATGAGACAGCACAAATAAGAAAGTAACAAAAGGTGAACGCCAACAGACAAAAGGACACAGGTTTTTAAGAAACAATAATATTTATTTCAGTAAAAAAATCTCTAAAATGGTAAATACACTTGTTGCGGAGCCGATAAGTATGTCGACCCCGCAAATGAATTATGTGAATGAGAACAGCCAAAACAATAGGGAGGAACAAAGGCAAGGTAACAATAATAACGAATGACAATTTATTTGTCATATTTACAAGCGTGTATGTAAATATCCGTGGCGGTTGTATGTAGTCTTCAGCTAGAATGGGTTATGTCGTTAGCTGGTATAGTCGCGTTGTAGATGTTCGCAGCTGGGCGTTCGACGAGGGTCGCTGGCGTAGGTCGAATCGTTGAGTTGAGCTAGATGTTTGATGCTGGTAAGCTGAGGTCGGTCGAGTCGAGTTCAGCTGGACAGTCGTCGCGGGCAGTTGAGGTCGGTCGAGGTTGGTAGATCGATATCTCCGGGTATGACGGTATGTTGTGGTTAACCAAAGGTGCATCGATCCGGTTGCTGGCTCGTACGGCAGGTCGTACGTGAGTCAGGTGTTGCAGTGGTAGAACAGTCCGTAACAGCGAGTCGTTACGTGGACTGCGTTGTACCTTGCAAGAGCGTTGAAGTCGAGGAAAGGCAAGGGCCTTACTGGGCCCCCTAGCCGTGCGGACGAATCGGACGGGAGTGAAGGCTTTGTCGTGTCAAAGCCGTGCGGACGAGAGCGAAGGCTTTGTCGTGTCAAAGCCGTGCAGACGAGCGGACAAGAGCGAAGGCTTCGTCGGGTCAAAGCCGTGCGGACGAGCGGACAAGAGCGAAGGCTTTGTCGTGTCAAAGCCGTGCGGACGAGCGGACAAGCGGACAGGCCAGGATGCCGAGGCTAAGATGGGTGTGATCTTAGCGTTGCGCAGATAGCGAAGCAGTAGCTAAAGGCTGGACCGTGCCATTAGCGCTGGGCGGCTTATCGGATAATCGGAACCGAGCGAGAGTTAAGACCGGTTGGTCTTAGAATCCGTCTTCGTGTTTGCCGCCTGGTCGTCTATTTCGACTGGTCATTACTGACCGCCAGAGATGCTCTGACCCGCAGACAGGGACCTCTTATGGTCCTAAAAAGGACCTTTGGGCATACCTATGTAGGTGGAAGAAAAGCAGATCTACCACGAGAAGTGGGATCAACGCCGGAAGGTAAGGTGAATGCGACCGCACAAAATGCAGGATTCCTCCTTAAAGAGCTTCGACAAGAGCGCGCAGGATATTTGTCGCTGCCTCCTACCAGACACAACTTGACACAAGGTCAAAAGCCCGAAGGCCGATTAAAGTGGGGATAAAGGGGAGGGGAGGTCGGGAACAAGCCGAGACTCGAACCCTGCTGGTCAATGCTGCTCATCGGCTCACTTAGTGCAATGTGAGCCTGATGAGGCAAGCAGTTTCACGAACCCAAATCTGGGTCCGGGAACGTATGCCAGTTTGCGGCTTAAACTAGACGCATGGTCTAGTGCCGTACAAGGGGGACAAAGGAGACAAAAACGCAGCTCGCCCACCCGAAGGTAGCCTAGTCGAAACTAGGTGCCTAATTAAAGGCCCCAAGTCTGCCATTGTTCCTTTTCCAGGGCCACGCTCCGGACCGACGTCCAGAACAGGCCCCGGGGAGCTCTGTATTTGTCGCTGCCTCCCACCAGACACGACTTGACACAAGGTCAAAAGCCCGAAGGCCAATTAAAGTGGGGATAAAGGAGAGGGGAAGGTCAGGAACGAGCCGAGACTCGAACCCTGCTTGTCTGTGCTGGTCATCGGCTCACTTAGTGCAATGTGAACCTGATGAGGCAAGCAGTTTCACGAACCCAAATCTGGGTCCGGGCACCTATGCCAGTTTGCGGCTTAAACTAGACGCATGGTCTAGTGCCGTACAAGGGGGACAAAGGAGACAAAAATGCAGCTCGCCCACCTGAAGGTAGCCTAGTCGAAACTAGGTGCCCAATTAAAGGCCCCAAGTCTGCCATTGTTCCTTCTTCAGGGCCATGCTCCGGACCTAAGTTCAGAACAGGCCCCGGGGCACTCGCCAGGAGCTCGCCGACAAGCGTTTAAAAAGGGCTTGCTGATATTACGAAGGTGCTGTGACACACACCTCCAGCCGCGTGAATATAAAATTCTTTGATAAAAAATGAGTGTAGCCATAAAGTATTTTTCTAACCTACTATAGGCTCGCGACTTCTATTAGTTCCAGTCTTATCAGGTTATTTTTGGCGGAAGTGTTTTGTAAATGTTATTAATTTTAATTCATCCTTTTCTTTTAGCTATAAGGAGATGTCAAGGTTGTTAGAAAAAGGGTTTAGTCAGTTCCGGACGTACTCGGATATAATTGTCCTAAAGCGGGCGTGTAACTTGATATGTTTATGCTTATCGGCAGGTCGCAGCACACTCACCTTCCTCAGTGGTTGGTGGTCATGTGACACGAAGCCCTAGCTCACGATTCAACAGTCTGGCTAAACATTTAGTTTCAAGCACGGAGTCTCTATATTTATCATTTTAAGTTTAAGCTTTTTGAAATTCTTGCTCTTTGTTTGTTTGTTTGTTTGTTTGATTTTATAGCATATCAACCTTTGTAGGTTATTTAACGCCAAATCCATTTTTATGTAAATCATCATCATGTCGCGCCGCCTGCGCGGATATCCCTGACCGTCTCTCGCCATTTCTCCCTATCATTCATCGCCTCCGGCAGGTCTTCAGGGTTACATCCCGTGTCCTCACATAGCTGCTGTATGTAAGTTCGTGCTGGTCGTCCCACTCTTGCACATCCATGAGTGGGGGTCCACAGGAGTATATCGCTTATGAGCTCGTCCTTGCTTCTCCAGCAGTGTCCTGCGTGTCTGGTTCGTCGAACTTGTATAGTTTTTGTGATGGGGGGTAAGTGTCCGTATAGTTGGAGTCTCGTGGGGTGTTGTCGCCAGGACTTGTTTAATACTGCTCTCAACATTCTTGTGTAATTTCCGTCCAGCCTCCTCTCCAGCCGCTTCGTAAGCGTCCATATGGTGCATCCATATAGCAGTATCGACATCACCGCTGCCTGGAAGAAACTGCGTTTCATTTTATCAGTTAGGTCCGACTTCCATATGATCGAGAGCCTATCGATAGCTGTCCATGCCTTCGTCAGTCGTGTGTCGATGTCTTTCTCGGTTGATGAGACGCTGCTTCCTAGGTAGGTGAATTTGTCGACTAGTTTCAGAGAGGCTCCGTCTAGTGTGGCAATGTTGCCCGTTTGGTTGTAACACATATATTCGGTTTTGTTTGCATTGACATGGAGGCCAATGCCAGCTGCGGCTCGTTCCAGACTATGCAGTAGTGTCTCTGCTTGATTAGGCGTATTCGCTAGTAACGCCAAGTCATCAGCGTAGTCGGCGTCCGTGATTGTTTTTGCGGGGTACCTTTTGCTTCTTCTCTTAGTCAGCTCGAAGCCATTTTCTCTGATTTTGTCGATTGAAGTCCTAAGCACATAGTCTAGACAGATGATAAAGAGGTACGGGGCTAGTGTGTCTCCTTGTAGTACTCCTGCAACAATGTCGAAGTATTCCGTGTCTCCATCTGGTGAACGTGCTTTCACTTTGGTGTTTCTGTAGAGAATCATTATCGCTGCTACGGTTTCTTTTGGTAGGCCGTATGCTAGTAGGATTTGCTCCATCTTCCCTCTGTGTATGGAATCGAATGCCTTGGTAAAGTCGACAAATAGTAATGTCGCCTGTAAGTTTTTTGCCCGAACGCCTTCCAGGATTCTACGGATGGTCAGTATTTGTGAGGTTGTGGATCTATTTCTCCGGAAGCCATTTTGGTTTTTCCTAAGGATGTTGTCTATTTTGGGTTCTATGCGGTTTCGTAGTAGGGCATTGTAGATTTTGGCTGCTATGGATGTAAGTGTTATCCCTCGGTAGTTCTTGGCTAGTCCGAGGTCGCCTTTTTTAGGGAATGGAAAGATGCATCCCTTCGTCCATCGTTCTATCCTATTTTGACTATAGACTGCGTTGCATTGCCGGAGCAGTATATCGTCGAATTGTCTCGTCTTCCACACTTCTGGGGGGATCTCGTCTAGCCCCGCCGCTTTCCTATTTTTAATTCTTCTGAGAACCGAGTCGAGTTCTTCTTTGGTGAAAGGACCTAGTTTTACGTCTAATTGCTTACTAATAATTCTGGTGATCGGTTCATCCGTTATTTCCGGTGGGTTTCCTAGTAGATTTTTGAAATGCTGTTCCCACAGTTTTACTCTTTCTTGTTGGCTTGCAGCTTTCAATTTTGCTTTGGCTGTGCTCTTCCTTCCACTTACTTCGTTTATTGTTTGCCAGGCTATCCTGGATTGCCTATCTTCCACCGAGTCTCTAATCTTATCTATCTGATTTTGTACGTATTCTGCCTGTTCTTTTAGGTATATTCCTGTTAATTGATGTTGTGCCTTTTCTAGTTTTCGTGCATTTGTGTTTGTTGGGTTCTTTTGATAGCTTTTGGAGGCAGTCTTCACAAGTGCACGTTTTTCTCTAGCCGCTAGCGTTTCCCAAGGGACTCTATATTTAGTTCTAGGTTTTGTTGGAATACACTTTTCTGCCGCCTCAAGGTGTGCTTCTACAAAATTTTCATATTCGTCATTTGGGGTGCCTATTTCTGCCTTCTCTTGTAGTGCTTCGAATCTGTTTCTTAATTCTAATGCATACTTATCTCTAATATCTCTGTTGTTGAGTAGGGCCCAGTCATAGTGCTTGGTCGTCGCTTTACGTGTGGCGTTTTTTCTTAGGCTTAGTCGTACTTTGGCCGTAACTATTCGATGATCGGAGGACACACCCTCGAAAGAGGAGTATGCCTCGCAATTCATCGCACAGTTTTTCCATTTCCTGTTTATAAGGACGTATCTGTGCTTTACTCTTATTCGCGTATTTCAAACAATTCAGTTTTGCATGAGTAGACAGTTTAATTGTCAAAAACATTTCGGTTTCAAACTATTCAAGCAGTCATATATCACAATTCAGTTTAGTGTAATTACAGTTTCAATGTCAAAAACAGTTCAATTTCAAATAATTCAGTTTAGTATAAGCACGCAATTTAAAGTAAGTACAGTTTAATTGTGAAAATCATTTCTGTTTCGAGCTATTCAGTTTGGTCAAGCAGTTCTAATTCAGCTCATTCAGTTTAGTATAAGTACAGATTTTGTTTACAAACAGTTACATGACAAACCAGTTCTATATTAAACAATTCAGTTAAGTGTAAATACGGTTTCAAAGTAAAAAAAAATAGTTAAATAATTCAGTTCATCATAAGCACGCAGTATAAATGTAAGTATGGTTTAATTGTCAAAAACATTTATATTTCAAGCTCTTCAGTTTAATCAATTCAGTTTAGCATAAGTATACCGTTAGTTCTATTTAACCCATTGATAGGGCCCAATCAAGTGCTACCACTCCGGACCAGAGTGGACCTGGGAGTGATGGCAATAAAGGGGTGCTCTACATTCCCCAAATCTCCAGAATTACTGGGACCTCACCATCAGATTGTTTAATGTTTTATCCAGGATACTCTTGGGCGGGGGGGTCTTACTCCTCTGCAGAGAAGCAGTCGGTTTATTCTACAGCCCCAGCCGACTGGGCAAGTACATCTTGCTTTCGATAGTCCGGTGTAAGGTAATGTCAAGCATCGAGCTATGTTCGTTTTACTTTCCGTTAGAGAGTCTAGTAAAATATCAGGCCTCGAAGAGATATGGGTCTCATCGTCGCTTCGCACTGGTATCTGGCAATGAAAGAAATATCAGCATACGTATTTCATCTCTGCATCTTGGAAGTGTTGGTTTGAGAAGCTAAAGATTATATCAATTCTCTCATATTTGGATTTCACTAATTAATTCTACTCCTTTCATTCCGCCTTTTACCGTAAGTATTTGATTTCCTTGCTCCTTTATCCAAGAAGGACAAGCTTTTTCTTCACTTGTTCAACTTAACCCATTCCTCATAGTAGGCAGCTAATCCAGCCGCGAGATAATGTTTAACGGGCGTTCTTACACATAACGGTCACAACTAACAAAAAGTGTTCCTACGGTTTCCAATTTAGACAAAAAGTTATATCAAAATTGTATCATTCCCCAAACAGCAATTGCACTTGCCTCAATTGCCTCTTCTCATTTTCCATCTTTGACTCCTGGGTAAACCCGTGTGTCGACTCGCCAGCTGAGAACAATCAAAATTATATTTCCCTAAACAAATTTCCCCTCAACAGTTTCTCCTGATTTAGTAAAATCAATTCGCCTATCTTTCTACTTTTCCTCCAGAAAAAAGAAATATATATATATATATATATATATATATATATATATATATATATATATATATTTTCCAATCATACGCTTTCAATTTTGGTCATGTACTGAGGCATTCTTCTAAAATTTATTTTAGTCAATTCTCCCTTTTTCTGATATACCGAGTAATTATTGTTGGTTAGTTGTTTGGGTTTTATGGAATATCAACCTTTGTAGGTCATTTAACGCCAAATTCTGTCTATGTATACATACGTATTCAACCAAAGATTTCAAAACGAACATTAAGGTATGTAGCAGGATTTCATTTGTTTGCACAAAATTAACCAGTTTTAAGTTGTCATATTTTTTAGTAAAATTCTGTCTCTCTCAAGAAGGACAGAATGTCATCTATTTTGACGTTCTCGAACAGATCGGTTAAGTTATTTACTTTGAAAAATCGCTTTCTGATAACAGCGAAAGTTCTGCATTCTATAAGAATGTGTTTAACCGTGCAAGTTGTCTGGCAGATTAATCACTGTGGTTGTGGTTCCTGTTTCAAAATGAAAGAGTGAGTAGGACTTGTATGACCAATTCGCAATCGGGATATAACAACTTGTTCTCTTATTGATTTTCTCGATGCTGGTTTCCACTCTCCTAAGGTGGACTGAATTTGGAAGAGTTTATTGTGGATGTTATTGCTCCATTATTGTTGCCATTTTGAGTGAAGGGGTTATTAAAAAATCCATTTCGGTTAATTCAGGGTGTGGAAGCAAAATAAGGAATACCACAATAAACGACTCTATTATAAAAAAAATGATCTTGATTTTTTCAAAAATCATAAGATGAGAGACACAAAAACAGTTTATCAATATGGCCACTATTTTTTTTTTATTATTTGTATCGACACGCCTTCAAAACGATTTCTACGTCTTCAAAATAAATAATTCAGGCATTTTATTCCATTTCTCCTCAATAGCAGTCTTAAGCAAATCAATATTTGGATGGGAAGTTGCATTTGTTTTGCTTTTGCGTAATTTCGGGTGTTAAGGTCTGGGCTTAAATAGTTTTTATTGTTGTCCACATAGTATTCTCGTCCACTAAAAATTCATTAGCGTGCTTTCTTATTGACCTTTTGATGCCCTTTTTAATCGTTGTAGTTAGACCAGTTGAAAATCCATCTTTTCGATTTTGTTCAATTCTCCTATCCCCTTTTCCTTAATTAGCACTTTTTTCCGTAATTTCTTCTTTGTTTTGTATACGGTAGACAAATAAACTTTTGTTTTGTTTCGGCGTTAAGCAGATAATAGATTTTTTTTCGTTTCTTTTCTTGCTCACTTATATTGGGTTGAATTCTAATTTCCAAAAAAGTACTAGAATAATAAAACTAATCATAAAAATTTAGGTTTATCGCATTTTTTTTTTCAAAGAATAGACTAATCAGACTAAAATAAAACCGTTTTAAAAATTACTCAATATTTTGCTTCCGAGCCTTTATATATATATATATATATATATATATATATATACTCTCTCTTTCGTAAGCCAGTAGTGTCAATTATTTGCACTAGTCTTAATGCAGTTATAAATCCTCCTGTCCCCTTTTTTTTCGTCACAGAAATTCAAAGAGAGCAGACACAACCGTTCTCTATGCCTAAATTCTGTGATTTTTTTTCTCTTATTTCCATGAAGAGTTTGTCTCTAAATAGTGTTAATTTCTATGAACCTTTATGACATCTAGCAGAATGACGATACATACTACTTATCTAAATAATGCCAATATTATAAATTCTAATCCACTGTAAAAATATAAATTCTAAAATCCTGTTTTTATTTATTTGGAATGCCAAAAGAAAAGTTATATTAATGCAGTACCAACTAGGTTACACACACACACACACACACACACACACACACACACACATATATATATATATATATATATATATATATATATATAGTAGATGTCCATTTCGTGAGTTTCTCTCGGAAAATAGCATAAAAGGTAATATCTAGTACCTACAATAGCCATACGACAAGCACACTCTCTCGTCGCCTTACCTACCACTTCTCTAACATAAGCGCCATATCTAATGACAAAGCATGACAAAGACACTTACAAACTGAAATCCCGGATATAAGAAAGATCCTAATAAACAATCCAAAAATCATATATAAAAACAACAATAAAAACCGCTTATAAATCCTCGAAGCAATAACCATAAAAATTAAAATCAATAAAATAGCATTCAAAACTGGTATCAACATATCAAATATATTCAATAATTGACCCAATCACCCATTGTAATCAAATGAGCCAACCTCATAAAAATAACTATCCGAATGAATACAAATAAAACTCCCAGAAACGAACAAACCTAACACAAGGACGACCAGCGAAATGGTTGAAAGCGCTTGAGCTACTATTGGAAAATTTCTCCACCATCTTGACAAAGACATAAGAAAAATAAGAAGACTTAAACATCTTCACTTAAGGATCTACAAAAGAAAACAATCTGAGGTCTTTAACCGAAAATGCATAGATAACGACTTGCCTAAGTACACAACATACGAGGTGCATACGATAACTTTCCATACTTTTTTCGTATGGCCACTTTTATTGATAGTAAAGACATGAGACTCTAGTCCCCTTCGAAGTAATCTCTTCCGCCTGCAATGAACTTTTTGTGCCGTTCCAACAACCTCTGGAAGGCCCCATGGATATCCTCTTCTGTGAGCGTGTCAATGACCTTCGACAAAGTCTCTTTCATCTCCTCAATTGTCTCATAACGACAGCCTCTGAGCTCAGGGAATAACCAAAATACACAAGGTCTGGACTATTGGGAGCGTGAGGAACTGTCTTGATGCCCATCTTGGTCAAATAGTCTATGACAAGGATGGAGTTGTGGACTGGTGCATTGTCCTAGATTAAAACAGAAATTTATTGCATATCGTTCTTCAAAAGTGTCAGATTGCATTTTTGAAATTCACCAGCTGTGACAATCAGGCTTTAGTTGGGTGTATTTCCATTCTTGCTGTAGCTGTTAATTTAAATCTGAAATCATAAAAATTGGTCAGTCATCTCATAAATTGGATAGCATTAACATACTGAATTTTCAAGAGTCTACGACAATCTTAAATGGCCACACGAAGAAGGTCTGGAAACTTATCGTATGCACCCCATGTGTGTGTGTGTGTTGGTGTGTGTAAATAACTCATCAAATACGACAGTCAGTGAAAAGTGCAAATGACCAAAAGTTACTACGGTGGTGTAAAGGGAAAAAGGAAAATGCTAATACCTGGAAAGACCCAGTTGTTTTGTGGCTAACGACACTGAAGTAAGCGAGTTCAAACTCCAATCACGTTTTTACGTTCCGTGTTGTTTAAATGAAGAATGAAGACTTATGCGACTTAATTTTCAGGAAAAACTTTACTTTTGGAAGACGAACTTCTCAATTTGCTAAAGAAAACCCCCAAAATTGCCCCCCCCTGAAAAGAAAGGAAAAAGAAAAAAAAATCCAAAACACCTCAAATGTAGTCTAACACGTGCTAAAGACGAAAGCCATAAAAGAGTTGACTCCTCCTCTCTCTTTCTTTCTCTCTCTCTCTCTGTGTCTCTCTCTCTCTCTCTCTCTCTCTGTCCACCACTAGATGACCATGATATAGGAGTGGAACCTTTAATATAAATACTATTAAAATTAGTAATAATTTAATCCTTCATTTGTTGAAATAGTATGCGTACGTTTGGAAGTGATTCCGTTTCCAGAAGATTTTTCACAGAGGTCAGTAAATTTATTCTACTAAACTATTCATTTAAAAATGCACATTTGATTTAAAATAGTAATGTCTTAAATCTCAGCTGTATTATGTGTTGTTTAAATGAAGAATGAAGACTTATGCGACTTAATTTTCAGGAAAAACTTTACTTTTGGAAGACGAACTTCTAAATTTGCTAAAGAAAACCCCCAAAATTGCCCCCCCCTGAAAAGAAAGGAAAAAGAAAAAAAAATCCAAAACACCTCAAATGTAGTCTAACACGTGCTAAAGACGAAAGCCATAAAAGAGTTGACTCCTCCTCTCTCTTTCTTTCTCTCTCTCTCTCTCTGTCTCTCTCTCTCTCTCTCTGTCCACCACTAGATGACCATGTAATATACCCCAAAATTTCTTTGAATTTTAACATCCAGCAGTCCTGGACTTTAACTAAGTTAAAACTTAAGATAAAATTTTCTTTTTTTTTTTTTTTTTTTACTACTGCGTACACATGGGAAGCAGCATGATGTACGTGTGAGTCTTGCGGCTTAACGCTCAAGATTGTCAGTTCGATCGGGGAACTACTGCTGCTCATCTATAAGAGTGGCTTCTATAGATGAGAACAAAAACAGCCATCGAAAGATAACCATAACTCGTACTCAAACAAGATCCATAAACCGCATCGCTCTTCGCGCGGGTAAAAAAGGGGCGCGTCCTGCTGAGGTTGGAGCCCTGGCCTCAGTGTTCGAAAAATCAGCTACAGAGCTCAAACTCAAACAAAAACTACTAAAATGCAAACAAACAATACAGATAGCGACATTTAACGTGAGAAATAAATAGAATAGGTCAACTATCAGAGCTAACTGCATCAGCCGTAGAACATAAGATATATATAATTTGCATACAAGAGCACCGATACACGCACACCGAAGATATCAAGTATCACGAAACTGGTAATGGATGGATGCTGGTGACTGTATCGGCATGGAAAAACTCTGTCAATGCATCGGTAGGAGGGGTGGGAATACTTCTAGGACCGAGAGCGTTAAAAACACTGAACAGCATTGAGAGAATACAACCTAGGATGATGGCCGCAACGTTTAATGGCAACCCCAAAGCAACAATTATCTCCTGCTACAGCCCTACCAATGTTAGCGAAGAAAACGAAATAGCCACCTTCTACGAAGATCTATCCTCCCTAGTACGTAGCATTCCGAAACACAACCTGCTAGTCATTGGCGGAGATATGAATGCACAAATCGGGAAAAACAGACACAACAAATACAGCCTACACTGCGCGTCTAACAGGAATGGACAGCATTTAATAGATTTCATGATAGAAAATAGATTAACATGCCTCAATACAAACTTTCAAAAAAGGGAGGGGAAATTATGGACCTACACATACGCGAATAAGAGTAAAGCACAGATAGACTACGTCCTTATAAACAGGAAATGGAAAAACAGTGCGATGAATTGCGAGGCATACTCCTCTTTCGAGGGTGTGTCCTCCGATCATCGAATAGTTACGGCCAAAGTACGACTAAGCCTAAGAAAAAACGCCACACGTAAAGCGACGACCAAGCACTATGACTGGGCCCTACTCAACAACAGAGATATTAGAGATAAGTATACATTAGAATTAAGAAACAGATTCGAAGCACTACAAGAGAAGGCAGAAATAGGCACCCCAAATGACGAATATGAAAATTTTGTAGAAGCACACCTTGAGGCGGCAGAAAAGTGTATTCCAACAAAACCTAGAACTAAATATAGAGTCCCTTGGGAAACGCTAGCGGCTAGAGAAAAACGTGCACTTGTGAAGACTGCCTCCAAAAGCTATCGAAAGAACCCAACAAACACAAATGCACGAAAACTAGAAAAGGCACAACATCAATTAACAGGAATATACCTAAAAGAACAGGCAGAATACGTACAAAATCAGATAGATAAGATTAGAGACTCGGTGGAAGATAGGCAATCCAGGATAGCCTGACAAACAATAAACGAAGTAAGTGGAAGGAAGAGCACAGCCAAAGCAAAATTGAAAGCTGCAAGCCAACAAGAAAGAGTAAAACTGTGGGAACAGCATTTCAAAAATCAACTAGGAAACCCACCGGAAATAACGGATGAACCGATCACCAGAATTATTAGTAAGCAATTAGACGTAAAACTAGGTCCTTTCACCAAAGAAGAACTCGACTCGGTTCTCAGAAGAATTAAAAATAGGAAAGCGGCGGGGCTAGACGAGATCCCCCCAGAAGTGTGGAAGACGAGACAATTCGACGATATACTGCTCCGGCAATGCAACGCAGTCTATAGTCAAAATAGGATAGAACGATGGACGAAGGGATGCATCCTTCCTTTCCCTAAAAAAGGCGACCTCGGACTAGCCAAGAACTACCGAGGGATCACACTTACATCCATAGCAGCCAAAATCTACAATGCCCTACTACGAAACCGCATAGAACCCAAAATAGACAACATCCTTAGGAAAAACCAAAATGGCTTCCGGAGAAATAGATCCACAACCTCACAAATACTGACCATCCGTAGAATCCTGGAAGGCGTTCGGGCAAAAAACTTACAGGCGACATTACTATTTGTCGACTTTACCAAGGCATTCGATTCCATACACAGAGGGAAGATGGAGCAAATCCTACTAGCATACGGCCTACCAAAAGAAACCGTAGCAGCGATAATGATTTCTCTACAGAAACACCAAAGTGAAAGTACGTTCACCAGATGGAGACACGGAATACTTCGACATTGTTGCAGGAGTACTACAAGGAGACACACTAGCCCCGTACCTCTTTATCATCTGTCTAGACTATGTGCTTAGAACTTCGATCGACAAAATCAGAGAAAATGGCTTCCAGCTGACTAAGAGAAGAAGCAAAAGGTACCCCACAAAAACAATCACGGACGCCGACTACGCTGATGACTTGGCGTTACTAGCGAATACGCCTAATCAAGCAGAGACACTACTGCATAGTCTGGAACGAGCCGCAGCTGGCATTGGCCTCCATGTCAATGCAAACAAAACCGAATATATGTGTTACAACCAAACGGGCAACATTGCCACACTAGACGGAGCCCCTCTGAAACTAGTCGACAAATTCACCTACCTAGGAAGCAGCGTCTCATCAACCGAGAAAGACATCGACACACGACTGACGAAGGCATGGACAGCTATCGATAGGCTCTCGATCATATGGAAGTCGGACCTAACTGATAAAATGAAACGCAGTTTCTTCCAGGCAGCGGTTGTGTCGATACTGCTATATGGATGCACCACATGGACGCTTACGAAGCGGCTGGAGAGGAGGCTGGACGGAAATTATACAAGAATGTTGAGAGCAGTATTAAACAAGTCCTGGCGACAACACCCCACGAGACCCCAACTATACGGACACTTGCCCCCCATCACAAAAACTATACAAGTTCGACGGACCAGACACGCAGGACACTGCTGGAGAAGCAAGGACGAGCTCATAAGCGATGTACTCCTGTGGACCCCCACACATGGATGTGCAAGAGTGGGACGACCAGCACGAACTTACATACAGTAGCTATGTGAGGACACGGGATGTAACCCTGAAGACCAGCCGGAGGCGATGAATGATAGGGAGAAATGGCGAGAGACGGTCAGGGATATCCGCGCAGACGGCGCGACATGATGATGATGATGATATAGGATAGCATCGGCGTTAAATAACCTGCGAAGGTTGATATGCTATTAAAATCAAAGAACCCTAAAGAACCAAACCAAGATAATAATATGATTTGACCATAAAAAATGGTGGCTATTTTATTACATTTTGTAAATTCTGATTCTTTCTATATTTATTTTTTTTTATTTACATATTTATTTATTTATTTATTTTGGTTGGAATGCAGATTATCTTTTTGTAAAATTACTTTTCATAAGTCTTTCATTTCTTTTATTGCACACTCAGCGTTTGTTACAAATTAACAAATGTGCGGCAAAAACGTCTGCTTGGAAATCAAGCCAGAAAAAAAATATAAAGAAAAAAAAAGAAAGAGGAAGAAAAAGAATGAAAAATGAAAACAGAAAAAAAAAAAAAGAAAAAAGAAGTAAAGTCTCCGAAAGTCTTATTCCGCAAAAGGAAATTGTTTTATTTATTTATTCGTTTATTTTATCTTTTATTTTTTTTAATTTAAAAAAAAATTGTCAGTAATATTCCTTTTCATCATTATAATTCTTTATTAGTTTTAATTATGCTTTATCATCATCACCATAATAATCATCGTCGTCATCATTGTTATACTTTCAAGATGAGTTTTTTTTTTTTCTATTTAAAGACCATTTTCTTTGTGGATTCTTCTTTTTTCTTTATCTTCTATTTTTTTTTCT
>OY757927.1:69915428-69925428 GCA_963585895.1 Sepioteuthis lessoniana | reverse complement strand
TGGAGAAATATAGATTTGAGTAAGAAAATATAGATTTTGGAGTCATGACATTGTCTCCGTTAGTTGATAACGAGCCTGACCGACGTAACCCCAAGGAATAAATCCCAACAGTGATAGGCATGAATTAGCCAAGACTTTCTTTATATATATATATATATATATTGTTAATTCTTTAGTTTAACATAGTTACTGCTCAGGGCAAAAAAGTGTGGGGCACAAAGTGAGAATTGAACTCGTTTGTAATGGGCTACCAGTCTGGTTTCTAATTACAAGATGCCAGGGGCAAATGAACCAGTTATTTTAGTTCATTGAGTGGAACAAACAGTTGTAAGTTGGAAAATAAATATTTGTTACGAAAATTTAATGAAATTATCCTCACTGTGCGACTATTCTTTCTGTCTAGTTCAGTATGTTCTTACATATCTATATCTATTTTCTTTCTTTCTGTCTCTCTAACTCTCTCTCTCTCTCTCTCTCTCTATATATATATATATATATATATATATATATATGTATATTGTCATCCACAGACATATTGTTTCATTGTATCACAACTCTCCAGTGTGGCTATACACGTAGAACGCTTAAACCTGGGATCGAAACCTGCCCAACTTTACGTTAGACTTAGTATCATACCGCTCAGTTAAAAAGTGAACCACGTCAGCTCGGCAATTATGAGACATTAAGTGGTAGCTTTCGTTTTGTTTACATTCATACCTTACCGGATACCAGAGTGCTCAATTCGTAGTAAGAGCTTTGCATTATGCGAGTGGCAGCTGAAGATTTCTTCGCTAGAGTGCTCAACCCCCCAAGTGGATCGTATATATATATATATATATATATATATATATATATGAGCCGGTATATATATATATATATATATATATATATATATATATATATATATATTCGTCCATTGCCGGGGAAACCGGAGTTCTAGCCCAGGTCAAGTCATACCAAAGACTCAAAAAATGGTACTTGTTTCCGGCTTGCATTATAAGGCATAGAACAGGGTAAAGTGGAACAATCCAGGGAAAGGAGTAACGCACTTCCCAACACATCAGTGTAGTAGCTAATGAAAAGGGAGCCCTCGGGTTATCCTCTACTACAGTTGCCAAAATAATATATATATATATATATATATATATATATAGAGAGAGAGAGAGAGAGAGAGATCAACTATCAATATTCGTCCATATTAATCTTATTCACGATTATGGCGTGATACTGAAACCCTTTCAATATATTTGTATAAGGTGTGTTGTGAACATTTTTGCCATTAAGATAATTAATTTCCTGCATGTGCTTTATTTGTTACAAGTTTTGTCTACTGAGCTCGAGTTAGGCACTGTCTTTGAGGAAAATAACAACATGACGCAATTCACTGCTCCAGAAATTTGGAAACGGCTTTCTGTACAGTTGGCATTAATGACAGAAGATCCAATAGGAACATTTCAGAGAGTCTGAGTGTCAATGCGCGAATAGATTTATATTTATATTCATGAAAACCAAACATCTACTCCATATCGTGATGTTTGGGATGTTCACTAACGATGAGGCTGTTAGATCTCCATTTATCTTACCACATGACCACACACCCTAGACAGAGACCTACATCAAATCCAAGTCTGGATCAAGTAGATGGCTGCCAGAGAACACTTCGTCTAGCGGTAGGATTTTTGCCATGATACACAAGCAGGCGAACACAGCCTTGGGTGTCAGAAAATTTCTTCAACCACAACAACCCCGACATCTGGTTGCCTAACTAGCAAGATTGTACTCTCTTTGATAATTATGTGTAAGTCGCGGTTGAGCGAGAAACCAACAAATCTCCCTGCAACATCAAAGATGACGTGAAGGAAAGGATGATGGCAGAATGTACCAATCAAATCAAGGAGACTGTCTGAAAGGCTTGGAAGAGATTTTGAAGTCGTCTGGAGACCGTTGTTAAAGCCAACGGAGAAAAAATAATAATCTATAATATTTCAAGATATTTTCATGTGATTTTGATAAATATATCTGATAAATTTAGATGTCAGTGTAGTTTAATTTTTGTATAATTCTGATTACCATTTACGCAACACTTCCTCTGTGTGTGTGTGTGTGTGTGGGTATGAGTGTGTGTAATTTAAAACTGTTCTTCGGTAATTGTTTTTTCTCCAAGCTACAGCATATGATTTTTTATTTATTTATTTACGCACATACTGACTTCTTGTTCTATTTTTTAATGCGACTTTAACCGAAAAAAGAAACTGAATTGATTTCAAAATTTTAGCAGTTTTTTTTTTCTTAAATTACAGCTCACCTGATAGACGGGGCTTATTATACACTGACTCTATTCCCTGAAGAGATCTAAGGAGTGTGTGGAATAATATTTTTATAGCTTAGCCCGATCGGTTGGGGCTGTAGAATACTGTTGAATCGTGGTAAGGAAGAGATGCACTGTGAAATAAAGAGTTAATTATTTATTTACTGAAGTCATACAGTCCAACAAATGTTATAAGTCTCGCGCTGCGGGTGTTACGTCCGAATTTGGTCTTACAGTTGACCTAGATCTTGCAGAACTTTCGGGCTTAAGAAACACGATGTCTTTTATACCTCTGCGATACCGGAAGTCACGTGGTACGAGCCACTATTCAAAAAATACACAGACTACATTTCTGCAGAGGGGTGGGACGCCCCCACGCAAAGAGTTTCCTACATATAACACCAAACAATTTGATTATGAGGCTACAGTAACGCTGGAGATTTGGGGGAATGCGTAGTCCAACTTCATTGCCATCGCTCACAGGTCCACTCTGGCCTGAATTGGTAGCATCTGATAGGGTCCTATCATAGGGTCAAATACAATCCTTTAGCATTTAAAAGTGATCTTATGCTAAAATCCAATCGTTAGAAACAGAACTGTTTGATCATTTAACTGTGAGTAAACAAATGATTGATGGTTAACTGAATATTTTGAGGATGCATAGCAATACTTGGAACCACTTAACTGTGTGAAAATTAAAGAGTAATCTTGAGTAGAATTCATCATCATCATGTGGCACCGCCAGCACGGATATCCCTGACCCTCTCTCGCCACTTCTCCCTATCATTCATCGCCTCCGGCAGGTCTTCAGGGTTACATCCTGTGTCCTCACATAGTTGCAAAATATTCAATGCACCTCCCCGGCGGGGAATCGAACCCCGGTCTCCGGCGTGACAGGCGGGGATACTTACCACTCGCGCCGCCAGCACGGATATCCCTGACCCTCTCTCGCCACTTCTCCCTATCATTCATCGCCTCCGGCAGGTCTTCAGAGTTACATAAGTGTTAAATAACAATGCTTGAAGCTATTTACCTGTGTTGTAAAAAATGAGCTCTGTTTTGTTTTAAAATGTAATCAAGAAGGTATAAAATATAAACAAACGAAAGCTACTACTTAATGCCTTATAAAATCCCGAACTGACGTGGTGCGTTTGTTGGGCGAGAGTTCTGATACTAAGTCTAACGTAAAGTTGGACGGGTTTCGATCCAAGCTTCAAGCGTCCTACGTGTCTAGCCACAGTAAAGACTTGTGATACAACGAAACAGTCTGTCTGTGGATAACAATATATATATATATATATATATATATATATATATATATAAACAGGATTAAGCATTAAATAGCAAATCATCAAAGCAAAGCAAATATTTCATTGCCATTGTTCCCATATTCATTCCGTCTCGTAGTCGTAGAACACTTTACGATCCTTCCATGGTCAAATAGATGTCTCTACAAATCATTCATCTTCTTTAGTAGCTGTTGAAAAATAAAGATAAAATAAACATGAACGTATTATAAATGTAATTCCCTATGTGGAGGTGCCCGTGGTGTAATTTTTATTGTCGTAGTAAATGGAAGCGGCAACACGAGTTCAAATCCTGGACGAAACTGATTGCATTTCACATTGCACTAATAACCTTGGGAAAGGTATGAATCCAATTATTCACCCTCCAGCTATGGGTAAATAGTAGGACAGACTGGTTTCTTTAGCCTTGCTGAGGCAACTAGTCTAGGAGAAGGAAAACTCTGATTTCAAACCTGTTAAACTTCGCTTAGAAATTGACCTTGTGTCATATCCTGTCCGAGCGGAGGGGTTGTTAAATATGATAAATGTAATTCCCTAACCTCTCCGTATAAAATAAATCTATATTATTTGAAATGCCGTAAATCAATCAATCAAACAAACAAACAAACATATCTTTAATAACGTTTTACTAGTTTTTCAAAAGGTTTCGAGCTTAATCCTATTGAATTCTTTAGGGAGTTATTTAATTTGTTTTTATATAGAGTTGCCTGTTCTCACAAGTCTGAAGGTCACCGATTTGTAGAGGAGACTGTAATTTTGGTAGATATGCTTGGTGCCCCAAAATTTATGTTGTTTTGTATATGTTTTGCTAAGTGGTATGTTATGCTTGGTTGATATAGAAAAAGGCAAAATAGGCACATGGATACAAATGTAGTAAATGAAGTAATGATATGAAAATTGTAAAAATGATATGAAACGATGCGGACAAAAGGAACTTTCAAAACAAGCGGCATAAACAAAACAAATGTATATCTTAATAATACATACAATGAAAACATTTAAAACATTACTATGGTTCTATTACTATTCCTGAAAATATTCTGTGTGCGTGTGTGTAAGTGTGACTAACACAACTAAAAACTACAAAAGGACTAAATGACAAAGTGTCCAATGCGTGTTAACTACGTATTTCTAAATGTTCGTTTCTTTCTGAGGTTCGACGCAATTGCTGTTTTCGAGGCTGGAAAAAGTCTCAGAGACAAGGTATACTGAGGAAAGGAATGTTTGCATGGCCTATACATTTTGTGGCGTTTGACGGCAGTTGGTGAATATGAGAGCGTGATAGTATTCTCTCTGGAAGTCACACTGGAGAGAGTGTGTTAGCCCTGGAAGTGAAAATGTTAAAAAGAGAAAGAGTGTTTGAAGAAGTATTTATAGAAAATACGTGTCTTGGAATCGGCTCCAAAGACGCAGAACGAAATTCAAAGGAGGACGTAGTTTTAAGCAGTGATCACGTGGTTCTTCAGGCCAATGATTTCCCGAGACTGAATATTTGCGTGCGTCCGCCATCTTTGTTTCGGGAACAAGTGGCATACCGCCCATTTTAAATTATAGGAGTGTAAGTGTTATAAACCCTTTAGGAAAGAATTCAAGAAAGAAAACCTAAAAATCGGCCAAAATGGGAGAATGTAAGCATAAAGAGTGGCAAAATACCCTTTATGTACTTTTTTTCTAGTCAGGTAACAGTTTAAAGAAAATATGAGAAAATATTATTGTATAAAAATAGCACATATTTGACAATTCATTTTCTTGTGCCATCAACCTTGCATATACATTGATATTTCAGCTTTTGTTCGCAATTAATTAAAATCAGATATTTAAAATCTATGTTTATATATTTACTACATATCCATGCAAAAAATAAGGTCCTTCGGACTTTTGCTTTGAACGTGATCCTCGGATACAACCACATAGAGAGAGAGAGAGAGAGAGAGAAAGAGAGAGAGAGAGAGAGAGACGCATTCATACAAATATAGACACACAAGCACCCATTTACCGTATTAGTACAGATTCCCTCGGACATGCAGTCGTTCAAGTGGAGAATAATTTTCAGAGTATGGATTGAAGTGAGATTTAACATGAAATTAATTTAAATAGAGTGTCTAACGTGGCTCTGATAAAAAAAAAAATGCTTGGTTCTTTCTGCATTCCCTTTTTGGGGTGTTTCAAGCACCAAGACATAAATTCGGGAATGCTAAGCAGCTACTGCCTGAGCGGAAGGCTTACCTGTGATCAGGCGATAAAGTTAATATCATCCACCCGGTGCGAACCCCTGATAGACTCTGGACCGGCTTGGTAATATTTCTTATAGGCTTAAAGATAATTTTGATGTATAACACCCACCACACACAAACATATATATATATATATATAATTGTTTTTTTAATGAAATAACTATTTTTGTATCGCATGAAATCTTTCATTTTTTATTATTTTTATATTAATATTCAACAATGAAAGAAAATTATACGTTTTAATAATGCCAGTTATCAATCAAAAGTCCCTATTACATTTCTTTAGTGACTTTGTTACGATTGCTTATTTCGTGAAACTGTACACATTTTTGTTAATGATTTGTACATTTAAAGATCATACGATCCCCCTTAACTTTTATTTTCTTCGATTCTCGAATAGTTTCCAGGCTTCCGATGGATTATGCACATCTACCTACCCCGACCTTGGCGGGATTAGTGCCGAAGGAATTAGCGTCCTGTTGATGGGCCAACGAATAATCTCTATCTTGCGAATGCCACTGACTTGAAATGAATGCCAATAAGGAACTGAGTATAAAAGAGCGGGAAAATTTGTGCACAACCAAACGACGTCAATTTTCATTACCTGTTTCTATATTTGAAGTGTTTGTTTTTTGTTTGCTTATGATTTTTTCTTTTCTTTCAATTTCTTCAAAATAACACTTTGTCAAATTCCTTTTTTGCTCCCACACTTTTTTTTTTTTTTTTTTACTTTTTCTGTCAATGTTTTCCCTATCAATCTTAATCATTTATCACTTTATTCATCACTTATTTGACACACACACACACACACATACACACACACACATACACATACACACACATACGCACACACGCACATACACACACACATGCACATACACACACATACACATACACACACATACACACATGTACATACACACACATACACACACACACACTAGGGAGCGAGTTAACGTAGCATAGTGCTAATGTTCTGGTCTGTAATATCGAAGAAAACAAGTTCGAGGTCTACTCTAGCCATTACATTAGCTTTCGGGAAAATAACCTTATAAAATCCCAATCCTCCCAGTAATGGGTTAGATTGTATCGCAACTGGTCTTCTATGATAATAGCCTTGATTTTAAATAACCCTCAAAAGGTGATAAGCTATTAAACAAAGGAAGAAGTCCAAACTACACACCCCATGTTAAGTCTAACGTGAATATGAGCAGGTTTCGATCCCAGCTTCAAGCGTCCTACGTGTATAGCCACATTGAAGAGTTTTGATACAACGAAACAGTCTATCTGTGGATGACAATATCTATATATATATATATATATATATATATATACGCTTTACACTAAAAACTAGGCAAAAAGCAGGTAATACCCAGCAGAAACTATTACAGACGCAAACTCTGCAGATAACATAGCGTTTCTTGCGAATACAACTACTCTGAATCCCTGCTGCATAGTCTGGAGTGGGACAGCAGGTGGCAGACAAAATAAAATACATGTGTTTTGATGAAAAAAAGGAGCTATCTCAACTCTCAATGGCAGATTTCTGAGATTGGTGGACAAGTTCACGTACCTCGTTAGCAACGTCTCATCGACTGAAAGTGAAATCACTATATGTTTAGCAAAGGTATTGACTACTATCGATCATATGGAAGTCAAAACTATCCGATAAAACAAAATGTGATTTCTTCCAAGCAGCGATTGTGTCAATTCTACTGGATAAATGCACCACATATATATGGACGAAGCGTAAAAAGAAAAAGGTGGACGGAAGCTGCACTTGAATATTACGAGCTTTATTGAACACATCCAGAAAGCAACATCCCATGAAACGACAGTTGTACAGCCACCTACCTCCTATCTGTAAAACTATCCAAGAAAGACGACCAATGCTTTTGGGACACTGCTGGAGAAGCAAGAACGAAATTATCGGTGACGGTCTCCTATGGACTCTTTTACGTGGATGTGCAAGTGTTGGACGACCAAGAAGAACATACCTACAGTAGCTCTGTATGTACATAGAGTGTAGCCTAGAAGACCTGCCAGGAGCAATGCATGATTGGGATGGTTGGTGATAGAGACAGGGAAGTCCATGCCAACTGAGTAATTAATGATTATTTATTGGAGGCGGTTGCGGTGTAATGGTTTATTGGGATTTTCCCAACTTTATATGGTAACAATATTGCGACGTCGGCAAGAAGAAAGAAACACAACAGTTTAAAATGTCATAAAACTTTATATTTACATAGAAAGAGAGGAAAGAAAATATTGTCCTGGCAAACAGTTGGTTTGTGTGAAACCTTCCCGTAAAAGCCATCCTTTTAACAGTTTATAATATTCCCTGTGTCCTTTTGAGAAAATTTTGAAGAAAATAGAGCCTTGTTTCTTGTGCTTCAGTTGCTGGGAAAATCCTCACAAGCGTGTATTGGCGTCTAGAAGACTGAGAGAGCGGGCGGGTACGTCTTGATTCTGAGGAATCACACAAGCAAAAGAGGAAGGGCGTTCGTAGGAAACGCCCTTACAGGGGTTTGGAGAAAATCTAAAAAAAAGGTAGCCTGTGATTGGTTGTTTTTCATCCAATCATTGGGCACCTAGTTAGCGACTCCGTATATCATTTCAATAGGTTTTCCTTTTTCTCTATGTGTGTGTGTGTGTGTGTGTGTTTGTTTGTCTGACATTTAGAATAATGTCTCTTCATAAGAAATTCCGTTCGTATGGGAACACTATGCATTCCTGGATCTCACCCTATACAAATTATGACTGCTTGGTTTGGATTGGTTTATGGCATATCAACCCATTTGTTTTATTTGATGCTAATTCCTCTTTGTATATATATGATTTGGAAGAAAATAATTTGTTGGTATCATTATTTTAAAACGAGCCAGAACTCTTTCTTTTGCACAATGAAATAGTTTCAAATATTACGATTCAACACTTGTAGTTCTATTTGCAGGCTGTTAAATGGTTCCAAACATTACTAGCTAATAGCAATAATTCAGTATAATATCAGTTATTGTTTGAACACAGTTAAATGCTTTTAAAAATCCTTATTTAATACTAATAATTCTGTTTGGTATTCATCATTTTTTGCATACAGTTAGATGCTTTCAAACATAGTAATTGATTCAATAGTTCTATTTGATCCATAAATAGAATCTTAATATGTGGTATCACTCGTGGTCATAGTGTACCGGGGGTAATGGCAATGAAGTGATTATCCACTTCTGAAAGCTCCAAGACCATCAGCTGGTTTCGTGCTTAATCAAAGAACTTCGTTGGGGAGGTCTTACTCCTATGCTGAAATGGAGTTGGCATATTCTTCAGTCCCATCCGACGATGTTAAAAATAACGATAGAGTGCATATATGTATATGTATGTCATTCTGTGTATGTGTGTATGTGTATGTGTGTGTGTGAGAGAGAGAGAGAGAGAGAGAGACAGACAGACAGACAGACAGACAGACGGACAAAGAGAAAGAGAGCGACAGAGAGAGATAGAACTATATACAGTCGATAAAAACCTCTATTTGTTTGTATATATACCCAGCCGGCAGAGCTAAGTATATTCTGTCTATATCTCTTTCAGAGACGTAAGACCCTATTCCCCAAAAAAAGCAAAGAGGTTCATTAAATATAGCACTAAACTCCATCTGAAAGTGTAGCTCCAGTTCAACA
This sequence comes from Sepioteuthis lessoniana, assembly GCA_963585895.1. Taxonomy (NCBI): domain Eukaryota; kingdom Metazoa; phylum Mollusca; class Cephalopoda; order Myopsida; family Loliginidae; genus Sepioteuthis; species Sepioteuthis lessoniana. The sequence goes on along the minus strand of OY757927.1, from coordinate 69,915,905 downwards.
GATTTGGTAAATGTGAAGTATGCTTTCATTTTTATTACTCCCAGGTCAACTCCACCCGAAGTAGTAAAACCTGTTAATGCCCCATTTATATATCAAATATATCGGTTCAAAAATTATTACCATTCGATCTGAGTTCTTGGAGCTATATAATTATAACGTGTTTGTGGTAAGAATAGGTAATTAATGTTTTGATTGTTTACTAACTCGCTTACTAAAGTGTCACGTTCTAGCACGTTAACCATGACGCCACAAGGACTCTCAGTTTGCTTACAAAGTATTATTTTTAATTATTTTATACCATAAAATTATATGCTAATAATGACTATTATTAAATATGAATAATTACTTGAAGGTATACACATATTAGAATCAGACTGGAATATTTGAAACAATATATCCCAGTTAGCTGTGACAGTAAAATACGCCAACTCCATCTCTACAGAGTGTTAAGACCTCTCCAAAGAAGTGTTTTGGATA
>OY757927.1:69885428-69912928 GCA_963585895.1 Sepioteuthis lessoniana | reverse complement strand
TTTCTAGACTTTAACGCACTTGCAAAAGTGAAAATTACCCTGGGAACAGACATTTCTTAGTTCGAACGCCGATCACTCTATTACTCTTTGGAAAAGAATGAGTCCTCTTGTTTCACCAGCTATGAGTGAAACAGAATCACTGCTATTCTTCTACAGGAATGGCTTCTGCATTAAATAACCAATGAAAGTTGATATGCCATCAAATATTAAAAAAACGATTTTTTTTCTTTCAAACTATCATCATCATCATCATCATATCGTGCTGGCAGCACGGATATCCCTGACCCTCCCTCGCCACTCCTCCCTATCGTTCATCGCCCTAGGTAGGTCTTCAGGACAACAACCTGTATCCTCACATAGCTGCTGAATGTACGTTCGTGCTGGTCGTCCTGCTTTTGCGCGGCCGTGTGTGGGGATCAATAAGAGTACATCTCTTATGAGTTCATCTCTGCTTCTCCAACAATTAATTACGAGGCTCTTTTGTTTGCATGTTTCACCTAAATTTCACAACTCGTTCCACTTTTTAGTGTGTCAATAAATAAGATTTAATAAAATATAAATTTTTGAAATATTTCTTTCTTAACAAAAACATTAATACTTCATTTTCTCAAAAAGGATTTTATATAAAAACATACATTCTTGTATGATTTTACATTAGATTGTTTTAAAGATAATATATTTATTACTCATTTTAGCAAAATTCAAAGACCCTCTTGACTGTATTCTATCCAGATTGGTAAGACCCTATCACAAAGGGTTAAAATACGATTGTATCCTCTGTCAAGAGATAAGCCTCTCTCACACCCAAAATTTTGGTGCTTTGAGTAAGATACATATATATATATATATATATATATATAGTCATCCACAGACAGATCTGTTTCATTCTATCAGGACTCATCATATATATATATATATATATATATATATATATATATATATGTATGTATTATGTATGTGTGTGTGTGTGTGTGTGTGTGGGTGTGTGTGTGTGTGTGTGTGTGTGTTTGTTCATCAACAGTATGTATACTTTCTAGACTTTAACGCACTTGCAAAAGTGAAAATTACCCTGGAAACAGTATTTTCTTAGTTCGAACGCCGATCACTCTATTACTCTTTGGAAAAGTATGAGCACTCTTGTTTCCCCAGCTATGAGTGAAACAGAATCACTGCTATTCTTCTACAGGAATGGCTTCTGCATTAAATAACCAATGAAAGTTGATATATAATAAAATATTTTTAAAAAAACTATTTTTTTCTTTCAAACTATAATACTCACTTGAAAAAACAAACATCAAAAAACAATAATATGTTAAGCGATATATCTTGAAATTAGTTAAAATTTGAAATGGTTTAATTAACAATTAATTACGAGGCTCTTTTGTTTGCATGTTTCACCTAAATTTCACAACTCGTTCCACTTTTTAGTGTGTCAATAAATAAGATTTAATAAAATATAAATTTTTGAAATATTTCCTTTTTAACAAAAACCTGTATGACATTAATACTTCATTTTCTCAAAAAGGATTTTATATAAAAGCATACATTCTAGTATGATTTTACATTAGATTGTTTTAAAGATAATATATTTATTACTTATTTTAGCAAAATTAAAAGACCATCTTGACTGTATTCTATCCAGATTGGTAAGACCCTATCACAAAGGGTTAAAATAAGATTGTATCCTCTGTCAAAAGAGAAGCCTCTCTCACACCCAAAATTTTGGTGCTTTGAGTATGACTTTAAACTTTATTTGATACTGACTTTTCCAGTTCTGGAGATCCGAGGAGTGTGAAGTACTCCTACATTGCTGTTAATCTGATTAGGAGATGTAGTATCTATTAGGCTCCCATATATCTGTCTAAAAGATCCTTTTCAAAATGTGTAGTATTAGATAAAAAAATTTAAATCATAAAATTGTGTGGAAAATATTTTTATTGAAATGCAATATGCAAAAAAAAAAATGCCTAAGAAACAAATACACAAAAACTGCAGACATAAGCGTGGATGATTCCCTAACCTCAACAAATAAATAACCCAAGATGGGTATTCATCGATGATTTTTTTCATTTTTTTAAATTTTCTATTTATATTTTTTTACCATATTATGATCATACGTGCTATCGTACATTCCTGGCAATGTGCTCTCCGCTTGGAAGTTGTTAATTAAACATGGACCGGGTGTGTTTAAAAAATCACGAACTTGTTAGATGTTTAAATTGTTTATTTAGACAGATGTATATTTAGGTATTTATGAGTCAAACTATAGCAGTCTATCTTATTTCGAAAATCACTTAATTCTCTTTAAGTGATCTTATAATTTTCTAAATTTTGAACTTCAACACATTTAAAACACTATTAAAATTCTACATCTATCACAAAATATTTACATATCTCTGTGTGTGTGTGTGTGTGTGTGTGTGTGTGTGTGTGTGTGTGTGTGTGTGTGTGTGTGTGTGTGTGTTGTGTAGAATTTAAATAGTGTTTTTAAAAGCGTTGAATTTTAAAATTGAATAAAATATTTTAAAATCACTAAAAGAGAATTAAGAACTGTTATAGATAAGTTTATATATGAGGAATTAAAGTTGGAGTAGTGAGCGTCAAAAACGTATGGAGGTAGGAGGAGGAAAAATTATCGAAAATCTGAAGAATCGGTGCAGGTCATAGCATTTTCTTTTCGTGGTAAGATACGGTTCTTAAATAAAAGCACAGAGGAAATTTTTGGAATCCAGAATGCAGGTTGGTTCTTCGTGATGAGGAGGTCCTCAAGTATTGACAAATTCAATATGTTACTTGGTAAACATAGGAGTTATATGTGGCTACGCCAGTCCAATTGTCCAGTAAGTAACGAGCAAGGGGTAACATGAATTTTGATTGCTCAACGCAGCAGTATAGTCCAAAGTATTTGTGCGGATATAATAGGGAATATGGTGGTCCATTCTAACGTCTAATATCTGAATAGTATATATATGAGTGAATATATATATATATATATAAATATATATATATATATATATATATATATATATATATATATATATTATCACAAAAGTGAGTACACCCCTCACATTTCTGCAGATATTTAAGTATATCTCTTAATGGGACAACACTGAAAGAATGACACTTTAACACAATGAAAAGTAGTATGTGTGCAGCTTATATAACAGTGTTAATTTATTTTCCCCTCAAAATTACTCAAATATAGCCATTAAAAGCTAAACCCTTCCAACAAAAGTGAGTACACCCCTTAGGGAAAGTTGTCAATATTAACATACACCCAGACAACTGTCGATATTTTTTGTGGCCACCATCATTATCCAGAACTGCCTTTACTCTCCTGGGCATGGAGTTTATCAGAGCTTCAGAAGTAGCCACTGGAATGCTCTTCCATTATTCCATGACGACTTCACGGAGCTGGCGGATTTTTGAGACTTTGCGCACCTCACCCTTCCGCTTGAGGATCCCCCAAAGATTTTCTATTGGGGACATGCTTGGCCAGTCCATCACCTTTCCTTCAGCCTCTTCAGTAAAGCAGTGGTCGTCTTGGAGGTGTGTTTGGGTCATTGACATGCTGGAACACTGCCTAGCGACCCAGTTTCTGGAGGGTGGGGATTATGCTCTGCTGCAGTATTTCACAGTACATGTTGGAGTTCATGTTTCCCTCAATGAAATGTAACTTTCCAACGCCTGCAACGCTCATGCAGCCCCAGACCATGACATTCCCACCACCATGCTTTACTGTAGGCATGACACACTTATCTTTGTATTCCTCGCCTGGCCGCCGCCACACATGCTTGAAGCTATCGGAATGAAACAAAATAATTTTCATTTCATCAGACCATAGAACAGGGTTCCAGTAATCCGTGTGCTTTGTTGACATGTCTTAAGCAAACTGTTTGCGGGATTTCTTGTGTATCATCTTCAGAAGAGGCTTCCTCCTGGGGTGACAGCCATGCACACCAATTGGATGTAGAGTGCTGCGTATGGTCTGAGCACTAACAGGCTGTCCCCTCACCTCTTCAATCTCTGCAGCAATGCTGAGAGCACTCCTAAGTCGATCTTTCAAAGAAAGCATTTGGATGTAACGCTCAGCACGTGCGCTCAGCTTCTTTGGACGACCTACCCAAGGCCTGTTCTGAATGGACCTTGCTCTTTTGAACCGCTGGATGATCTTAGCCACTGTGCTGCAGCTCAGTTTCAGGGTGTTGGCAATCTTCTTGTAGCCTTGGCCATCTTTATGTTGCGCAACAATACGTCTTTTAAGATCCTCAGTGCGTTCTTTGCCATGTGGTGCCCTTTTGGAACATTCAATGACCAGTATGAAAGAGTGTGAGAGCTGCACTACAAATTTGAACACACCTGCTCCCTATGCACATGGGCCTAGTAACACATGACATTTTGGAGGGAAAATCACTAGCAGTACTCAGTTTGGAAATTTGGGGTGTAGTTTCTTAGGGGTGTACTCACTTTTGTTGCCAGGAGTTTAGCTTTGAATGGTTATATTTTGTGTTAATTTGAGGAGAAAATAAATTAACTCTGTTATATAAGCTGCATATAGACTACTTTTCATTGTGTCAAAGTGTCATTTTGTCAGTGTTGTCCCATTAAGAGATATACTTAAATATCTGCAGAAATGTGAGGGGTGTACTCACTTTTATGATACACTGCATATATACATATATATATATATATATATATACATATATATATATATATATATATATATGTGTGTGTGTGTGTGTGTGTGTGTGTGTGTGTGCGTAAATTTTCATTTGTTATTGTTGCGTCTGTGCAATAGACATACAGGGTGTTTCATAAATTTTAAAACAAAATGATCGGACGCGAATCAAGGACCACAAATGATCAGGCAATGAAAGCTACATTTATTGAAATATTAAGGAGTATCATTTAAAGACCTGCAAACATTTCCCTCGGACCTGAAGTTGAAATATGAAAAGGAAACCAGGAGTATTTGTCACAGTTTTACATCGTTCATTTAAAGTCATTGTTGAAGGCAGAGTGCAAAATTGTAGATATCGAGTGCACATTCCCCCTGAGTGATCACTTAACTCTTCTATCTATTGGTTTTCTTCATCGCAGCTATGATGCGATGGTTTCAGTGGAGGAGGTTCTTGAACTATCCTCAGTTGCTTGATCAATATAAAAGATTTAGTTGGGGAATATGTCCCCACAGAGAAGATCTTTTTCCCCTTCCGTTATATTTGGTAGAATATGTTAATAAGTTTACTTTATCCCAGCAATAATCTGAAAAGAGAGAAGGAATAAAGCCCATAGCCAATATCTGAGAGGCCATGGTGAAACAGCTTTTATGAGCCTCCATTCAATAAATTAGCTGGATTTTGCCTAAGGATTTGGCAATAGGAATCATCGTTTACAGTTGCACATTTTTTTTATGAAATCAATAGTGTTAGGTCCGTTTATATCCCAGAAACCAGACAGCATCAGACAGCATGACCTTCTTTACTGACTAAAGCGTCCGGAATATTATTTTTACCGGATAGTCAATGAGTTTCCATTTCATGGACTGTCTATCCGACTATGCTACGTAATGGTAAACTGCATTTTGCTGAGTGTTTTGGCTAAGTGATAGGTGTCTCGATTTGAGAGAATAGAGGTTTTCTAAGGGAACTGAGTTAATATATTTTACATCACGCTATATATTAGAAAAAAAATTATGTATTTACCCAACCCCTCCACCACAATGTTATTTTTAAACAGGGTTTAATAAGTTTGAATTAAGAGTTTTCCTTCCTGATCGATTGCAACAAAAACATTGTAGAGTTATCTCTGCCCTACTATTTATCGATAGCTTGATGGATAATAGTTCGCGATGATTATTTCGATTTATTTTTGTTTTGTTTGTCTCTTAGATTAATTTTCACTGCAATAGCCTAACCCAGAAAAAATCATATCAAGAATACCATGTGAACGAGGATGAAAAACAAATTAATTCTTGCTTTTGTTCTAAAAAGCATTACCGCGAAGTGTAAAACAATTAGCCTTGTCCAGGATTTAAACTTCAGTTGATCATTCCATTTATCAAAACGACTACAATTTCACTATTCGTTTCAATATTATTATTATTACATAATAAGGCGCTCGTAGTGCAATGATTATCGTTTGCATTTCACATAGTGCTAATACTCTTTGGCAAAAGTATGAAACAATTAATTATCTCCCTGGTATATAGATAAACCGGCTAATTGGTCTAGTGGGTAGAGTGTTCACCAATGGTCCGGGAGACCGGGGTTCAATCCCAGGTCGAGTCATACCAAAGACTTAAAAAATGGTACATGATACCTCCTTGCTTAACACTCAGAAATATAAGGTACGTATCGAGGGTAAAGTGGAGCAATCCAGGGAAAGGAGGAGCCCCCTCGCCTACACCTCGGTGTAGTAGCTATTGAAAAGAGAGCCTTCTGATCGACGTCAACTACGTTCGCCAACTTTTCTTTTTTTACTCATATAGATAAACAGTAGCGCAGACTGGTATTTCCTCTCTTCTAGGAGATGGAAAACTTTGAGTTCAAACCTGTTTCAACTCCACTTTAATTTAACCTTGTGTAGTATACTGTTCGTGCAGAGCAGTTAGGTAAATACATATATTATTATTGTCAACGTATAATTTTTTAATAACTTACCACCTTTGCTGAGTGTAACACACTCACCTTTCTATCATTTTCTCCAAATTTCAGGAAGTTTTAGTGCTAGTAGTACATATGGAATGCATCTTTTGCGAGCACATCTGTTCGCTCAAATCTCAAGATTCACGCTTTTACTACCAATCTGTTCCTTCTTCAATTCTTCGAGCCAGGGAACATCTTAAAAAGAAACACAAGAAATCATTGAATCCATGTGTGTGATTCAATGTGTGATTGAAAAAGAACATGCACATAGCTCTTTCTGTGAATGAGCGCTCACTTAGTCTACACGTGACAGACGAGACCTGCATACGCACGAAAATCTATTTATTGAACTCCTTAGCTTAGAGAGTTCTTGTGGAACGTGCCGATTGAGCCAACTGGAAAGAAAGAAGACAAAAATCTCGAAAGGTAAAATAAAAGAACGAAAAAAAAAACGCTCAAATAAACAAAACAGGAAAAGGAAATCTACGAAAAAATTCTTTAGAATAAAGATTTCAAGGGTAAAAAATGCAAAAACGAACGGAGTCCAGTGCTCAACTAAATACAGAAAAAAAAAGACCTGATTAAGTGTGTGAATAAAATGAAGACGGGAGTTAGCGAAAGAAAAGGCAATTTGAAGACTTCTGTCTAAGAAACACTTTTCAAATTTCGTTGCGAAAATCCAGTGACAATCATGGCAATTCAATTCAGCGACATTTTTCAATTTGATTCTATCATGGTGGGCAACCATGTTGCCAATATTGGAAGGAAATCAGCCGACATTTGTTCTTCACTTGTAAGACACATAGCTATCTGCACATTCCGCTCCCTTCCTCACTCACTCTTATTTTCTCTTGCTTACTCCGCTAGAGCTACCGCTGCCTCCCACAGGCAAAATTTTATTTTGCTTCTCTGTCGATCTTATAGTTTCTTGGGATTATAATATTCAATTTTGAATTCTCTCTTACTTCTCGCGATGTTTCACGATTTTCGCCTCTTTTCTTTATCCATTTTGTCCATTTTTATAATTTTATTCTTCATCATAATTCTCATCATTTTGTTAACCATCTTTATCTTTCATTTATTTCAAGTTTTTTTTCCAACATTCTCTTCTGTTTTTGCCTTCATATTTTTTTGTTCTGCATGTTTTTTTTTAATTTCTATTTTCACTGTCTTTCATTACTTGTACTTTTCTCCTTTTATCGTTTGTAATTTCTACATTTATTTTTTTTTATACGTTCCTACTTTCTTCCTTTCATATTTCGTTGGTTCTTCATCTCTTTCTTTCATAAGCCCCATCAGTAGGGGTTACATTACGCTGACTGTATCCGCTGCAGAGAGGTAAACCTCTCCAAAAAGTCAATTTTTGGTATGGCACTAAACAGCATCTACTGATGAGGCTCCAGCTCCTGTGATCTTGGGAGTGTAATGTACCTCTTCATTTTCATTACTCCCAGGTTCACTCAGTAAATGTAAGGGTCACATCTATGGGTCAAATATATAAAAAGGAATAAAACTAAAAAAACATGAGTAAAAACAAACAAACAAAAAACAACGAATAAACGTAAATTTGAATGTAGAAGGAACACAATTCTCTAACTCCTTAGCATAAAATAACTCTTGAGGGTTTCACATGGCATTTGAATAAATCAATCGCTCTACTATTATATCTTAAAAGAGAAGGAATAGACGGTTGAATATACTCCCATCATTAAAATACCTGCGGTTCTGGGAGTATTGGTATCACATTTATTATCTATTTGTAGAAATTATTATCTGATTTGGACATGGCCGTACTCAAGCTTAAAAAAAAAGCTAAGTTGACTGGTGCTGGAGAATACAACGACTTAATCTCTGCAGATGGGTAAGACCTTCCCTCTAGTGTCATGGATATGTTACTAAACAATCTGATGGGGAGGTTTGCCCCTTCATTGCTATCGCTCGCACACTCACTCTGACTGGAGTGGTTTGCACCTGATTGGGTCCCATCTATGGGTCAAATAGAACTGTTTGACATGTAAACTGAGTGCAAACGAATGACTTATGCTAAATTCAAATATTTGAAATTGAACTGTTTTTTAAATTAAACTGTGTGTAAACAAATAATTGATGTTTTATTGAATTGTTAGTTATAGGTTGCAATAATTGAAACCATTACACCGTGTGCAAAAACATAAGCTTGGCTTCGTTTAAAATTGTGATCAAAGAAATGTATCCATAGATTATATATATTTAATCCTTAAAGATCTGTTAACATTAAATAACCTACCATGCTTGATATGCCATAAAACCAAACCGAATCAAACTAAGTCAATCAAACAAAAAAAAAAAAATGCAAATGAAATTCAACAAAGGTTTAGACTTTTTAAAGAAAGGCATAGCAAAAGTAGGAGAAAGTGGTGACCATGCTAGAATTCCCACGATTGTTACACAACTAAAAGAATATATGAGAGTCTTTAACTATCTCAAGTGTATAGAGTACCTCTTCATTGCCATTCCAGGTCCACTCTAACCCGGAGTGGCAGTGTCTGTTAGAGTCTCATCAAATAGATGGATTTACAATTTGTTTGTAGTCGATGGGACCTCTTGGAAAAATAATCTTAAATAACAGCTGCGCAAAAAATATAAATATGAACGGAATTCCCTATCCTCTTGGCATAAAATAGCACTAAACGGGTTGACATGACGTTAAAATAGATAAATCAATCTTTCTTTCTTTTTTCTGTTTTTATATCATTTGTCATGTGATCTCTTTTTTCAACTTCATTTTATTGATAGATAGATAGATGGATAGATAGATGTAAGTAAAGTAAAGTTGGCGACCGTAGTTAAGGGTTTACCCGAAGGCTCCCTTTACGATAGCTACTACACCAATGTGTAAGGGAGAGCACTACACCTTTCTCTGGGTTGCTCCATTTTACCCTTGATCCTTACCTTATAATATTGAGTGTTAAGCAAGGTTGTATCAAGTACCATTTTTTGAGTCTTTTGTTTAACTGATTGGTTTGGGATTGAACCTAGGTCTCCCAGGCTACTGGTGAACACTCTAACCATTATGCTAATGTCCGGTTTACTAGATTGATATAATTTCATTTATTTCCGTCTGATCTTGTTTGTAACAATCTTGTGTCCATAAAAGAATTATTATTGTTATTTCTTTGATAATGCGGACTATTGATCTCATCTTTATTGTACTACTCACAACGTATCGGCCGATATATCTTCGGCCTTATACAGGTGTTTTATTTCGAAATCGGGAGTCCGCACAAAATTTCGAACTGAATCCTTTCCTTGATACAACAGGGCTAGACTTTTCCAATTCTGTAAACCATGATCGGGTAAAAGTGTCAAGTTATAGTAAGTATTTTTACCTATACTTACCTGTTGTTGGGATCGAACCGGCAACCTCCAGATCATTTCACAGCAAATATGAAGTCAATAATCCAAATATTCTAATCAATAACAAATACCATGCTATCTCAGAAACATTTTTTTCTCAAAATTTATAGATTTATGAATAAAAAGAGAATTTATTTGAGTTGTATTCTGGTATGAACGTGTGCCTCTCAAGAATTTTAAGCAAAAGAATATGCATAGTAAATGCACAGTGTTATATATCAAATAAAACAGGAATTACTTTCAAATTTCAGAAGCAATTACCATTACCTGAGCTATATATATATATATATATATATATATATATAATTGAAAGATATTATTGCAGAGCAAGTATAAAATCGAAGAATTGTATGATTTTGAACACTATAATCAGTTACTAAAGGCTGTATGTAATGGGCAAAATCATGAACCTAATTCATTGACATGCCGGAGCTGGTCGACTAAAAAGAACGTACCTATAACAGTTCTGCTGACGCGGGTTGCAGTTTAGAGTACTTGCCGGGAGCAATGTACGATAGGCTAAGATGGAGAAAGAGAGCCAGGGAAATTAGCTGGGTGACTTGTTTATGATTATTCATACATATATATATATATGTATATTATATTATATTCTTGGTACAAATAAATAGCGAAATCATTGGTAAGGGGGAGACTATTTTAAAATAATAAAACAGCGAGGGCCCTTTCGTCCGGCACTTTTCAGGCTTAGTCACCGGAAATAATATTTAAAAACGGGGTGTAAGGTAATTAACTGGAATGAAGGAACAAGGTGGAGAAAAAATATTCAAGTCACACCAGTCTCTAACGCTTCCCCAAATATATCTAAGATGTAACTGCTTAACTGTCTACATAGAGGAGGGCGATTTATCGTGATATATGTATAGTAAATGCACAGTGTTATATATCAAATATATATATATATATATATATATATATATATATGTGTGTGTGTGTGTGTGTGTGTATGTGTGTGTGTGTGTGTGTGTGTGTGTGTGTGTGTGTGTGTGTGCTTGGTTATATATATATATATATATATTATTTATTCTTTTTATTTATATGTAGAACGTCGCGATCACGATTATATGTAGAACGTCGCGATCACGGAGGCGGCTTGGCTCTTTCAGAGTCAAGCCGGGGTTACTGTCGGAGCTGATATGATGCAGAAATAACCCGAAATCGGCAATGAAGACAGCGCATCACTGAAGACCTCCCTGATGCATCTAAGATGTATGATTGAAATATGTATTTATTTGGTTAACGTAGAGACTGGGTCAGCGGTGCTTGACAACGGTCAATATATCGCCTATTCATTCAACAGAACAAGTCTTGGTTTCATAAACATATACATGTATTTGTAAGCGTGTATATGTCTGTGTAAGCATTTTGTTTTTATTAATTCATCATAGAATACCTGAAGTCCAGCTGGGATACAAACACAAGACAAAGTAAAAACCCTATGAAATCAAATATAAATATCATGGTATATACATATACGTACGTGTATTTCTCTTCTGCTTGTATTTCTCTCTGTGTGTATGAGTGTGTGTGTATATGTAACTATGTGTATGTATGTGTGAATCTGTGTGAGTGAGTATATATGTTTGTGCCTGTAAGTGCGTGATTCTATCTTTATCTCTATACGATACAAATATTGATTGCTATTTTATAACGGAATGTATTTTCCAACGGCATTTTCGACGTTGCTTCTTCTATCACATGTCTACAGTAAATACACCTTTCCTGTTTTTCCTACATCCAGGGACTACCCTTACGCACGATTCGACACATGTCTTCCTTATCGTTTCTTATTCTGTAACTCGTCCGATCGTGCTAAGCAATTTTGACTCTTACTGACAATTTTAATCAAAGGTGATTTCTAGCTAAGTCCTCCAAAGCAAGCACTCGGCCTTGTTCATGCCAAAATTTATCTGTCAATGCAAATGCAAGTAGGTATACGTGCTGCAGCTTTAAAAAATTCTCGTCGACGTGGAGACTCTTCAGCTCTCTGAGCTGCCGATGCCAATCAAAAGGTAGCAAAGCGAAATTAATTTTAAAATAAAGTGCACAAATTCTTATAACGACTCGGAAAAATAACCTCATTCACACAGGCGTATAAACGAAAAGACACCTGCACACATATACGTTGTTGATCTGATGTCTCATAAAACCAAGTGGAAATGGTTCCAATTAGTGGCTGTATCGGAACTAATGTATAACTGCACCATCTATACTTTAACGAAACGCTTAGAGAAAAAGCCAGATGAGAAGTACTCAAAAGGCTTTGTAGAAATCTTGGAAGCAACTCCTCACCAAGCAGCAGCTATACGACCACTCATTCGTTAAACTATCTAAGAGCATTAAGACATTCTGGGAAAATACTTGTAAAGTTAGGACGAACGCCAGAGTGACCTTCCTTTGTGGACTCCAACACATGGACAAACCTGTATTGTCTGAAGAGAAAATACTTTCAAACATCAGTGCTACGTGGACACTGGGTTCAGTCTAAAGGACTAGCAAGAGGCAATAGATGATTGGGATTATTGGCCAGAGAGAGAGAGAGAGAGAGAGAGAGAGAGAGAGAGTTGGTTGGTTGGTTGGGTTTTATTGCATATCGACCTTTGTAGATTATTCAACGCCAAATCTATTTTTATGTAAATATTCGATTCTATCTTAAACAATTCAGTTTAACTTAAGTACGCAGTTTCGATGTCATAACAGTTATATTCAAGCAGTTCAGTTTAGCATAAGTACACAGTTTAATAGTCAAAAACATTTCTATTTGAAGATATTCAGTTTAATCAAACCGTTCTAATTCAAACAAATCAGTTCAGCATAAGTGCAAAGTTTAGTTCTATTTAAATCCATTTTATACAAATAATCAGTTCTATTCCAATCAATTCAGTTTAGCATAAGTAAACCATTTAATTATTAAAAATATTTCTATTTCAAGCTATTCAGTTTAGTCAACCAGTTTAGATTAACATAAGTATGCCGTTTAGTTCTATTTGACCCATAGATAGGGCCCTATCAGGTTCTACCATTCCGGGTCAGAGAGGAGTTGGGAGTAATGGTAATCAAGAGGTGCTCTGCATTCCCCAAAGCCCCAGCATGACTGGACCCTCGCCATCAAATTGTTTAGTGTTATAAACAGGACATTCGCTGGTGGGGGGCTTACCCTAAGCAGAGGTGCAGTTGGTGAATCCTACCGTCACAGCCGACTGGGCAAGAGAGAGAGAGAGAGAGAGGGAGTGAGAGAAAGGGAGAGAGAGAGAGTGAAAGAGAGAGACAGACAGAAAGACAGACAGACAGACGGGACTGCGTGCTATCACTGCGACTTTTTGATGATAATGATGAGGAAGAGGAGGATGAATATTTGATTTTGAATAATATAAGAATGCAACTTACTTTAAACCTGTCGTTAAGATGGTTCACATTGAAGTATCCGGCCTGTAATGGTTATTGAAGAAGAAAATAGACACGGCGACCCAAGTAGAGATTCTAGACGAGGTTGTTTGTATTTCACATAGCGCAAATACCCTTGGGAAGTTATGATTTCAACTATTCCCATCCCACGTATAGGTAAATTGTAGGGCAGACTCGGCTTTTTAACCTTTATATGGAAGCGGCTTAATTCAAGAAAAAAATTGAATTCTAACCTATTCTTTAACTTCTGCTTAAAAATTGATCCTTTTTTTAGCATCCAGTTTGTGTGGTTTAATTAGTTCGATTTCTAACATAAAGGTTCAACGAATTCTATTTTTAACTATTCAGTTTAGCATATCATTTGTTTGCTCACATTTTAAATGTCAAACAGTTCTTTTTGACAAATAGATAGGACTCCGGGCCAGAGTAGACGAGATACCGATCGCAATTAAGGGGTACACCGCCTACCCCAAATATCCAGCAATACTGTAGCATTGTCATCAGATTGTTTAATATCATATCCAGGACACTCGTTGAGGAGAGGAAGCCCCAATGAAGAGATGCAGCCGGTGTATTCTACAGCGGCAGCCGACTGGGCCGACTAGACCTTGAGTTTATTTACAATAAGATTTTGCAGACTATAGAGTGAAAATAAAGCAAAACGAAAGACAAGTGCTTGGATCTAACAAAGAAGTTGAAGAAGTTGCATAACTTGAAAGTAAGGGTGATACTACTCTAATTTGTACTTAAAACGTACCTCAAAACCTCGTAAAGAGACTGGGGGAAGAAGGGATCTAAGAAAGAATCTACAACATCCAGACAATAAAACTGCTAAAATCATCTAAAACCTGCTAAGTACGCAGGGTGCAGTAAAACTGTCCACCCGAATGAGGCAATTGTTCCCCTTGTTCTTCTTTATTTACGTTGCGGCCATTCCCATCCAAATTTGTGGGATGTAATTTGTGTGTAATGTAAATAATGTGTGATGTAATTAGTGATCAAAAATTAATTCTAAAAATGAAACTTATTTACTAAAAGAATTTTTTATATCACTTCGGTCTCGAAAATGTTCTTAAAAGCCTAACGTATTTCCATAAAAAAAAGTTATCGAAAAAAAAATTAACGAACATTAGAATTAAAACAGTCATCAATTCTTCAATGACAATTAGAAATTGAACCTAATATTAAAATAGCAATATTGTATTGAATCCAGGTCTGGATTATTATAGAAAAATTATGCGTGAAAATACTCATAGTCTTAAAAAAAGAATTTATGAACACATTAGCAATTTGAAAAAGGAAACATAGATAACTATTTGTTCAGACATAATTTAGAAAATAATTCTTTTATACGTAATAAAAATCTATGTAAAATTGTTGAGTCTTGTATCATTTAAAACTTAAAAACTATCTAACCAAAACCTGACTTTTTCAATTTGTCTCCTTATTTCGAAACGTCATTGCTGAAATGTTATAAAATACCTCAATTTGAATAATTTGCTTTCATGGCTCAGATAAACTGATTGTTTGATGAAATGGATTGGCAATGAAAGAAAGGAATAGGATATCTTTGACAGAGACGAACGTATGTTTTATGGACTGTTTAAAAATTGGTAGATATACATAAAATAACATAAATACGAGCACGTACATACACATATACACATTCATATATATATGTATATATATATATATATACATAGAGAGAGAGAGAGAGAGAGAGAGTGAGACAGACAGACAGACAGACAGGCTGAGACGGAGATAGATAGATAGATAGATAGATAGATAGATAGATAGATAGATAGGTTTGGTTTGTTTGGTTTTATGGTATATCAACCTTTGTAGGTTATTTAACGCCAAATCCATTTTTATGTAAATAATCTGTTCTATTGAAAACAGTTCAGTTTAGCATAAGTACACAGTTTAATTGTCAAAAACATTTCAATTTCAAACTATTTAAGTAGTTATATGTAATAATTTAGTTAAGTGTAAATACACTTTTAATTTCGAAAAACAGTTCTATTTGAAATAATTCAGTTAAGCATAAGCACGCAGTTTAAATGTAAGAACGGTTTAATTGTCAAAAACGTTTCCATTTCAAGCAATTCAGTTCACTCAATTCATTTTAGCATAAGTATGATGTTAGTTCTATTTAACCCATAGATAGGGCCAGAGTTGATCTGGGAGTGATGGCAATGAAGGGGTACTCCGCATTCCCCAAAGCTCCAGCACTGCTGGAACCTCACCATCAGATTATTTAGTGTCATATCCAGAACACTCGTTAGGGGCATCTTACCCCTCTGCAGAGATGTATTCTACAGCCCCAGCCGACTGGGCAAAGATAGATAGATAGATAGATAGATAGATAGATAGATAGATAGATAGATAGATAGATAGATATGATATGATATGATATGATTTCTAAAAGAAAATACGCTGCATTTTGGAAAAAAAAATCAACACTTATCACATCCCATAAATTTGAAACAGGTCACCACCAATAGGAATAGAATCATTAAAAAACATTCTCATCTCTTTTCGTTTCGTTAAAAAAAATTCATACACCCTAATGAAGGTTTACAGACCGAAACATTTAACTTTGGCAAATAAATCAAACTGTAAATGAAATCCTCTTTTGAAGACCTTGTATTTTTTCCTATTTGAACATTTTCAAGCGCACAGATATATAGGAAGGCAGACCGACAAACATATGTGTGTGTATGTGGGTGTAAGAGAGAGAGAAAGAGAAAGAGAGAGAGAGAGAGAGAGAGAGAGAGTATGCGTACATTTCTATCCGTCTGTGTGTGTCTGTGTCTCTTAGTGAATGTATTTGTCATTTGCAATGACTTTAACATTCACTTCCAAGTGAAATCACACAATACTCTGTTAATCAAATTTGTGCGCTTTTATTCGATTATGAAGTTTAGAGTATTTGTCCGTCATTGAAATGTCTCTGTATGGGGTATTAATTTAGATTGAAAAGGAAATCCGGTTGGTCAATATCCATCTGTGAATTGTCCGGCTTGAATATCTTACATGGAGCGACGTAAGAACGTGTTCTCAACCAGAGTTATGTCTACATCCGAGGTAAAGCGGAATTTAGCGTTGAGCATTTTCCTTGTTTGTAAGTCGACATTATGTCTCGTGTGTTAGATCTGAATGTGTTTCTTTATTAGCAGAAGTTGAGTGTTTAATAGATTTTTCTGGTTCTAGTTTCTTTGTTTAATGGAATTCAATTGATAAGGGAGTTAATACCTTTTGCCAAGGGTATTAGTCCAAATGTGAATTTAATAGCACGACTGGAGTTTGAACTAGCTTACTACGGTGTCGCAGTCCAGCACTTTAGCCATGACACCTAGGGGAGCCTCTCAATAGATTTTTCATTCTGTGTTTTATAGTATTTATTCATTTTAATTTACCAGGATACTGAAGTTAGCGTATTTGGCAGCATACAAGGCGCACTTTTTTTACAAGAAATATCTTTTAAAATTCCTTTGTATCTTAAATGCCATAAGTAGGTTTAATATTTGTGATAGTTGGCTAAAATTAGGTACCTGATAATTCCTTTCAGCTTAGGCTTAGACTAACTTTCATATACCCACTGCCATTATTTAAAAGGCTATTATTCAGATTAAAACCGTTATTATTGATACAATTCATTATATTAATTTCATCACGTTTAATATTAATACTTTGTTTCACTAAAATTATACGAAATAAATTCAGAATATAAATTTGTAAAAGATATTTTTTCAACACTATCTTGCGATAATATCCGCTTGCATTATCATAAATACAATAAGCGTTTTTATATCCAATTTTTCCACAAACACATAGGTACAGGTGACGTAATGTTTTGCAAAGTAAACTAGTAAACCTTCATGAGTGAATTCGTCTCTCAATCGGTGCCCCATTCACTCGGCCTTGTTCCACATCTACGCAAAAAGCTTTTAAAAATTGCTATTCTACTAAGACGTTTGCAAGACACATGTTACGCAGATCATATGAAGGAAAATTTTTGATTGGATTTCATTATATTTTTCTTGATTTGATTTGATGAAATTGCGTTGCGTCTCTTACACCACTGCGCCTTTTAGGCCGTCAAATACGGTAATTTATTAATTCATTTTCGTCAAAAAGAAATTTAACTCAACAAATCCTTTAATATTTTTTTAACTAATCACTTGGTTTTACTGCCGATAAAATATTTGATGACTGAAATTTATTTTTATAAATATCGTAAATCCTTTTATGGAATTCTTGGTGGTTGGGAAATGATTTAGTCGAGTTCCTTCTCTCAATTTGGAAACGTCTTTGTTTTTACTAAAACATGCTTATCCGTACAAATTACATATTTTTCAATACGTTTGCTGCCGTTTTTAATAGCTTTGACATAAATATTTTTTCAAGATTAAAATGCTTTTTGCTTTAAACAAAATCCGAATATTAGAGTGTTTACATTTGAAATAAACAATTATGACAAAACATTAAAAGATTGATAAATAAATAATTGTTACTCAAAAAGATAATTTCCCAATCGTCTGGGGCTGTAGAATATCCCGACTGCATCTCTGCTGAGGGGTAAAACCTCCCAACGAGTGTCCTAGATACGAGACTAAAAATCTGATGGTGGGGTTCCAGTAATGCTGGAGCTTTGGGGAATGTGGAGTGCACCTTCATTGCCATCGTTCCAGTCTGACCCAGACAAGTAACACTTGATCGAGTCCTATCTATGGGTCAAATAGAACTAAACTGCTTACTTACGTTAAACTGAATTGCTTGAAATAAAACTGTTTGGAAATTTAAACTGGGTACTCATGATTAACTGAATTGCTCGAAATAGAACTGTTTTGACATTTAGACAGCGTATTTATGTTAAACAGAATTGCTTGAAATTGAACAGTTTTAACATTTAAACTGCATACTTATGTTAAAGTGAATGATTTGAACACAAAAACTATTCAAACTGAAGCTTGAAAAAAATTTTTTTTTTTACGATTAAAATGTGTATTTATGCTAAACTGAATTGCTTGAAATAGAACTGTTTATTCGTATAAAAGAGGATTTGGCTTTAGAAAACCTACGAAGGTTGATATGCCATAAAACCCAAACAAACAATTTAAAATACCCTTATTCATTGAATAAACCTCGTAAACATGGTTTGTTTTTTTATTTTTTAGTTTATGACACATCAACCTTCATGGGTTATTTAATGCTTGAAGTATGATTCTAGAAGAACAATAGTAATCATTTTTAACACGCAGATGGGTAGATTGTTGGTTTAATATCTTTATATCTTTCCCAAGGTTAATTTTTCGCAAGTGAAAGTAATAACGTCACTAAAGTTTGAACTCCTTTACTTTCTTATATATATATATATATATATATATATATATATATATATATATATATATATATATATTTACTAATCTAATATCTACCAGCATTCACGGTACCAGAAAAAAAGAAAAAAAAACGCCAGGAACAAGAGATAAAATATCTCGAATCACTGCTCGGGGGAAAACTATTATAGGACAAAAAGAAAGAAAAGGCCAACCCCGTCACACCCCTTGAAAAAAATCAAGAGATATGTAGTCAGTTGGTCAAAAGAAAACTAAAACCTTCCGTGAACCCTGCAATGCTGCAATTACAAGAGTGCTCAACACGAGTGGAGCCAATTATAAAATTAACTTGAATCGCGAGTCGGAAATCTCCTACTAAAGTTTCACCTTAACGGATCATCAGGAAGTCTAACGCCGACTAATGCTGAAGGAGAAATCGCCGTTTTTATATTCACCAAAAACCCACCTAGCTTAAAATTTAAATAACAAAAGAAACAAATAAATAAATAAATAATAAAAAGATGAACATTTTGTATAAAAGTAAGGTTTTTTGTTCATTTTGTTCATTATAGCTGTAAAAGTTTATTTTGGGAGACCATAAAAAGGTAGCATTTGCTTCATCTTTCCTCTGTTTATGGAATCAAATGCTTAGAAGAAATCTGTTAGCAATAATTTTGCAACTCGGCTTTTTGCCGGAACTCCTTCAATTATTCAGTGGATTATTTGATTCTGTGATGTTATTGATGGATTTCTCCGAAAATTGTTCTGATTCTGTCAAAGAACTATTTTAATTGATAGTGTTATACGATTGTGTTGCAGAGCATTTTAGACCTTGGCTGCTATTGAAGTAAGAGATATGCCTCTGTAGGTCTTGCTGATTCCAAGGTCATCTTTCTTAGGAAACATAAAGATGCAGCAGCCTCTTCATTCCTCTATTGTGTTCTGTTTATTTACAGTGTTGAAAAAGCGAATCACTAAATTTCTTTGTCTTCTATACCTCTCAACCTATTTCGTTGAGGCTTAGAGCTTTTCCATTTTTTTTTTCAAGAACTTCGTTGAGTTCTTTTTAATTTCGACGTTCAGGCAAACTAGTTGAAATTCCAATCGATCCATTGTCTTCACTTTTAGACTAATAGCCTTGAGAATATATGATCCCTCTTATTCATCCAGCAATGGTTTAAATTGCAACTAATACTGACCTCCAATAACGATGGCTTTGGCATTAAATAGGCCATGAAGTTTGATATTATTATCAAATAAAGAAGCTGAATCCTCTCCCTATAATTAGTTTCTGATCATTTCTTTTTTTAAGTGTTATTGCCAGAAAGTTCTTTTACGTTAGTAAGATTTTGAAGATGTTATGTCGTAAATCATCCTATCGTTGAAACATATTTAGACCTTTCCTACTTTTACACTTCTTAAGACTGAGCTTTATCAAGACTTGAACACTGATTTTTCCTTAGAATGCACAACCCAGACAGTCGGGACTATAGAATACACTGATTGCATCTTTGTAGAGCGGTAAGACTTCCCCAACAAGTATCCTGGATATGACACAAGACAATCATTGGTGAAGCTCTTGTAATGCTAGGGCTTTGAGGAATGCCGATTACCCGTTCATTGCCATCGCTTCTAGGTCCATTCTGACCCAAAAAAGAGGAACCTGATAGGGTCCCATCAATGGGTTAAGTAGCACAGCTTGATATTTGAATCATCCAAGTAAATGAATTTATAGAAATATACCTGTTTCCTCATTCAAATGTGTGTAAATAAATGACTGATGTTTAATTGAGTTGTTATTTATACATACTTGGAACCATTTAACTTTATTGACTAATGATGAATATATAAAAATAGAACTGTTTGATCATTTAACTGTATGTATCAACAAAATGTGTTTACAAATCCTATATCTAATATATATGTCAAAACAGGAGTTGACATATAATAACCAACAAGGTTAGATATGTCATAAACCCAAAACAATCCAAACCAAATATAAATATTTTAAAGCTTTCATAAACAAAGATGTAGCTTGTTACTATTATAAGCCTGTCTATTATTTTCTTATTTAACCTATGTAATTGTATTATACAATATTATGTAGGCTGCTTGTTTCGGAAGGTCTGCAAAGCGCGCGTGTCTCCCTTGAGTTGACTGGCGTCATTTCTTTTTGGTGCAAAAATTAAACTTTCGGGGAAACAAGGAGTTATAGGATTTTTAAAATGTAATTTTTTATTTTTTATTTTATTAATTTATTTTTGTTTAATTTAAACTAACCTTATTTCTTGATCCCAACGCTTCCAATGAAAAAGAAATAGTCATCTCAGTTTTCATCTGATCGTTTCCTTTAACTAAATGTCAGGTTAGTTTTCGATTGTATGTGTTCTGAGAAAACGAAAATGGTAGTCATAGATTTTATTCTATTTTTAGACTTCCTTACTTTAAAATTATGGATGTTTTTATTGAGTGGAGTACAACAGAAAAAAAAAATTACCTTTCCAATAACATTTACCTACCTTTGTTTTATTGGTGTTCCTCCTGTTTTTTCCATTCTTTTAAAATGTTTATTTTTTAGCGTTTTCAGTGCTTTTTGATATTACCTACCGTCTTCTTTGTCTTTCATTTTTTTTTTTTTTACCTCTTTCCACAAAATCCTTTCTGAATTCCTCTGTTCTTTGTTACTAATTCTTTTTTATAGTTAATATCTTCTCCTTTCACCGAACACTAGCATTTCTTTCTTCTTTCTCCTCTGTGATCAGTTTTAAGTCATTACACTTTTGGTGCTCTCCTTTAGAAGTTGGCGAAAAGAATTATTATGTTTTGGGAGAGATAACGATTATTCCAGCTTCGGTTTTTTCTTTATTAGATCGCAAAAAAAAAAAAGCGCGCGTTCGGTTTAAGAGATTGTTGAGAACCTGCGGAATGTTGTTCGTGTGGTATTCCTAACTTTCCCAGCGAGTCCGTTCTTACCGTCAAATCTGCGCTATACCCTCCCAAGACCTGACACCAGATTCAACCCCCAAACCTTTCAACCATTTAAAAGCCATTGTCAGAAAGAAAGAAACGTACCACCCACCCCGACCATTTATCCTTTTATCTGTTAGGAACACATCCTGCCAAACGTAGAAGCATTAACAAGAAAAAGAAAGGAAAAGATAGAAAATTGCCAGTCATAAAAGTTTTAAAGGAAGGAGAGAAACTGTGGGTAAAAAAAAATGGAAGAAAGAAATAAGCTGTCATAGGGGGGAAAGACAAAAAGATTTTTTGAGCAAAATAAAGAAGAAGGGTCAGGGATATCCGTGCTGCCAGCACGATATGATGATGATGATATATATATATATATATATATATATATATATATATATATATTGGTTTGTGCATGTGTCTGTGAGTGTGTAATTATGTCACCCACACCCACACCCACACGCACACACACACACACACACACACATACACATATACACACACACACATATATATATATATATACGATGTGTGTATGTATGTATGCATGTATGAATAACATCCTGACATATATGTATAGACACAGACAGATAGATAGATAGATAGATAGATAGATAGATAGATATGCTGATGTATGTATGCATATCAATCTATCTATATACATATATTTTTTTCTAAGTATATGCATAATTATATAGATATATATATGTGTTTGTGTGTGTGTGTGTGTTTGTGTGTGTGTGTTTGTGTGTGTGTATGTGGATAGATAGATAGATAGATAGATTGCAAATAAACGTGCTTAACCTTCTAATCTCTAGTTATTTAGTAAAGTTATTTCATTCTTTTCGTCATTATTAAAACATCAAAAGAAGGAAAGTAACATATTGAATACGGTAAAAATAATAAACGGGAAATGAAAGTAAAAAAGAAAGAAAGAAAAAAGTAAAAAGAAAGAAAGAAAACCAAATTAAAATAAAGATGATGCAAAAAGAAAGAAACAAAGAAACAAAGAAACAAAGAAAGAAACAAATAAACAAAGAAAGGTAAATAGGTAAGGAAACAGAAAGAAGAAAAAAAAGAAAATTAGAGTAAGATGCTACAGAGAGATAGAAAGAAAGAAAAAGTTATACAAAATTGAAAAAATAGGAAAGAAAGAAATATCGAAAAAAAAAAAAATAAAAGAAAGCAATTATAAAAAAAGAATAAAAAGAAATATCTCCAAAAGGAAAGAAATACAAAAATGAAGAAAAGAGATAGATAGATAGATAGATAGATAGAAAATATGTTACCGAATTAGAATAAAACTTATATCAAAGAAAGAAAGAAAGAAAGAAAGAAAGAGCAATGAAATAAGAAAAACAACGAGATATGTCAAAAATAATTAAATGAATGAATAATAATATTATATGTGAAGCAAGGATTAAAAAATAAGGAAGGAATGAATGAGAAGAAAGTGCATCTAACAATACCGAACAGCAAAAAGAAATGAAGAAAAAAATTATAAGTTTAAAAAGAAACAATTAAGACTGGCCTTCAAAACATAAAAACAAATAAAATTAGGGAAATAGATTGATATAAGGTATAAATAAGGATATTAAATAAATGAATAAGAAAAGGTCTGACAACAAATCACAAAGAAAAAAATGGAAAATGAAAGAATATTTGATCATATTTTTAACTCCCAAAGATTCAAATGTTAGAAAAAAAACTCTCAATAAACTGAAGGCAACGAATGGAACGAAGAGAAAAAAAGGGTGAGATGGTGGTAAAAGACAAATTTAAAAAATGAATTTTGAGAAGAAAAACTGAAGTAAATACTTGAAAAAAAAATGAAGAGACTTAGAAAAAATATATTCCGAACCTTATGCAAGAAAACGCAGTGATAAAGAGGATAGTGTCGTCTATGAGCATGATACTTTCTTAACGATATAACCATTCAAAGGGAATAGGGGAAAAAAAGAAGACAAAATGAAGCAAACAAATGAAAGAAAAGAATAAACTGAAAAAGAAAAATGAAAAAAAGGAATATCATAAAAGTAGACGAAGAAAAAGGAAGAATGAATGAGCGATAAATAAAAACAATATGATTATTTAAATTGGGAAGAAGACAATTGAAGAAGGTTAACAAAGAGAAGAAGAAGGAAAGAAAAGAAGGATAGAGAAAGATCGAAGAAAATATTAGTTAAGCGAAGGAGAACGTAAAGGAGAAATAAGTACTGGAGAGGGGGAAGTTTAGAAGAAGAAGAAGAAGAAGAAGAAGAAGAAGAAGAAGAAGAAGAAGAAGAAGAAGAAGAAGAAGAAGAAGAAGAAGAAAACGATCAAGGAGAAAAGAAGATTAATAGACAAAACGAGAAAGAGAAAGACTATCAGAAAAAAAAAAACACCCTAAACTACTAATTGAATATAGAACTACAAAGAAATTAATAAAAAAACGATAGAGATGAAAAGGAAAGCAACAGCTACAGGATACTTAATAAAAAAAAAAGTATGTAAGCATTGAAAGAGAACGGAAAAAAAGAAGAAAATCAGCGGAAAAAGAAATGTTATGGCAGAGGTGAGGGCAGGAGGGTATAACGAGCGACGCGAAAATGGTACAGCAACAGTCTGTAAGTTTCATTACCTCGTGAAACTAATTTTCTTTGTGCTTTGGTAATCACTAATATATCCTACCAACACCTACCCAGCTTCTCTGCTGGCTTCGATCGAATTCGCAGAACGTCAGGCGAATCTATTTTGGATAAACTACACCAATCCCGACCCCTCCTCCCGCAGCGCAGCTGACTCCTCCACCTACTCCCTCGCCGTTGAAAACGACCTATTTAAATATCCATCTGAAACATTTGGTGCGGTAATTTAACGTTAGACGATATGTTCCGCTGGAGGACGTATTTCAGTAATTATGGCAGCGTTCTCGGGTCAACCAGGTTTCTTTGTCACTGGTCGCGTTACTTGTTGTCTCGCCTCATCTCGTTCACCGGGAAAAATAATGTCGAACTCAAGAGAAATTCAGAATAAAGTGGTGGGCAGCTCTTTTCTTTTTTTTATTCTATGACTAAACATTCAATAAGAAAGCAATCATTTTTATTATATGTTTTTTCCTTTATGCACCCAACTTTTACACGAAATATAACAAAATATTCAATAATATCAATATTCGAAAAGCTAAATCTAAATTTTGCTCCTGGAGGCTTTAATATTCAATTGTATAAATTATATACGTATAACATAACTAGTAAAACTCATCTCTCTCTCTCTCTCTCTCTCTCTCTCTCTATATATATATATATATATATATATATATATATATATATATATATATATATATGTATGTGTGTGTGTGGGTGTGTGTGTATATTTGCTGATACACACGCACACACACACACACACACGTATATATATATATATATTATTTATACAATTATTATATATATATATTAAAAGGATATGTATATAAGTATAGATTAGTTTATATATTAGCACACACACACACACACACACACACACATATATATATATATTCTAAAAGAAATATATCCTATGAGGGTTGAATATTCAAAGTTATAAATCAAACACGACCACTTACACACACACACACACACATCTCTCTCTCTCTCTCTCTCTCTCTCTCTCACACACACACACACACACACACACTCTCTCTCTGAATTCACATCTCTTTCTCGGTATCTCTCTCTTTCCCTCCCTCTTTCCGCCCTCTCTATCTCTCTCTCTCTCTCTATCTATCTATCTATAATTTGGATATAATAAATACACATACAAATGCACAAACACACACACAAAAGCACACAACTACACACACATGTGAAGACGTGGTTGGTTGGTTGTTTGGGTTTATGGCATATCAACCTTTTTAGGTTATTCAATGCCAAATCCATTTTTACACAAATGATTAGTTCTTTTTCAGACAATTCAGTTTGGCATTGAAAAGCATTTTTATTTCAAAAAATTCAATTTAGCATAAGTACGCAATTTAAATTTAAGTACACAGTTTAATTGTCAAAATCATTTCTATTTCAAGTTATTCAGTTTAGTCAAATTATTCTCATGCAAATAATTCAATTTAGCATACAAAAACATTAAATTGTAACATAAGTACGCATTTTAAATATCAAAACAGTTCTATTTAAAGTAATTTAGCTGAGCATTAGTACGTAGTTTAGTTCTATTTGGCCCATAGATGGGACTCTTATTTGGTGCTACCACTCTAGGCCAAAGTGGACCTGGGAGCGATGGCAATGAAGGTTTGCTCCGCACTCCCCAAAGCTACAGTATCACTGGAACGATAACATCAGATGGTTTAGTGTCATATCAAGGAGACTCGTTGGGCGGGGGTTATTATCCCTCTGTAGACGTGCAGTTGGTGTATTCAACTGCTGCAGCCGATTGGGCAAGTGAGGACTTGGTAAAATCGCAGATAAGCGACATCTGACAAAAGCGTATAGAGACTTTGAATAAAATGAGTCATGCAAATTAAATAGAAAATGTTGAATTCGAAAAAAAATCAGGGGAGAAATGATGTGTCAAATGATTAAACTCGAAATGTTTCAGCTGCTGCTTAATTTGTCGTGCACTTTAATCATGTTCCATCTCAAAAAAATGTATTCCTTTGAATCTTCAAATCAACGAACAAGGGCTTTGTCTTTTAGCTATAAACTGACGGGCAAACACATAAAGAATACTGCCTATTTGTTAGTGCACACACGCACACGCACATACATACACACCTATATATATATATATATATGTATATATATATATATATATCATCATCATCTTCATCATGTCGTGCCGCCAGCACGGATATCCCTGACCCTCTCTCGCTACTTCTCCCTATCGTTCATCGCCTCTGGCAGGTCTTCAGGGCTACACCCCGTATCCTCAGATAGCTGCTGAATGTATGTTCGTGCTGGTCGTCCTGCTTTTGCTCGGCCATATGTGGGGGTCCATAGGAGTACATCACTTATGAGTTCGTCCCAGCTTCTCCAGCCATGTCCTGCATGTCTGGTTCGTCTAACTTGGATAGTTTTCGTGATGGGAAGCAGGTAGCCTTATAGTTGGCGCTTTGTGGGGTGTTGCCTCCAGGACTTGTTCAATATAGCTTGCAACTTTCTTGTGTAATTGTCATCAAGATTTTTCTCCAGCCGTTCCGTTAGCGTCCAAGTAGTGCATCCATATAGCAGTATCGATTCAAACGCTGATTGGAAGAAACTGCATTATATATATATATATATATATATATATATGTATATATATATATATATATATATATTCTAAATTTTTTTTAATAATATCTGGCCAGCGTCTAAAGACAGTGGGTGAGGATTATTTTTTTAATAGAATATATGAAGAATATCATATAAATCTATCCTGACTGAGAACCACTGAAACTCCGATCCCTATATAATTTCAAGGACAATAATAAGGATTTATTAAAAATCAATAACAATCAATTCAGTCATGGATATTACCGGGGCGGGGAAATTTTAAGATAGATGATGATCCAATGAATGTCGGATTTTAATCCAAAAATTAAGGCCTTTGACTCTAAAGTAGTTAATTCCCCTTGACCATTTTAGGGTCAATTAAAAGTAGTTGATAGCTACGATAAAAAAAAGTCTTTACCTTTATCTTATTTAACTATCTTGTTCGTAATTAAATTAAGAGGAATGTCTAGGATAACAGCGGCTGAGATAATTAACAGATG
>OY757927.1:69637928-69880428 GCA_963585895.1 Sepioteuthis lessoniana | reverse complement strand
AATGTTTCAATCGATAACAAATTTTGTCAGGTTAACAACGAAATAATTAACTTTTGATAGAAAAATATTCATTCGGAAAGCACTTTTTTATGGGCCAAACTAAATGTAATTATTCTGAGATGTGAAATAAAACATCTTTTTTCTTTTTTAACATAAAGCAAAATACGGATCTTTGATTTTACTTACGATTGAACCTTGGTAGCTTAAGGCAGATTGAGAACGGTTATTAATTTCCCTTAAGAGTAACCGGCATTTCGATTTTTTTTACATGATATTCAAAAGGTCGACATTCTCCCTATTCTTTTCACCTTCTATTTTTATCAAGCAGTCTCGGAAGCTTCTTCACATTAGCGAGTTGAGACAGTCAGAAAGACACATTAAAACTGAATCATCACGAATCTTCACACAATCAGCTTTTAAGCAGCTAAAAAAACATGCAACTTTGTTTTCTGGTTCAAAGTCAGTATCTGCAGGTGAAATAATCCATCATTTCTTTGTTTCTTTTTTTTTTTTTTTTGTTTTTCGTTTTTTCTTTATATATAAACATAAATAATTTTGGATAGATACCAGAAGATTCGGATGGACGACTTTCAAAACAACCTATGACTCGTAAACGAGATTCTCACCGTGGTTAACGAGATTTCAAGGCATGAAGGGTATTTAAAGCATTGGAAATGAAGCGATGAAGTCGCTGCTTGCTGAATAGCACAAGAGTCAACGACTGTAAAATAGATTTGACCACGGAATTTTACCCTTGTTTTCTTCATTTGGACATCGAGGTAACTAATTAAATAGAGTTAAGTTGATTCCTCTGACGGTAGAGACTTAATGGCACAATTACACAAGAATGCTGCGTGCAATCCTGAACAAGTCATGGCAGCAACACCCCACAAGACACCAACTGTACGGCCACCAACCCCCCTATCACGAAAACTATACAAGTTAGACGAACCAGACATGCAGGACACTGCTGGAGAAGCAGAGATGAACTCATAAGAGATGTACTCTTATGGATCCCCACACATGGCCGCGCAAAAGCAGGACGACCATCTCGAACGTACATTCAGCAGCTATGTTAGGATACGGGATGTTGTCCTGAAGACCTGCCTAGGGCGATGAACGATAGGGAGGAGTGGCGAGAGAGGGTCAGGGATACCCGTGCTACCAGCGCGATATGATGATGATGATGATGACTGCATATATATACTGTGTATGTATTTATCCAACCCTTTCGCACAAGCTGGATTAAAAAGAAGGTCCTTCTTATTAAAGCAGAGTTAGCCGATTTGAATTTAGACTTTTATTTTCCAAGAACGGTTTTCAGACCAAGGATAAAGAGTGTGGTATTCCATATTAATCGCAACTAGATAGAGGAAGCAGGCCATTGGCCTAATGAGTAGAATGTTCACCAATGGTCTAGGAGACCGGGGTTCGATCCTAGGTCGCGTCACAAGAAAGACTTTAAAAATGGTACTTGCTACCTCCTTGCTTAACGCTCAGCAATGTAAGGTACGTATCAAGGGTAAAGTGAAGCAATTCAGGGAAAGGAATAGCGCCCTCCCCTACACCTCGGTGTAGTAGCTATTAAAAGAGAAGCTTCTGGTCGCACCCGACTACGCTCGCTAACTTTACTTACTGTGTATATTTCTCGATACGCTTTTATCCAACCCTTCCGCACAACCTGGTTAAACACAATGGCCTTCTTTTTTAAGCAAAGTTAGCAGATTTGAATTAAGAGTTTTATTTTCCAAGACCGGTTTTCATACTAAGGTTAAAGAGTGTGGAGTTCCCTATTAATTGCTTTTGGTTAGAGGGAGAATAATTACTTATAAACCTTTCTCAAATGTATCAGTGTTATAAGAAATGAAAACAGCGTCGTTTTTCAAAAAGAATAGAATCAATTTTGTAAGGTTAGTGTCGAATTTAAAATATATGAATTCAAAAGTTAATTGTTAATTCGTTGGAAAAAGAGTTATGAAAATAACCACTAATATGATAAACAAGACTTTAACCCTGGCTGAGCTTTTTGGCAGTTATTTGATAGGTTAATTCTGCCGTGAATATAGGTCAGTAAGGTGAAGTTAATGGGCGTTGTCCTGGATGCCGTAATAAAAGGACGCCTAAAATTGTTATTTCTCTTTCGGGTGAGGTGGGGATTTGAGTGGATTAAGAGGTCGAAAAGCAAACAAGTCTTTGGCTACATTCATAAGAACAAAAATGGACACAGAGACCAAGATATGTATCGTAAGCCCAACCTCACCGGCCAGTACCTCAATTTTAACTCCCATCATCCAATTAAGGTAAAGGAAGGAGTAGTGATACTGATGCATATCAAAAAGAAATGATTAGTCTGAGACACAACCTCCATCGCAACAACTACCCAAAGCGTATAACATCGGGTCCATGAAACCTGGATAGGAGGATAGAGGACAATACCCGAAAACTCACCACAGTATGTCTGACCTAAGTCAAAAGACTAGCATAAACGATCCAAAAAATATGTAATCCATATGACATCAAGGCAATATTCACAAGTGATTCAAGTCTTTTGATGTATCTCTTTCGGGTCAAGCCACCAACGGAATTCAACATGATCAAGAACTGTGTTTACTCCATCCATTGTAGTTGTGGTAAAAATATACAAAGGCGAGACAGGTCACCCACTAAAAGTAAGGCTAGGAGAACATTGGGAGTCAGTAGTTCGAGCCGAGATTGAAAAGTTGGGTATGGCAGACTGTATATGGAAGGAAAAGGGAAACCATCTGCCCTTATGGGATGAAGTTGAAATAACTGATAAAGAATATTGGAGGGTTAGACGCCTTAAGGAATCAGCACATATGTTGGGCTACAGGGACCAGTTAAATAGATCAAGTATAAAAATGAATACAATATGCGAACCAATAATAAAAAAGGTTACATAAAAAAATCCTAATATGGGCACAAGTAAAAAGAATAATGCATAATAGTCGTAATCCTTGTCAAGTAAGAACATTAAGTTTATAAGTCCCCAAAATTCAATCTAAACTGTCCAGCAGGACATATAGTGAAAGAGTTATAGGCATTTGTTCCTTAAGCTTCTAAGGAGACAATCATCTGGAGGTTGCAGGTCCAGTCCTGACTGCAGTCAAGTAACAATACAGAGATTCTTAACACTTGTACCCTGTTAGGGTTAACGAAATCAGAACAGGCGACCCCTGTGGATTCAATAAAGAGCATGGTTCGAAATTCCGTTTAGGTACCAGAGTTAAACAAATACTTGAGGAAGGTCGGATGATATATCGGCAAAAACCTTGTGGAAATAACAATCAAGATGAAGACAATAGTCCGAAACCCTTAATGATAAAAATCATCAAGCTTCATCTCAGAAATTCAGACAACTAATATCCAAACAAATCATTTCTCCAATGCTGAGATTTAGGATCGGTTACATCGAAAGAAAAAAAAAGATACAGATATAAAGGCAGTATTTATAAAAACAAAGTTTGTCATTTGGTGTTTTTAGCTATAAAATGTGAATTTTCACCGTCCAATATGTTCATATCCTTCACGATCTTGATAAAAACTTTAAATATGCTTTGGTTTTCACTTTTAAAGAACAAGATTATGTTTGTAATTTCATTTTTTTTTTCTTTTTACAATGAAAATTGTTAATTAT
This sequence comes from Sepioteuthis lessoniana, assembly GCA_963585895.1. Classification (NCBI taxonomy): domain Eukaryota; kingdom Metazoa; phylum Mollusca; class Cephalopoda; order Myopsida; family Loliginidae; genus Sepioteuthis; species Sepioteuthis lessoniana. The sequence goes on along the minus strand of OY757927.1, from coordinate 69,876,773 downwards.
TTATTTCACTCAACGTTTGCGACTGTAAAAGACAAATCTAATTTTCAAAAATCTACCGAATAATCTCCCGAGATTTTATTGACAACATAACCGGAAGATTTCTAAAAGATCAAAACGACGTTACATCTTGATTCGGCAGTTCAGCTATATCAGCAACATTCTGCTCATTTTTCATTTACAAAATCCATGAAAGGTAACTAACTACGTATCAAAAATAAGTTTGATATAATTTATCAACGAGAAATGGAGTATATTAAAAAAAAACATCCTTTTCCCATACGGAGATATATTTGAAATTTATCTGTACATAAAGAGCGAAACAATATATATATATATATATATATATATATATATATATATATATATATATATATATATGTATAACGCTTTGATATTTTTAAAACATTTTAAACTCTCATTCACACACATGCGCGCGCGCACACACACACACACACACACACACACAAACAAACATCCGTATATTAGCGTGATTCTCTCTCTCTCTCTCTCTCTCTCTCTCTCTCTCTCTCTCTCTCTCTCTTTCTGCGTTCAAAATTTGGTCAAAATATTGAGATTAATGCATTTGATATATTAGTGCATATAAAAGAGAAACTTAGTTGGTTTGTCTGTTATAGAAAGGAATATGGTAGCACATAGATTAATATTTACTTTCAATTTCATCGTCTGTCAGTAAAATTAATTAATCGGAAGTTTTATGAGAACCATGAAAAACATTAATTTTCGTTTCGTTCCAGATATTCGACGCTGAATATTTCAAAACATATTTTTTTTTAGAAATAAAACATTTGAAAGAATCTTTAAAAAGGAATAACAATATTAATATGAATTTCATTAATAAATAAGACATTTTGAAATCTTTTTTCTAGGACAAATATTTATCTTAATAAATGTCATTGCTTTCGTTAAAATGCTTACGTTTCATCATCTCGCCTTCAAACTTGTTTACATTTCTGAGAAACACGTCAGAAAAAAATGTTCATCCTTTAGAAATTTATTCAATTTAAAAATTAATCTAATTTAAACATATAATTTAATTATTTATAAGGTTTTACTAAACTCTAAAATTATAAAAATTATCTGATGCATTGCATATGATTTTATAATTTATCTATTGATTCTGGTCCTTATAGTCCAGGTTAAAATCCTGTTAAAGGTAACCCGAAACTTGCGTTTACCAAATATGGACATTTTCGTGAATGGTCGTACCTATGCATTACTTGGAATATTTTTCCCGTTTCTATTCCAAAACTCTAGATAAAGTCCTAATGTTTCTATTAACTTCAAATACTTGTTAAATATTAGAATTTTGATGCAATTGATGATAGCATAAATTATTTTGTGGTAGTTTCATGAACTATACATTTTTTTTTATATATCAATGCAAAACTGACTTATGATTCAATTTGAAAACAATTGTTAGATTAACAGTGATTCCATTTAGAACTTTCTGATGCAGAATTTAATCATAGAATCGATGTGAAAATAAAAGTGCTTCAAGAAAATAGGCTTTCAATCATATGGAAATCAGACCTGACAGATAAAATGAAACGCAGTTTCTTCTAGGCAGTGGTCGAATCGATACTGATATATGGATGCACTAGGTGGACGCTAACTAAACGGCTGAAGAAGAAGCTAGACGGCAATTACACAAGAATGTTGCAAGCAATATTGAACAAGTCCTGGTGGCAACACTCCACAAAGCACCAGCTATACGGCCCCCTGCCTCCTATCACGAAAACTATCCAAGTTAGACGAACCAGAAACGCACTGCTGGAGAAGCAAGGACGAGTTCATAAGCGACGTGCTCCTATGGACCCCGGCTAATGGCCAAGCAAAAGCAGGACGACCAGCTCGAATATACATACAGCAGCTATGTAAGAATACGGGATGTAGCCATGAAGACCTGCGAGAGGCGATGAATGATAGGGAAAAGTGGCGAGAGAGGGTCAGGGATATCCGTGCTAGCGGCACAACATGATGATGATGATGATGGTGATGATGATGATATCAATAGCAGTTTCTTGGACTATACATTGTTATAATTTTTTATGCAGGGAGAAATTAGAATTCGGTTGTCAAATCAGTGGGGGAATAACATTAAACTGAAATATCAGCAGTAAGGAATTTCAGCATTTTCATAAAACACTAATCACATGAAATTAATTAGTGACAATATTAAATATATATAAATGCCCTTTGAAGAAAGTGATAATTATTCTTATTGTAATCCTGTGTTGATAAAATAAAAGCCTTACGATTTAATTTTGTATTCAATATGATAGCAGTACCGTTAAGATTTTATGAGGAAGTATATAGCATCATTACAATTGGCCTTGTTGTACATTTGGTGTCATTATGTTGTACTCATCCTATATAATTGTGTGTCACATAAGTAACGTGCAAATAAATAAAACCACATTGCTGGGGTATTTATGAAATAACGACTCATTCTTTACATGTTACGACAATTGCAATTCTAGGAACATTTGCTGAATAAATCGTAGATAAGGATAGGTTAATCATGTTCTATATAATCGATAGACAAACAACGCCGGATAAATACACAATTCCCCCCCATATATATATATATATATATATATATATATATATATATATATATATATATATGGAAACACACACATGATATAGCTTTTAGCGTGTATATATATATATATATATATATATATATATATATATATATATATATATATATATATATACAAACATCCCGATATACGTATACACACACACACACACACACACACACACACATATATATATATAAATATAAATATATATATATATATATATATGTATATATATATACAAATATCCCGATATACGTATACACACACACACACACACACACACACACACACACACACACACACACATATATATATATATATATATATATATATATATATATATATATATATATATGGAGCGTGGGGGAGAAATGGGTGCTCTGTTTTATGAGAATGCTGGGCGTGTTTCTGTCCATTTGGTTGTCTGATTTGCTTGAGAGTGCTTCTTGGCTAGGTGTTTCATGAAGGACATAAAACTGGGAGGGAGATGATATTTTTTACTTCTCCAAACACCAAATTCCTGTCTGCCATCATTTGAGCGGGAAATCAAGCAAGGAAAGAGGACATCTCAAAGCATTTTTTCTTTATCCTAGAAAAATAAAAGGATATAAAATGAAGAATAGGAAAATATCCAAACAAAACAAAAACAGAGAATGAAAGAAATAGAATATGTCGGATAAATGAAGGAAATAATATGTTCTGAAAAGAGTCATTAAATATTAGCAATAGAAAAAGAAAATGGATTAAAATAAAAATAATGTTTCAAATAAAATAAAAATCAAATAATAATCATATACCCACGAATAAATAAGTAAATAAGAAAATAGAGGAAGAAAGATGTGAGGAATAATTTTAGATAATAAAGAGAATAAAAATAAGCTGTGAACAGAGAAGAATAAAAACAGAAGAAAAATTTTCAAAAATATTAAGGGAAAAGAGAAAGTAAGAGATAACTGTAGGAAGGGAAAAATAAGGAAGAAAGAAAGGCAGAAAGAAAAATAGAAAAGTTGTAAGGAAAAAAAATAATTGAAAGAAACAAAGAAGTGTGATCAGGAAAAAATGAGAACGAACTAAAGAAATGTTGGAAAAAATAATATAAAAAAATCTTGGAGAGAATATCTTGAGAAAGAAAGAAAGAAATTTAAGAAGAAAAAGCTCTAAGAAAGAAAGAAAGAAAGAAAGAAAGAAAGAAAGAAAGAAAGAAAGAAATATAGCAATGAAACCTGCTAAAAGAAAGGAACAAATGTAAATACGAAAAACTAAAACACGAAAGAAAGAAAGAAAGAAAGAAAGAAAGAAAGAAAGAAAGAAAGAAAGAAAGAAAGAAAGAAAGAAATATAGCACAGAAAAACTAAAGAACAAAATGAAGAAATGTAAGAACGAAATATTAAATAAAGAATGAAGCCACAAAAGAAGGAAAAATTAAAACACAGAAAAATGAAATTCAATAAATGAAACCTATAAGAAGAAAGAAAGAAAGAAAGAAAGAAATATAGCAATGAAACCTGCTAAAAGAAAGAAACAAATGTAAATACTAAAAACTAAAACACGATGGAAAGAAAGAAAGAAAGAAAGAAAGAAAGAAAGAAAGAAAGAAAGAAAGGAAAAACTATAAGAAACAAATGCATGAATGAAAATCTAAAACAAAAACAAAGAAATAAAAGCAAAAATGTACGACAGAAGAACAACAAACCGTTGGAAAAAATGTAGCAAGGAAAAGAAAGAAAGAAAGAAAGAAAGAAAGCAATTATAGGGAAAGCAATGCATGAATGTAAATTTTTTTTTTTAAACAAAGAAAAAAGAAGTTTAGACTGAAATAAACGACAGATAATCTAAAGACTGTAAGAAAGAAAGAAAGAAAGAAAGAAAGAACTGTAGGAAGGATCAGCTAAAGTATGAAAGGAAGAAATGGAGTTAAGAAATGACAAAGAAAGTTTTAAAGACATGTAAGCAGTAAAAACTAAAACATGAGAGAAAGAAATTTAGGAAGGTTAACCTATAAGAAAAAAAAATGTGTGACCGAAAAGCAAAAGAAAGAAAATAAATGTTACAAAGAAAAACTAAAGAAAGAAATAAACAAATGTAAGCGGGAAAAAATAAAACATGAAAGAAAGAAATTTAAGAAAGAAAAATTAAAAGAAATACATGCATGAATTTAAAGAAAATAAAAAAAAGGAATAAATATGACCCTAAAAGAAGATAAATAAAAGTAGTGAAGAAAAAAAAAGTAGAATAAAGAAATAACAAAAACAAGAGAGGAGAAAGAATAACAATGTATCAAAAAATAAAAGATGAAAAATACTGAAACGAAAATAGAAATGAATAAAAGATGAAGCCATTGTGAAGAGTGAAAAAAAGGAGAAAAAAATTATCAAATAAAAAAGTAAACAACAAAAGATAATTAACGTTTGAATAAAAAGAAATCTAAAACTTGAGTTAACAGGAAATTCGAAACACTGGACTCTAAAAAAAAAAAATAAAGTAATAAAAAAAACAAAAAAAAAACACACAATGTAGAAACAAGGACATTTTTAAAAGATATCAAAAATCAAATGAAAACTTTAGAAAACATAAAAAAAGTGAAAAATAAATAAATAATACAAGAAAAATTGTACAATAGAACAAAAAAAAAATCAATAAATAAATAAAACGAAACAAATATTGGAAAATGGTATGAAATGGAAGTTTCGTAAGAAATAAATATCTGAATGTAAACATAATGAAAGCAAATAAACTACACTGTCACAAATAGTAGGCCCCCCAAAATTATTATTTTTTTCTCCTGTAGCAATTGACTTACTCTATTGTTTGGCTGGTGGAAGGTAGTGTTGTGAATATGGATTATCTCCTCTTTGATGGTGGTGTCCTCGTGGCGTAATGGTTAAAGCGATGGACTGCGGAATCGTAGTACGCGAGTTCGTACTCCAGTCGCGCTATTACGTTCAATTTCGGGCAAATACCCTTGGGAAAGGTATGAACCTCCTTATCCTCCCAGCTATGGGTTAAATTGTACCACGACTGTTCTTCTAGGAGAATAGCTTTGGCATTAAATAACCAACAAACATTAAAAAAAGAAACTAAACCAAACTAAACTTTGATAATCCAAGCTATAAAAGCTGTACATTTCCGCTTGTCAAGTAGACGAGTTGTAAGATTCTTTATTGAATTAAAGATTACTAGACAGAATCTCTTCGCCTGTTTTCATTACAGGTAGTTTATAACAGTTATATAACAGATAACCCCGAAATGAAATAAAAGCTTGTCTTACATTGAATGCAAATAATGAGATGTTTACTTAAAAGTTCTGAAGTTTGATAGAAACTTCAGTTAGTGAAAAGTGGTCAACTAGAGCGATTGAATGTTCCCTCTCTGTTTGCTAATTCCCCCGATACCAGCAAAAGGTGATGAAGATGGTCGTGCATATGAAAAAATGTTTGAGATGTTTTTCATTCGTGCACCGAAGAACAAAAAAACAGTTGTGGTTGCAACAACGATAAGACAGAGAGAGGCACGGATATAAAAAATATAGTGTAAGGCGAGAACGTATAGCCAGAATGAGGCGACGAAAGGTCAAGAAAAGAAGATGAACAGAGATGATGAAAGAAAGAAGTGAGAAGTTGAAATAGTATATTTCTGTTTCGTAACATATACATTGGATGCTTATACAGCAAGTTATCTAGTATATCAGTCAGTCATTTTCAAAAGATGTTTGATTTTGTTAGGTTTTATAGCATATCAACCAGTATAGGTTATTTAATGCCGAATCCTCTTCATATATATATATATATATATATATATATTGTTATCCACAGACAGACTGTTTCGTTGTATCACAACTCTTCAGTGTGGCCAGACACGTAAGACGTTGGGATCGAAACCCGCCCAACTTTACGTTAGACCGTTAGACTTAGTATCATACTCCTCAACCAACAAGCGTACCATGTCAGCTCGGGAATTATAAGGTATTAAGTAGTAGCGTTCGTTTGTTTATATTTTATACCTCACCGGATACCAGAGGGCTCAATTCGTTTGAAGAGCTTTGCATTATATATATATATATATATATATAAACATTATGTTGCTAACATTTTTAAACGAGCCCGGGCTCATTTGTGTGCTATCTAATACTAATAATTTGATTTATTGATAATCATTTCTTTGCAATTCGTTAAATTGTTTCAATTATTGTTATTTATCACTAATTAATCTTGTCAACATTACTGATTCGTTTGCTCACAGATAAATTGTTCCAAGTATTGTTATGTATCACTAACAATTGAATTAAACATCAGGCATTTGCTTACACACAGTTAAATGATGAAACAGTTTTATTTCAAACAATTCAGCTTTATATATCTCAATTTTTTGCATTTTCTTTAAATGTCAAACAGTTTTATTAGAGCCATAGATTGGACCCAATCAGGTGCTACCATTTCGGGCCAAAGTGAACATGGGAGCGAAGACAGTGAATGGGTACACCGGATTCCTCAAAGCTCCAACATTTCACGAACCACACCATCAGATTGTTTTATGTCACATTTAGGATACCCACTGGGGTTGGGGAGAGTCTTACCTCTCGGCAGAGATGTAGTTCGTGCATTGTACAACTACAACTGACAGAGCTGAAGAAGTATGTAAGATGTAGCTATAATTCGCAATTGTTTTGTGGTTTTGCTATTTCTATATAATTATTCAGAAATATTTCTTTAAAGTCGAGAAAGAAATAATAGAGATGTAAAATATTTGAAAGTACACGATGATCAATGTCACATTGGTAAAAGATTTCTACAGTTGTTAAAACTGTAGAAATCTTTTACCAATGTCACAATTAAAATAAAATCGATGACAGCAATCTAATTCAAAGTACCTGCGTTTTATCCAAGACCATGTTATATATAAGTGCATGATATACACAAAAAATACAGCAATGTATGTACGGGCAGTTTTCTACTATCTCACGAACCATTTAAGAAAGATAAAAAAGGAATGCGGGACATTGAAAACGAAGTCAGTACAAATAAAATAGCAACGCTCTCTAATGAACTCCTACATACAGATGAATCAGAGTTAGCCGACCAGCAAGGATTTATATACACCAGCTATCGATTATATGGAAATCAGACCTAACCGATAAAATGAAACGCAGTTTCTTCCAGGCAGCGGTCACATCGATACTGCTATATGGCTGCACTACATGGACGCTAACAAAACGGCTGGAGAAGAAGCTAGACGGCAATTACACAAGAATGCTACGTGCAATCTTAAACAAGTCCTGGCGGCAACACCCCACAAGACACCAACTGTACGGCCACCTACCCCCTATCACGAAAACTATTCAAGTTAGACGAGCCAGACATGCAGGACACTGCTGGAGAAGCAGGGACGAACTCATAAGTGATGTACTCTTATGGACCCCCACACATGGCCGTGCAAAAGCAGGACGACCAGCACGAACATACATTCAGCAGCGATGTGAGGATACGGGATGTTGTCCTGAAGACCTACCTAGGGCGATGAATGATAGGGAGGAGTGGCGAGAGAGGGTCAGGGATATCCGTGCTACCAGTGCGATATGATGATGATGATGATGTGTAGACATTGGATACAGTCTAAAGTACATGACCTGACGATAGGGACAGATGAAAAGAAAGAGAGAGAAATAGAGTCAGGGAACTCCAACCTATCAGTAAGTCGTAATTTGATGATGGTGATGATGATGATGTAAAAGGTTAATTATAATGCGTAAATATTCGTAACGCTATGCCAATAATAAAAGTCATAACTTATTAATCATCTTCGTCGTTTAGTTTAGTAAATGTATATACATTTCCTTTCTTAATATTAGCTATACTGTTCTCACGATTACTATTTAAACACTTTTATGGTAAAGAATAGACGTATAAATGTTTTTTGTTTAATTGGTTTTATGTTATATCAACCTTTGTAGGTCATTTAACGCCAAATCCATTTTTATGTAAATAATCTGTTCTATTTTAAACAAATCTGTTTCGCATGAGTACACAGTTTAATTGTGAAAAACATTTCTATTTTATGCAATTCAGTTTATTCAAACAGTTATAATTCAGCAAATTCGACTTAATTCATATGATATGCATCGGAATATGAGGTAACATTTCAATGAGTAGAGAACAATTGTAAAATGAAAATCGTACGCCCAAGTTAATAAATGAAAGACGTTACGCAAAATTAAATTTCATCTACGTAAAATACGCACCCATATCACTGTATGTATGTATGTATGTATGTATGTATGTAAATTATGCTAACAACTCTTATAGATAAAAATTTATTTCGATAAAAGTATACTCACATGCAAACATCCATCAAATTGCGGTGAAAAAAGCAGGCACTCATCCACATACGTATATGCTAAGATGCTCATTTACATCCTTAATAAAAGTCTAAGACGAATTTTCGAAGCCTCTGCTATCTCATTCTTTAATTCCCTAAATACTCGTCCTACCTTTTATAATATTTCTCCTTATTTGAGCAAATCCATTTTAAAGAGCTATAATATATTCCATCCTTAGTTAATATTTTCCACATATATCATAATTTTTATGCTTTCTATTTTTCTTTTCGTTTTTCTCTCTTTCTTTTTCTTCCTTTTGACACGAAATCTTTCCCGATAAACAAACGTAGCATAAATTCTATACAATATTCCTAATAAGTCAAATGACGTAATTTAAAACAACTAACGCGGATTCACCAATTAAACCACCAACTTTTATTAAACCAACTTTCGCCCAGGTTTTTGAATTTTGCCTTTTTAAACATCAATCGTTGACTTAATATCGCTAATATCACCCCTCATGGTCCTGATGATGATTTAGTAGAACCAAAACGCTATTGTGTCGACTTCTTAATAAATCTCTCCTTCCACTTGGATTAGCTTGTTCTCAATTTTTCTGCACACACACACACACACACACACATATATATATATATATATATATATGAAGTATATCAAAGAATATACAAGTTTCAAACAATAAATATGCATATATACTGGGGCTTAAAGACTGGTTAATATATAATATATAATACATACACACATATCACACACACACACACACTCACCCACACGCACACAAACACACACACACACACGCACGCACACACACACACACACACATATATATATATATATATATATATATCACACATACAAACATTAACAGTTCTCTGAAACTAATGGACATTTATGTAAGCTGAAACATCAGTTTGGAACAGAGTTAAAAGTTGTAACCATTTCTATATTTTGGATTTTAATCTTGGTTATATATTTCAATTAATCTCTTTTTATTACTGTTAATTGTTATATTCTCATATGCCGTGGCGTAACGACACAATAATAAAGACAGACGCAGGAAGACTTCTTAAACAAAATATTTACCTCTCACTTTATTGCAAGGGTTCGAAAAGGGCTACTCAAGGTTTGCGTGTGAGAGGGAGCTGGAGACCGAAGAGAACTGAAATATTTTGATCCCCCCACTCTTATGGCCGTCAACGTTGTGTCTTTCTCGTTCTCCGGATGCTCAACCGGAGACCCTGGGGTCCACTCTGCTGGGTGCTGGCTTTCTTTACTGCATCTTATCAGAAACTTCTCTGGTCCCCAAACTCCATCGGGGTTCCCGAGGTCCGCCTCGGCCGGGTGTGGCTTTCCCTACCACATCTCGTCTATTTCCGCCTCCAACTCTACTGCAACTGCCACTCGAACTGTGTCTTGACTAAGTTATATAATAGTTCAACGCCCACTCGATCGCCCACTCGATCTTTGAAATCGCATGTTTGATTGTCATCAAGCGGAAATAACTGTCATGCAGTTCACAGGTCACTCTCTTCCGGTGCATCACTCTGTAGTGGCACAGTGGGACCTTCACCTTGTCCCATATTATCAGCTTTAATCCGCCGACGTGATCTCTTTCGATTACTGGCCATTGGAATGTGTCACTTCCTTCCGGTGCGTCAGCTTGGAATGGCATTTTTGGACGGGTCAAAGGCCAAAATACAACATTAATTAGGTACGTGTTTCTCAGTATCTCTACGTATACAACGCTTTTTTAATTACGAAGGATTCTGACAACTTGTTGTGTTTCCTTATTTGGGGATGTTATTAGTTTCACATTATTTCATCATTACAAAAAGTTTTATTACAGTTAATTATCTTTATTTCAGGATGTTTTATTACTGTTAATTATCTACGTGTTCCTGGGTATCTCTTCGTATACAACGCTTTTTAATTACGAAGGATTTTGACTACTTGTTGTGTTTCCTTATTTGGGGATGTTTCTAGTTTCATACTATTTCATCATTACAAAAAGTTACTTAAGGGTTGGTTTGTTCTATCATCCCTAATTAGTTTTTGTATCGTTATTTTAGTATTTTAAAATTTTCACCCGACAAATACCTTCTTTTTATTAGTATCCAAACTTATTGTACCTCTTTTAATAAATCACGACTTTAACATGTTTTACTTTTAAAGAGCCACTGTGTTTTTAAGTTAATTTTATAGCTATTGTTGCTGTAATTATTCTTTTATTACTATTACTATAATTGATGATTCTTATTGTTATCTTAACATTATTCCTGTTATGTGTTTATGAGGTTACTTCATTCCTACCAATATCTACAAAAAGTGGGTGTCCTTGTGGTGTAAAGGTTACAGCGATGGACTGCGAAATCGTAGTACGCGAGTTCGTACTCCAATCGCGCTATTACATTCACTTTCAGGCAAATGCCGTTGGGAAAGGTATGAACCGCCTTATCCTCCCAGCTATGGGTTAAATAGCACCACTACTGCTCTTCTAGGAGAATAGTTTAGGCATTAAATAACCTACAAAGGTTGGTATGCCATTAAACAAAGAAACCAAACCAAACAATATAAAATTCACCAATTTCGACATCATGGACTTCATTCTACCATTATTCGCATTTTTGCTCAAACTCAAAATAATATTAGCTTAAACTATTTTTCTGTCAGCATTTGAATATTAATTCATTTCCTTTATTCAGTAACTGCTTAGTGGCTTTGTATTTAACTATACTTTTTTTACCAGCATGCATAAGTTACGTGTACTATTGAAACTATTAATCGTAGAAGATTTTTTCATAAACTTGCTCTTTATTAGTGGACTTAGTCCACGCTCTTTTGAATTCTAAAACCACTTTGATGGGAGTGATAGACTTTTGACAGAGTAGATTGGTGAAATAATATATATGGTTCGATAATTTTTCTTTCCAGTATCACATAGATATACCAAAGTAAACTTTCTCATCATTACAATATAACATAGTATACCACATTTTCGGAATTGCACCTTCCACTGACTGGCCATTCTTCTTTTTTTATACAATTTCAGTGTTTTTGTTCTCTTATAATCTATATTTGATTTATCTATTATTTTCCGATCTACAAAAGGTCCATCGTTCTTCTACGAACACTATATTTCCCCCTTTTAAAGTCCTGATGTATGTTCATTAAAACCGAAAGGTTTTAACGTCAATTTCCCTTTGTAATAAACGAATCACTTTTCGCTTTTAGCCTTTTCAATTTCCTCTGTACTGTCGGATTCTTTTTCATTATTTACTTCCATAGAAATATTTATATATATATATATATATATATATATATATATATATATATATAAATATATATAAAGACTGAGATGGATATGAAGAGACTGGTGTATATATATATATATATATATTGAGAGAGAGAGAGAGAATGACAGAGACAGAGACAGCGACAGAGAGAAAGAAATATATATATATATATATATATATATAAATCGATAGATAGATAGATAGATTACGTTCATATAAAGTGACTTAATGATTATTAACCGGTTTTTAATTTATCTATTGGCTAAATGTATTGAAATTCTATGTATAGACATAAACAGATTATGATATATTGTTCGGGTCGGTTTCGTTGCTTAATGACATATCAACCTTCATGGGTTATTTTATGCTAAAGCCACCCTTGGAGAAGAGCAACAGCGATACTCCATAACCTATTACTGAAGTGAAAAGGATTTATGTCTTTTCCAATTTGGTCCGAAAATTAACTTAATGACGAGACCGAATTCGAAACCGTTTACTTCGTGGTTCGGAGACTTTCCTCCCCTTGCAATATATGTAAATTGACCTCAATAGATAAATAAATTTGAACCGAAATATATATATATATATATATATATATATATATATATATATATATATATATATATATATAGATCAGGTTGAACAAAGCGGTTAGTTATGAAGACACTGTAATTATAGGTCCGAATTGTAATCATTTTGTAAGTTTTAGTTTGATTGCTGTTTGTAGGTCCCAACTAATCTAATGAACGTATTGCTTCTAGTCGTCAACGTCCATAGACAAACAGAGAAATAGCAATTGTTGGCATTAATGATATTCACTAGACAACACTAAATGGTTTTTCTAGCTATGCGGACGTCTTCACACTATTTTAATTGCATCTTCTATTCACGGCAACAAAAACAGCCCAGCAAAATGAGCTCTAATTAATATGGTTACATTTCGCTCAGAATCACCCCTTCTCTCTCTCTCTCTCTCTCTCTCTCTCTCTCTCTCTCTCTTTTATTATCAGATTCCGTTTACGTTTTTCACTCGACTGACGTTCCGCCTTCTTCCCATTCTTTTGTTTGTACTCTTGAATATATGTAGTGTACCAAAACATTACTTCATTTTCTTTTTGTTTTTTGGATTTTTTTCTCTAAGAGTAGCAATTGACGAGACTTTAATATCTCTTATTTCTTTTGTCCTTCCCACTATATCAATCTGTTTGTATCACTATGACTATATATTAGGAACATGTCGCTAGTGTATTTTTGCGTGATATCGTATCAGCAATGTATCTTATCAAGCCAATCAATCACTGCTATAAGCATGATGTAACAATTGTCTTGACATTCGACCCGATTGGCTGACTGACGTAGAACCACGAAAAACTAATTCCTCACGAGATATCAGTAGCTTCAAATTGTTCATATATATATATATATATATATATATATATATAAGTGTGTGTGTGTGTGTGTGTGTGTGTGTGTGTTTAAAACCTGCATAAGCGAAGAACATTCCCGTCTCTCAATTTATGTATCTTAAGGTGATGAATAAACAAAACTCCAAATATCTGTTTACCACTCTGTCTCTCTCTTTCTCTTTCTCTTTCTATCTCTCTCTATTACTTTCTCTCCGTCTCTCTCTCTCTCTCTCTATATATATATATATATATATATATATATGTGTGTGTGTGTGTGTGTGTGTGTGATACAGTCCAATCATAGACAAAATAACATAAAAAAATTAGAAAAAAATCTTACAAAATCTTACAAAATAAAGTGATGCAAGAAAAGCCCACCATAAAATCCACTAAATCTTGTAATATTAAGAACTACGTCTGCAACAAAAAGTTCAATCAATCAACTTATTCTCGTAAAAAGATCAAAAAATTCAAAAATTAAACATGAATCTAATTGCAGTATCAAAAATCAAATAAATTTACTGGACTGCACATGTCGCCAAAATAAAATATTAGAAAATCAGAATGGCTATTTTACTTTATACTAAATAGCTATAGAAAGATAATCAAATGTAAAGATTACAAGGGGTTGTCCTCGTGGTGTAATGGTTAAAGCGATGGACTGCGGAATCGTAGTAAGCGAGTTCGTACTCCAGTCGTGCTATTACGTTCACTTTCGGACAAATACCCTTGGGAAAGGTATGAACCCCCTTATCCTCCCAGCTATGGGATAAATAGTTACACTACTGTTCTTCTAGGAGAATAGCTTTGGCATTAAATAACCTAAAAAGAGTTGATATGCCATTAAAACAAAGAAACCAAACCTCTAATCAAAACGTGAGATGTACTAATTATTGCTATGGTACTTTGAAATCATTATTATAATCAAAATTATTTTATTTATGAATGAATCACATTTTGGCCTTAAAGTAGTATGCCGTTAAACAACTAAACTTAATGAAAACAAAGTGGCGTTGTCCTCGTGGTGTAATGGTTAAAGCGATGGACTGCGGAATCGTAGTACGCGAGTTCGTACTCCAGTCGTGCTATTACGTTCACTTTCGGACAAATACCCTTGGGAAACGTATGAACCCCCTTATCCTCCCAGCTATGGGTTAAATAGTACCTCTACTGTTCTTCTAGGGGAATGGCTTTGGCATTAAATAACCTCAGGGACCAAGTTAAACTCAAAACTACTTGAGCAAGTAGTCCACGTCCAATAGAAAAAATAACTTTTAGGAAACAAAAAGAAAATAATCATCATCATCAAGCCACGCTGAAGGCATGGATTTCCAAGCCACTTTCTCTCCATCCGTTCCTATAATCCATCATTCTCGGTAGTTCTTCCAAACTACATCCTCAGTCCACAAATATGAATATACAATGAATTCCCTAACCTCTCGGCATAAAATAAGGCTAAATCATTTGATAGACTGTTAAAATCAATTAATAAAAAAAAAAGTATTTGTTACAGCCGTAAAATAAGTATACTCTTTCCAGTGTCCGGAGCTAAATTAGGAATATTCTAGTATAATAATAGACGACTTTATTAAAAAGAGGATTAATTCTAATTTAAAGAATAAACAACAAAATAAGGAGATGGACGCGAAACACTAAATTTACTCAATATAGCAGAATTTTTTTAAGTCACTGAATCAATACGTCTTCGAAACGATTTGCATTCCTTCAAAATAAATTCTTCTGACATTTTATTACTTATCTCCTCAACTGCAATCTAAAGCAAATCAATATTTCGATGGGAAATTGCAATTGTTTTTTTGTTTTCAAAAACGCCCCATATAGTGTAATTAAGTATGTTACGATCGAGGCTTGATGGAGGCCATAAAGAAGCATCAATTATTTCGGATTTTTTTTTTACTTGTTTTCGGCGTTAAGCAAATCATGGATTCTTTGTCGTTTCTTTTTTCGTTTACTCATGGTGAGCTGGATTTTGATTTAAAAAATAAAGAAGTGCTTAAATAATAGAGCTAATCATGAAAATTTAGGTTTTTTGCGTTTTTTTTTCAAAGATTTGATTTGTCAGACTAAAAAAAAATTCAAAATTATTCCATATTTACTTCCGCACTCTGAATATACATAACACAATTTTATTTTTCGTAATACATTCAGTGCAATTGAACATTTGATTAAAATATTTCAATAAAAACCATTTGGAAGTCTCAAAATGACAAAGTAAAAAACAATTGGCTAAAACGCCCCCCAAAATCCACTTATAATTTGTTAAGTTGCTTATTCTTTATATATTTAAAAATGAGCAAAAGGAAATTTATCGATAAGGCAAGTTGACTTTTGCAGTTTCTTTTTCTTATAAATCATCCTTTTTTATATATGAATTAATCAATGAATACAGAAAATATTATAGTGATATGATTAGGGATGTTCATATATTTTGGTTGATTACCGTAAAATATTCACACGCAAAGGATTTCATTACTCTGTGTTCTGCTAAGAAACTAACAATTTTATATATCACATCGTCAACGAGGGTTACAATGTACCCACTGTATCCTCCACAAAAAGATAAGAACCTCTCAGCCTCCACAAAAATGAGATTATCATGCGCAGTATATTTATCTGTGCCACTCACTAGACATAATTTAGCACAATGGCTTTTTATAGTGAGGGTTCTGAGGAAGCGGGTTGCGCACGGGCCGAACCTAGTGCCCTGCAGGACTATACTTGTCATAGGATCACTAAGGGCAATGTGAACTCTGCTAGCCTTTGCTAAGTCTCCTGGCACGTATGCCAGGTTACCTTGCTGGTCATAGATTCACCAGACCCAGAGGTCTAGTGCATTGTGAATCTATGTTTGTCATGGATACTCCACTCGGCATGAATGTAAGGTGGTCCAGCCAAGGATGTGTACTCTCGGTGCAAGCTCATAATTCCTGATAAGAATAATCTTTTTCTGGGTATGATTCTAAACTTCATTTAATCGTAAGATTTCAGTTATCGAAATCTAGGAATTTTTAAGCACTCCTTAGTTGCCATTAATTCCATGACAAATCGGGCCGGTTTAGTAGTACCTGTTTTGGCCCCATCTTGAGGTCAAATAGTTCAGTTTTAAAATTGTTAGTATTCGATAAAACCATGTGTCAAGAAAAATGTATATAAGCATCTACCACAAAAATATAAATATTAAGGTACAATGAACACGAATCATTAACCTACTGGCATACAATATACCTTGGTTCCTTGGCATGCTGTTAAAATCGATCATTCAATCAACTTTTAGATCTGATGAAACTCTTGCTGTAGGAACCATTACATCAACTTAGCACAAGGTCAGAAAGGCGTGTTCCCAGAGAGAATTGAACTAATTAATAACTGAACTACGAAATTCGTTTGTTAACCATAACCTCACAGTGAAAAGACAAGGGTGTGGGTACAGTCATGTTAGAATACAAGTAAGACTCAGCACATTAAAATGCACATATTCTTTCTTTTCTCTTTTTTAGAACAATAAGACGTCGAAAACTATTGTCGGTTTCTTGATTCCCGCTGTAAAAAATAGCGATTGAGTTCTTGACCCTAGAAACTCCATTTTTTTACAGGCATGTGATGATGACGGTGGTGGGGTCAAATAAGTCTGAAGAATTCTTTCATTTCCTACTTGCATTTGTCTGTTATCCAAATACCAAACGGACATCTCGTTTTTCTTTCTTTTTTCCCCCAAGCAGCGATGGTTTACGCCCATTCGAACCTTAATCTCCAGCAACGAAAGGGAGATTTTCTTTTTGATTATTTACCTTCACTATTTTCACGAGATTACAACATTTTTACGTTTTCTCTTTTCCTGTAGCGTCTAATTTGTCCTGATTCGTTCATCATTTTTCTATTTTTTGTATTTCAACGGTTTCTATAATCTTTTAATCGTTTAACCTTTCTTATTTTAACTTCTTTTTTTTTTATTTACACGTTCTTCACCAATATGCTTCTGAAAGCCACTGTTCGCTTACGATTCCTTTTGTTTACCAACTGATTTGATCTCATTTTCTTTTCAATATCATCATTCGTCTTTTTCATTATTTTTATCTCACATTTATTCGCTTCTTAGTTTTTCTAGACCTGGCCGGCTCTCATTTTTCAGCTGTGTTATTTACAGATTATTAATTATAAAAAAGTATGGTGCATCGGGCAAAGCAATTGTGCTTCATGGATCCATATCTTATACGTTTACTATATATATATATATATATATATATATATATATATATATATATAATCCGAGGAAACGAATCTATGGGGTAAGAGTGTTGGCTTTGAGCACTCAAGTCATATATATATATATATATATATATATAAGAATATTTTTAGGTATCAATTTTTACAAGAGCCTCATGTGTCTATATATATATATACATATATATATATATATATATAAGTTAGCAGAGAGTAGACTCAGATTCATTGGTGCTTGGGGACTGGCAGTTTCTCGCCTATGTGATCATCACGTTGAATGGGGAAAAAATCCACTTAAGCCACTTGAAAGATAACGATGTAATAGACTTAAAACAAATGCATGAATAAAATAAGGTAAAATAATGAATAAACAAAAAGAAATTAACAAGGAAGGAAACCCAAACTTTGAGAATTTGTTCAGAATATGGTGTCATATAAAAGGCATATATATATATATATATATATATATATATATATATGAATGGCGGTGTAGGATATAGAAAAAGAGGGAGAGAGAGTATACTTGTCATATAAAAGTGTGTCCTTAAATTATAAAACAACTCAAACTCTGGTTAGCTGAGCTGGAAAAAAATCTAGAAGGAATTAATGTCTCATCTCTTTACGCTGGTTTCATGACTAAAATGTACGTGCATTGAAAATTCAGTAATCAGATGAAACTTAGTTGTAAACAGATGAAGAAAAGAATTAGTTGATAAAGAATTGTCTTTATACATTGCAATGCGTGATTTCATGGTACGGAAGAGAAAGCATTTAAAAGGAAACTAAGAAAAACAAAAGATTAGAAGCAGGACGTTATACTGTATTAATTGTCGGTAATATCTCAGAGTACAAGGTGTAGACACTCCAACTCAGGATCATATAAGGAATTCTAGAATAAAAGACAAACATGACTTCCCAGTAATTCCTGCTGGTGCCCTCATGCTATTGCAGCTAATGTGCTGGACTCTAGCCTCGAAGTAAGCGTGTTCGAACTCAAGTCTCGCTATTTTGTTTACTTTCGGACTAATACCCATGGGAAAGATATAAACTTTTCTGTACCACCTCCAGCTATGGGGTTAAATAGTATAATTGCTGTTCTTCTACAAATATGGCTTTAGCATTAAATAACCCACGAAGGTTGATGTACTATTATATATATTATACAAAGAAACCAAAGTAAATCAAAACAGCCAAGCTAAAAAAAACAAACAAACCCCACATCCTTCACGCTATGTGTTTTTATTTCAATTTTACTGTTTTGTCGATCTTCTTCAATATTCCGACAAATGGCAACGCTTTCGAATATTGTTCCTCATCGACCTAACAATTTTTTTGGCTTTCAGGATAGTGGCCGGATCTCAAAATAAAATTTCACTGACAGAACAGTTATTCATAAGCCGGATTGATTGTTGTATTTTACGGCACATTAACTCATATAGATGATTTAAAGGCAAATCCTGTTTAAACATAAATATTAAATATATAAGATTTGTAAACGAATATTTATTAGGTAACAATTTTTACAAGAGCCATGCCTCTTATGCCTGCATATATTTGAATGGTTTCCAGTACAGCTAACACTAATAGTTTTATTTGCACACTGTTAAACGGTCTCAATTATTGTTCTCGACTTTTAATTGTATCTTTATCATATAGTTAGATGTTTTTAAATATTGTTATCTTACACTAATACTTCTAATTTCCATGGTTAAATGGTTTCAAGCATGTTAAATCATTTACCACTCTATGTCAAATTAGATGGTTTGGTTGGTTTCTTTGTTTAATGGCATATCAAATTTTTTAGGTTATTTAATGCCAAAGCCATTCTCCTAGAAGAACATTAGTGGTACTATTTAACCCATAGCTGGGAGGATAAGGGGGTTCATACTTTTCCCAAGGGTACTTGCCCGAAAGTGAACGTAATAGCGCGACTGGAGTACGAACTCGCGTACTACGATTTCGTAGTCCATCGCTTTAACCATTACACCACGAAGACACACCCAGGTCAAATTAGAGATAGGAATAATGGAAAATAAAGGGTACTCCATGTTTCCTTAAGTTGCCGGACGGGAGCCAGACGACCAGAGGGCTTTGGTCAGTCGTTGGAGGCGGGTCTTATTTAACCACATATATGCATTGGCGTATTCTACCGCCCCAGGATACTGGGTTCAGCTATTCATTAGTTTGGTCAAATATATCAGCAACAATTTTACTAGTTTTATAGATTCCTACTAATTTATCGTTTCACAAAATTTACGACGAAAAGAAGATAAAAAACATTTTTTTTATATTTGGTTGGTGTTTTATACGATATCATTTCTAATGGATAATCTAAGGTCAAATGTAGAATTGGCAAAATAATAGATTGTTGGTTATTTTATTTCTAAATGGGTTGTTATATCTCTTTTATTTGCACACAGTAAAATTGTTTTGAATGTTTTATCTAACACTAATAATTCTATTTGATATTAAAAATTTGTTTACACACAGTTAAATAGTTTAAAGTATTACTATTTAACAGTGACAATACCCCTCGCCGTCTGACCACACTATCTCAGCTCCCTTAAACCACTCATGGCCAGTGATTCGTCTTGTGGTTTTTTCTCATCTCTGGCCAGGGGTATTTCACATTTCCTTATGGATACGCTAAATTCAACCAAGAGGGTGGGAGAAAAGAACAAACAAACAAACAAACCAACAAACATGGGCTTTGGTTAGCTCCAAACGCAAGAGGGGGAAGTCTGTGATACTTTTTGCGCATTCTGTAAGCTAACGCGAGGGTGTACTCGAGCGAAAACTCTCACAAAGCCATTAGCAATGCTGACTTAACTTCTCGCGTTGGTCATCCCGGCATCTCTGGGTCAACAGGTCCTAGCAGCCGCCATTCTAACTTATGTTGACTGGCCTCCTTTCTGCCCGACTCTCATCTCCTGACTGACCTGTTCTGTCGACTGATCTCTGGGACCTTCTTTCCCTCGTCCTTCCGGTCTCGTGGGAGATCTCGCGCGCAAGCCCTCTGTGTAGGTTTTGCGGAGGTATTCTCTAAGTGGCACTCTCATAAACACCCACACAACGAATGCTCAACATTGTGTCACATAACTGTGAGTTATTCGATTTATCAAGCATTTTTCCTATATTACACAAATAATTTGCTCACTGTTATATGTTCTTAAATAACTAATAATATCAATGAACCTTCGGAAAATGATTATAAGGTTTTACTTCTCTTAAGTAAAAGATCAGTGAAAACTCTCTGACTGGTATTGGAACATCTCAATTAGGTCATGAGACGTAAAACAAACGGAAATATACTTAATGAGTTAGCTGGAATGATTGACAGATGTTGAACACATAATGTTTTATTACTGAGACAAGAAATTAAAAATTATATTGCATGTCCGTGAAGCTGATATAACAATTAAAGAAAAAAATGATTTAATATCTTTAGTATCATTGAATATCCAATTCATATAGTCTTTAGCCACACCTGTTCGCTGACGAAAGCTACAAGCTGGAAACATAAACATGCGTGGTGTATTCAATAAGTTTCGAGACTTTTTTTGTACAGGAATTTAGAATTGTAATAGCCTCTTGAAAATTCACTATGTTATTGCAATACATCTTATGAGATGACTGACCAATTTTTATGATTTCAGGTCCAAATGAACAGCAGCAGCAGGAATTGGAATACACCCTACTAAAGCCTGATTGTCACAGCTGGTGAATTTCAAAAATGCAATCTAGACTTTAAGACACTTTAGAAGAATGATATGCAATAAAATTCTGTTTTAAACTTGGAAAAAATGATTCCACAAAAAGTATGGAGTGCTTCAGACTACTTTTCGACCATCTTGCATGAATAGAGCATCAGTTTTTGAGTGGCAAAAGAGATTCAAGGCAGGCAGGAAGTCTGTGAGGGATGATTAAAGGTGTGGGAGGAGTAAGGAAGTCAATACACTAGGGTTGATTGGCCAAAGGAGTAGGATTAGGGTTACTATGTTGAGGTTTTAAGGGAGTTCAGGAAGAGATTCCGTCGGAAGAGGCGAGCACTCTTCAAATCGGGTCAGTGGCATTTACACCATGACAATACACCAGTCCTCAACTTCCTCCTTGTCACAGACTATTTGACCAAGATGGGCATCGAGACAGTTCCCCACCCTCTCTATACTCCAGACCTTGCTCCCAATGACTTTTGGTTATTCCCTAAGCTCAGAGGCTGTCGTTATGAGACAATTGAGGAGATGAAAGAGGCTGTGACGAAAGTCATTGACACGCTATCACAAGAGGACTTTCATGGGGCCTTCCAGAAGTTGGTGGAACAGTACAAGTGCATTGCAGCCGGAAGAGATTACTTCCAAGGGGACTAGAGTTTCATGTGTGTACTATCAATAAAAGTGGGCATACGAAAAAAGTCTGGAGACTTATTTAGTGAGCCTCATATATAAGAACAAAATAAATTCTTTAAAAAATCTACAAATCTCTTCTTGGACCTAAACATTTTGATATATATATATATATATATACGTGTGTGTGTGTGTGTGTGTGTGTGTGTGTGTGTGTGTGTGTGTGTGTGTGTGTGTGTGTGTGTTTTGCTTGGAATATGCCAAAATTCATTGTCTGCTCACATTTTATTTAGACGTTTGAAATCTTTTATAAGGTTGTAATAAAAAGGCTTCTTCAAATGAAATATTCAACAGACATAATGAACCCTCCAGGCGATCCCGATTTATGCGAGCTCAACAACTTGGTTAAAGATATGAACAGTTGGTCAACCTATAAAAGGTTATTTGTTTAATGATATATCAACCTCTGAAGGTTATCTAATGCCAAAACCATCATTATATAAGAAACGTTGCTTTACTATTTAACAGATAGCTTGTAGGATAAGGGTTTCTTACCTTTAGTTGAGTATTTTTCCAAAAGAGAATTAATTGCCTAGTGGGTTGGGCAGTAGAATACACCAACTGCTTCTCTACACAGGGTTAAGACACCCCCAAAAGAGTCTCCTGGATATTTGACGATAAACAATCTGATGGCGAGGTTCTACTAATGCTGGTGTTTTGGGGGATGCGGGAGTACCTATTCATTGGCATTGCTCGCAGGTCCACTTCTGGCCTGGAGTGATAGAACGTGGTAGGGTTCTCTCGATGGGCCATATAGTTCTAAACAGCGAAATTATGCTAAACTGAATTGTTTGAAATAGAAGGTTTTTGTCATTTAACTGTTTGTAAACAAAAACTATGCTCATACTAAACTGAATTTTTTGAAATTTAATTCGGCTTAAATGACCCAAAAAGGATCGACACGCCGTAAAACAAAACAACCGAAAGTGAACGTAAAAGCGCTATTGCAGTTGGAACTTGCTTAGTTTTTAGACCACAGACCTGCCAATTAACCACTATGCAACAAAGACTGCTCATCAGAAGAATCCTAAACCAATAGACATAAATTACTGCATACTCATTTATTTCAATCAACATTATACATTTAATCAAATTTGTTACGATATTTTCAACTCATATAATTTAATTGACAAATTTATTGACTTGACGATATTCGTTTTATTAAGATGAAAAACAATAACTTGTAAAAATGAATTAGCATCATAAAAAAAACAGGAAACTTCGTTTCATGTAAGTACACGTTATTTTAAATTAATTAACATTAATAAAAAAACGTTCGGCATGCTGTCCACTCTAATCTATGTAGCTGTATTCAGCGCTGTCTACCGTAGCAATAAGGACACAGTGAAATGCATTACATCAGTAGGACATGGGAGATTCTTTTTTTTTTTTAAAAAACAAACGAGCCAGCAGCCTCAAACCTGGGGTGATATTGCAAAACACAAATGCGTTCGTCAAGCCACCTCTGAAAAATAGATGATTACTAACTTCCATGGATCTTAGTATTCGATCAGCTGTCCTCTGTGCAACAGAAAGAAAAAAAACACCAATAAATAGGTACAGGTAATCCGTTGAAAGTACACTGACGGCAAGCGGAATCGACCGTCTGGTATGACGCTGTATAGTCTTCCGAAACAAGTTATTTATTGATTCCGAATGTACAAGCAGAACGTAGAAGAGTTAGCAGCACCGAAATCTTAATATCCACGGCACACACACACACACACACACACACACAAACACACACATACACACACACACACACAAATACACACATATACACGCACAAACATGCAACCACCTAACACCACACATACACACACACATATATATATAAATATATATATATGTAAGTATGTGCGTGCGGGTGTGTACTGTGAACATTAATATTTCGGCGCTGCTAACTCTACTGAGTTCTTCCATATAGATATATTCATATATACTCATTACATACTGATGGGTACAATCAATAAGTTTCTAGACTTTTTTTGTGCCAGCATTTAAAATAGTGGTAGACTCTTGAAAATTCAGTATGTTATTGCTATACATCTTATGAGATGACTAACCAATTTTTACGATTTCAGCTTCAAATGAATAGCAACAGTACGAATTGGAATACACCCTACTAAATCCTGATTGTCACAGCTGGTGAATTTCAAAAAAGCAATCTGGACGAGAGGACAGTTTAGAAGAAGGATATGCAATAAAATTCTGTTTTAAAATTGGAAAAAAATGTCACAGAAACGTATGGAATGCTTCCAACAGCTTTTGGAGCATCTTGCGTGAATCGAGCATCAGTTTTTGAGTGTCATAAGAGATTCAAAGAAGGCAAGGAGTCTGTGAGGGATGATGAGAGATGTGGCAAAACACCTGAGTTGATTGGCAAATTAAAGAATTTCATGGATAAGGGCCGTCGTGTGTCTACAGAGACAATATGTGCACAGTTTGATGCAAGTGTGGGAACTGTGCACACAATTATTCGCGAGGAACTGAAGATGCGGAAGATTTGCCCGAAGTTTGTCCCAACAGTACTCAAAGAAGATCAGAAAGAAAGACATTTTCATGACAGCAAAGAGATGGTCGCACTGATCAATTCAGATCCGGCAGTTCTTGATGGTGACCTGCAATGAAAGTTGGATCTACTGCTATGATCCAGAGACCGAGAGAGAGAGAGTTCCCAGTGGAAGCATGCTGGCTCTCCCAGACCCAGGAAGGCAAGACAGAGCAAATCCACCCACAAACTTTTGATGATCCTTTTTTTTTTTACAGCACTGACATGATCTACATCCACTGGGGTCCCACTGGACAGACAGTCAAGGAATACTATGTTGAGGTTTTAAGGGAGTTCAGGAAGACATTCCGTCGGAAGAGACCAGCACTCTTCAAATCGGGTGAGTCGCATTTCCACCAGGACAATATACCAGTACACAACTCCATCCTAGACAATGACTATTTGAAGAAGATGGGTATGAAGACAGTTCCTCAGCCTCCCTAGAGTTCAGAACTTTCTCCCTGTAACTTATGGTTATTCCCTAAGCTCAAGGAAAAACTTAGAGGCTGTCGTTATGAGGTAACTGAGGAGATGACAGAGGCTGTAACGAAGGTCATTGACACGCTCACACAAGATTTTGGAACGGTACAACAAGTGCATTGCAGCTGGAGGCGATTACTAGAGTTTCATGTGCGTACTATCAATAAAATCCCTATGTGAATAAAGTCTGGAAACATATTTAATGAGCCTTGTATCTAAATAAGTTCCTTCATATCCGTATATATATATATATGTATATATATATATACTCAAACACGTTCACGCATATATATATATATATATATATATATATATGTGTGTGTGTGTGTGTGTGTGTGTGTGTGTGTGTGTGTGTGTGTGTGTCTTTATTAAGCATCAGTTGTTGGATATGTGAAATTAATAAAAAAGTGAACGTGGTATAAAATGAATAATATGGTAATCTACTCAGATAAATAGTAACTTACTAAGCTTAGCTTTGTTAGGGGAAGGCGAGAATAATGGCACACGCCTTAAAAATTAAATTAATTAACAATGGCCCACTATTATAACTTGCAAGTTGTTGACTATTATTCATTTTAGGTGGCCTCTGCATATATATATATATATATATATATGTATTATTAAGAAACACGAAAATCTATACGTATATTCCAATATATATTTATTTCGACCAATAATTGATGGACCATTCAGATATATATATATGCATTCATACATATATGAGTGTGTATTAGACAGCCTGTAGAGACAGAGAGTTAGTGAGTGCGTGAAAGAGACGGGTTGGTGGATGTACACAAAGAAGGGAAATATATGGAGAGTAGGATGGATGCGTATTCAAATGCAATCTTATTTAAAGGAGTACTGTCTCTTGCATAAAATGTTTTATGTATCATTCTCGTTAATCGCTTTATTTGGGGAAATCCCTGAGGTGTAGTGGCTATCAGCAACATAAGAATCAGTGAGTTCGAATTCCAGTTTTGCTATAACGTTCAACTTTCGGACTCCTACAAACGAGAAAAGTATGTACATCCTCATGCCACCAGTTATAGGTTAAATTGTACATCTACTGTTCTTCTATAAGAATGGCTTTAACGTTAAATCATCCATAAAGTTTGATATGCCCTGAAACAAAAAAACAAAACAAAAGAAACCTAAACAGTAATATACTAAAATCTGTCACAAAAATATTTCTTCTTTTTAAATAATACACACGCATATATAGAGACATCTTTATTTACTCTCTAAATGTATCTATATATTCCGTGTTGCAACGAGTACATGAATGCCAGTTTGTAACGGAATTTCATACATATTATACACTCATTTTCATAGCGGAAAGACTGGGATCTGGAGACTTCTTAATGGCAACCGATTTAAGTTTTAGTTTAGTTTTATAGCATACAATAAGATCATTAAATAGGTTTCCAGACCTTTTTCGTCTAGGCGCTTTTATTGATATTAAACACATAAAACTCTAGTCCTCTTCGAAGTAATCTCCACTGGCTGCAATGTACTTGTTGTACCGTTCTAATAATTTCTGGAAGGCCCCATGGAAGTCCTCTTTTGTGAGCGTGTCAATGACTTTTGTCATAGCCTCTTTCATCTCCTCAATTGTCTCATAACGACAGCCTCTGGAGTATAGAGAGGGTGGGGAACTTTCTCGATGCCCATCTTGGTCAAATAGTCTGTGATAAGGATGGAGTTGTGGACTGGTGCATTGTCCTGCTGGAAATGTCACTGACCCGATTTGAAGAGTGCTGGTCTCTTCCGACGGACACTCTTCATGAACTCCATTAAAACCTCAACGTAGTAACCCTAACCCTAACCATTTGGCCAATCAACTCTGGTGTATTGACTTCCTTACTCATCCCACGCCTCTTATCATCCCTCACAGACTCTCTGCCTTCCTTGAATCTCTTATGCCACTCAAAAACTGATGCTTGATTCATGCAATACGGTCAAAAAGCAGTCTGAAGCATTCCATACGTTTCTGTGGCATTTTTTCATAGTTTAAAACATAATTATATTGCTTATCGTTCTTCCTATCGGGTACTATCACTCCGGGTCAAAGTGGGCCTGAGAGCAATGACATCTAAGAAGAACTTCATATTTCCCAAAGGCTTGAGCCTCGCCATCGCATTAATGTCATATCTTGAACACTCGTTGGGGGAGTCATACGTTTCTGCAGGGAGGTTTTTGGTGTATTCTACAGCCTCAACCGATCTTAGAGAATGATAATTCAGAATTCAAATAGCCCAACAGGGTGGCAGGCTAACTCGATCCTATTTACCAACCCCTCCGCTCGGGGCGGATATGACACAAGGTCAGGTTTTAAGCGGAGTTTTGAATTCAGAGTTTTCCTTCTCCTAGACTAGTTGCTTCACCAAGGCTGAAGAACTCAGTCTGTCCTACTATTTACCCATAGCTGGAGGGAGAATAATTGGATTCATACATTTCCTAAGGGTATTAGTGCTATGTGAAATTCAATCAGTCTCGTCCAGGATTTGAACTCGTTTCACCGTGTCCATTTCCTACGACGATAACCATTACACCACGGTCACCTAACTTGATAATGTGTAACGGCTAAACAAGAAGATAATGACTTGATGACAGTGCGACATTCTGTACTTGCGGCAACAGTGCAGAATCTACCGCCAAAGAACTTTACTTTTCCTTTTGACAAATGCTGATATCCAAAAGAAGACATAATGGCAGAATTTACAGTTGTTGGTGTTCTATTCTATCTTGTTTAAACATTTGTCAAAATACAGAGGAGAATAGCTAGTCTGTCAAAACTAACGGATGTCAGGAAGAAAAGGAAGGAAAAAATAGATTCATATATATATGAATTTTATGCGACTTACCATTAATAAGCAATGTTATAGAGATCAATGAATATATATATATATATATATATATATATATATATATATATATAAAGAGAGAGAGAGAGAGAGAGAGAGAGAGAGAGAGAATAAAATAAGATAATATAAAATGTTAAATAGACAACTAAATGAAAAAACACAGAGGGAAACATGCCAACATACTTTTTCGTTTGGCTTTCTTTTCTTTAAGTACGGAATTTAATTCCAAAGCTTTCACTTTATCAAACACTCTCCCATTCTGTCTCTCTCTCTCTCCGTCGCACACACACACACACACACACACACAAAATCCAACGTGCACACACACACAGACACACACACACACACACACACACACACACACACACACAATCTAACAAACACACACACACACACACACACTCACACACACACACACACACACACACACATATATATATATATATATATATATATATATATATATATATATATATATTTCTTTATCGATGCTTATAAAGAGGAGTGAAATAAATGGATTATTTTTATGCACCCAATAAACTATCAATTCATTTTTTATTCGTCTTTGTGTTAACATCTATATCTCGCTATCTCTCTCTGTCTTTGTATCTCTCACTGTTTTATATCTCTCACTCTTTCACTCACTCACTATCTCTCACTCTTTTATATCTCTCACTTTTATATCTCTTTTATATCTCTCACTCTTTGTATCTCTCACTCTTTTATATCTCTCATTCTTTCACTCACTCACTATCTCTGTCTCTGTCTGTCTGTCTGTCTCTCTCTCTCTCTCTCAATATATATATATATATATATATATATATGATAGTAAAAAATGAATCTAGATTAATCAAAAATTCATTATCTCGAAAATAAAATGTAATTGTACATATTGTTATTGCTTTTCTCATTCAACCGGATTTCAAAGCTCTCTTTCTGTCTGTCTGTCTGTCTGTCTCTCTTTCTCTTTCTCTCTTTCTCTCCTTTTCAAGCACACAAAGTATCATAGAGATACACACACACACACACACACACACACACACACACACACACACACACACACACACCATTGTATATATATATATATATATAAAGAGAAAGATAAAAAAACAGACGAGACGGAGAGATAAACAGGTTGATATATATATATATATATATATATATATATATATATATATATATATATATATCAGCAGCAACAGCATTAAGTCGCGCTGATCGCATGAATTTTCCTGATCTTATCCATCCGTCCTTATCCTCGATCGATCACAGCAGGTTCTCCACGACATCCAGCGTCCTCGCAGTGCTGATCTAAGCTATTTTTGCTGGTTGGCAACGCTGGTGGGTCTATGTAAATGCTGCCTATGGAAGAACGTCGCTTATGAGTTAATCATTGTTTTTCCTGCAATGCCCCACGTTGTCTTTTATGTCGTGTTCGTCTTTCATGTTTTTGAGATGATAGGTAAGTAGCCAAACAGTAGAGAGTTTGTCGGGTGTTGCTTCCAGGATATATATGTATATTTATATAGTTAGAGGGATGTATGAATAAATAGATAGTACTCTTTAACCGCATGCTATCGTTCTGGTTTATTTTTTTCTCTTTAAACAAATATAGAAATAATTATTTATCAATCACTGTCATACATATTTCCGTACATATATTCAAAAGATGTTTAAATGAATTATTTCATTCATATATATCATATGTGTCTGTATGTGTTAACACGTATATATTATGATTTTTACATTCTATGTATGGATGTGCATTCATTTATATATATATATATATATATATATATATATATATATATATATATATATATGAATAAATATAAATAAATATTTTTATACATATATACATACATGCATACATACACATACGGCAATATGTGTATGTGAATAATATGTATGCGCGTATTTATGTGTGGGGTTGGCGTGGCTAACTTATACAATATCGTGAATAGATGTAAATTCAAATTGGACAAAGTGACCCAAGGGGTTTATTGGGTTTTTGGTGATGGGGTTTCTCGTTTGTTGCAACGTAAATGAAGAAACATTTTCTATATAAACAATGAGGACAAAGATTTGAGTAAATGATGTAAAAAGAAAAGTAATAAATATGAAGAAAAATGAAAACAAACGTTACGCAAATATTACAGAAATATTCGAGTAAAAATGTAGAAAAAATAATCATTCGCTCTGAAATAAGAAAATAAATGGAAAAGTATAAAAACATCTAATGAAATAGTGAGGAAAGATTAATGAAAAGAAAAAAAGCAAAAAAGGAAAAAACACAAGATTAGAAAAGAAAAAAGGAAAGAGAAAGAAGGGATATTTAAAGAAGGAAATGAAAGAATCGATTATAAAATTATTGAGTAAAAATAGTCAAATAATTTTCATAATCAAAAATGGTTTAGTCTGATTTAGTTTGGTGGTGTTTTATGATGTATCAACCCATATGTTTTTTAATTTCAGTCCTGTTTATATATATATATATATATATATATATATAAATTAAAAGTTAGTGACTTCGTTCAATGGTGAGCCGAAGGCCCCCTTTTCAAGAGCTACTACACCATGGTGTTGGGGAAGGCACTACTCCATTCCCTAGACTGCTCCATTTTATCCTTGATCCTTACCTTATAACGCTGAGTGTTAAGCAAGGCGGAATCAAGTACCATCTTTTAAGTCTTTGGGATTGAACTCCGTTCTCCCGCACTATTGGCGAGCACTGTACTCATTAGGACAATGGCCTGATTACAACATATATCATCATCATCATGTCACGCCATCAGCACAGATATCACTGACCCTATCTCGCTACCCCTTTCTATTGTCCATTGCTTCCGGCAAGTCTTTAGAGCTACATCCTGTATTGGGGTAGAGTGCTGTATGTATCGTCTAGCTGGTCGTCCTGCCTTTGATCGTCCATGTGAAGGGGTCCATAGTAGTAAATAACTTATGAGTTCGTCCCTATTTCTACAGCAGTGTCCCGAATATTATGTTCGTCTAACTTTGATAGTTTTTTTGATGGGTGGTAAGTGGCAGTACACCTGTTGCTTTATGGGGGTGCTCTCTCCAGGACTTGCTCCATATTGCTTGGAACATTCTTGTATAGTTGCTGTTAAGCTTTTTCTCTATACGTCCATGTTGTGCATCCAAACAACAGTATCAACATAATGCGTTTAATTTTATCGGTCAGGTGTGACTTCAATGTGACTAATAGTCTATTGATAGCTATCCATGCCTTTGCTAGTTGCGTGTTGTTGTCTGTCTCAGATGATGAGACACTGCTACCTAAGTAGGTGAACTTGTCAATATATATATATATATATATATATATATATATATATATGATTTTTAAGGGAACAGGTTGTCGGTCACATTATCTTTTAATGAACCAGAGCTTATTTGTTTGC
This sequence comes from Sepioteuthis lessoniana, assembly GCA_963585895.1. Classification (NCBI taxonomy): domain Eukaryota; kingdom Metazoa; phylum Mollusca; class Cephalopoda; order Myopsida; family Loliginidae; genus Sepioteuthis; species Sepioteuthis lessoniana. The sequence goes on along the minus strand of OY757927.1, from coordinate 69,845,172 downwards.
ACATAGTTAATAGGAATAATGGCACTGAAATTGTACGCCACATTCCCCATATCTCCATGACTTGAGCCTCACCATTTTAAAGTTTAGTGACATACCCAGAACACACGATGGAGAGGAGGGTTCTTAGCCATCTGCATAGGTTTAATAGGCGTATTCTCGAGCCTTAGTTGATAGAGAGAAATAAATGAAAAAATGGAAAAAAAGAAGAAAAGACGAAATAAAAAGCAAGGACGAAAAAATATCAAGAAAATGAGGAAAGAATGAATGCAACCAAATAATAATTAAATGTATTGAACGATGTAGAAAGATTCAGAAAATTTAATTGTATAGAGAATGAAAAAAGTGGACAACATTTAAAAAGAATTAAGAACTGAATTCAGAAGAAGAAAAAAACAATCAAAGCGCATGATAAAAAGGAATATGGAAGAATGATAGAAGAGTAAAACAATCTTTGGAAAGCGGAGAAAAAGAAACTCTCTCAAGTGGTAAGGGAAAGAAAGAGCATAAGAAGGAGAAAAGAATAAAAAGTGGGAACAAAATAAAAAATAATAGAAGGAAATATGGGCATGTTTGAGTAAGTTGAGGCGGAAGTGAAAGATGGAAAGGTGAAAAGGAAAAATGTGTCAATTAAAAAATAATTGAGGATTGAAAGCGGGAAAATGATGAATCTATAAAGAGAAAATTAAACAAATCGCTAGGGAATTGAAAGGAGGCAAAAGGGACATTTTATAGGATTTATGATTTGTTTTTATCTATATTCTTTATTGCGATACGTATTTATTTTCTAGTGGTTACACATATAATCAAACAATAAAATAAACAGTCACATATATATACATGTATACATACTCTCAAATGACCGCACGCAACCCCCCCCATATATATATATATATATACATATATATATATATAAAGAGAAAGATAAGAAAAAAAAGACGGAGAGATAAACAGGTTGATGTATAGATTTGTAGATATATAAATATATTGATTTATTTTATATATATATATAAGTCTCTTACTCTCTCTGTCTCAGTCTCTCTCTCTCTCTCTCTTTCTGCGTGAGCATGTGTGGATTTGCAGAGAGATAGAGAGTGACAGACAGACATACAGAGATAAATTGATAAAACTGTAAACTATTGATGTATTAATTTCATGTGGCATATATATATATATATATATATATATATATATATATATATATATATATTGAGAGGAATAGGAAGAGAAAGACAATACAGAAAGGTAAATAAGTACATTTATAGATATGGATATATTGATACAATATATATATATATATATATATATATATATATACGGGGTATTTGCGTGTGTATGTGTGTATGTAAAGAGAGACATTTTGATTTTGATAAATTTATACAACTGCATACTATCAGCATATAAAATACACGGTATATATGCCACGATATATATATATATATATATATATATATATATATATATATATATATATATATATATATATAGTGAATGAAATTTACATACCTTTATAAATACACGCATGATCATCGTCTTTTATGCAAATACTCAGAGGTGTACATGCGCTTTTGTAAGAATGTATCATTTTCTTTTCCCTCTCTGCATTAATATATCTGCTAAAATGCATGTCCGTTTTAGACTTTTTCTTCCGTTTCCTGTTTATGTTTGCAAACGCGCACATATCTACATATTCATTGAATACTTCCTATGTTTGGATTTTGCATATATTAAACACCCCCCTACACAACCCACCCACGGGATACAAGATTCATTCGGTACACAAATATACGCATTCACATTCATATACACATACGTATATATATGCTTACTGCATAATTTACTTATCCAATTCCACCTCTTATATATATATATATATATATATATATATATATATATATATATATATATATATATATATATATATATTGCATATATGTATATATATTGCATGTATATATATATATATATATATATTCACACACACTCATATATATATATCTTTTTCATATATATATATATATATATATATATGTATGTATGTATGTATATATGTGTGTGTGTGTGTGTGTGCGCGCGCGCGCGCGCGTGTGTGTGTGCGTGTATCCAACATTTAATCCTTCCATAAATGTCCCTTTTTGTCACCTTGGGAGTTTAATAACCTGTTTATAGTGTATAATGATATAATGATTTTCTCTCCACTAATTTGTGGGGAGGGAATGAATGGTATGCAAATCAATTTTGACGATAATGAGGAATTTTTCTCCAACTTTATCCTCGTAATCGCTGACATCAACATTCGTTACTCCAGTGCCCATTGATTATTAGATTTTTTCTTTTAAATCCTGCGCTACCCTTCTCCTTCTTAGTGTTCAGGATATTGTTATTATTATTATTATTATTATTATTATTGCAATGAATATTTTTTTAACTCATACACATCTAACGATATATATATATATATATAATATATATATATATATATATATATACATATATATATATATTTACTTTAAGAATGTAGGTAGTTAAGGATTTATATCCGCGCCACGTTCAGTATCTATTTAGATGATATCTATATCAGGTTGGATAAAGTCACTGTGAATAGATTCAACACTTAATCATTTTATATGGTATTTTGAAAATAAATCCGTCTTAGAATGGTTAATAAAATCTATTGGAAAATATTGCTTCCTAGGAATAATTCACGTTATGTCCTTGAATATTGTTAGGTTTACATTTTGTTTAATGGCCTTCCAACTTTCATGTTTTTTTAATACAAAGTCATCTTAGAAAAAGAAATGTAGATGTACAATTTGGCCCATACGTGGAAAGAAATGGATCTTTATATCCTTTCTAAGGATATTTGTCCGAAAATGGACGCGATAGCAGGACTGGATTTTCGAACACCCATTCTTGCTTACACTGGAGGTCCTTCTCCGCCATTTCTGCACTTGTAAATTATGTAATTAAGGTTCATCTCTGTCGTAGCATTGTTATCTACTTATTTTGAGCTTTCTCCACCAGCCAACGTAGCTGGAATTCCAGGATTTCAGGCGGTGTCCACAATGCTGTTGTAGAAATGGTCACGATTTCTAATTTTCCTCGTCCTATTTCCAAGCGTTTGTGGATTCCTCCAAGTGCAGGAACTACATGTGGTCTCAAAGTCACCATTACGTCAACCGCTTATTCATTTTACTGGCGGTGTCCAGTTATTTTTTTTTTTCCACTTTCTTTTTTTTCTCTATGTGGTTTACCAGAACGCAAAATCCACAAGACGGCGAGTTATCGTTTTTTTTTTACATTATTTAACATTCGTTCTGGTCTTCTGGCTTGGATTAGATTAATTGCTTATAACTAACAATCTCACAGACTTTTATGTTTCTAATTTTCTAGAACTGTTTCTGGTTTGTTCATGTACCATTTTGCAGTGTGGTAAAAACTCAGTTTCTTGCACAGTTCGCAGTGGATCACCTTTCCCACCATCTAAAGAGTAGTGTGTTCGCCAATGGTCTGGGAGACTTGGGTACAATCCCAGGCCGACTTAAAGACTTAAAAATGGTATTCGATGCTACCTTGCTTAACACTCAGCATCATAGGGTAACGATCCTGGGTAAAGGGGACAATCCAGGGAATGGACTAGCACCCTCCCCAACACCTCGGTGTAGTAGCAATTACTTTTTACTTATTTACGTACCTAATCTTTTATTTATTTTGTGCAATTTTGCTTTGTTCGTTTCCGTCGTGATTAATCATTTAATCCCTCTCTTCATGTAGTCTATAGGTTCTACTCTCCCTTGCTCAGTCGGCTGGGGCTGGAGAATACACCGACTGCTTCTCTGTAGAGGTGTAAGACCTCCCAACGAATGACCTGAAAATGACACTAAACAATCTGATGGTGAGGTTCCAGTAAGGCTGGAGCTTTGGGGAATGCGGAGTACCCTTTTATTGCCATCGCTCCCTGGTCCACTCTGGCCTAGAGTGGTAGCACCTGATAAGGGTCCTATATATGGGTTAAATAGAACTAAACCGTGCTTCCTTCACTATACTGATTTTTGCATTGAAACTGCGTATTTATGCTAAACTGAATTGTTTAAAATAGAACTGTTTTGAAATTTAAACAGCGAAATTATGCTAAACAGAATTGCTCGAAAAAGTACTGTTTTTACCTGTAAACTGTGTGCTTTTGCTAAACTGAATTGTTTAAAATAAAGCTGTTTTTACATCTAACTCTGCGTAATCTCCAGTCGCTTTGGGTTATAGAATACAACGACTACACCTCTTCAGAGGGGTAAGACCCCCAAATAAGTATCCTGGATATGGCACTAAACAATCTGATGGTTAAGTTCCAGTGATGCTCGGGCTTTAGGGAATGTGGAGCACCCCTTCATTGCCATAGCTCCCAGGTCCAATCTGGCCCGGCGTGGCAGCACCTGATAGGGCCCTGTCTATGTGTTACATAGAAATATCGGCATACTTACGCTAAACTCAATTGTTGGACTAAATCGAATAGCTAGAAAAAGAAAGGTTTTTGACATTGAAAACGTTCTTACATTTAAACAGCTTGCATATGCTAAACTGAATTATTTGAATTGAACTGCTTTTGAAATTGAAACTGTACTTATACTAAACTGATTTGTTTAATATTGAAGTGTTTTGACATTTAACTGTGTAAACAAAATCTGTACTTATACTAAACATAATTCGCTGAATTAAAACTGCTTGACTAAATTGAATAGCTTGAAATGGAAATGTTTTTCACAATTAAACTTTACTTACCTTTAAACTGCGTACTTGTCTTGAACTGAATTGTTTGAAAAAGAGCTATTTTCATAAAAATGGATTTGACGTTAAATAACGAGCAAAGGTTGATAAGCAATTAAATACCAACCAACCAACCAACCAACCAAATTTACTCTCTTATCGAATTTCACTTTTACATAATTGGTCCTTATGGCGTTCTTTTCTGCCGCTATTTGGAGAGAATAAGTTTCTCTTTTTAAAATGTCACTTTCAATGCCATGTGCATGTCCATGTTTTCTCGTGTTCAATTTCTGGAGGTTGGTGCTTTAAATTTTTATGCATTTGATTTTCTTCCTGTTTCTATTTCTTGATTTTATAGGTTTTCTAACATTACTTATGATGCTAATGCTATTTTTGGCCGCTGTAATTAATCATTCTTTGCTCTTTTTAGAGTAGTCCTCGAGTCCTTCAGTGGATGCATCAAAAGTCCTCAATCACAGCCAGTTCTCTTCCTTCTTTTTTGATACATGCTATCTGTCTATTTCATTTGAAGGGCGTAAAGCCTTGTGCATGATTGTCAATTTTCTTGTTTTTTTGTCCATCTGTCTGGGTTCCCCTTTTGATCTTTTAAAGAATGGCTCAGAGTATTTCATAAAGGGGACATCTCGGGAGTTTATCCCTTAGATGAAATTTCTCTCGAAAAGCTTGTCTTCGAGAAGATTTCTGTTTTTTCTTCATCGCCTCTTTGATAGTATCTGCTTCCAACATTCCTATATATTTGTATTAGTTGTCTAAATTTCTGAGACGAAGCTTGTTGATTTTTATCATTAAGGTCTTTCGGACTATTGTCTTCATAACATTGTCTTCATATGCATGAGAGCATAACATCGGCTCCAAGAAACCTAGATAGGAGGGTGGAGGATAACACTCGAAAACTCACCACGGTATGTCTGGCCTATTTCAAAGGATTAGCCGAAAGGATCAAAAAGATATGTAGTCCATATGACATTAGGGCAGTATTCACAAGTGGTTCAACTCTCCGGGGGTATCTCTTCCGGGTCAAACCCCCACTAGCATGGCACATTTTTCTATGACAAATTTCACTCCTATTTCTGACTGTATATTCTAACTGTTTGTATTAAAGTTTCCAGTCCTTTTTCATTTTTTGCCAATAGTTTCCTGTCATTCATGTACATTAGATGATTATTTTTTCCAGCTATCTACTAAGTTTGTATCCGGCTGTGCATTTTCTGAGTATGTAAGTAAAGTAAAGTTGGCGACCATAGTCGAGGGTAACCCGAAGGCTCCCTTTTCGATAGCTACTACACCAAGGCGTAGGGGAGGGCGCTACTCCTTACCTGGATTGCTCTACTTTACCCTTGATCCGTACCTTATAATGCTGAGTGTTAAGCAAGGAGGCATCAAGTACCATTTTTTGAGTCTTTGGTATGACTCGACCTGGGATTGAACCCAGGTCTCCCGGGCCATTGGCGAACACTCTAACCGCTAGGCTAGTCAACTGGAATCATGACAACTTTGAATAGTAACGGTGTTAGAGCTTCTCCTTGAAAAATACCTCTTTGGATCTTTGCTTCAGCTAAGCTTCTTCCGCCTGCTATCAATTCCCCTCTCCAGGTTTTCATGGTTTTCTCGATAAAGACTTTTGACTTTAACTGATATTTTGTATATTGTGAGGCAGTAAATTATCCAGCTTTGCGGAACCATATCATATGCCTTTTTATCATCTATCCAGGCCATATATTATTATCATTACTTACTCCTTTAGAGTTTTTCACATCAGTGTTAGTTGATGGGTTTTCACTGGAGTTTGAGTGACAGCAAGTCTCCTCAAGTCTCCAGGACTCGTCTCAGGATTCTAGCCGTTCTTAGCAATGCTGTCGTTTGGATAGTCTCTTCTCGTCCGCCAACTTCCAAGTCTTCCAGGCCTTTTAATAATCCTTTAGTTATTGTGCCTAACGCACCAATCACTATTGGCACAGTCGTTACTTTCATGTTCAACAGCTTTTTCAATTCTCTAGCAAGGTCGAGCTACTTATCCTTCTTTTCACTTTCCTTGAGATTTATTCTGTGGCCCGCCAGGACAGCAAAGTCGACAATTTTGCAGATTCTTTTTTTTGTTGATTATTATGAGGTCTGCTCTTCTGGTCGGTATTAGGTGATCCGTTTGTATGTTATATATTATTATTTAGTTTTCTTCTTTAATTTGATTTTCTTACGAATATTTACTGTTTCTTTACCTTTGACCTAAGATAAAGGAACGCAGGTATTATTTGCATTTTATATTTGGCTTCTTTTGGGTGTTTCTTTTCTACTCACAATGATTGTACTCACCTAAAGAGAAGAGCAGTTCCATAAACTGCATCTATTTTAGTATTTCATAAAGGCTAGCAGTGTGATATACCTTGTAAATATGTTTATCTCTCCTATTCTGTATCATTTGCCTGGATATCATTATTACTGCGAATGTGTTACTTTGAAGGTATTATGTTTTTAAATTCCCATTCCGAGGTCGGAACATTTACTTATTTTATTATATTCTATGACTGATATATCAGCCGTTGGCTCTGACATATTATTTCGAAAGCATAGATTTCTTTTATAGAATTTAACCCCGATATATTATCTAATAGATCCGATATCGAGGTTAAATTGTATAAAAGAGACATAAGCGTTTGAAACAAAAATAAAGAGTAATACTTATCATTTTTGTTTGTTTCGATAGCAAAATACCAGACAGTAGTTGCTCCTTTTGTTTCAGTTATTGATTCTAGTTGGTGTTTATACCATGGATGCAATACATGAACTGTAACTAAGCGCATGAAGAAAAAGCTTGATGGCAATTACACATGAATGTTGTGAGCAATATTGAACAAGCCCTGGGGCAACACCCCACAAAACAGCCGCTATACGGCCATTTACCACCCATCACGAAAATTATCCAAGTTAGATGAACCAGACATGCGGGACTCTGCTGGAGAAGTAAAGAAAAGCTCATAAACAATATACTCCAGTGGACCTCTTCACATGGACGAGCAAAGGTAGGACGACCAGCTAGAACCTATATACAATATCTCTGAACTGATACAGGATGTCCCCTGGAAGACCTCCCTGGAGCAATGGACGATAGAGACGGGTGGTGAGAGAGGGTCGGGAAGATCCTTGCTGGCGGTGTGACATGATGATGATGATGATAACATATTTTTTAAATAAATGTAATGTCCTAATTTATCATACATTACTTCATATTCTCTTGTTATTAGAATTGAACAACCAAACACTAAGGGGTCAATTGATTCAGTTTTTTCTTTGCTCGTCCTACACATGGAATGTGATTCGTTTTTTTCACAGTGCTTGCCTTATCGGTGTTTGTTAATATAATCTTGTCCTATACAGCTATTATTAACCCCTATGTCTCCGCCTTCAGTCAAACACTTTTTGGGGGTATCCTCGTGGTGTAATGGTTAAAGCGATGGACTGCGGAATCGTAGTACGCGAGTTCGTACTCCAGTCGATCTATTATATTCACTTTCGGGCAAATACCCTTGGGAAAGGTATGAACCCCCTTATCCTCCCAGCTATGGGTTAAATAGTATCAGTACTATTCTTCTAGGAGAATGGTTATGGAATTAAATAACCTACAAAGGTTGGTATGCCATTAAAAAAAACAAACGAAACGAACCAAACACTTTTTGATCATGTATTTGTTATTACTATATCGAAATCAACGTTTCTAATTCTTTGTGCGTATTTTCCTCGTAGGATTTTTACCATGCTTTCTTAATTGATTTAGTCCATATGTTTGTGCTTCTTTCTTTATCGTTTTGCAGCCTTTATTGCTTTATATTTTATGTCAATTTATTTTGAAGAGAGAACGTTACCAAATTTATTATATTCTTTACTTATTGAAATTTTTTCTCTTTTCATATGTATTAAAGAACCATGGTATCCACTCTGTTGTAGTATTATGGGATACACATTCTTTCTTGTCTAAAAAAAAAGCAATAAAAACATACTTAAGAACATTCTAGAAATTTAGGATCAAAACTGCATTAGCATTTAAGTTGCATTTTTATATTTTTCAACCAATTAGCTAAAAACATAGAATAGAACATTCTAGAAACATAGGATCGGAAGTCAATTAACAGAAATTATTTAGGCTCTAAAATAAAATAGTAAAATACAAATCTGATTGGTCAATAAATGTCTACGCGCTAAAATTTTAGGATGATTCTTTGATCCACTATTACGGTATAAATAACACACAGTTTGGGAGCCATTCACTAAGACAAAGACCAAGCCTAGCCATTAAGTCAGTAAAGCAGTAGCCGTACTCTGTCCGGCAAATTCCTTTTCTTCCACAACCAGATTTCATGACCTAGCTACAGATGGCCACGAATCACGTTCAAAAGAAAAAACCAACAAACTTTCTTTCATCAACGCGACACGCTGTCGCCACAATCATAAAACAAGACATGAACTTATGTAAGTAAGAACGACTTATTTACGGATTCCGTTAACATGAACATACACACACCTTTAAACAAATTCTTTTTCTTCTTGCCAAACTTTATTTTGCAAAAGTCCGTTTACACATCATGTATTTTATTTGTTTTCATATTCTGTTATATGCATATTAAATTGTTTGTTGTTTAATGTTCGTTGTGTTCTTTTCTATTTCTTTCACGCGATTGTAAAGTTCTGTGTTGTCTGTGGCATTTTATTAGTTTAGTGACATTGATATTCATCTTTTTTTAAATTTTAACTTACATGCAGTTTATTATATTAAAACTCTATTTCAATACTGGTATTGCCAGTACCGGGAGATTGGTCTAATCAGTAGAGTATTCGCCAATGATCCGGAAGACTTGGGTTCAATCCCAGATCTTGTCATAACAAAGAGTCAAAATGAAAAAACGTACTTGATACCGCCTCGTTTAACTCTCAGAATTATAAGGTAGAGATCAAGGATAAAATGGAACAATCCAGGGAATGAAGTAGCGTCCTCCCCTACACCTTAGTGTAGTAGCTATCTAAAAGGGAACCTTCAGGTCAACCTCGACTACGGTCGCTAACTTTATTTCTATTGCCAGGGTGCTAATTGCTATCATTTTTTGCATTAATTTCTGATCTTGATCTGGAGAGTATGAGATTAGACATGACTGGGTGGGCAAGGTGATCTCTTGGGAATTGTGCAAGAAATTAATATTTGACCATTCAAACACAATGTACAATCCAGAACTTGTCCTGGACCACAAACCCCTCGTGGATTTCGATATACAAACAGATCACCTCATCTCGGCCAGACGACCAAACCAAGTGATAATCCACAAAATAAAAAGACGACTTGACAAAATGATTTAAACTATTCTAAATTCCATTATTCTTAAGAAGATAATCGGACATCGTATATCAAACTTTAAAGTAAGACTGTAATAAAAACCGTCTCGTGTTCCGTTTTAAAATCTTACTTTATTAGGTTAGGTTAGCTTATTAGCTTTAATGGCATATCAACTTATGACGGTTATATAATGCCATACACTGTTTATACATAAATAGGATTTTTAAGCGCATAGTTTATCGGTAGTTTTGTTACTTAGAGTTTAGTGATTATTACACAGTAAAATAGTTTCATGTATTGCTATTTGACACTAATAATTCTATTCAGTATTAATCATTTATTTGAACACAGTTAAATGTTTGCAAGTATTGCAATTCAACACTAATAATTATATTTTATACATATATATATAGTCGTCCACAGACAGACTGTTTCGTTCTATCAGAACTCTTCAGAAACGCCGGACGCTCGAAGCCCGGATCGAAACCCGGCCAACTTTACGTTAGACTGTGTTTCTGACCACTCGGCCACCAAAGCGTTGCTTATAAACAAATAAATCGTTTAGAGTATTCCCATCTATTTCTAATGATTCGATTTAAAATTAATCCTTTATTTGTTGATAATTAAATAATTTCAAGTACTGCAATTTAACACAAATAATTCTAGTTAATATTAATTTCTTGTTGGCACAGAGTTTTACATTATTCTACGGAACGTTAATAACTCTGTTTATTCAAGTATTTATATCAAATACAAATAATTAGTCATTCGTTTATATACAGCAACAAAATCTCAAGCATTGGTATTCACCATTAGTAATTATAATTTTTGAGTATTCCTGTTAGACACGAATAGCCATAAGGTTTCAACAAAACTAATATTAATAAAAATAAAAATAATCTCTAGTAAAACATAGAATAGTTGTAGTTAAACCATGGATGGATCTCTACTAGGTACTAGGACTCAATATCAAAGTGGACTTGAGGTTAATTTTGATGAAGGGGAGATGGCCATTCCCTCAAAGCCAAAAGAGGTTCCTCACTATCTGATGCAGTTTTTTTTTTTTACCATACCCAATACTGTAGATACTTTTAATTATTGTTAAATAGTTTCAATTTTTTTTTCTCATTAAGGGTTTTCGGACCATTGTCTTAATCTTTATTGTTATTTCCACAACGTTTCGGCCGATATGTTTTCCGGCCTTCTTCAGTTATCTGTCCTGCTGGAAGGCATTAGCATGAGGTGAGATTGAAAAGTCAAGCATGGTGGACCATATATGGAAGGAAAAGGGAAACCATTTGTCTTTATGGGATAAAGTTGAAATAATGGACAGTGATGAATTAGACGCCTTAAGGAATCATCACATATGATGGGCTACAATGACCTGCCGAGTAGACCAAGTATAGAGTTGAATACAATATTGGAACAGACACTTATAAAGCCTACATGAAAAAAAAATCTGAATATGAGCACAGGTAATAAAAATCATGCATAATAGTAATCCTAGTCAAGTAAGAAAATTAAGTTTATAAGTCCATAATATTTCACTCTGCATTATCCATCAGAACATATAGCGTAACGGTGATAGACGTTGGTTCTCTAAGCTTCTAAGGGGACGATCATCTGGAGTTTGCAGGTTCAATCCTTACTGTAGACAAGCAACATTACAGGAATACTTAACACTTGTACCTGGTTATGGCTAATAGAATTAGAACAGGTGACACCTGTGGTTTCAATAAAGAACGTAGTTTGAAGTTCTGTGAAGGTTCCAGAGTTCGACAAACACCTGAAGAAGGCCGGAGGACATATCGGCCGAAACGTTGTGGAAATAACAATAAAAATGAAGACAATAGTCCGAAAAACCTTAATGAGAAAAAACATCGAGCTTTGTCTCAGAAATTTGACAACTAAGTTTCAAGTATTCCGTTATAAATTATCAATCATTTGTTTGCAAAAGGGTTTAATGGTTTCAAATACATGTTTAAATATTTCTATATGATTCATAGATCGATCTCTAACATGTCCTGTCACTCCAAGTTAAAGTGGATCTGGGAGAATGGCATTGAAGTGGTCCCCCACATTCCCTCAAGTTCAAGTGTAGCCTCAACATCCGATACTGTTTACATTCATAGCTGGGATACTCGTTGGCAGAGATGGGGTCGGCGTAAATTACTGACTCAGCCGAATGAACAGTATTCTTTCTCGAAAAAGGTCATCATATTGATATAGTTTTTAGGTAAAATGAACGCCTCTTTTTAGGAATTGCTGGATTTTCTTTTGTATTTGTTCAAAAAACATTTGGAAAATTGCATTATCATAGTTAAATTGACAGGGAGCGTTAGTTTCTGTTGATTTCAATTTTAATGACTCATTTATTATATTTACCAACCCCTCCGCTCGGGCAGGATATGACACAAGGTCAATTTTTTAAGCAGAGTTTATCAGGTTGGAATTCAGAGTTTTCCTTCTCCTAGACTAGTTGCCTCACCAAGGCTGAAGAACCTCGTCTGTCCTACTATTTACCCATAGCTGGAGGGAGAATACTTGGATTCATACCTTTCCCAAGGGTATTAGTGCTATGTAAAATGCAGTCATTCTCGTCCAGGATTTGAACTCGTGTCGCCGTGTCCATTTCCTGCGAGGATAACCATTACACCACGGGCACCTCCACTAAATGACTCGTTTATGTTCTTGAATCGAAGTGCATGATTTATTTCCAATATCCCTTACTTAGTTCCAGTTTATTCCTCATCAACATAATACTAAAATCAGTGGTTTCAATCTTTCAATAACATTATTATAGTTAATAATTGAATGTCTTAGAATGGTTACCATTGCGGGAAATGGATACGGTTAACCTGAGTTCAAATCCATCACGACATTGTTTGTATTTTATATTACGCTTATACTACGGGGAAAAATACGAATTCAAATATTCTCCCTCCAGTTATGGGCAAATAGTTGGACATAGTTCGCTCGTTAAACTTTGATTAACGACCGGCCAAGGAGAAAGGAATCACGGAATTCAAACCTATTAAACTCAGCTTAAAACTTGACTCTGTGTCATGTCTTGAAAGATCAGTAGTGATGGTTCCTTACATATCCCAGAAGACTATCAGTATAACTTTCTTTACTGACCGCTGCGCCCAGAACTTTTCTTTACCGGATATTCATCATGTTTCCATTTTATGACTAAGGCTAATCGTGTCAATCAGATATTCAGCCTATTGGGGAATAATTTTTGACGAAAGCATGTTTCTCAGTATACATCCAGCATGATGCAAATTTCACAGGGTTTGCATTTTCAGTCATTTCAGACAATTTCACTTACCTAGGAAGGTGCGTCGCATCAACCGAAAAGGACATCGACACGAGGTTAACGAAAGGATGGATAGCCTATCAATAGGCTATCGATTATATGGAAATCAGACCTAACCGATAAAATGAAACACACTTACTTCCAGGTAGCGGTTGCATCGATACTGCTATATGGATGCACTACATGGACTCTAACAAAACGGCTGGAGAAGAAGCTAGACGGCAATTACACAAGAATGCTGCGAGCAATCTTGAACAAGTCCTGGCGGCAACACCGCACAAGACACCAACTGTACGGCCACCTATCACGAAAACTATTCAAGTTAGACGAACCAGACATGCAGGACACTGCTGGAGAAGCAGGGACGAACTCAAAAGTGATGTACTGTTATGAAACCCCACACATGGCCGTACAAAAGCAGGACGACCAGCACGAACATACATTCAGCAACTATGTGAGGATACGGGATGTTGTCCAGAAGACCTGCCTGATGTGTAGAACGATAGGGAAAAGTGGCGAGAGAGGGTCAGGGATATCCGTGCTACCAACATGACATGATGATGATGAGGATAATATATATATATATATATATATATATATATATATATATATATATATATATATACGCGCACTTATATATGCAAACACGCACACATATATATATAGAGAGAAAGAGAGAAGAAAAAGAAGAAGATAGCTAGCTAGCTAGCAAGATGGATAGTTGAACAGAAGATGATTTACATATAGAATAAAGATTGGTAGAAAATACACACACACACACACAGATAGATAGATAGATAGATAGATGAACACTGTATGTGCATATAGAATATAAGCATGTATGAAACACAGTCCTACATATGCACACATGCACACATATAGGCACACATATATTTGTCCGTAGATATACAGATAGATAAATAAAGAAACACAGTATGCTATACAAATTGAACATAGATAATTATGTTGTCCACACATACAACTATATATACAAACACAGACAGGCACATATTTGTACATAGCTAGCTAGCTAGCTAGCTGAACACAGTATATACATATAGAATATAAGCAGGTATGAAACACAATCATACATATGCACACGAGCACACACATACGCACACATACATTTGTCCGTAAATAGATAGATAGATAGATAGATAGATAGATAAACACACTATGATATAGATATCGAATATAAGCATGTATGAAGCACACTCACACACACACACACGCACATTCATACGCGCACATATTTGTGCGCAGATAGATAGATAGATAGATAGATAGATATGACCACACTAAGATGTAAAAAAAGCTAAGATAGATAGATGGATAGATAGATATTAATAGTTTAATATAGTTATGTGCAATCGATGAAGAAATTCAAAAACTGATAGTCATACATCGAAAGAATTTATGCAATAACAATGTTTTCCAGAGGGTTATTTACTTTATCTATTTATTCATTCATTCTTTTATTGCTCTCATCAACATTTTCAAATGATGTTTGTTCAGATTGGCTTCTACTGGAAAACTTTTATCTTTTTCATCTAAAGAGGATGGAACGAAGTGACAAGAAATACTGCAAGAGACATCTTCTATCAAGATAAGCTGATGAACGATAAAGAATTTAAAAGTGTAAGAATCCCAATTGAGTCTTGTGTCATTTTTAAGTCAAAGTCCCAACATACAGGGTCAATGTAATCCTAGCTGACGAGAAAAAGCGACGCTCTTTGGAGTAACTACTTCCGGGATAAATTTTTCAATAAAGTTATGAATATTCATTTTTATGAGTTTTGAGATGCGTAAATCATTTTGAAGAAAAAAAACCCAAGGTTATTCGATAGGGCATTGATTGAATGATTAAACACGGAGGTGATTTCATTTACATTATTAATATAATTATCGTATTTTTTCTTTTCATTATTCATCGTTAATATTCATTTTTTTTCTTTGTTTGTTTTTATTATTAGAAATAAAGCTGATGATAATATTTATGCTACCTTTCTATCTTATATTTCTTATCTGCTTACGAATTTTCACACCAGTATTATCGATTCAAAATATCTAGGGGTCAGGTGACAGCAAATCTTCTTTCTTAGAAACCGGAAGTGAGTTCTTTCATTTCAAGTTAGTATATAGAACCAAGTCTTACTGCAAAGAAAATTAAAACTGCATTGCATTTTTGAACCAATCAAAAGTTTGATTGAATGCCAGTAGGTTTTTTTTAAGGAAGAAGCTAGTTCCTTATTTTAAAAAAAAAGGAGCAAAAACTACTTTTAGAGGTATATTTAACCCACAGTAAGAAAACCTGCTGTCACTCACTCATTTATCATCATCATCATGTCGTGCCGCCAGCACGGATATCCCTGACCCTCTCTCGCCACTTCTCCCTATTATTCATCGCCTCTGGCAGGTCTTCAGGGTTACATCCTGTCTCCTCACATAGCTGCTGTATGTATGTTCGAGCTGGTCGTCCTGCTTTTGCTTGGCCATATGCTGGGGTCCATATGAGTACATCACTTATGAGCTCGTCCTTGCTTCTCCAGCAGTGTCCTGATCAAGACATTTACAACAATCAAGTTGTACTCGTCCTTTCAAATATCAGCACAGTGAACCGTTATTGAAACAGACTTTTACTGATTTTTTTTTACTTTGATGAAAACAAATTCTAAGTATATTTCATTTATGCAATCATAACAAACATTCCACAGACTAAAAAAAAAAATTGCATTACTGACACGAATTCCCCTTTGTCTGAAAAATATATCACACCTTTAAACTCGCATATATATATATATATGTACATTGTTGATAAACAATCTTGATTCACAGGTTCTGTGAAGCGTTGATGATTTTAATATAACTTTTTTTTTTTACATAGAATTATTTCACTCAAGTAAATGGTCGTATCCCCTAACATCTGAGTGAGTGCAAGTTTCCTCAGTTATTACATACTCTTCTTAGATATTGCTGTTTATTTTAGTAATTACTTTTGATGTGAACTGTTAAAAGACTTTGTTCGGCATCAACTTGTCCGTTTTCTTTACGGGTTTCTCCGGACCGTCCCAAAGGGTTCGAACGATGTTTGTCTCACTTCCACCTTCATCTTCTATGACATTTTCAGCATTCTATCATGGTCCACGTTTTGCTCCCATTTTTCAATGACCGTTTACCTTTACCCTGTGATCTGACATGCTGACATTTAATAGTTGAAAAGTTAGGTTTTTCTTTTTGGTACTTTAATTAAAAGCATGCCTGGTCTCCTGGCCTGTATTGGGTAATACGTTCGTATCTCGAAATATCAGGTAATACTGTTTGCAAATTTCTTACTGAATCACGCCTTATATCCTTTCGTGACTGCTTATGACTTCCTTCTGTGATTATTCGCGAGAATCAATTCACCGTTCTTCCTTTGTTTACGGACAGTATTCGATACTTTGTTTTATTTTATTTATTTATTTTTTGCCTATTGAATTATTACTAATAGACTAATGTAATGAAAGAGGACAAATAATAATAATAATAATAATAATAATAATAATAATAACTAACGATTTTGATAGTCATTGTATCACGCGCAGACTTTTTTTTTTTTGGCTTTGGTTGTCATGAATATTTACTGTAAGATTTTTACCCACTTTCACTGTTATGTTTTTTTTTTTTTAAATTTTTGTTTTTGTTTTAATTCTCTCTGTTCTACTTTACACTTTTTGTCTGCTTCCTCTTCCGTCTTATTCTTCTTCCTGCTGTTTTTCAAGTTAGTCATGAATGCTTTATGCATTTTGCCTTGGGCACTTACGGAAAACATTTCACCGCTACTCTCTTTCTACAATCATTTTCGAAAGCTCATTATTGTTATTTTGCTCTTTGCAAATTTTCCACACAAGTAATAACTGGTGATTTTTACTGGCGTCTGAGTGACAGCAAGCATTTTCAGCTCTCTAGGACTCTTCTTAGTACCACATTTTAATATAGTAAAATTTTAGTCGCTTCCCAGATTCCCTTTAGATCCTCTTTCATACCCAGTTGTGCCTACACCTATATTTATGTGTCAGTTTTCTACATTTATTTATTATGAACGTTACTGTACCATCTCTCTCCATACAGAACTGACTCTTGCAATTCTTTTATATACGTGGTGCATTCAATAAGTTTCCAGACTTTTTTTGTACAGGAATTTAGAATTGTCGTAGACTCTTGAAAATTCACTATGTTATTGCTATGCTTATGAGATGACTGACCAATTTTTATGATTTCACGTTCAAATGAAGAGCTACAGCAGGAATTTGAATACACCCTATGAAAGCCTGATTGTCACAGCTGGTGAATTTCAAAAATGCAATCTGCATGTGTGGACACTTTAGAAGAACGATATGCAATAAAACTCTGTTTTAAACTTGGAAAAAATGCCGCAGAAACGTATGGAATGCCTCAGACTACTTTTCGACCATCTTGCATGATTTGAGCATCAGTTTTTGAGTGGCATAAGATATTCAAGGAAGGCAGAGAGTCTGTGAGGGATGATAAGAGTTGTGGGGGGATACGGAAGTCAATACACCAGAGTTGATTGGCCAAAGGGTTAGGGTTAGGGTTACTAAGGGGGGTTAGGAAAAGATTCCGTCGGAAGAGGCCGGCACTTTTCAAATTGGCTCAGTGGCATTTTCAGTAGAACAATGCACCAGTCTACGACTCCATCCTTGTCACAGACTATTTGACCAAGTTGGAAATCAAGACAGTTCCTCAGTCTACCTATAATCCAGACCTTGTGCCCTTTGACTTTTGGTTATTCCCAATGCTCAGAGGCTGTCGATATGAGACAATTGAGGAGATGAAAGAGGCTGTGACGCAATTGGACGTCCATGGGGCCTTCCAGAAGTTGTTGGAACGGTACAACAAGTGCATTGCAGCCGGAGAAGATTAATGCAAAGGGGACTAGAGTTTCATGAATGTACTATCAATAAAAGTGCCCATAAGAAAAACGTCTGGAAACTTATTTAATGATCCTCGTAGTTCTTTTTAGCCTCACGTTCGGCTACAATTAATTATGATTTATTTCTTTGTTTAGATATCCTCTTCCTAGTCATATCTAGATAAGTTTATGTGCGATGTCCCCAGAGGTGCCCGTGGTGTAATGGTTAGCGTCGTAGGAAATGGACACGGATACACGAGTTCAAATCCTGGACGAGACTGATTGCATATCACATAGCACTAATACCCTTGGGAAAGGTATGAATCCAATTATTCTCCCTCCAGCTATGGGTAAATAATAGGCAGACTATGTTCTTCAGCCTTGGTGAGGCAACTAGTCTAGGAGAAGGAAAACTCTGAATTCAAACCCGTTAAACTCCGCTTAAAAATTGACCTTGTGTCATATCCTGTCCGAGCGGAGGGGTTGGTAAATATGGATGTCCCAAGTTTGTTTTAAAAGGGTCTACAAATGTTTTTCTCAGTTATTTTCTCCGTCTTTAAAAAAATAGTGACTGCTTTGATAAAAAAAAAACAACTTTTTATTCTTGTCTTTGTATTCTCTGAATCCCTGAGTTGTCGCTCCCATTAATTCATCAAAGCTAGTTTATCCTGATTCCCTTTCTTTTCTAGAGTCGACTGCGGCTGTAGAATACATCGACTGCATATCTGCAAAGTGGTAATAACTCACCAACGATAGTCCTGATATGACACTAAACTATTTCCAGTAATGCTAGAACTCTGAGAAATACTGAGTACCCCTTCACTGACATCTCTCCCTGGTACATTTTGCCCGAACTGGTTGCACATTATAGGGTTCTATCTATTGGTAAAATAGAACTGTTTTACATTTAAACTGAGTACAAACAATTGACTCGTGTTAAATTGAATAGTTTGAAATAAAACTGTTTAATTATTTAATTATGTGTAAGCAGACTGATATTTTATTAAATAGTGATACGTAAGAATATTTAGAATCATTTAAGCATGTGCAATTGAATGACTAATTTTGAATACAATAGTTTGTGATAGTTAGCAATAAGAGAAACCATTCAATAGTGGAAAAAAGACCTCACCGTCGCTTAAAAATATGTTTTCAAATCATATATATTTAATAAATTTAAAAACAAAATTTCGTACAATGTTTGATATGGCATAAAACCCAAACTAACCAAATCTTATATATTTAATATATATGTATAATTAGTATTTGGCAATAAATAACCTATAATGGTTGATATCTCATAAAACTCAACCAAACGAAATCATATAAATTTAATTAGTATGCATAACGAAGATTTGACATTAAATTACCAAAAACGGTTGATATGCCATAAAACCCAACCAAATTAAACCTTTCTAATTTTTTCTTTCATTTCCGTTTGACTGATTTTGTCAACGTGAAATATTCTTTGGTATTTTAGTTTTCTTTTTCTCTAAGGATCTTGATGATTTTTATGTTTTGCTTCACCTTTGGGCAGTTTTATAAATTTAGTTGTGTCACTTTTTCCTTTTTTAATTATAAGTATCTCGCATTTTTCAATTGCAAATTCTATTACTATAAATTGGCAGTTGACTGTAAGAGTTTGTGTTGGGTCTTACTGCACTTTTTCATTCTGGACAAACATTTGAATAGGATACATCAGCTTGTTAATCTTTACCTGAAACTTTTAAGATTTTTAACCTCTGATGCATTTTCTAAGCATATAATTTCGTGATATTATTGCAAGGCTGGGGCTGTAGAATATACCGACCGAATTTATACAAAGGGGTAAGACCTCCACAACGAGTGTCCTGGATATGACAGCAAACCATCTGATTGTGAGGCTTCAGTCCTGGAGCTTTGGGAAATACAGAGTACCACTTTTTGCCATTAGTCCCTGATCTGCTCATAGTGGTAGCACCTGATAGGGTCCTATCTATGGGTCAATTAGTACTGCTTGAAATTTAAACGGGGTACAAGCAAATGACCTATGCTAATTGTTAAAAAATAATTGCTTAATCATTTAATTGTGTAAACGAATGGGTTATTTTTAATTGTTAGTGATACATAGCAATACCTGGAACCATTTAACAGTGTGCAAACGAATGAGTAATATTGAATAGAATTATTTGTGTTAGATAGCAACACTTGTAACCACTTCACTGTGGGCAAACAAATGATTAATATTGAAAATAATTAAATGTTGGATTGCAATAATCGAAACCATTTTGCTGTGTAAAAATAATAGCAATACTAGTATGTAAATGAAATAGTTTTAACCCTTTTTAGACAGAAATTACCTACTATCTGTTCATATACAAATTATATGTATATCATTTTAAATGTAGGCAAATAAATGATTGATATTAAACAGTTACTGATATATACTTGGAACCATTTAAATTTGGACAAACAAATGATACAAAATAAATGGAATGATTCGTTTCAGATAGAAATACTTGAAACCATTTGATTGTGTGCAAAAAAAAAAAAAAGAGATTATCTCTGGCTCGCTAAAGAATATCTTCAACAAAATGTGTTTACAAACCATTCATATTTAATATATATGTTTAAACAAGATTTTGGCCTAGTGAGGTCAATACACTGTATCTCTGAAGAGGACAAACACTCCCTGAACGAGGGTCCTAAATATAACTCTAAACAATTGGATGTTGCGGTTTCAGTAATGCTGAAGCTTTGGGGAATACGGAGTACCCCATAGTTATTATCACTCCCAGGTCTACTCTGGCCGGGAGTCATAGCACCCAATTGGACCTGTTTATGGATTAAATTGAACTACACTGTATACTCATGCTAAACAGGATTGTTTGAAATAGAACCGTTCTGACATTTAACTTTGTAAACAAAAGCTGTACTTATGCTAAACTAAATAGTTTGAAATGGATAATTTTATATGTATAAAAATGGATTTCAAATTAGATAACCTACAATGGTTGATATACCACAAGACCAAACCAACCAACCAACTAAACAGTATTTGGCTTTAAATTACCTACACCGGTTGATATGCCAGAAAACTAAACCCAATCAAACAAAACCCTCATTGCTATAATGAATAGTACTTGTGATAATGAATGTCATTGTTGGATGTCTCTTTGATCTTTTTCTCAGCTAGGTTTTGTTGCCTCGTTTCAAATTATTCTCTCTAGTTTTCCATTGGTCTGGTGATGAAATTCACAATTTGATCTAATTCTGGGAAAATGTTCTGTCGTTCTATAATCAATGTTTGTGGAATCATGGCATGTGTTTTTTTCTTCTGTCTATCTATGACTTGGCTATTTTTTCTCCTTTGTCTTTGCTTCCATTAGAATGAACTAACCTACTTATTATATATATTTTATTATTAGAGTACAAGTTACTATAACTTTACCACTTTTATACCCCAGTCCGCTGGCCTGTAGAACACACCATCTACTTCTCTGCAGAAGGCAGAGACCCCATTTTCCATTTACTATCGAATAAAAAAAGTAAAGTTGGCGACCTTTGTCAAGGGTGAAACGAAGGCTCCCTGTTCAATAGCTACTACACCGAGGTGTAGGGGTGGGCACTACTTCTTTTCTTGGATTGCTCCACTTTACTCTTGATTCTTACCTTATAATGCTGAGTGCTAAGTAAGGCGGCATGTACCATTTTTTGAGTCTTTGGTATGAATCAACCTGGAATTGAAACCCAGTCTCCTGCATCATTTGCGAACACTACTCATTTGGCCAAGCAGCGACTATTTTTGCTTTTTACCCAGTGAATGTTGACCATTGAGTCGGGACTTTGAAGAACCATTTGCCAATTTATGATATTTGTTCTTTAATGATCTTTTAAATGTCAGATTTATTCGCATACTAGAAATTCAAAATCCTTTAGCTGACTGGTTGTTTTCATTTTGCTAATTTATTATAAGTCTGGTTACCTCTGCGAAATTCGGTTATCTAATTGTATATCAAAGCTCTAGAGAATTTTAAGATTCTTTTCTTGGAGAGATTTTGGTTTGTGCATTTTCTAATTTCAGCTTGGTCAAATTTTTATCTTTTCACGATTCCCAGTTCATCACCATTCCTATCCTATCATGCCTAGTCTTGTATTCCTTTGCGCTAGTTAGCTTATAATTTGAACAAACGTTTCATTAGTCACTACACTGCATACATTTGTTGTTTTTCAACATGTTATCAATTTTTGCTTGGAAATAATTTGTCCAAATGCTATTATTTAATCATATACTAAAAAGAGATTGAGCGTCTCTTCTGATGTTTTCTTTTCTTAGACATTTTTTTTGATTTCATATGCAGTTTCGATGGTTTGTTACTCGAAGTAACCATAGCTGTCTTTTTCTTTACTTCTTTTGTGTCCTAGATCTTTTGTTTTTGTTTTCTGTGTTTACTTCAACGAATTCTGTTTAAATTGCTGGCACTCACTGCTTTTATTGATATATATACTTTTTTTCTGGCTCCAGATTGTAGTAGCAGTAAATTTCGTCAGTCTCGCAGTCTACTTCTCCAGCACTAATTTTTTGAATCAGAACGCTGCTCTTGATATATATATATATATATATATATATATATATATATATATATATATATATATATATTTAATTTACTCCTCCAGAGTTTTTCACACCAGTATTATCTGATGGTTTTTCACGAGTGACAGCAAGTGTCCTTTAATCTCCAAAACTCTTCTCAGTAATGCTGTCATTTGGATAGTCTCTATTTGTCCACCAACTTCCAAGTCCTACAGGGCTTTTAATAATCTTTTAGTTATTGTGCCAAAAGCACCAATCACAATTGGTACAATCGTTACTTTCATGTTCCACAGGTCTTTCAGTTCTCTAGCGAGGTTGATGTAGTTATTCTTCTTTTCACA
This sequence comes from Sepioteuthis lessoniana, assembly GCA_963585895.1. Taxonomy (NCBI): domain Eukaryota; kingdom Metazoa; phylum Mollusca; class Cephalopoda; order Myopsida; family Loliginidae; genus Sepioteuthis; species Sepioteuthis lessoniana. The sequence goes on along the minus strand of OY757927.1, from coordinate 69,821,931 downwards.
TTATTTCAGTTTTATTCTATGGTCAGCGAGAACAGCAAAGTCGACAATTTTGCAATTTCACTTTTTTTTTGTTGATTTTTTTAAGGTCTGGTCTTCTAGCCGAGATTAGGATATCCGTGTGTATGTCAGGGTCCCATGGGAGTTTATGTGTGTCATTTTCTAGGACAGGTGCTGGGTTCTGCATATACCATTTGTTAGTGCGGTTAAATTTTGATTTCTTGCACATTTCACAGTGGATCATCTTGCTGACCCGGTCGTGTCTCGTCTTTTCTCCTTCTGTGCGAATTTGCGGCATTCGCTTGTTATGTATTGTTATTATGATTAGTATTATTAACGAGTACATTAAATGACTTCTTATTTAAGACAACCTCCAAAATTATGCGTTAAAACTTACTTCTTGGCCGATACTCAACTTCTGCAAGGTTATGTAAGAGTACCAAATATAGTGGTCTTAAAATTTTGTTGGCTTTTAGAAACATGTTAATAAGATGATTTTATATTTATTTGATTTATAATTCAAACTAATCGTACTAAAATAATTTTTTAAAACGGTGCTCTAGCAGTTGCTCGGTTTATACGTCCCTAAGTAAACAAGCGCACGGGATTTCCTTACCAGCCAGTTGTTAATTTATCAACAAATCACGTATATTGTTGCCGTATATATATATATATATATATATGAACCAGCTTATTGGTTTAGTGGTCCAGGAGACCTGAGTTCAATCCCAGGTCGTGTCATACAAAAGACTTTAAAAAATGGTACTAGATACCACCTTGCTTAACATTCAGCAATATAAGGTACGTATCAAGGGTAAAGTGAAGCAATCCAGGGAAAGGAGTATCGCACTCCCCTACACCTTGGTGTAGTAGCTTTTGAAATGGGCGCCTTCTGGTCACCCTCGACTACGATTAATTGGGCATAACTCATATCATACTGGCTGAAACTATATACAGACAATTACTGTACATGCTATGATAAACCTACTAATCGAGTTTCAATGTATTGCATCTGGCTAGCAATAATGTTATTTGTGTATAATAATTTATCTACTAACAACAACGTGATAGTAAAATATCGCTCTTGAAAAAATAAATTTATAATAGTTGTGCAATTATACTATATGTTACATGAGATACAAATACTTTTATGACGCTAAACTTTCATTATACTATAAAAATATGGAATTACGAAAGGGATTTTGTAGAAAATATTTATACCGTTTACAAGGTATTCGTGTTGTTAGCAGGGTCAGTGTACCATCAATCATTATCCCCGCTAATAGTATTTTTATACCGCAGGATATAAGGTTCATATTTTATACAAAGTGTTTACAACGCCCAATTTTGAAGGGAATTTTCAAAGGTTTAAAGAACGTTTAATACACCGATATATATATATATATATATATATATATATATATATATAGAGAGAGAGAGAGAGAGAGAGTCGTTTCTGGTATAATTTTTACGGTCGCAGTAAATGAACGCAAAGTATGGTCTTCATATCTTTGTCTGGACTATTTGGATTTCACATAGAGTTAATATCCATTGGAAGGGTAAGAATCGAATTATTCTTCCTCCAGCTGCGTTCAAATAGAAGGGCAGATTGGACTCATTATTCTTGGTCCCTCAATCGATCTTGGAGATGTATATATATCTGATACAAACATGGTAAACCCCTCACATCATGCACGATCGGGGTTATTTTATACATATATATATATATGTTAGCGACCATAGTCGAGGGTGACCCGAAGGCTCCCTTTTCGATAGCTACTACACCAAGGTGCAGGGGAGGGCGCTACTCCATTCCCTGGATTGCTCCACTTTACCCTTGAACCGTACCTTATAATGCTGAGTGTTAAGCAAGGTGGTATCAAGTTCCATTTTTAAAGTCTTTGGCATGACTCGACCTGGGATTGAACCCAGAACTCATAAGACATGTACTCTTATGGATCCCCACACACGGCCGCGCAAAAGCAGGACGACCAGCACGAACGTACATTCAGCAGCTATGTGAGGATACAGGTTGTTGTCCTGAAGACCTACCTAGGGCGATGAACGATAGGGAGGAGTGGCGAGAGAGGGTCAGGGATATCCGTGCTGCCAGCACGATATGATGATGATGATATATATATATATATATATATATATATATATATATATATATATGCAGGGAAAAAAGTTTAAAAGTATAAAAGGTCACAAGATTTAGGAATACAAGTTATGAAGGCAAAAAAGTATATTATTACACATAGGGTTGTTTTAATTTTTGAATATATAATCAAGTATAAAAGTCAACTGCATTTAATGATGAGGTTTTGGTCTTGGATTTTTATGAATGTGTAGTAACTTTTCACTATCATTACTTTCACGTTAGCTCTGTTCCATAGTATTAATACCTTTTTATATCTGGGTCGAATAGAACTGCTAAACCTTTTACAAGAGATTATTACTAATATCAAGTAAAATCATTTGTGTTGAATAGTAAACGATGAATCAATTTAATAGTGTGCAAATAAGAATATAAGTGTTAAATAGGAATACTTTAAATTATTTAGCTATGTGAAAAAATAATTAGGATTGAATAGAATGCTTTCTGTTTTATTGTACTACTTAAAACTGTTAAAGTGAACAAATAATGATATAAAATAAAGTTATCAGTGTTGGATAAAAATATTAGAAAAAAATTAACTATGTGCCAACATATGACCTCTGTCTCATTTGAAAAACGATATTTCCTCTAATGTATTTGCTTATAAAGCATATATATATATATATATATATATATATATATATATATATATAAATATATATATGTATATATATATATATATATGTGTGTGTGTGTGTGTTATATCATATTATACTACATTATTCCATTTTACATATATATATATATATAAATCATCTTTATATATATATATATATATATATAAAATGTAATAATGTAGTATAATATAATATAACAGACACACACACACACACACACACACACACACACACACACACATATATATATATATATGTATATATATATATATATTTATATATATATATATATATGTGTGTGTGTGTGTGTGTTTGTTATATTATATTATACTACATTATTACATTACATATATATATATATATATATATATATATATATATATATATATATATATATATATATATATATAAAGATGATTTAGCATTAAATATCCCATACGTGTGTTTATAAGGCAAAGAAATGCAACCGAACCAAACAAATATATATATATATATAAATATATATATATATATATATATATATATATATATATATATATATATATATATATATATAATAAACAATCCTGAGCTATATTTGCCTATATTTCTACCTGTTGGATAATAATCTCTGCTTTTTTTCTTCTCGGTAACTGTTCGAACTGGTTTAGTCTTCATCAACTTCATCATAAAGACCTGCTGACAACGTTGTTCCCCCCACACAATCTATCTCTCTATCAATCTATCTATCTCACACATATGCACGCACATACTTGCACGCCATCCGTCATTATAGACTGTTGCGCTTTGTAAGTGGAATCCAGTGTCCACACAGAGTCGACAAATGTAAGTTTTTGGAGGGTCGGCTGACACAGTTGTTTTCCTTTGCAGGAATCCATAGAAAAACGTCGCTTATGAGTTCATCCTGGCTTCTTCAGCAGAGGCCAGCCGGTCTTGCCCAGCTTTTTTGATGATTTGCGAGATGGAATATGAGAAGCCATACAAATACTATTTTGAAGAGTGCTTCTTCAAGGGAGATTCGATTCGAATTTAAAGTCCCATAAAATTAAACTTTTCAGTATTATTTTTATTCGTCCATTTTATATTATTACTTTATTTCTTGCGAGTTTTTCTCACCAGCGTTTTATTATCAGAATTCTGAGTGACAGCAAATCTCCTAAGATCTTCAGGACTTTTCTTTGTATTCTAGCTAATCTGACCAATGTTGTAGTCTGGATGGTCTCGATTCGTCCTCTAATTTCCAAATCTAACCGTACCCTTTGCATGGTTTTGGAGATCGTTCCAAGCGCACCAATTACAGCTAATATTACAATCACCAACGTGTTCCACAGCATTCTTAGGTCTTTTATAACGTCGAAGTACTTGTTTTACTTTTTACTTTCTTTATTTCACTCTGTGTTCCGCTGGGACCTCAACATTTACTAGATGGCAAGATCTCGTTGTTCTTGTTTTTTTTTTTTTTTTGCTTTTTTCGTTTGTTAATTATCCCTCGGTCTGGTCTTCTTGACGGGATTAGGTGATCAATTTGTATCTCAAATCCCAGATAATTTTATGTGTCTCATTCTCTATGACGGATACTAATTTGTGTATATACGATTTGGCAGAATGGCCAAACGTCAGTTTTTGCACAATTTCCTGTAGATCACCTTCCCCATTAAGTCATACCAAGACTTATACTTTCTGTCTGCAAGTCTGCTACTTCTGCTTATAATATGATAAATCCTTTCGTCTCTGTTATCACTTGCTGTTCTGTTGAGTAATATAGATTTTGGCTTTTATATATTTTTGGTCCCCTTCGTGTTGTTTGTGCTCCTATAAGAAGGGATTCAGTTTCTCTCGTAATGTTTCCATTTTGTAGCCATGTCCAGGTTTTTTCCTGTGGGATCTCGCAACTTTGTCACCAGAAATGTCTATTCAATTGTTTTTATTTCTATTTCTCTTTCCAATTGCTTGTTAGTTTTCTGTTTGTCTTTGTGCTCTCAGTGCTTTTACTGGCCACTGTAATCCGTCTTTCTTTATTCTTTTTAATGTAGTCTTCTTATTGATGCATCTATTATTATTATTATTATTATTATTATTATTATTATTCAATTTTCCGCTTTACTTTCGATACATTACAAATAATTTATCATTCCTGTTTGTTTTTCACACCAGCGTAATCTGATATTTCACTAGAGTGACAGCAATTTTCCTCAAGTCTCCAGGAATCGTCACAATATTCTAGCCAACCTCAACAATGCTGCAGTTTGTATGGTTTCCGCTGATCCTATGATTTCCAACTCGTCTAGTCCTTTTAATCAGCCTTTGGGGATCGTCCTATAATTTTCAAGTCCTTCAGTCCCGTTATCAATCCTTTGGTGACAATACCAATTGCACTATTGACAAATGATATCAGGGTCACCTTCATGTTCAGTAGTGTTTCAGTTCTCTTGCAAGGTCCCGGTATGTTATTTTCGCTTTCTTTCAGTTTCACTCGGTGGTCAGCTGGGATAGGAAAGTCCACAATTCGGCACGTTTTCTTTATTTGGTGACAATCACGAGTTCAGTTCGTCTGGCCAACATCAGGTGATCGTTTGTTTCTGTCAAAATCCCACAGAATTTAGTTCGTCTCATTTTCCATGACGGATTCCCTGTTATGCATATAACATTTGTACGTATGATCAAATTTAACCATTTTGCACAATTTCCAGTGGATTTCCTTGTCAATCTAGCTGCGTCTCGTCTCATACAATTTTGGCGCTAATTTACTGTATTCGAATTTTATGTAATTCATCGTTTCGTCTCTGCCATCCCATAATCTACATCGGCAATTTTTTTGCGCCTTGTCTATTCTTGCTTTGACCAAGTTAGTCCTTATGTTGTTGTTTTGTGCTGTTATCAGAAGTAATTCAGTTTCTCTATTAAACCTATTCTTTATCAGCCATGTCCAAGTTTTATCGCTTGAGATTTCGCTTAATTCTTCTTTTTCTACCAGTTGTTGTTGTTGTTCTTGTTCTTGTTCTCCTTGATAGTCTTTCATAGGAGTTTGAGTGACAGCACACCTACTCAAGTCTCTAGGACTATTCTCAGTATTCTGACCGTTTTCAACAATGCTGTAGTTTGGATGGTCTCCTCTAGTCCTCTAACTTCGAATTCCTCAAGTCCTTTTAATTATCATTTTGTTACTGTACCGAATGCACGAATCTCGATTGGTATAATAGTCACCTTCCTGTTACTTGTTTTTTTCCCCCTAACAAAGTCCTGATACTTATCCTTCTTTTCGCTTTCTTTCTATTTTATTTAGTAGTCAGCTGGGATAGCAAAGTCCATAATTTTAAAAGTTCTTTTTTTGTTGATTATTACAAGGTCTGGTCTTCTGTCCGAGATTTGGTGATCTGTTTGTATGTCAAAATCCCTATGTTTTATAATTAAGGAATGCTTTTTTTTATTTTAATCATTTTTCATTGATTATATTCTATTATTCAGATTGGTTGGGCTTTGAACTATTCAGGTTTAGAGTTCAGGTGTGTAGTAAATTGGTGTGGTTTACGCTCGCACGCAAAGGTTATAACAATCACCATGGTCATAATAAACCCCAGACTGGGGTATCGATGTCGTCATGCGAAGAAGAGATGGGCTGAGAATTTGGAAGATTTTGAAAAAGATTCAGTTGAGGTCCGACCATGGTGTTGAGAAGTTGAGGTCCGAACATGGTGTTGAGAAGTTGGAGTCCGACCGTACATTTGAGGATTTGAGATTGTACCATGCAGTCAGACAATTGAGTTTCTCCCATTGGGGCAGAGAATTGAGTTCTCTGCCATGGAGTTGAGTTTTCTACCGTTGCGGTTGCGGTTAAGTTTTTCGGGTCCCGACCAGCGAAGATGAATTGAGATATAAACACCATGAGATGTGCCGAACGTTTGGGGTGTTGTTAGCATAGTATGATTACGAAAGCTTTTAAGAATTGTATTTCTCCTCGTGTTGAAAACTGAAGTCAGATGTTAATAAATCCGTTTGTACCTTAACAACGGAGTCGCCTGTGTATTTGAGTCCGCCTGTGTTTTTGCATATGTATATTTACTGTTGTTATTGATTTCGTTATTGTGGTATGCAACACCTAGGAGTTTGTGCGTCCCATTCTCCAGGACAGACACTAATTTGTGCATATACTATTTGTTGGTATTGTCTGATTTCAATTTCTTGCACAATTCCCAGTGAATCACCTTGCCCACCCTGTCGTGTCTAGTCTTATTCTTTTTCAGTGTTAATTTGCTGTATTCCCTTATTATGTGATTGATCGTTTCGTTTCTATCACCACATAACTTACATTTACTATCTTGTTGCGTCTTATCTATTCTCGCTTTGATATGATTGGTTCTTATAGCGATGTTTTGGACTGCTATTAGGAGATATTCAGTTCCTTTCTTCAGCTTTCCATTTCTTTACCACATCCATATGTTGTCCTGAGAGATATTGCTTATTAGCCGTTTAAAACGCCCATAGAGTTGTTTTCCTTCCTATTTTGTTTTCTAGTTATTGTCATTCTGTTGGTCTTCGTGTTGTCAGTATCGTTTCTGATGGCTATAATCAGCCCTTCTCTGCGTTTTTCTTTGTAGTCCTCGAGACCTTGTATTGATGCGTCAACGCTGTCTTCAGAGCTGGAAAATCCTCTTTCTCCCTCCTTTCTTGATACATGTAGTCTGCCAACGTTATCTCTGGGATGTAATGCCTTATTCATGGCCATTACTTTTCTTGTTCTTCGGTCCATTTGCTTAAGTTCTTTTCTGATCCACTTCAAGAATGGTCCCGAATATCTTACGAGGTTTACAGCCCAAGTATTTATTCCTTTGATAAGGTTTCTGCTCCATAGTTTTGTCTCGAGTAGCTTTCTGGTTCTCCTATGATACACTTTCTTAATTTTTCTTTCATCTCCACTTGTTTGATGGTGTCATTTTCAAAGATGCCCAAGTATTTGTAGTTTTCCTTTTCTCCGAGCATTCTAATCTTGTCTTGATTTGGCAGTTCCATTCCATCCATCAGGTGTCATTTGCTGATTTTCATTACTAGGATGGCACATTTTTCAATGCGAAATTCCATCCCAATGTCCTGACTGTATATTCTAACTGTGTGTATTAGAGTTTCCAGTCCTTTTTATTTTTTGCAAACAGTTTGATGCCCTCCATGTATATTTGGTGATTAATCTTTTCCAGAAATTTACTAAGTTTGTATGTAGCTGTACATTTTATGAGTATGTGGTTAAGTGGCATCATCGCAATTATAAACAATAACGGTGATAGGGCCTCTTCTTTAAAAAAATACTTCTTTGAACCTTCACTTTAACTAAGCTTCTCCTTCCTGATGTCAATTCCACTTTCCGGGTTTTCATGGTCTTCTCTATAAAGTTTATGACTTCATCTAGCATTTTGTACATTTTGAAGCAATTTATTATCCAGCATTGTGGGACCATATCATATGCTTTTTTGAAGTCAATTCAGGACCTAGCTAGACTATTCCGTCTGGTCTTGCTCTTGTTGAGGATGTACTGATCTATGCATTATAACTCTCCTGTGCTTCTGCAGCATCCTTTCTGTCCCTAAGGGAAAAAATCTTCGGCTCGTAAGAGAGTTGTAAATATTTTACCTTATTTGTGCTGTTAGTATTTTCCACATCATAGGGAGGGAGTTTATAGGTCTCTAGTTGTTTAGGGTCGTGCCTTTAAGTGGGGGGGTTCTGAATCAATGTAGTCTTTCATTTGTCCATCCATTCTGGTACGTGTCCCCTTTGTTGGCATCTGTTCATTTCGAGTGCTAGTCAGTCGTGAATGGAGGTGAATTTCTTGAACCAGAATCCACGTATTCTATTATGGCCAGTCATATTCCAATTTGATATGTTTTTTGTATTGCTCTGGGTAAATCTGTATATTTCCACTTTCGGACCGTCTAATTCTTTTGTCATGTTGCTTATCCATTCGACTTTTTTGTTATGTTCTCTTGGTTGACACGTTTTAGTCCAAAATTGTTCGTTTTCTCTGGGATCCGGTTGTTGATATGTTTTCGTGTCATCTCCCCCTCACTGGTGTTTAGAATTTCCTTTCTGATATCATTATTATTCATTCCCTTTGTGTTTTTCACATCATCGTTAGCTGATGGTTTTTCACTGAAGTTTGAGTGACAGCAAGTCTCCTCAAGTTTCCAGGACTCTCTCAGTATTCTGGCCGTTCTCAATAATGCTATCGTTTGGATTGTCTCTTCTCGTCCGTCAACTTCCAAGTCTTCCAGGACCTTTAATAATCCTTTAGTTATTGTGCTAAACGCACCAATCACAATTGGTACATCGTCACTTTCATGTTCCACAGCTTTTTCAATTCTCTGGTCCACCGGGACAGCAAAGTCGACAATTTTGCAAATTCTCTTCTTTTTGTTGAATATTATAAGTTCTGGTCTTCTGGCCAGGATTAGGTGATCCGTTTGTATGTTAAAGTCCCATAGGAGTTTATGTTTGTCATCTTCTAGGACGGGAGCTGGGTTGTGCATATATCATTTGTTTGTATGGTCAAATTTAAATTTCATGCTCATTTCCCAGTGGATCATCTTGCCAACCCTGTTGTGTCTCGCCTTATACTCCTTCTGTGCTAATTTGCTGCATTCGCTTACTATGTGATTGATCATTTCGTCTCTGTCACCGTATAGCCTACATACGATATTTTGTTGCGTCTTATCTATTCTCGCTTTGATATGATTGGTTCTTATGGTGTTGTCCTGTACTGCTATTAGGAGATATTCCGTTTCTATCTTAAGGTTTCCGTTTCTTAGCCAGGTCCATTTTTTCAGGTGTGAAATGTTGTTTATAAGTCGTTTAAAGCGGCCTTTGCTTGAAGCCTTGCAAATGAGTGCAAAAATAGATTACTATTGCGCAAAAACAGTTTTATAAATATGGTATAATTGTGTACAATCATTTGTGTTCGAAATACTTGATACCATATAGCTTTACAAACGTATGTTTATCATAGTCAAATAAGATATTGTTTAAAAAATATTTTCTGCACAACGTTGAAAATATAAATAGTTATGATTGTAATGGAACGCTTACTGATGAATATAGTTTAGCATTTTATAACCCATAAGGAATTTATATGATTGCTTATATCGTGCCCATAATTAATACCACCTTATTGGTTGTGATGTATTCTTTAAGAAAAATCCTGTAATTTTTTAATTCATTTTCATAGACAAAATCATTTCTGTCAAACCCATTATCGTCACTATCATAAAAGGATGATTGCTAGTTAGATTATTGCGTTCTCTTAAGCATTCCACGTATTTTTTATGTCAGTATACTTATAGATTAAATTAAAAATTTTATCTAAATATTTACTATATTTGATTATCATTAATCTGAAGGATACAATTGCTATTTTTGTGTTAAATTTTACTTCCTTACGAGTTTAGATATTGATGGTATCATGTTCTTTAGTTTATTATTATTATTATTATTATTATTATTATTATTATTATTATTATTATTATTATTATTATTATTATTATTATCATTATAGCTCATTTCATTCGAAATCTGATAAGTTAATGTAAACGCAGGGTAGCGAATGTTGAAAGGCAACCTAAAATTGTAAAAGAAATTCAAAAAGAGGAGCTAAATTTAATTTAACTGAATTTTTAATTGCTTCCCCTCTTTTTTTACATTCGTTTTTTGTACGTGTGTGAGTTTGGGTTTTCTTTTCTTTGCTTTTCTTTTTTTTTTTTTGAAAGAGAGATTTTAACACCAGATAAAATGGGTAACTTTAAACAATTTCGAGAAAATATTTCTCTAGTCTAAAACATCTTTAAACATACCAAAAAATTATCAATGGTTCCTTTTATTTCTTTTGTTGTGTTTGATAATTTTTTAAAACGAAGTAAAAATTGCCAATACAAGAATATTGTAACAAAAGATGATTTTTCTTTTTTTTTCTCAAAAATTTAAAAAAAAAAGTTTTAATCGGAATTTAACTTTCCTTTCTTGTATAAAGTAAAATAATATTCGCCTTTTGCAATGTTCCGATATCTTCGTTAATGAACTCAGAAAGGGTTGTACGAGGGAATAAAATATGCGGCGATATTCAAAAGATAATATTACCCGACTCTTTTTTTTTTCTTTGTCGCTCGAGGATGATAATATCAACTGACGATGCAAGAAAGAGGATAAAATATGTACTCTTCCTCCTCCTCCTCCTCCTCCTCCTCCTCCTTTTTCCCCTTACTTCTACTACAACTACTACAACTACTAAAACAATGAAGAGATGAATCCCTGCTCATTATTTGTTAACGTGCTGGACTGCCACATTGTAGTAAGCGGGTTCGAATTTCAGTCGCATAATTATGTTCGCTTTCGGACAAATATCCTTACGAGAGGCATGAACTCGCTTATCAATATAGCAGCGAGTTAATTTGTACCACTTATGTTCTTCTAAAATAATATTTTCTGCATTGAATAAGCCATAAAGTTTGATATGTCAGTAACAAAGAAACATAACGTAACGAAACGAAACGAAACCAAATCAAATATCATAATACTACAACTACTAATAATATTGCAGAAATCTGACCAAAAGGATAAGTACCTAGACTGCCTCCTTTGTGAAATACGCTGGACTATTCTTTAAAGAGGACGAGACAAGAACAACAAATGGACCCTGGATCCAAGAACAGGAAAAATAACGACAATGCATAAGGCCTTAAATCTTAGAGATAATATAAACAGGTTATATGTGTCATGAAAAAAACCACCCTAAACAACGATAAACCCATAACGTGCCTACCTATGCTATAGAAAATATTAACGACACAAATAAGGAAAGAGATTTATTACTAACTAACAAACCGCATATTGTGCCCCGAGGAACAGAAAAAAATGCCGTAAAGATCCAGAAACATTGGAGAGCTACACATAGATCAACACATCCTAAACGAGAGCAAGAACAGACGGAATAATCAAGCTATAGCCTGCATTGACAGCAAAAAAAGGCATATGCTATGTTCCCACGTAGCAGATTATAAACTGCCTCAAAATGTACAAAATATCAGATAAAATCATGAACTCTATCAAGAAAACCATGAAAACCTGGAAAGAGGAATTGACAGCAGGAGAGAGAATCTCAAGTGAAACGAAGATCCAATGAGATGCATTATCACCATTACTATTTATAATTGCGATGATGCCACTCAACCACATATGCAGAAAATGCACAGCCAGATACGAATTTAATAAATCACAGGAAAACTTCAAGTAATGATCAAGAAAATAAAGAAAGAGTGTCTTAAGAGAACCAGAAAGCTTCTTCATACAAAACTAAGGAATAAATTACCGTACTCTCTTTTTCGTAAGATATTCAGGACCATTCTTGAAGTGGACCAGAGAAGAACTTAAGTAAATGGATCGGAGAAGAAAACTAACGACCATGCATAAGGCGTTACATTCCAGAGACGACATTAACAGACTAAATGTGTCAAGAAGAGAAGAAGGACGAGGACATACCAGCACTCAAGACAGCGTTAACGCATCGATACAACAACATAGAAAAACGCGGAGAAAGACTTATTACAGCAACCAGAAACAATATTGACGATACCAAGACTAACAGAACGACAATAACCAGAAACAAAAATTGGAAGAAAAACAAATTCATGTACGTTTTAAGCAACAAATAAACAAAATCTCACTCGAGAAAATATCGATGTGGCTAAAAGGGGGAAAACTTAAGAGAGAAACAGAATCTCGCCTAATAAAAGCACAAAACAACGTTATAAGAACCAATCATTTCAAAGAAATAATAAATAAGACGCATCAAAAGAGTATATATAGGTCATGTGGTTATAGAGACGAAACGATCAATCACATAATAAGCGAATGCAGCAAATTAACACAGAAGGAGTATAAGTCTAGACACGACTGGTTGGGCAAAGTGATTTACTGGGAGATGTGCAAAAGTTTAAATTTGACAATCGAATAAATGGTATGTGCATAACTCAGTATCTGTACAGGAGAATGAGACTCAGTAACTCCTTTGGGATTTTGACATACAAACGGACTACCTGATCTCAGCCAGAAGACCTTATAATTAATCAACAAAAAAGAGAACTTTCAAAACTATGGACTCTGCTGTACCGATCGACTTTAGATGAAAATTGAAAGAAAGTTACAAGAGGGATAAGTATGTGAACCTTGTTAAGTAATTGAAAGAACTGTGGAACACGAAAGTGACGTTTTACCAATTGTAATCAGTGCTCTTGGCATAGTAATCATAGGATTAATAAAGAGACTGGAGGACTTAGAAATAAGAGGACGTGTGTAGACCATCAAAACTACTACATTATTGAGATCGACTAGAATACTGAGACGAGTCCTGGAGAGCCCCGGCGGACTACAGAATAAATCTGAATGAATGCGAAAAGAAGGATAAATACCTCGACCTTGCAAGAAAATTGAAAAAGCTGGGGAACATGAAAGTGACGATCGTACCAATTGTGATTGGTGCTTTTGGCACAATAACTAAAGGATTATTAAAAGGCCTGGGAGACTTGGAAGTTAGCGGACAGGTAAAGTATATTCAAATCACAGCATTGCTGAGAACGGCCAGAATCCTGAGACAAGTCCTTGAGACTTGAGGAGACTTGCTGTTACTCAAACTTCAGTGAAAAACCATCAGTTAACACTGATGTGAAAAAATAATAATAATAAAAGAAAACCACAGAATTTAGAGATAATCACTGAAAGAACGAATGAATAAAAAATGGGTAAACGAGAGAAAGGACAGGGTTACTTTACCCGACTCTTTGAAGGCGTGTTTGATATTAAAAGAAATCTGATGATACAAACCATACCAAAAAATATGGTACTGAGGTCCTTCGATCTATGCAAAATTCACAGGAATAAGAGCGTTGTGTGCCAAGTGAACACTTTTGTGTAAATATTCGTAATTCATTGTTCTTTTAATCCATGTATGATAAAGCCTCAGACTCAATATATTTGATACACACCTCGTGTATAAACTTGGTGAACCCCTCCCCCGCTGGCAGGTTGTGACACAAAGTTGAATGTTTGTTGAATAAAGCTGATTTGAATCAGAGTATCCCTTCTCCGAGAGTAGATGCCTAACGTAGCCTAACGTTCCATGTCTGCCAAACTATGTAGCCATATATGAACACATAACTTGTATACAATCCTATATATATATATATATATATATATATATACGAGTATCATTAAATAAATTACCATACTTTTCTTGTATGAGCACTTTTATTGATAGTACACACATGAAACTCTAGTCTCCTTCGAAATAATCTTCGGCTGCAATGCTCTTGTTGTACAGTTCCAACAACTTCTGGAAGTCCCCATGGAAGTCCTTTTGTGTGAGCGTGGCTATGACCTCCGTCACAGCCTCTTTCATCTCCTCAATTGTCTCATAACGACATCCCCTGAGCTTAGGGAATAACCAAAAGTCACAGGGAGCAAGAAGGCTGAGGAACTGTCTTGATGCACATCTTGATCAAATAGTCTAGGACAAGGATGAAATTGTGGACGGTGTATTGTCCTGGTGGAAATGCCACTGACCCGATTTTAAGAGTGCTGGCATCTTCCGAGTGAATCTCTTCCTGAAATCCCTGAAAACCTCAACACATTAACCCTAACGCTAAACCTTTAGCCAATCAACTGTGGTATATTGACTTCCTTACTCCTCCCACACCTCTCATCACCCCTCACAGACTCCCTGTCTTCCTTCAGTCTCTTATGCCACTCAAAAACTGAAGCTCGATTCATGCAAGATGGTCGAAAAGCAGTCTGAAGCATTCCATACGTTTCTGTGGCATTTTTTCCAAGTTTAAAACAGAATTTTATTGCATGTCGTTCTTCTAAAGTGTCCTGACATCTTGATTTCATTTTTGAAATTCACCAGCTGAGACAAACAGGCTTTAGTACGGTGTATTCCAATTGCTGCTGTAGAGTCGACGCCAATTTTAAATTCGTGTACAAAAAAAGTCTGGAAACTTATTGATGGGTCTATATATATATATATATATATATATAACTATTTCTTCTCCACAAAATTCTTGGCTGGACAAAGGTCGTATATATGTTCAAATGTCTCTTTGGACACTGCGATTTCAAAGAAAATAATACGAATGTTGGTCTAATTACTACGACTCTTTCAAGACATCTTTCAATATACCTTAATGACTCTGGTTCTATAGCCCTACATCTTAAATGTCGCTTTCTTTTTAGAAAAATTCCAGTTGAAATCACTACTATGAAATTAGATTTACAAAAAAGATCTGATGATCCTAACAAAAAATAAGAATTATCATTTGCTACTAGAAATTTAAAACTTCCAATAAGTCTTTCCCTTCTTTTGAACATCTTGATATATATATATATATATATATATAGAGAGAGAGAGAGAGAGAGAGATGCTCGTTGTGCAATGCTTATCTTCGTAGTAAATAGACAAGGCAACCAAAGTTAAAATCTTAACACTCCTCGAAAAGTTAGTATCCAATAATTCTACAGTCAACTACAGAAAATGGTAAGGTAGACTTTGAACTTTAACCTCGATATGGCAACTGGTCGAGGAAAAAGAACTCTCTGAATTCAAGCCAGCTAAACCCTGCTTGAAAAATAGACCTTATATCATATCTTATTCGTGCAGAGGAGTCGATATATATATATATATATATATATATATATATATATATATATATATATATATATTGCACACACGAACATACTTATATTAATCAGGTGAAATTATATAAATATAGCATTTTAAATCAAAACTGTAAAATACAATGAATTCTCGAGATTTCTTAGTATATATAGTTTTTTTCGGGAGTTGATTACTTTTCAGTTTCTTTGTTTGATGGTATATCAACCTTCAGGGGTTATTTAATGCAGCAATAGCACTAATATTTAAATCATAGCTGAGAGAATATGACAGTTCATACATTTCCGCAGAGTATTAGTCCAAAAGTTAGCATAATAGTGCGATTGGAATTCTAGCTTGCTTACTACGATGTTACATTCCCCACGTTAGTCACTACACCCCAGGGACTCTCCTGAATTGGATTTTGTATTCAGATTTTTTCTTCCAGTTGTGTTCACTGTCTTTTTACCATAGCTTGGATGAAAGGTAAAGGCCATTCAGGATCATTCGACTTGAAATCATAAATGATAAAAAAATATGATTTGGGGAATGTTTGATGCGTACCCTTACCCAAAAAAAGAGGTATTCTAGCATGACGATGAACTACATGTAATAGAGAGGCTTCAGTTTTGGAACTGTGGTTATATGGACAATTCGTTCATTGCAAATACTTCCAGGTCCACTCAAATCCAGAATGATAATAACTGTCTGGGTCCTATCAATTGGTCAAAATTGTCAGTTAAAAATATTTGTATTTCATCGGAGTTGGTGCAAAAAGCAAAGCAAAAAAAAGCACTCAAGCATAAGTCCACCAAAATGTCAATATCATGTATTCAACACCCTAACATTTGGCATAAAATAATCCTGAATAGATAGTCATGCCTTTACAGGGCATAGAAAATAACAATATTATATTTTATTATATTTTGACCGGGGTTTAATCCGAGGTGAAGTCATAAGAAAGCTCAAAAAATGGTATTTGATACCTCATTACTTAACACTCAGAATCATGAGGTACTAATCAAGGGTGAGTGGAGTATTCCAGGTAAATGAAGCGCTCTTTTCCCTACACATCGGTGTTGTAGCCATCAAAAAGGGAACCTTTGGGTAGCCCTCAACAACAGTCGGCAAACTTCAAACTTTTATTAATGAGGCGCTTGTGGTTAATGGCTTGCTTTGTAGGAAATGGAAACAGCGACTCCAGTTCAAATCCAGGTCGAAGTTGTTTTCATTTCTCAACGAGCTAATACCATTGGAAAAGGTATAAATACGATTATTCTCTCTCTAGCTGTGTGTAAATAGCAAGACAGACTGGGTTCTTATATCTTTCTATGGCAATATTTATCGGTGAAAAAAGACTGAATTAAAAAAAATAACCTTGTGTTGAATTCTGGCTGTGATGGACGGGTTGATCAATACATATATCTGCTTACGTATTTATTGAGAAGTTACGTTAATTTCACTAATTTATGCAAAAGTCCTCAGTACTTAACTCTTCATTTTTACTTTACAAAGAACTTCTACTATATCTTTTTTCCGATTTAGTGCCTTCCTTTTTAAACTCCAGGCGCATTTTCAAATTTCTGATATTATTTTACGGCATATGATTGTCTGTCTCTCAGCTTCGAATTAAGTAAATTTTTTCAACCCGCCATCTTTGCGGGGAGCGCCATCTGCTGAATGCGCGAATTATTAATTACAGACACTTTCAAATGGCGCCGTTACGTTGATCTAATTGTATTAAAGAATAGCTTTGGGAAGAATAAGTTTCATAGGATCATGTTATTAGTTTTATTTATTAATAGATAGAATATATCATAGCAAATATTGTTTTGAATTTAGATACGGAAAAACTGGAAATAGTTTATTTTTGTGAAGCAATGAAACAAAGACCGTTTTCGATGCAAATCGTCAGCTATAACACGTCAATTCCCACGTTAGATAAGGGAGTTAAGTTGTAAATGCGTTAAGCAGTAGTTGGCAAGGTTGTGTCGGCACACTCAGTGCCTTTCTTGCGGTAAATATTTGCAATGCTGTATTCAAACATTCAAAGAAGAAGCACCCGAGATTGCTTCAGAAACAATAAACAAAATTGAAATGCCGAATTCAGTGGTTATAAGGTTTCCTGTGTAGATTGATAATTGTGAGTGAAAAATGAATTCAGCTAAACACTCTTCGTTTATGACAACATAATTTTTTCAGAAAAAATATTCGTTAGCGATACTGGCAAATACGCCTGATCAAGCCGAAACACTTCTGCATAGTTTGGAATGAGCAGCAGCAAGCATAGGCCTCCATGTTAATGCACACAAAACGGAATATATGTGCTATAACCAAACGGGGGACATCTCCACTCTAGAAGGAACCCCTCTTAAACTAGTAGACAAATTCACGTACCTAGGAAGCAGCGTCAAATCAACCGAAAAGGACATCGAAACGAGGTTAACGAAAGCATGGATAGCTATCAATAGGCTATCGACTATATGGAAATCAGACCTAACCGATAAAATGAAACGCAGTTTCTTCCAGGCAGCGGTCACATCGATACTGCTATATGGATGCACTACATGGACGCTAACAAAACGGCTGGAGAAGAAACTAGATGGCAATTACACAAGAATACTGCGTGCAATCCTGAACAAGTCCTGGCAGCAACACCCCACAACACACCAACTGTACGGCCACCTGCCCCCTATCTCGAAAACTATTCAAGTTAGACGAACCAGACATGCAGGGCATTGCTGGAGAAGCAGAGATGAACTCATAAGAGATGTACTTTTATGGATCCCCACACATGGCCGCGCAAAAGCAGGACGACCAGCTCGAACGTACATTCAGCAGCTATGTGAGGATACAGGTTGTTGTCCTGAAGACCTACCTAGGGCGATGAACGATAGGGAGGAATGGCGAGAGAGGGTCAGGGATATCCGTTCTACCAGCGCGATATGATGATGATGAAGAGAGAAAGAAAGAGAAAGAGAGAGAGAGAGAGAGAGAGAGGGTGAGAGGGAATATTATAGAAGATATAGTAACTTATCTAGAAGAAATATCTGACAAAATTCACATTTACGAAGACTGATGGAACAAATTTTTCGTCCTTCTTATAAAGAAGCTTGCAGATATATATATATATATATATATACTAATTCTCATATTAATCCAGCTATGAGAAATGCAAAAATATAATGAATGTAATGACGTGAAATTTACATATGTATATGTTGATGCGTTTATATATATATATATATATATATATATATGTGTGTGTGTGTGTGTGTGTGTGTGTGTGTGTGTGTATGTGTGTTGAAAATATAGATTTGTTGAGAATCTGATAGAAATATGTGGAAAGTTGGATAAATCAAACACTTTACTCAAATTTACAAGTGTGATATTTCGTTCGGCTTTATTTCATCTCGAGCTTCTTCAGACAGAGACTGTTTTCTGAGTTTTTCTATTTAAAAGTATGGTGGAGGAGGTATAGTTGTAGTTGAAAAGCTGGTAGGGATCTAAATTCAAATGTATCAGGTTTCATTCAATTTTTTTTTCAATTGAAAGTGGAGAGAGATTTTAGGGAGCCGATAAGAAAACAGTAGGGAAGGGTTTGGGTGAAATGTATTTTGGCTACCTTGTTTCATGGAGAGATATTGCCTTTAATGAGATGTCACAGAAAATTGTCTATATTGTAGTGTCTAGGTTGTAATTGGAGTGACGAACGGCAAAGAGGTAAAGTGATAAAGAAAAGGAAAAGGGAAGGATGAGAGCACAGAGTGAAAAAAAATGACGGACCTTTATTCTCTGCGTCATTTTATCATGTCCTTCTTTTGCATATAAATAGAAAAACTCAGGAAAGCGTTCAGTTTCGGAAAGTTCTGGAAAATTAAAAATGAAACAAAGAACGAAATTTCGCGCCTCTCTACCGGTTTTAACTGTTTGATTTATCCAACTTTCCACATATTTCTATCATATGTATATAAATATACACACACACACATATATAGTCATCCACAGATGGACCTGTTTCGTTCTATCAGAACTCTTCAGTATGACTAGACAGGGTAGATTCCCGAAGCTGGGATCGAAATCTGGTTGACTCAAACATCAATCAAAGATTCTGCCATTCAACCACGAGGAAACTAGCGCAAGCAAAGGAAATTTAAACGCTAATGTATCACATTTGTTTATATATATCGCTTAACGGCGACCGAGAGCTCGATTCATATGAATAGCCTTGCATTACGCTAGTGGCAACCATTTACTCCCCTCGTTAGAGAACTCAACCCTACGGGGGTTGGGGAGCATATATATTGTCATCCACAGACAGACCTGTTTCGTTGTAAACACACATGGTGACCTGAATTTGAAACCAGGACGTGTCTGTTTGGATTTCGGAATGTTGTATTCATACTTATGGGAAGTTATGAATTCAACTATTATCCCTTCAGCTATGCTTATATTTAGGACTGACTGGCAGGCTTATCTTGGTATGGTAACTAATCTTGGAGAATTAGAATTTCTAACTGACCATGTTTCACATCCTGCTTTTGGTATATATACCGTTATATCAATATTAATTCATCAGATGTTCCCCAGTGTTTTCGCAAGTACTTTGACATTGTTTCTAAGGCTTCAACTATGTTTTGTATCACCAACATCTCCAGGTTCCAATAAATACATTTAAACAATCCAATTTAAGTCTACTCAAAAGAGTGTTATTATTTTTATCTGCGAGGAAATTTCCGTGGCATAGTGGAAAATATACCGATTTATAACGTTGTAGACGCGGGTTCAAACTCTACTCAGCCTGTTGGGTTTAATTTCCGAATAATACAATTGGGAAAAGGATGAATTCTATTTTCGTTCAAGATATGAGATGAATATTATTATTACAGTTCATCTACAAGGATGGCTTTGTCATTATATAACCCACAAGGGTTTATGTTTATATGTCATAAAATCAAATAAATGAAACTTATTCCTATCTACAATTTAAGATACATAAAACGCCTAACATAGATTTTCATTTATATCTCAATGTATCCAGCCCCCCTTCCAACTCTTTATGTTGCGGTATGATTCTAAGTATAACGAAAAAGTGAGTTGGTTTCGCTCCCAGCTTCAAGCCTCCTACGTGTCTGGCCACACTGAAGAGTTATAATACAACGAAACATTTTGTCTATGGATAATATATATATATATATATATATATATATATATTATCATTATGTCGTGCCGCTAGCACGGATATCACTGACCCTCTCTCGCCACTTTTCCCTATCGTTCATAGCCTCAGATAGGTCCTCAGGACTACATCCTGTATCCTCACATAGTTGCTGAATGTATGTTCGTGCTGGTCGTCCTGCTTTTGCACGGCCATGTGTGAGGGTCCATAAGAGTACATCACTTATGAGCTCGTCCCTGCTTCTCCAGCAGTGTCCTGCATGTCTGGTTCTTCTAACTTGAATAGTTTTCGTGATAGGAGGCAGGTGGCCGTACAGTTGGTGTCTAGTGGGGTGTTGCCACCAGGACTTGTTCAAGACTGCTCGCAGTATTCTTGTGTAATTGCTGTCTAGCTTCTTCTCCAGCCGTTTTGTTAGAGTCCATGTAGTGCATCCATATAGCAGTATCGATGTGACCGCAGCCTGGAAGCAAAGTGTTACACCTCATTTTATGTGTTACAACCAAACAGGCGACATTTGCGCATTAGACAGAAATTCTCTGAAACTGGTAGACAAATTCACCTATCTAGGAAGCAGCGTCTCATCAACCAAAAATGACATCGACACGCGACTAACGAAAGCACAGACAGCTATCGATAGGCTATCGATCATATGGAAATCAGACCTGACCGATAAAATGAAACGCAGTTTCTTCCAGGCAGCGGTCGTATCGATACTGCTATATGCATGCACTACTTGGACGCTAACTAAACGACTGGAGAAGAAGCTAGACGGCAATTACACAAGAATAGTGAGAGAAATATTGAATAAGTCCCGGCGGCAACACCCCAAAAATCAAAAACTATACGGCCACTTCCATCCCATCACGAAAACTATACAAGTTAGACGAACTAAAGACGCAGGACTCTGCTGGAGAAGCAAGGACGAGCTCATAAGTTATGTACTCATATGGACCCCCACATATGGCCAAGCAAAAGCAGGACGACCAGCTCAAACATACATACAGCAGCTATGTAAGGATACAGGATGTAGTCCAGAAGACCTGCCAGAAGCGATGAATGATAGGGAGAAGTGGCGAGAGCGGGTCAGGGATATCAGTGCTAGCGGCACGACATGATGATGATGATGATGACATTGGTCATTCTTATTTCACATGTGAAAGAGTGCGCATCCTAACTTCATCTTTAATTCTACATTCCTTAAATGGAGGATATAAAAGTGCATATTGTGGGAGTTATATACTAACCAAAGTATCATTAAAACCGTAAAGTCCCAAACTGGATTTCAACGTATCATTCTGGTGATACTCCAATGGGACATGAATCCCGACCACAAAGCTATTCAGACATTGACAGAGATGCGTCAATATACTTAGCAAAATACAATCCACGCAAAAGTACTGTTGACTTAGCAGTTGGGCTCAACACGTGTTGTATACTCATATGCATGCACATGAAAAATCATTACGACACACAATAAAGACGACGACACAGTTCTTAGAAAAATATACCTCTCACTTTATTTGAAAGGGTTGTGTGTAAGAGGGAGTTGCAGACAGAACAGAACTGCAATATATTGACCCCCACTCTTATGGCCATCAGCGTTGTGTCTTTCTCGTTTTCTCCAAGGCTGCTAAACCGGAGGCCCGGGGGCCCACACCGCTTGGTGCTGGCTTTCTCTACCACATCTTGTCACCAACGGGTCTGGTCTCCAAACTAACTGACTTCCTGTCTTCACCGAGTTATATAATAGTTCAATCGCCCACTCAATATCAGCCCATAATAGGTCATCGGAATGTGTCACTTCCGCTGTCGTTGGAATGGCATGTTTGATTGTCATCGAACGGAAATAACAGTCATGCAGTTTTACAGGTCACTCTCCTCCGGTGCATCAATCTGTGACTGTACGCGGGATTTTACCTTGCCCCATATTGTCAGTCAAGCCCACCTACTCGATTTCTTACCATAACTGACATCAAAATGTGTCACTTCCGCCGTCTTTGGAATGGCATGTTTGGCCGGGTCGAAGGTCAATATACAACACATGTTCTTATCCACAATCTGCCGCCATTTAGAAAATATGTTAAAAGTTAGGAAGCTCAGTGTTTGGCTGCTTTATGTTATATATTGAGCCTCAACCGAGTCGTCAATCAAGAGTGTACCTGTGGAAATAAGCGGAAGAACAGCGGAAGCAGGTGGACGAAAACAATAATATAACCAGGGCACAGACGGCTTGAGTCAGTTGGAGACAAGGTGCCGGAGTGAGAGCCAGCGGAAGACAGAGGGCTTTGGGCCCCCCGTGACCCACGGTTGAGCAACCCAGTTAAGATGAGGAAGAAGTGCTGATATGGTCGAAAGAAGAACTTTGAGTCAAAATAACAGTCTGTCCCCGTCTCCAGCTCATCTCTCACACACAACCAACATCACCCTTTCAAGAATAAAGTGTGAGAGATATATTTTTATGAAGAAGTCGGTTAGTTCGTTCATTGAAGTTCGTATATTATCGGTTGATTGTTTCTGCTTATATTTGTATGGTTGTGAGTGTACAGCATTTATACTCTTCATGAGAAGAATAAGCAAGACTTCATATTTACTGTGTCATATCTTCTTTAAAGGCAGAAAAACGAAAATATAATGACAGGTGACGAAAATTCCGTCATTTTTAATAATGTTCAATGCAAAAGGCAACGGATTGACAATGATAGATCTCCACAACTAACTCGAAAGGTGGAACTTGATGAAAATGAATTCATGATGGATATTTTGGATTCATTTTGTGTTTTTAAACCGCAATCAAACGGAACAATACAGACTTATGATCTCAACAGCTGTAACGTGCGCATGGAAATCCTCTAAGAAAACGCCTAGCACTGTTCAATAGGAGAACCTTTAAGATTCTCTTTGATAATGCAAAACCTCATTCAGCTAGAATCACGCAGGAAAAATACTGGATTTAGGCTTGTCTGTTTTACCCGATCTATAATTTTTTGCAAACCTAGCACCAAGAGATTTCAATTGTTTTGGTTCCCTCCCCAAAGAACAATGAATAACAAAGCAATTTTCTCAAGCAGATAATTTTTGCGGATAAAAATCTTTTGCTCTAAACAAGCTTGTGTCAACCTGAGAGGAATCAACACGTTTCTTGATAAATTGCAAGAGATGATTCAAAATTTATGGCGAATATACTATTGATTAAATCAATTCATTGTTGAATTATTCATTAAGCAATTATATCTTATTAAAAGCGTAATTATAACTCGACCCAATATACATACAAATATACTAACTCACATGCATATATATATATATATATAGTTCCCCTTAAGCTGGCTTCTTTATCCCCGAATTTTGTAGGCCTTAATCATACGTCGTAAAATGAATGCATACATTTGTTTTTCCTAAATAATGATCCCCTCACACAAGAATTGTTTTGTCGGAAAATTGAATATGCCAGACATTAGATGTAAATTTCCAATCCATTTTTAAAGACAAATATACCTGACCCTGACTACCACGACGATAACTATAAATATTACTAATGATAATAATAACAATAAAAGATTAGAACGCTCGGAGAAAAGGAAACCTACAAATACTTGGGAATATTGGAAGCTGACAACAGCAAACAAGTGGAGGTGAAAGAAAAAAAATTAAGAAAAAACATCTCAGGAGAACCAGAAAGCTTCTCGAGACAAAACTATGCAGCAAAAACTTTACCAAAGGAACATTCCTTGGGCTGTAACCCTCGGGACTATTCTTGTAGTGGACCAGAGAAGAACTTAACCAAATGGAACAGAGAATCAGAAAACTAATGACCATGCATTAGTTATTACATCCCAGAGATGACGTTGACATGCAACAAGGAACGAGGGAGTTAAAAGACTTACCAGCATTGAAGACTGCGTTGACGCATCGATACAACGACTCAAATACTACATAGAAAAACACGGAGAACAACTGATTAGAGACAGAAACGATACTAATAACATGAAGACCAACGAAATGACAATAACTAGAAAAATGGGAAGAAAGATAACTTCACGTGCGTTTTAAACGGCTAATAAGCAACATCTCAAACAAGAAAACATGGACGTGGCTCAGAAAAGGAAACCTTTTAAGAAAAAATGAATATCTCCTAAGAGCAGCACAATACAACGCTGTGCGAACCAATAATATCAAAGTGAGAATAGATAAGCCGCAGCAAAACAATAGATGTAGGTTATGTGGTGACAAAGACGAAACCATCAATCACATAATAATCGAATGTTTAAAAAAATACCACAGAATGAGTAAAAGACGAGACACAACTGGATGGATAAGGTTATCCACAGGGAGTTTTGCAAGAAATTTACATTTGGTCATCAGAACAAATGGTATATGCACAACCGAGCATCTGTCCTGGAGAATGACATACATAAACTACTTTGGGATTTTGACATACAAACGGATCACCTAATCTCATCCATATGACCAGACCTTATAATAATCAACAAAAAAAAGAGAACTTTCAAAATTGTGAACTGTGCTGTTCCCGCTGACCACAGAATAAAGAAAGAAAGCGATAAGAAAGATAAGTACCTCGACCAGCTAGGGAATTGAAAAAAACTCTGGAACATGAAAATGGCAATTATACGAATCGCGATGGGTGCTTTTGGTACCGTCACCTAAGGATTATTAAAAGGACTGGAGGACTGTGAAATAACAGGACGAGTGGAAATCACCCAAACTACAACATTATTTGGAATTTTAAAATATTTTTGGAACCTAAGTGGAAAATGGTCAGGCAATCTCCAACAGCGAATAGGTTCAATGGTAGATGTAACTTGTACATCGATGAAAAAATTTTTAATAATCTTAAAAGTCGCAGACTACTGTTAAATGAACGGAACGAGATTGTGTTTAAATATAGACATAAAATTAATTTTGAATTATCCTGACTGGGGGCAACCGAGACTCTTAGTCTAGAAAATAGCAGGGATATTGTTGCTGAATGATTTTTATTGGTAATTTAACATTTATTTCAGTTCTTACTTGTATTATATAACGAGGAAATTTTGATATTAATTGTAAATTAGGATTTTGAATTTCTGGACTAGTTAATTCCTCTTAACCAATTTTAGGGTTAATTAAAGGCAGCGGGTGGCTACCGAAAAGGTTTTTTTTTATTTTTTAAATTTTTTTTATCTTTATTTCATTCAATATTTTAAGGAGAAAGTGTAAGACAACATTAGCTAAGGGAATTAACAAATGTCAAGAAGTAAACGAAAACTACAAGAAGATAATCATTTAGTTTACAAACATTCATAATTCAGAAAATTTCCCCTGCTATGGAAAATCTAGTATATGTTCAAATTAAGATGGGTAATTTTACAGGAACACCCTTTTTCTGTTTTCTTAA
Organism: Sepioteuthis lessoniana; assembly: GCA_963585895.1. NCBI lineage: Eukaryota > Metazoa > Mollusca > Cephalopoda > Myopsida > Loliginidae > Sepioteuthis > Sepioteuthis lessoniana. Next base: position 69,795,909 of record OY757927.1, on the reverse strand, counting down.
TTTTTATAATATTTTATTGTTTTAACTTATTTTTCTTTCGCCAGAGAAGTTAAAATTTATAAAGTTTATTTTTTTCATTTTTTCCCTACACATATAGACTGTAATCCATTTTTACTGTTTTCCAATCTCAATTTAAACAGGTACAGTCATCTAAGGAGACGGAGAGTGTAATGCTGAAATAGACTTTTATGATAATTTAATGACGGAGAGTATAATGAAATAAATTCATAATGAAAATTCAAGGACGGGGTGTCAAATGATGAAATGAATTTATAATGACAATTTAATCAGGTTTGAATATCCTTCTAATTATATATATATGTATATATATATACACACACACACACACATATATATATATATATATATATGTCTATATATATATATATATATATTTATATGGACCCAGGTTGGGACCACGTAAAGACAACTCGGAACACGGTGTACGTTTAAAGATATATTGAAGTAAAAGTGGTGGCGTAAGCTAGGCTTTCTTGTCAGTCGACAATCGGTAGAGTCACCAATATTTTCGAGAGTACTTGGCTTTCGATTAATATAGAATTTGAAAGAGTCCATGAATGGGTAGGTAACGGTCCCATAACACACACACACACACACACACACACACACATATATATATATAGTTATTAGCACGCTGATCTTCAACGTTGGAGTAAGTGAGTTTGATCTCCAATCGGTCTATCAAGTTTACTTTTGGACAATAACTGTTGAGAAAGACATAAACCTTCTTACCGCCCCACTCCCGTTTTGAGTTAACTAGAACCACTACTGTACTACAATTATTTATTGGGTATTATATAACCCATTACCGGTTTATAGACCTAGCTGGTAGAGTATTCCCCAATGGCCCGTGAGACCTGAGTTCAATTCCAGGTCGCGTCATACCAAAGACTTTAAAAATGCTACTTGATACCTCCTTGCTTAACCCTAAGCAATATAAGGTACGTTTCAAGGGTTAAGGGAAGCAATCCAGAGAAAGGAGTAGCGCCCTTCCCTACACATCGGTGTAGTAGCTATTGAAAAAGGAGCCTTCTGGTTACCTTCGAGTCAAACTACGATATAATCCGTGAAGTTTGATCTTTTTTTTTTTTACAAAGAAACCAAATTTATCAATTCAATGTAATATATGCAAACGTGTACGTCTCTACCGATGATTATGCCCTAATCTCCAAACAAACAAACAAACAAACCTACTCATCGACACACACACTCATATTGGTACGAACATGCAAACACATATACATATACATACACACGCACACACACACACACACATACATAGACATGCCTGATAACAATAACATTTACCATTATAAACACTCGTGCATACATATACAAATATGCATGTAAATTAACATATGCATACTAGCACACACATATATACACACATGCACATACACACACAGAGGCACACACATATGCCCTATGATAATTACATTTAGCCTTATAAACACTCACACATTCACATGCAAATATTCATGTATATAATCATAAGCATAAAAATGCACACATGTATAAACATATGCAAAAACACATGCACACACTGGTACGGACACACACACACACACACACACACACACACACACCTACCTCCGATAACAATTACGTGTTGCATTCAATAAGATTCCAGACAATTTTTGGACAGGAATTTAGAATTGTCGTAGACTCTTGAAAATTCACTATGTTATTGCTATACATCTTATAAGATGACTGAATAATTTTTATGATTTCTGATTCTATGGAACAGCTACAGCAGGAAGAATTGGAATACACCCTACTAAAGCCTGATTGTCACAGCTGGGGAATTTCAAAAATGCAATCTGGACGTGAGGAAACTTTAGAAGAACGATATGCAAAAAAATTGTTTTAAATTTGGAAAAAATGCCACAGAAACGTATGGAATGCTTCAGACAGTTTTTGGAGCATCTTGCATAAACCGAGCATCAACATTTGTGTGGCATAAGAAATTCAAGGCAGGCAAGGAGTCTGTGAGGGATGGTGAGAGGTGTGGGAAGAGTAAGGAAATCAATAAACCAGAGCTGATTGACCAAAGGGTTAGGGTTAGGGTTACTATGTTGAGGTTTTAAGGGAGTTCAGGAAGAGATTCCGTCAGAAGAGGCCGGCACTCTTCAAATCGGGTCAGTGGCATTTCCACCAGGACAATACACCAGTCCACAAGTACATCCTTGTCACAGACTATTTGACCAAGAGGGGCATCAACACAGTTTCTCAACCTCCCTATATTCCAGACGTTGCTCCCTGTGACTTTTGGTTATTCCCTAAGCTCACAGGCTGTCGTTATGAGACAGTTGAGGAGATGAAAGAGGCTGTGACGAAGGTCACTGACACGCTTACACAAGAGGACTTCCATGGGGCCTTCCAGAAGTTGTTGGAAATGTACAGCAAATGCATTGCTGCTGGAGGAGATTACTTCGATGGGGACTAGAGTTTCATGTGTGTACTATCAATAAAAGTGCACATACGAAAAAAAAAGTCTAGAAACTTATAAAATGATCTTCAAATATTATAAACACTCACACATGTGAGCATGAGTACACATGAACATACGCACAATACACATATAGATACATATATACACGGGCACACACACAGAAACACACACACACACACAGACACACACACGCACACACACACACCTATTTACGATAACAATTATATTTACCCATGTAAACACTCACACATGCAAGCATGAGTCCACTTGAACATACGCACAAAGGCACACTCACACATTTACACACGCACATATAAATACATAAACACACAGCCACAAAAGGGCACACACACACACACACACACCCAATCACACACACACACACACACACATACACACCTATGTCCGATAACAATTATATTTATCACTGTAAACGCACACACATCCATATGCGAGCAGGCGTACACATGAACATACGCTCAAATACACACTTACAAATACACATATATATATACACTGGCACAAACACATACACACCGACAACCCCCCCCACACACACTCACACACACACACACACACACACACACACACACACACACACACACACACCTATGTCCGATAACAATTACATTTATCACTGTAAACGCACACTCACGAATACACATATATATATACACTGGCACAAACACATACACACCTACCCACTCACACACACACACACACCCATGTCCGATAACAATTATATTTATCACTATAAACGCACACACATCCACATGCGAGCATGTGTGCACATAAACATACGCACAATGCCTCACTCAGACATATACACACTTACATACATACATACATACACTGGCACATACACATACACTTATTTATACCTATATCCGATAACAATAATATTTATCCATGTAAACACTTTCACATGCGAGCATGTGTGCATATAAATATACGCGCAAATGCACTCTCACATATACGCCAGTACATACATACATACATATTTTCAATAATAATAATAATTATAATAATAATATTTACGCATGCACATACTCTCATTTTCACTTAGATGGATAAAGATTCATATGCAAGCGCCAATATGCAAATGCACATATGATAATGCACATATCTACACATTCCAACGAGCTAGCACCTACATTCATGCATGCAAATAAACATACTTCCACGTCACATGAAAATCCTGGGACACGCATAATACACATACACGTACCAGCGTGCACTTTCCCCCACTCCCCATTGAGAAATACACACTTGCATGAATACATCCTCTGCCTGAGATATGCACTCGGTAAAGATGCTTATCCACTCACTAACGAATTCACGATCGGACAGATCAAACAACAGTCTTAAAAAGGCTGAGCCTTTTCACTGGCCTCTAGGACGCCATAAAAGATAAACCCGATCTTGTTCAACTGATCGATATTGCCAAGGTCAATAGACTCGGGTTCGGCTCAACATGGGTCATGGGATGCCAAGCACTTTATACAGGGGATAAGGCTTTTCCAACAATCGGCAGACCAGTGAACAGTACACAATGCGGATTTTTCTAAACTGGCAAATATATCAACAAAAAATACATAATGAATGACTAAATTAATAAATATAACGTTGAACTAAACGTTTGTGAAACTAACCCATCAATGTTATTTTGTGTGACATTTTATTCTTTTTCATTTGATAGTTGTTTATTTTAACAAATGAAATGAAATTCTGATGTGGTAGACTTGAAAATCGTAGTGAGCAAGTTCAAACTCTGGTCGTGCTATAGCGTTCACTTTCAGACTAAGACCCTTAAAAAAGCTTTGAAGTCCCTTATCCTTCCCAACTATGGATCCATTAGTATTGCCACTATCCTTCTAAAATAATGGCTTTGGACTTAAATAACGTACAGAATTTATATGGCATTTAATAACAGATGGAAACGAAATGAAAATAAAGCCGAGAAAAAAGTAAGGATAATTTACATGTAAATCGATACATGTCTTTAATTACAATGCATTTAAACTTTCGCGATGTTGCTGAGGCTTTGAATCCTCTTTAGGGGATTAAGGTGGTGTACGGAACATGACGTGACGCTAAACTTGCATCTGATGGTCAAAATATCCGATAAATATCTTAAGGATCTTGGAAGTCTGCAGAGACCCTTCATTATCATCACTTATACAATATGCGAAAGCACAATATGGAATAATTTTAGACGTCTTTTTTAAATCTGATTAGTTCGATTAAAAAAATGCGTGATAAATCTAAATTTTCTTGATGATCTCTATTATTCAATCTTTTTTAAATTAAAATTCAGCCCAATATGAGTGAGCAAGAAAAGAAAACGACAAAAATTCATGATTTGCATACCGTCGAAATTAAGCTCCCCCCCAAAAAAGATTCCGGAATAATTGTAATTTCTTCATGGCTTCCAAGCCCAGACCATAACGCCCTTCATAACGCTATACGGGGCGTTTTAGAAAACAAAACAAATGCAACTTCTCATGCAAATTTTTGTTCACTTAAGAGTGCAATTGATGAGGGAATGAATTAGATATCTGAAGAATTCATTTTGAAGGCATGCAAATAATTTCGAAGGAGTGCTGATAAAATAATTGAAAAAAAAAATGGTGGCCAAAATGAGAAAATTTATTATTTTTTGTCTCTTTTATTATTTTGCTGTTCATTTTTAAATTAAATTTAATATTGTTTTATATTAAAGTCATTTATTATTATAAAAGAATATTCGTTATTTTGCTTCCACACCCTGTAAATTCTTTCTGACCCGGAGTGGTAGCAACCGTTTGGATTCCGTCAATGGTTTAAAGAGATCAGTTTTAAAATTACTCGTAATCGATAGAATAGCATGCAAAAAATCTTCTTAAGGAAAAACATCACAGAAATTGTAAATATAAACGTTCAATGAACACAATTATCTAACTTGCTGGAAGAAAATGACCATAGATAGTCTCTTATTCCATCAAAATTGATAGATCAATGATTTGGATTACGGTGCCTTCTGTCTAAAATATAGTTGTTCAGTCGTTGGGCTGTTTTTTCTTCTTTTTTCATCATCTCTTTCCTTTCTATCCTACTTTTTTTCATCTGGTGAATTGTTTGAAATGGAACTGTTTTTTTATGTTTAAACTGCGTACTTTTGCTAAACTGAATTGTTTGAAATGGAACTGTTTTTGATATTTAAACTGTGTATTTTGCTAAACTGAATTGTTTGAAATGGAGCTGTTTTTGATATTAAAACTGCGTCCTTATGCTAAAATATTTTTTTAAAAGGAACTGTTTTTTTATATTTAAACTGCGTACTTTTGCTTAACTGAATTGTCTGAAATTGGACTATTTTGACATTTAACTGTGTCGAAAAAATATTTATACGAAACTGAATGATTTGAAACTTTAATCAGAATGACTTTAATCCGCGTTAAATGACCCGAAAAAGTTTGACACATTGTAAAACAAGATAACCAACCAACCAACTAGTAGCATCAGTTAGGTTGATAGAGATACACAAGGAATGCTAAACCAAATATATCATTAAAGTGTTCAAGGATATTTTTTTATCATTCTGGAAAGCAGGAAACCCTGTGATAAAAGGAAGAGATATGATTTTAAAATCATATTTTCCATAAATAATCCTCTTTATCAAAATCCTCTACAATTTCCCAGTTGCTTCTATGGAGAAAATGTCTTATCAATCTTCTTGTGGTTGTCATCTCTATTTCTCATTATAACAAATACTATTTAATTCCGATCGGTAAAACATGAAAGACACTTGTTATAGAATTACAATATTTTAAAAACCGAACAGGAACGGAGACACAAAATCGCAGGGAGGTACATGAAAAGTGTGTGCATAATAGTAAATAAACATTGTTCATTCTACCTACCGGACATTGGCATAATGGCCCGGGAGACATGTGTTCAATCCCAGGTCGAGTCATACCAAAGACTTTAAAAATGGTACTTGATGCCTCCTAGCTTAACACTCAGCATTATAAGGTACGGATAAAGGGTAAAGTGGAGAAATCCAGGGAAAGGAGTAGCGCCCTCCCCTACACCTTGGTGTTGTAGCTATCGAAAAGGGAACTTTCGGGTCACCCTCGACTATGGTCGCCAACTTAACTACAACTAATTCTACCTAATCGGCAAATAGTATGGATTTGTTGGATCGGGTTTCTTTGTTTAATGACACATTACCTACTTATTAGCTATGACGAAATTTGATTTATTTGAAAATGTTTGATTGCAATACTAACGATTTCTTTTGTAGGGAGTAACCTGTGTGCAGTGGCAAACGTGCTGGACTACGATATTGAAGTAAACGAGTTCAAACTCCAGTCATGCAATTACGTTCACTTTCAAACAAATATTGAACACCCTTACCCCGCCCGCTTTGGGTAAAAATGGCGCTACAACTCTCCCTCTAAAAAGTTGGCTTTGGCATTAAATAATCCACAAAGGTTGATATGCCTTAAAAAAATTTTTTTTTACTTATCTGATTTATGATGCAATTATCGTAAATAAATTAGTAAAAATGAATTATAAACACAATGAAATATCCATTTAACCTTTGTTACAGTAAATATAAATACTAATGTTATTAATTGTATTTACCCAACCCCTCCGCTCGGGCAGGATATGACACAAGGTCAAATTTCTAAGCAGAGTTTAACAGGTTTGAATTCAGAGTTTTTCCTTCTCCTAAACTAGTTGCCTTACCAAAGCTGAAGAAATCAGTCTGTCCTACTATTTACCCATAGCTGGAGAGAGAATAATTGGATTCATACCTTTCCCGAGGGTATTAGTGCTATGTGAAATGCAATCAGTTTTGTCCAGGATTTGAACTCGTGTCGTCGTGTCCATTTCCTACGACGATAACCATTACACCACGGGCACCTCCAAATGTTATCAATGTTATCTGGATAGTATAATTCTCCTGATCCACCATAGCTATGAGTTAAATGGTATCACAATTGCTCTTCAACATTGCCCAGTCAGCTGGGGCTGTAAAATTAACCGACTGCTTCTCTGCAGAGGGTAAGACTCCCTCAATGAATGTCGCAGATATGACACAAAACAGTTTAATGGCGCGATTCTATTAATGCTAGAGCTCTGGGGAACGCAAAGTACCCCTTCATTGTCATCTCTCCCAGGTCCACTCTGTCTCTGACTCTGAAGTGGTAGAACCTGAAAGAGTCCTATTCTATGGGTCAAATAGAACGAAACTCTATTCTTATGCTGAACTGATTTTTTAAAAATAGAACTGCTTTGATATTTAACTGGACTGTTTTGATATTTAACTGTTTGTAAACAAAAAAAAAATACTTATACTGAACTGAATTGTTTGAAAGTTTATTCGTTGTTAAATGACCCGAAAAATGTTGATGCGCAGTAAAAAAAAACAACCAACCAACCGTTGTTCTTCAACAAGGATAACTTTGGCATTGGATACCACACGAAATTTGAAATGTCATTAATCAAAGGAAATCAAGCTAAATTTATGAATTTTTCTCATGCTCCATTACATTTATTTATATAGCACCTTTTTATTTGTCCACATTCATTTTTACATTCTTACATTATTTCGATTATTTCAACCTAAAACAAATTATGTAAATTATCTATTGTCTCAAGCAATCTTGCCCAGTCGGCTGTAGTATATACCGACCACACTTTTGCAGAAGGATAAGCCTCCTCCACCACCACCAATGAAAGTCCTGTATATGACATTAAAAATCTGATTATGAGGTTCCAGTAATGCTGAAACTTTGGGGAATGCGAAGTGCCCCTTTATTGCCTGCGCCCCCATGTCTACACTAGCCCGGAATGGTAGCACCTGATAGAGCCCTATATATGGGTTGAATAGAACTAGCTGCATACTTATGCCAAACTGAATTGTTTGAATTAAAACTTTTTGACTAAACTGAATAGCTGGAAAAATGAAATGTTTTTGACAATTAAACTGTGTACTCACATTTAAATAGCGTGCTTATGCTAAAAATAATTGTTTGAAATGGAACTGTTTTTGACATTGAAACTGTACTTACACTAAACTGAATAGTTTACTATAGAATTGTTTTGACATTTAACTGTGTGTAAACAAAATCTATACTTATACTGAACTGCATTAGCTGAATTAGAACTGTTTGAATAAACTGAATAGCTATAAATAGAAATGTTTTTGACAATTAAACTGTGTAATCATGCAAAACAGAATTGTTTAAAATAGAACTGACTATTTGCATGAAAATGGAGTTAACGTTAAATAACCTACAAAGGTTGATATGCCGTAAAACCCAACCAACTAACCAACTCAAGTAACTATTCCTTATTGATAATCCCATATTTGTGTCGAGTTATATAATTTCAAGTATTCCGATTTAAGACGAATAGATTGCACACAATTATATGGCTTCAATATATTAATAATGATTTAGTTCAAGCAATCAACCTAATTCTTCTATATCAGACACCCCCAACAAGTGTCCTGATTGTAACATTGAACCATTTGATGGCGAGGCTCCAGCCTTACAGATTTGGGGAACGTAGAGTACCCTTTCACTGCCATTACTCCAAAGGCCACTCTGACCAGAGTGTAACATTCGATAGGATCCTGTCTATGGGTCAAATAGAACAAGATGTGTGTACAAACAAATGTTTGATGTCAAACTAGAATCTATCCATCAATACTCGAAACCATTTAATTGTGTGCCAAAAAAAAAAAAAAAAGACTTCTGGTTCGTTTTAGAATGCCACCTATTAAATGTGTTTACAAATCCGATCTATATTTGATAAATATGTATAAACAGGAATTGGTATTAAATAACCTAGACAGGTTGATACATCATGAAGCCTACCCAACACAAATCAGTCTGAAGTCTTCTTTTAATGTAAGCATTTTATCCGTTCTCATTTCCTTTTTAATATTGATATTTTAGACTTATTTTGGTTTTATTTAATAGCATATCAACACCTTTTGTGTTATTTAAAGCTGAAAGTCATTAATTTCTAAATGTTTTATTACAATCCTAACTATTTATATTTTTAACGTTCATTCTAAACATATTTCTTTTTAAATTGAATATTCACATTTCTCTCTAATAATATTTTTCAGCGGTTAGAGTGTTCGCCAATGGCCCGGGAGACCTGGGTTCAATCCCAGGTCGAGTCATACCAAAGACTTTAAAAATGGAACTTGATACCACCTTGCTTAACACTCAGCATTATAAGGTACGGTTCAAGGGTAAAGTGGAGCAATCCTGGGAATGGAGTAGCGCCCTCCCCTACACCTTGGTGTAGTAGCTATCGAAAAGGGAGCCTTCGGGTCACCCTCGACTATGGTCGCCAACTTTACTACTTATACAGTTTTAAGCATTCCTATACAATTATAAGAATATTCAAACATGTCTTTTTGACCCTTAATGGTACGCTAACGACTACTTCTTCTCTAGGTCAAAGTTGTCCAGGGAATAAGGGAAATCGATACTGCTATATGGATGCACTACTTGGACGCTCATTAAACGGCTGGAGAAGTAGCTGGACGACAATTATACAAGAATGTTGCGAGCAATATTGAACAAGTCCTGGCAGCAACACCCTACAAGGCACCGACTATACGGCCACCAGCCTCTCATCACGAAAACTATCCAAGTTAGACGAACCAGACATGCAGGACACAGCTGGAGAAGCAGGAACGAGCTCATAAGTGATGTACTCCTATGGACCCCCACATATGGCCGAGCAAAAGCAGGACGACCAGAGCGAACATACATACAGTTGCTATGTAAGGATACGGGATGTAGCCCTGAAGACCTGCCGGAGGCGATGAACGATTGGGAGAAGTGTCGAGAGAGGGCCAGGGATATCCATGATAGTGGCACGACATGATGATGATGAGTTATGCCATTCAAAGCTCCGGAACTGAAGTTACATCACTGCATACAGTTTAGTGACATATTATGAACAGGTCCTTTTTTGTGGGAACACCTCAGTAGAGGATGAAGTCGGGTTATTCAAACTCCAGCCAAATTGACAAAAAAAAAATTACTTTTTTATTGAGGGTGCGAAGTGTATACCACTTTATCTGGTATATTTAGAAAAAAAATCACATGAAAATATCTGGAATTATTACGGATTAAATGTTTTAAAAGTAATCCCCAGCGGCTTCAACCGGGGTCTGCCGGCGACTTCGGAATATGCTACGAACCTTTCTGATGATCTCCTTTTTTTAATTCCTAAATGCTGCCGCTGCCCTTGCCTTATGTTCTTGATGTTGCACGCACTGGAATTTACCCTAATTCCCACTAAACCATTATATGACGTCGAATCAACCGAAAAGGACATCGAAACGAGGTTAACGAAAGCATGGACAGCTATCAATAGGCTATCGACTATATGGAAATCAGACCTAACCGATAAAATGAAACGCAGTTTCTTCCAGGCAGCGGTCACATCGATACTGCTATATGGATGCATTACATGGACGCTAACAAAACGGCTGGAGAAGAAACTAGACGGCAATTACACAAGAATGCTGCGTGCAATCCTCAACAAGTCCTGGCAGCAACACCCCACAAGACACCAACTGTACGGCCACCTGCCCCCTATCACGAAAACTATTCAAGTTAGGCGAACCAGACATGCAGGACATTGCTGGAGAAGCAGAGATGAACTCATAAGAGATGTACTCTTATGGATCCCCACACACGGCCGCGCAAAAGCAGGACGACCAGCACGAACGTACATTCAGCAGCTATGTGAGGATACAGGTTGTTGTCCTGAAGACCTGCCTAGGGCGATGAACGATAGGGAGGAGTGGCGAGAGAGGGTCAGGGATATCCGTGCTGCCAGCACGATATGATGATGATGATTATATGACGTAAAGTTAAAATCGAAATCTTTATTTTGGTTAACTGTATGGGGTAAAGATTAAATTTTGACAATACCGTTTAAATCACACACACACACACACACACACACACACACACATATATATATATATATATGCGCATGCATATATATATATATATATATATATATATATATATATATATATATATATATGTGTGTGTGTGTGTGTGTGTGTGTGTGTGTCCACGCGGTCACGTGTGTGTATGTTTTCAGGCTTAAAACGACAACTTATACATCTCAATTTACGGTGGATTTATATTCTCTAAGGCAATAAATAGTTTTATATCCAGCTTGAATATAAAAAAATAATAGTGTCTGGTATTTTCTTTCACACTCATCGTGATTATTATCATTCCTCAAGAGTGAAAACATTCAAATGCTAAATATGGAGCAGAACCAGTTTTATTTCTTTATTTCTTTGCTATTAATCTGTCCACCTTCTTTAGCAGAGCTAATAATTTATCATGCATTCAGTAACTTTTCCCTTCCCCTAAAATTGATTGATTTGGTTTCATGAAGTATCATTACTCATAGTTATAATTAATGCTTCCAAGTCCAAATGTGATACAATTAATTATAATATAAATTCTATAAATAGAAAATAGCATTTAAACAAGTTTCAGAATAAAAACAAAATTAAGATGCAATATTTCATTGGAAAAGAAAACATTGAAATTAATTTTATAATATCGTATTAATACTATTAAGGCATCATTTTCTGAGCTGCATGTTTTTGACAAGCCGTATGCATTATTCGACAGATAACTTGAAAATCGAAGCAAAACAGACTATTAAATGCATATTGTGTACATATAAAAATGTTCCTAAAAATTGGTTCCTTGGTGATTTTCTAACAACATGAACCGCTATAAATATGTATTATGAGTAGAAATAAATGTATAAATACACCTACGTATATATATATATATATATATATATATATATATATATATATATATATATATATATATATATATGGGAAGAGTCCTCGTAACATAATTGTTAAAGAACAGAACCGAGGCCTCGATGGAAGCAAATTCGAACTCCAATCGCGTTATTACGTTAACTTTCACATTATTACGTTTGCGAAAGATATGAACTCACTAATCCTCCCAGCAATCGGTTAAGTAGTCTCAATGTTTTTCTTCTACTAGGACTTCTTTGGCATAAAATGACACACCCAATTAGTTTATTACAAACAAATGAACTATATATATATATATATATGTGTGTGTGTGTGTGTGTGTGTGTGCGTGTGTGTGTGTGTGTGTGTAGTTAGGCTGTAGTTGTTCATTTAAGTCAGTTTGATTAAATAATAAAGACAAATTTAGTCTCTATAATTTATTCAAGGTCATTTCAAGTTACTTGATAAGTGTCTTAGTTTCAGGTTGGAATTATAAGATGATTTTTCCAAAATTATCCAACTCGGAGTTAGCATATTTTTGGTTTGTGATAAAAAAAACTTCCAAAAACATTAAAAATTCATTTTTAAAGAAACAACACACCTTACACAAGCAAGCAACCTCTAATGATGGCCTATGAAGGGTCCGAAAGTTCTCAGGACAATTTTAAAAAATTCATCTACTAATTCCAACCTGAAACTAAGACACTTATCAGGAAACTTGAAAGGATCGTAAATAGATTATACCGAAAAAAATTGTCTTTATTATTATTATTATTATAATATATATATATATATATATATATATATATATATATATATACTAATCTAATATCTACCAGCATTCACGGTACCAGAAAAAAAAAAGAAAAAAAACACCGCCAGGAACAAGAGATAAAAGTATCTCGAATAACCGCCTGGGGGGGGGGGAATTATAGGTCAAAAAGAAAGAAAAGGCCAACCTCGTCCGATCCCTTGATAAAAATCAAGGGATACGCAGTCAGTTGGTCAAAAGAAAACTAAAACCTTCCGCGAATCCTGCAATGCTACAATTACAAGAGTGCTCAGCACGAGTGGAGCCAATTATATATATATATATATATACTATAAAAGCAATAATTGAGGTATTGAAGTTGATTACAAACACTGTAATTCTTTCAATGAATTATCGTACAGATCGTTGTATGTTTCTAAAGAGGAATAGAGCAACTGTAAAAACAAACGAATTAGAATTATTCATAACTGATTGAACATTCTAATCTGTTACATGAGTTGTATTCTCCATAAGTCCGAATATTCTTTAAATTTTTACAATCAGGTTGTCTATATATATATATATATATATATATATAATTCAGAAACTTCAATCATATTTTAGATTTGTCACACACCTGATACATTTTCCTGGTCTTCACCTGCACAGAAATTAAGACAAAACTCTTAACTGTTTTTTGTTGTTTTTCTCAAAGCAGCACTCTCTCTCACACTCACTGTCTCACAATATATATATATTTGTATATGTGTGTGTTCATTTCTGTAAAAAGATTGCTAGTCGGAGATTATATATATATAGGTTGTTATAAAATATTGAGTTTTTTCAGAACTTTATATATATATATATATATGAAGTTCTGAAAAAACTCAATATTTCATAACAACCTAAATAAATTTTCCTGCAGTCGATCTTTTAAAAAAAAAAGATTGAATAAATCCTATCTAATTAGATTTGAGGATGTTGATCAGGTTGCAAAATCGATCTCATAATATTATGCCATCGACTGTTATACAACGACATGCATTGAAAATAGATACTTAACAAAAAAGAAGGACATTTAAAAAACGAAAATAGAACATGTGAAACTGAAACAATATACAGCATGTTGCACTGGCGTTTCAAAAGCAGAAAAAGAATTATAATTATATTTTTAGAAAATATCCTATGGGCTATCACCGTGCTCTAATGTAATTAAAAAATTGTGTTTAGTTGAAACTGACACAAGATGTATAAGAATAAAGCATTCAGTTACTATCCAAAGGATTCTATTTAATCTGCAAAGCAATTTTGCTATGAAGAACGCCATGGTTTATGCATTTTCCATGTCGTTTAGATTCTTTTCAGAGGCGAGCAATGATATTGGAATTATAACATTCTATTCAAATCATAATATTCCTGACTTTGCTTCTCTAAGACTTTGCTCATTTCTAAGATAAAAAGAGTTCATCTCGACAGGACAGAAATTCTTTTCAGGAAGACAGAATTGCTAAGATTTATGATACTTCCCTGAAACAGATTAATGTGTTCACGAGTATTCAGTTGACTGGAGCCTTTGACTAATTTCATATATCCCGTACTACTTCCTTTGTTTTCTTTCTATAGAAACAGATTCCACAGAAATAAACCTATTTGAAATTTAAAAAATACAAATTTTTTAAGCTTTCGTAGATAACGAATAGTGCTGTTCCAAATAGAAAATCGCAACTGCTATGGATTGATGATTCTATCCGGTATAACTTCGTTTCTACGAAACGTGAAATACAAACACACAAATGTCTGTTAACTATATAAATATTTGCCAGGCTTAAAAAGCGTTTCAAAAGCAATCGTTGGGAATTCAGCGGCACAAGCCATGATCCAAACTTATTGTATTTAGATAGAAAAGGTTAGCATTGTACATTTTCTTTTTTAAGTAAAGGAATTATATTGTGAATTGAATTACCATTACCAGAAAAACCGACGAACACTTACAAAACACATACGGAAACACTGGACAGCTGCTTCGAGCTTATTAGGTTTCATCGGCAGTGTATACCGTGATCTCGACCACTGTGGTCACTGTTTCGATCTCCTGTGGTGCAGATCACTGTTGATGAGACATAATAAGGTCGAAACAGCTGCCCAGTCTTTCCGTATGTCGTACGTAAGTGTTCACCAGATTTTCTGGTCATGGTAATTCAATTCACAACAGGGTTAGGATTGTTACGGGGTGAAACGATAAAATTGTCGCCCTAGAAAAGACGACATGATTCCATTTCCTATATTTACCCAACCCCTCCGTTCGGGCAGGATATGACACAAGGTCAATTTTTTAAGCGGAGTTTAACAGGTTTGAATTCAGAGTTTTCCTTCTCCTAGACTAGTTGCCTCACCAAGGCTGGAGAACCTAATCTGTCCTACTATTTATCCATAGCTGGAGGGAGAATAATTGGATTCATACCTTTCCCAAGGGTATTAGTGCTATATGAAATGCAATCAGTCTCGTCCAGCATTTGAACTCGTATCGTCGTGTCCAATTCCTACGACGATAACCATTACACCACGGGCATGATTCCATTTCCGTTTAATGAAAAGCAGTTTTCTTTTTTTGTTGCAGACTATCTACTAGTTGGCAAGTTGAGTACAAAACCCAAGAGCGATAGGAGCCTTCTAACATGTTTGAAAGTGACACAATGTTTAACGCGCTGTACAACTCATGCACTCTACCGATCCAAGTTAAGACAACAGGACCATTGCCAGCACCCTCAAAATGCAAATCCGGACGGTTCAACGCTTGAGGGCACAGCTCAACGCATTGGACGACCCTTTGGTGGTGGTGAAGGGGAAGGCCACATCATGCCACTTAACATCTTCGAAGTCGGCTTGAAAGTCAACACCAAAGTATACCTGAATGTGCTGAAGAGTGTGGTGATCCCCTAAGTGCAACCAGGTGGCCTGTGGTTGACCGTGAGTGTAGCTGCAGGACTCGGCGCCGGCCCACAAGTCCAAAGAGACCCAGGGTTGGCTTCAGGAATGCTACGACTTTGTACCCTTCTCTCACTGGCCCCCTTCTTTCTCCGACCTGAACCCACTGGACAACTTCGTTTGCTCATACCTCGAGAACATCACCAACCGCCGGCGCTTGTGGAAAAAGCATGGTCCGAGTTCCGGATCCGTATCGAGGCGGTGATTGAGGCTGAAGGCGGCTAAATTGAATAGATGTCAGCTCTACTACATAATCAAGTTACCTGAAGTGATTTTTTCAATAAAAGTTTTAAAATAAAGCCGTAGAGTTGTTTTCTTTACGACGACAATTTTATCGTTCCACCCTATAGATGTCAGCTCTACTACATAATCAAGTTAGCTGAATTGATTTTTTTCAATAAAAGTTTTAAAATAAAGCCGTAGTATGGTTTTCTTTAGGACGACAATTTTATCATTCCACCCTATATTTATATAAGTTAACGCACATTATACAGATGACAGATTCAAATGCGGGCGGTATTTGTGCCGTATCATCTTCCAGTACGGACTCTTCTGTATCTCTCTCTCTCTCTCTCTCTCTCTCTCTCTCTCTCTCTCTCTCTCTATCTCCGTCTGTCCCAGTTGTATATCAAACTTGGCAAGTTATAGGTTTTTCCTAGTCAGCCAACGCTGGCATGTTTATATGTAGAAGTCTCTTGGAGAACGTCGCTTATGGGTTCTTCCTTACTTTACCAACAGTACACTGCATATCTTGTTCATTATACTCGGGTGGCTTTCGAAATGGGAAGAAAGTGGCCGTACTGTTGATCTTTAATATGTATATGATATATAAAATATGTATAACATATATATTTCTTTTTTCGAGTGAGTTTAAGTCTCATTAGATGCCACATTCAAATGGCCTGTGGGATATCCAAGCAAAAAAACAAAAACAAAAAAAAACAAAAAACCTAGTAAATTACTAAATGTTCTCAGCCGAAAGGAAGAAATTCGAAAGATACACGTTTATAAGAACGAAATAAATAATCCTTAAATAATTCAAATCTCTTTGGGAACATATTCATTTTGACATATTTACTTTTTTCTTTGGATAAAAATTTAAAAAAATGATTAATAAATAATTTAAATATGATATTTAATTTGAATATAGTTTATTCATGAATAATCTAACCATTTATTAATTTCAATTAGTCGTATATTTGCCATTATATTGTATCACCTCTTTTCTAATATCAGGTTGTCTGTGGATTCCTCTCAATAAAATTCAGCTGGTTTCGATATTAAGAAGCTAATGTTTCTTCCTGCAGCCGTTCTAAGGTCTTTCCACTTTCACTTTCTCTTTCACTTTCTTCATATATATATATATATATATATATATATATATTCACACGAACGCACGCACAAACACACACACACACGCACATATATATATATATATATATATATATATATATATATATATATATATATATATACATATATATATAATCACCCTATCCCGCAACTAGCATGGATTTTACCGACACTCTCTCTCCATCCGTCTCTATTATCTATCGCTCTCGGTCGGTCTTATAAACTGCATCCTGTGTCTACGCAGAGCTGTTGTGGGTACGTTTGTAGTGGTCGATTTGCTCTGGGATAGCCACATGTAGGGGTCTATAGGAGAAATTCACTTATGCATTCGTTCTTTCTTCTCAAGCAATGTCACGCATATCTTGTTCGTCTTACTAGGATGGTTTTAGTGATGAGTGGTAGATTGCTAAACAGAATTTTTTTCCATGGCGACTGCATTCCAGATTTCTTCAATTTAAATCATAGCATTCATGTGCAATTCCAATCTAGCTTTTTCTCAAGGTGTTTGGTCAGCGTCCACGTTGTGCATCCATAGAAGAGTATTAACACAACCGCTGCTAAGAAGAAATAACCTGAATACAATAGAGTGATAGACAAGAAGTTACATCCTCCCCTTCCTTACAAAAGATGACCTCTGGAGAACAAATAATCACAGAAGCATGACTTTTCTATAGCGGATAAAGTTTATTAAGCTCTGCTTCGCAATTGCAACTAACCAGAAATTGAGAAAGTTCTAAGGAAAATCAGAATGCTTTTCGGGGAAAACGATTCACAACATAACAAATTCTAAAAATCCGTTGAATCACCGAAGGAGTTCGTGCAAAAAAAATCTTAAAGCAACACAATTGTTTTTAGATACCTCTTAGGCATTTGATTCCATACATGGAAGGAAGATTGAGAAAATGCTTCTTACTTATGGTCTCCCCAAAGAGTGTTACTGACAAATTATGCTCTATAGAAACACGAAAGTCAAAGTACGCTCAACGGATGGAGACACGGACTTCTTTAACATTTTTGGCTGTGTTCTACAAGGAGATACATTTGCACCCAATCGGTTTATAATCTGCCAATACGACATATTTAAAAACGTTGATAGATCCAATAAAAGAAAATAGCTTTACACTAAAATAGGCAAGAAGCAGACGATATTCCACAGAAACTTAAACGGACCCCGACGATGTAGATGACATAGTGCTTCTCGCAAATACATCTGTCTAAGCTGAGTCACTGCTGCATAGTTTGACGCAGGCAGCATGAGACATTATTATCGTCGTGAACGCAAACAAAACGGTGTATATGTGAGTTAATCGAGGAGCCATCTCTACTTTAAACAGCGTTCCTCTGAAATTAGTTGACTATTCACGTGCCTCAGCGGCAGCATTTAATCTACTGAAAGTGATGTCAATATTCCCCTTGCGAAGGAATGGACTGCTGTCAATAGTCTTCTCATATAGAAGTCTTTTCTATTCGATATATCATCATCATCATCATGTCGCGCCGCTAGCACGGATATCCCTGACTCTCTCTCGCCACTTCCCCCTATCGCTCATCTCCTCTGGTAGGTCTTCAGGGCTACATCCCGTATCCTCACATAGTTGCTGAATGTATGTTCGAGCTGGCTGTTCTGCTTTTGCTCGGCCATATGCGGGGGTCCATTGGAGTACATCACTTATGAGCTCGTCCCTGCTCCTCCAGCAGTGTCCAGCATGTCTGGTTCGTGTAACTTGGATAGTTTTCGTAATGGGAGGAAGGCGGCCGTATAGTTGGTGCCTTGTGGGGTGTTGCCGCCAGGACTTGTTCAATATTGCTCGCAGGATTCTTGTGTAATTGCCGTCTAGCTTCTTCTCCAGCCGTTTAGTTAGCGTCGAAGTAGTGCATCCACGCAGCAGTATCGATATGACCGCTGCCTGGAAGAAACTGCGTTTCATTTTATCGGTCAGGTCTGATTTCCATATGATCGATAGCCTATTGATAGCTGCCCATGCCTTCGTTAGCCGCGTGTCGATGTCCTTTTCGGTTGATGAGACGCTGCTTCCTAGGTAGGTGGATTTGTCTACAAGTTTCGGAGGGGTTCCTACTTGTGCGGTGATGTCCTACTTGTGCGGTGATGTCACCTGTTTGATTATAGCACATATATTCCGTTATGTGTGCATTGACATGGAGGCCAATGCCTGCGTCGGCCCGTTCCAAACAATGCAGTAGTGTTTCGGCTTGGTTGGGTGTATTTGCCAGTATCGCTACGTCATCAGTGTAGTCGGCGTCGGTAATTGTTTTTGCGGGGTGCATTCTGCTTCTTTTCTTTGTCAGCTCGAAGCTATATATATATATATATATATATATATATGAGTGTGTGTGTGTGTGTGGATATCTTCATGCATGATTTTTTTTTAATTCTTGTTTAATGCCATCCCTGAACAATGGTGGCATTGTTTAACCCATAGCTGACAGCAAAGCGAAGCTCATGTCTTTCCTAAGATAATTAGTACAAAAATTAACGTACTACTTAACAGGAGTTCGAATTCACTTACTTCACTAAAGTCCAGCACTTTAACTATTACGCCACGAGTTTCACTCGTTTGATGCTTTGTGGGTTTTTTCTTGTGTGTAAATATACCCAGTTTTAATTACATGTTCTTAGGTTCATTTACGAATCATATCAACTCATTTCTTATTCTAAAATTATCATCAAAATGAGCAGGCTGTCTCTATCAACAATTCAATTTGCTCAGAGCCCTAGAGGAATTCAATTTTTTGTTGTTCGATTAACGCAGGTACATCTTGGTGAGTTAGTCCGTCGAGAAATGTCGTTTTTAGGTTCATCCTTCTTTCTCTATCAGTTTCCAGTATGTACTTTGTAGGTCCCATGAAGATTTTTTTTCTCCAAGCTTTTCGTTGAAGTCAAAGTAGCACAACCATACAATAGTACTTTTACGGCTACAACTTGAAAGAACAACTTGCCTTATTCTGACAAATTCAACTGAAATACAGCTGAACTATTTCAAGCTCACCAGTATTATAGATACAAAAATCATCTTTCTTTAAACATAATACCGATGATAAGTTCAGTTTTCACCATTCAAATTGATTCTGTGGTGTATTAGAATACAGAGGTCCTTTATCTAGTAGAATGCGCCCAAATGCGCTCAGATATATAGATAGATAGATAGATCTCCGAGTCTCATAATAGAATAGAAAGCCTGATATTGTGTAATGGTGTTGTTTTCATTATTGATAAAGATGTTATTGTGTTTACAATTATCATTAACAACATCTGTCTTCTCGACAGTTTAAAATTTTTATCACTTTTATTATCAATACCATTAATATTCCACTGCTTTTTTATTAGATATTATTACTTCTCTATTGTTACTTTATATTGCATTATATAAAAACAACTATAATTACACACCCTTGCTGGTGGAAGAAGATAAATGTTTTACCAGCACCTTAGTTGCTAAGTAGCCTGAGAATTCGTCCCAAATACAATTTGGGCTTTTATCTGAATATGAACACCGGTTATATATATATATATATATATATATATATATATATACATATATATATATATATATATATATATATATATATATATATATATATATATATTCGTCCCAAATACAATTTGGGCTTTTATCTGAATATGAACACCGGTAATGTATATATATATATATATATATATATATATATATATATATATATATATATATATATAAAAGGTAAAAGAAATGAAAGACAAAGAAAGATGATTGCGTAATAGAAAATGATAAATAGTGGGGGAAAATTATGTAAGAAAAAAATCAATGTTAATGCGAAAAAATCTAAAGGAAAGAAACGGAGAAAAATACTTAATTAGAGGAAAAATATGAGATCGTGGACTAAAAAATGTCAATAAAGGTGTATGAGAAAGAAAGAAAGAAAGAAAGAAAGAAAGAAAGAAAGAAAGAAAGAAAGCCTATGGACTAAAAGAAAGACTGAAAGAAAAGAATTAGAAGAAAGAAAGAAAGAAAGAAAGAAAGAAAGAAAGAAAGAAATTGGAAGAATGAAAGAAAAAAAGGGAGTTGAAGAAAGAATGAAAGAAAGATAAATTAATCAAGAAACAAGAATGGAATGAAAACAGCAGAATATGAAAGAATTGAACGAAAAGGAATAATGAAAGAAGAAATGAATGAATAAAAAATGAACGGAAGAAAAATAAATTGATTAAACGGAAGGAAAGTTATTGACTAAAAAAGGAAAAAAAATAAAAAGGGAAGAAAGAAGTAGAGACATAGATTATACAGAAAAATTGGAAAAGCAAAAAGCATAGACCAAAATAAAGAAAGAATCAAGAAAAAATATAGATTAGAAAGAAAGAAAGAAAGAAAGAGTGAACAAATAAAGCGAAAAGAATGGGAAGAAAGTGAAGAAACCAAAAAAAATCAAGAAGAAAGAAAAAAGAGAAACAAGATTGTAAGAAAAAAAGAAAATGAGAATAAGGAAGTATGAACCGAAAGAAGAAAAGAAAAAAGAAAAGAAAGAAGAAACGAAATAAATAAACGGAAGAAACGAAGAATAAATGACAAGGATACGAGGAACGATAAGAAAAAAAGAAAGAAAGGAAAGCTTAAAGATAAAAACTAAAAAAAGGGGGAAATTTAATTTGGTTTTGGTTTTTGTTCGGTTTTACCGCACATCAACCATTGCAGGCTGTTGATGCCAAATCTACTTTTATACATATAAACAGTTCTGTTTCAAACTATTTAATTTAGCCTCAGTGCACAGTTCAGTTCTATTTGACTCATAGATAGGACCCCGTCAAGTGATACCACTTCGGGTCAGGTGGACCTAAGAGAGATGGCAATGAAGGGGCACTCCGCGGTCCCCAAAGCTCCAGCATCACCATCAGATTATTTAGTGTCATATCAGGACACTTGTTGTGGAGGTCTTACCAATCTGCAGCGATGCTATTGGTGCATTTTTCAGCCTCAGCCGACTTGGCCACCGGACACTTGTTGAGGGAGTTTTACCTCTTTGCAGAGATGCAGTCTATGTATTCAATAGACCCTCGATAAGGAAGTCTTTTCACTCTGCTGTGATGCTGTCAGTGTATTCTACAGCCCAGCTGACTTCTCAGAAAGGATGGCATGATTCAAAGAATCATAAATAAAACAGTAGGGTGTCCTCGTGGTGTAATGGTTAAAGCGATGGACTGCGGAATCGTAGTACGCGAGTCGCGCTATTACATTCACTTTCGGGCAAATACCCTTGGGAAAGGTATGAACCCCCTTATCCCCCCAGCTATGGGTTAAATAGTACCACTACTGTTCTTCTAGGAGAATGGCTTTGGCATTAAATAACCTAAAAAGAGTTGATATGCCATTAAACAAAGAAACCAAACCAAACCAATAAATAAAACAAAAAGTGAATGAAGGGGAGAAAAGAAAGGAAAGGGATAAGCAGAAAAGGAAGAACGAATTTAAAGTTTACAATGAAGAAAATAATATCGGAATAGCATTGTAAGAAGGAAAAGAAAAAATATATAAGAAAAAAGGGAAAAAAAAACTAAAAAGACAGGCAGAAAAAAATGAATGGACGAAAATGAAGTTATTGACTAAAGTTAAGTTACTTTGGTCTAATGCGAAGAGTATTAGGGAAAATTGGAAATCGAAATTATTAACAAAAGAAATAAAATAAAAAGCAAGGAAGAAATGAAAAAAACAAAACAACAACAACGACAGATAATTAGAAAATAGAACAGTGAGCTATCAATTTTTCTATGTGAGGCTGAATTCGGTAACCCCGGGATGAATTTACCAAAGTCGTGAAAGTGATGAAGCATATTGAACTTTAAGATGCTGGAATTACTTAATACCCTTTGAGTTCTACTCACTGGAGCACAGCCTCAAGATACACAGTTTTAGTCCAACTTGATCTCGCCTGTCACACTAAATTCAGTGAAAATAAATCTCCAGAAGTCACGAGAACAATTCCTGAGTAGAAAAACTGAGAAAAAAAAATTCTAACAAATAATGGCAACATTGTTTTACTCTTGAACAGTAAAACCATCTCTAACAAAACCAGTCCTCAAATCTAACCCAGCAGATGACTAAAATATTATAAAGGACAGAAGCACTCACCATAACTGTTCTGGTTACGTCAATAGATATGTTTGGCCTGGCTTCTTTGTTAAACGACATATCAAACTTGGTCGGTTATTCAATGTAGAACCCATTGTGATGATACCCCAAGCCAGCTGATCCCCGACTTTCTCAGATTTCTTAAACCAAACTACTCATGACCAGTGATTTATCTTGTGGTTTCCGACCAGGGGCATTACATATTTCTTTACGGCCGCACAAAACACAACCTAGAGGGTGGAGGAAAAAACAAACGAACACGGACTTGGGTCAGCTCTAAGCGCAAGAAGAGGGAGTTTGTGACAATTTTTATGCAGCTCTCTGTGCATTTGCAGGCTAACGCCGGCGAATATTTGCACGAAATTTTCGCAAAGCCACTAGGAATGCTGACTGATCTCTTGAATGGCCTGCTTTCTTTTTCTCACCGCCACCTTCTACTTACTGTGTCCTCTGAACAGCTTTCTCAAGCAGACTGTTCTCTTCTGCCTTCCTTTGTCAACTGCCTCTCTCCCTGTCTTCTCTGGGACCTTCCTTCCCTCCTCCATTTCCGGTCTCGCACGCTGGCCCTTTGCGTAGATTTCGCGTCAAATCGACAAAGAGATACTCTGTGTGGCGCCAACACAAACGGAAATGATATGTGTCCCAGCATCCTTGTAGAAAAAAGGGAGTGGTACTATTTAGCCAATAGGATGATGGCTATCATGCTTTTACTAAGAGTATTAATCCAAAAGAGAACGTAATAGGGTTGGCCCAGTGGGCTAGTGCTGTAGAATACACCGACTGCTTCTCTGAAGATGGATAAGACTTCCCCAAAGAGTGTCCTGATATGACACTAAACAATTTGATGGTGAGGCTTTAGTAATGCTGGATCTTTGGGAGAATGTGGACTACCCCTTCATTGCCATCACTACCAGGTCCACCAGGCCCGGAGTGGTAGTACATGTTTGGGTCCTAGGTATGGGTTAAATAGAACTAAACTGCGTGCTTATTTTTTTAATAAAACTGTTTTGGTATTTAAACTGCGTCCTTATGCTAAACTAAATTGTGTGTAATAGAATTGTTCTGACATTTAATCTAAGTGTTTATACTAAATCGAATTGTTCGAAATAGAATTGTTTATATGTATAAAAATGTATTTGGCTTTAGATAACCAACAATATTTGATATGCTATAAAACAAAACAAAACCAAACCATAATAGCATGACGGAAGCTCGATCCCGCTGACTAGGACGTCACTGTACGGCACGTTAGCTACTTCGCCGCGAGGACTTTCCCTTCGCTACAGGTGAAAGTGGAAATAAAAAGTAACAATAGGTTTAATGAACAGCAGTAACGATGTTGCCTAAATCTGACTGTGAATTCGTTGCCATTTTCTCGACGGGAAGAAAATTGGACAGAATTTAATAAAGAAACGTTTTTGAAAAATCAAGAAACCGGAAAGAAATTCGTTTACCGAGCTGATACGCACGTCTTTCTTATAACAGGAGATATTTTTGCTGAGTGTGGAAATTTTAAATGTGTCTCCAGTACTGTATCAAGATATTGTTATTTGTCAAGTACGAGGAATTAGAACGAAAAAAAACATTCACAAAATTTGTTAATCATCAAATTATCCGACCTTGAGTATATACCTAAAAAAACGTTCAAAAAAATTTAGTTTAGCATAAGCACAGTTTAACCCATTCCTAGGACCCAAACAGGTACTACCACTCCGGGCCATTGCGATGGCAATGAAGGGGTAGTCCGCATTTCCTCAAAGATAAAGCATTACTAGAGATTCACCATCAAATTGTTTGGTGTCATATCAGGACACTCTTTGGGGAAGTCTTACCCATCTTTAGAGAAGCAGTAGGTGTAATCTACAGCACTAGCCAACTGGGCCAACCCTATTACGTTCTCTTTTGGACTAATACTCTTAGTAAAAGTATGATAGCCATTATCATATGGGCTAAATAGAACCACCCCCTTTTTTCTACAAGGATGGTGGGACACGATGGATAGCATTTGGTTTCCGTTCGTGTTGGCGCCACTCAGAGGATCTTTTGTCTCTTTCGAAAATTCAACAAACACATTTAGTGTTTGTTTCTAAGTCTGCAAATGAATTGATTTAATGATTCGAGGATGGGTTAAAGGTTTTGCAAGATTTTGATTTATTTATCTTTTAATGGCATATCAACCTTTATAGGTTATTTAATGTCAAAGCCATTTTCCTAGAAGAAAATTAGTGGTACTATTTAACCCATAGCTGGGAGGACAATGGAGTTCATACCTTTTCCAAGGGTATTTGTCCGAAAATGAACGTAATAGCGCGACTGGAGTACGAACTCGCTTACTACAATTGCACAGTCCATCGCTTTAACCATTACACCACGAGGAACCCCCCGCAATACTTTGGTAACTATCTGATCCATATGTTTTTGCCGAGGTGGTGAGGAGGACGAACCATAGTGGATTGTGAGATGCCAGACTCATCTGATATTCTCCCAGTGCTACATACCTGATTGTTGACGTTGTTGCAATCCGAGTGAAATTTCTTCAACTAATTGGTTCTCAAATGCACTTTTACGTTTCGTACAACAAATGTTTTTTAACTGCTTCGTGGACATTTTTGCCTAATTAAAATCGGTAAACCATCATTTCCCAAAATTAGACAACCTAGCACGTTCACCGATGAAACTTTCTAATTACACATAGGGTGAAGCAATGCAGAAAGCGTCACCCAGCCAATTTCCATGGTACACCCAAACTCAGTGGAAAATTACGCAAGTTGAACTGCGGAGTAAGGTGGTTGATTACTTTTGCAGGCCAACGGTGCCTGTCACCAGTTGCTGGGTGCAGGAACATCATAGGACAAAGGCTAAGATCAAATTGTGCAGTCTTATTTATAATTTTAGCGTTTATTCATATTTGAAAAAATAGCAACCGAAATATTAATATATATATGTGTATTGAAAGGTTCAGTGAATACATAGAATTTGGTATTTCTTTTCTTCATACATTTCCTTATAGAGTTTGTTTGTAACTTAGTCGAATGAATCGTTTAGTTATAAGACAAATATAAAGATGTAAAATCTTTCGTCTTTCTCTTGGAATCTCTGGCTACTTTTTGTGCGTATTTTAGATTTGATTGGACACACTCACACACTCCCACACCCACACCCACATCCATATATATATATATATATATAGTGTGTGTATGTGTGTGTGTGTAAAAATGAACAAAGGTAATAAGATATATAGAAATATTAATTTCATTTTTTTTTATTGTTTTCACATAATTTCTACCTTACGTCAATGTCAGCAGTTTTTTTATGGAAAAAAATTATCCTGCAAAAATTCTTTTACAACGGTGTTGATATGCTATACGAAAAGCAATGTAAAATGTACAGTTGGCTGCTACGTCAACGGATCTTTATATATATATATATATATATATATATATATATATATATATATATATGTGTGTGTGTGTGTGTGTGTGTGTATATACACACACACAGATAAATAGATAGATGTGTGTGTGAATGTGCGTGGTTTTGTGTGTGTGTGTGTGTGTGTATTGAGATGCATTGCCAAAATAGTATGGTTTTCCATTCTCTCTCTCTCTCTCTCTCTCTCTCTCACTCTCTCTCTCTCTCTCTCTCACTCCTGCTCCCAATTATGGGCAAATAGTAGGATAGATTTTGTGTTGGAAAAGGCGCTAGCCGCTGCACCAGTTAAAAACGCAATTTCTATTAAGCACCTTCTGACGTCATTTGGTTGGGGCCTTTCTCAGGTCAAAGAAAAACATTTACATCACACACACACACACACACACAAACATACACACACAAACACACACACACACACACACATGCATGCGAACACGCGCTATTAAGTCTTTATAAGACGATATATAGCTAAATTAAAACACCCTCTACATCGATTAATTCCATTTTTTTATTCTTTAGAAAGTATAATCAGTGTTCTAAAATCATAGGTTCTTTCCTCTCTCCATCATTTTGATCGATGGTATTCAGTATACTTAAATTCATACATCTCTCTGAATCTCATGAACTATGAACTATGCTAAAATTTATTGATCATAATACGAGAAAAAAAATTCGATAAGTTGAAAAACTTAAAACTATAACAGATTTATATTGTCTGCTTTCTTTTTCAAAATGCATTTGAAGGAAATTTTGCTGCCGAGATATACTCTACTCACATGTAGAAATGCGTATAGAGACAAGTGAATATGTAAATGTAATCAGTGAAAAAAAAGTGATGATATTTATCGAAAATGAATTTCTATAAAATGGATATAAAAAAAAGCAAAGCAGCTTATTCGATACATCAGCTCTATCCATGAATTTCTGTCGACAATGATTCCATCGTTCGGATTTTTCTTTTGAAAAAAGAATATGACAAAATGGTCGCAGTAATTTTACTGGAATTTTTCCACTCTGTATAAATTTATAGTAATGATAAAAAAAGACACCAGGTTGTTTACAAAAATAATTCGGCTACCTCTCAAAGTGAAGGAAGCCCTAAAAACAAAAACAAAAACAAAAACTTTTCATGGGACGGCAAGATACATAAAAAAACAACTATATATATATATATATATATATAATCTGAGGATGAAGTCCAGTGGGTAGGGGTATCCAATTTGAGCGCTCATTGCCAATGGGTATCGACGTATAATTAATTTGGGATTAAGAATATATCAAAACTCAACGTACAAAGCCAAAATACATTTTTATATATAAAAAAAAAATTTTTAAATCAATTCTTTGATGTCATTATATATATATTTCAGGTATATGATGACCCTCTTAAGATGATGAATTAAGAATATGTTTATTCAGCATCTGAAGAGGGTCATTACAGACCTAACATAAATCTATAATGACAGCGAAGAACTGAATTATATATATATATATATATATATATATATATATATATATATATATATATATATATATATATGAAACGCTCTGCTTTCCGTCGTATGAAATGAAGACTGTGAGGTGAGTTAAAAACGTAGATATGAGTGTTTAGATTTCACATACTGCAAGCACATCCAAATTTTCAACCTTGAGCTATGGGTATTTAGTAAAATAGGCTCCACTCTTAAATCCAAAGGCTCGCTGACCAGGTTAGGACAATAACAAAGAATGGTTGGTTTTCTGACCTTGAAATACAAGAAATCAACCAAAAATTATAGTTAAACACATCAACAAACCCTACCAGAGTACCCAAGAAAATAGATACTGGAAAGCCAGAGACTCCTAACCAAACCGTACATGGCATTGGCTCATGCAGCGGAAACACACCAACACAAACACTGATTCAAGAGGAAAAAACTAATATAGATACCATTTGAAGAATCATGTCTAAAAAGAAGACCCCATTGTCTTCTTTCAGGAATCAAGACTGGGGGACAGTCAAGTCCGAAACCAAAAAAGTAAACGACTTATTGACAAGTATCTCGACAAACGTTATCACGGAGTTAAACGATTTAATATACGCAAGACCAAAATTAAACTGTAAAAAAAATCGGGATACCCTTAAGACGACAGACAGAAAGTCAATCGCAGATAAAATTATTCTCCCTCCAGCTATGGGTAAATAGTAGGACAGACTAGGTTCTTCAGCCTTGGTGAGGCAACTAGTCTAAGAGAAGGAAAACTGAATTCAAACCTGTTAAACTCCGCTTAAAAATTGACCCTGTGTCATATCCTGCCCGAGCGGAGGGGTTGGTTAAATAGGATCGCAGATAAAAGTCTACGACAACAAGCAAGAATACTAAAACGGAAGATTAAACAAAGTGAAATACATGGCGACTAGAACTAATAAAAATAAAAAAAACTGAGGAGACCAAACAAAAAATTCTGGCGAGAGAAGAAAGACTAAAATCATACGGAGATGAAACTAAACAATATAGAGAAAACAAAAACAAAAAAGAAAAACGAAAAAATCGACAGATAATTAGACGGAGAATGGATGAAGCCGTATCAACAACCGGATGAGAGAGAGTTATGAAGATTTTGGAGCAAAATATGGGAACAAAAAGATCATACCAAAAAAAAAACCGAATGGATAAACAACATGAAAACAGAGTTGCAACGGGCTCCAGGCAACTCTTAAAAAGATAGCGAACTGGAAAAACTGGCCTTCATGGCATTACACGGGTTTTGGTTTAAAAATTCACCTCCACACACGACAGACTTACAAGTCAAATGAATAAAGTCATACAGAAAACAGAGATATCCGAATGGATGATCAAAGGGGAGACCACTTTAACCGAAAAGGACCCTCTCAAAGGAACTGCTCCAAACAATTATAGACCCATAACGTGCCTACCGATGATCTGGAAAATACTAACTGCACAAATTAGGGAGATCTACTACTCATTGATAAGCCGCAGAATCTTCCCCGGTAAACAGGTAAAGTGCTACAAGAGAACTAGGGGCACATCGGAACTACTTTATATAGATCAAAACATCCTCAACGAAAGTAAAACGAGACGTAATAATCTAGTCATAGCTTACATCAACTACAAAAGAAAGTACGATATGGTCCCCCAAAGCTGGATTCTACACAGTCTCAAAATGTAAAAAAAATACTCGAATAAATGGTGCTGTTTATCAAGAATACCATACAAACCTGGAGAATTGAACTGACAGCAGGTGGATAAAGGTTATCAGAGGTTAAGATCCAAAGAGGTATATTCCATGGAGATGCACAGTCACCATTATTATCAGTGAAAGCCATGATGCTACTCAATCACATCCTTTGGAAAGGCACAGCCGGATACAAACTCAGTAAATAACAGGAAAAGATCAACTACTGGATGAACATGGATGACATAACATTTTTGCCGAAAACAAAAAAAAAACTGGAAACCCAAATACAAACTGTGTATACATTCAAGATATAGGAATAGAATTTGGCATAGAAAGATCTGTCATGCTAGTAATGAAAAGTGGCAAACGACACACGACGGAACGAGTCGAAGTATCAAATAAAGTAATCAGAACGCTCGGAGAAATAGAAACTAAAGAATATATGGGGATATTGGATGCTGACACCATCAAACAACAGGAAACGAAAGAAAAATTAAGAAAACGGTATCTCAGAAAAGCCAGAAAATTACTCGAGACAAAACTCTATAGCGAGAACCTTGTCAAAGGGATAAATAATTGTCCTGCCCACGCCTGTAAGATACTCGGGATGGTTCTTGAAATGGACCAGAGAACAACAAAACTAATGACCATAAAAAAGGAACTGCAACTCAGAGATGAATTTGACAGACGATATGTGTCAAGAAAAGAGGATGACTTGCAAACATTGAAGACAGCTTGGACACATCGATACAATGACTCGAAAACTACATAGAAATACGCGGACCAATACTGATTACAGCCACCAGAAACAATACTAACTACAGGTGGGCAGCAGAACGACAATAACAAAAAAAAATCAACTCTATGGAAGATTTAAGCGACTAACTAACGACTTCTAACACGAGAAAACGTGGACAGACTAAAAAAAGGAAACCTTGTGAGAGAAATTGAATCTCTTCCAATAGCAGCACAAAACAACGCGATAAAGATACACCATATCAAAGCGAGAATAGATTAGACGCCACAAAACAGCATATGTAAGTTATGTGGTGAAAGAGACGTAATGATCAATAACATAAGCGAATGCAACGAATTAGCACAAAAAGAATATAAGACTTGGCACGACAGGGTGGGCACGGGGATCCACTGGAAATTGAGCAAGAATAAATCAGTTTTATTCTGTGGTCCGCCGGGACAGCAAAGTCGACAATTTTGCAAATTCTCTCTTTTTTTTTTTTTTGTTGATTATTATAAGATCTGGTCTTCTGGCCAGGATTAGGTGATTCGTTTGTATGTTAAAGTCCCATAGGAGTTTCTGCATGCCATTTTTCTAGGACACGTGCTGGGTTGTGCATATACCATTTGTTTGTATTATTATTATTATTATTAATATTCTTTGAGAATTTTTCTTACCAGCGTGAGATAATGGTCTCTCATTGGAACTTGAGTGACAGCAAGTCTCCTCTAGTTTTGAGGACTTTTTCCAGTATTCTGGCCGACCATAACAATGCTGCAGTTCGTATGGTCTCTTCTCATCCTCTTATTTCGACGTCCTTCAGTCCCTGTACTAATCCTTTCGTGATTGTACCCAGAGCAACAATCAAAGTTCGTATCACTGTCACTTAATGTTCTACTGTATTTTCAATTCTCTCGCAAGGTCCAGGTACTCATCTTTCTTTTCGATTCCTTTCAGTTTTACTTTGAGGTCAGCCGAGACATCAAAGTTCATATTTTGGCAAGTTCTCTTTCTTTTGTTGATGTTATTCTTCTTCATTTTATTATTATTGTTGCTCGTTTTCCACTTACGAATTGATTACACATATATAAACTTTTGGTTTCCAGTGGGGGGAGACTCACAGCGATTCTCTCCAAATCAGCAGGATTCTATAATGTTTCAAGCCAATTTCAATTTTCTCTCCTCCATATTATTGGGGATTGTACAAATAGCTTCAATCATAATTAATGATACTATCACTCTCGTGCTTCACATTTTTTTAGTTTTCTGAAAAAAGACCTAATACTTCTGACTTTAATTTTTTTAAATATTATATCTGCTTTAAAGGTGACATTGATGTCATGACACTTTCGTTTCTTCTTATCAAATAAAACTAGCTCATCCCCTTTGACTGGCGTTGGGTGGACTGTGTTTTTTCAAAACCACAATGAATCTTGCTGCATTTCGGTTATTTTTCCTTGAGAGTTTCTAGTTTGAGCATATACTATCTGTAATCATCATTGAAATGTACTCCTTGCACAATTCCTTGCAGATTACCGCCCAGTTATGCCTAGTTTGGTTTTCCTTTTGTGCCGGTTTAATGCATTACCTTACGTAATTGACCGTTTTGTATCTCTTACCACATCGATATATTATTATTATTATTAGAATTTTTCACAGCAGTGTTACCTGATGGTCTTTCATCGGAGTTTGAGTGACAGCAAGTTTCCTCAAGTTTACAGGACTCTTCTTAGTATTCCAGGCGTTCTCATTAATGCTGTAGTTTGGACTGTCTCCACTCATCCACTAACTTCCAAGTCCTCCAGTCCCTTTAATAATCTTTTAGTTTCTGTACCAAAAGCACCAATCACAATTGGTATAATTGTCACCTGCATGTTCCATAGTTTTTTTTTTTTTAATTCCCTAGCAAGTTCGATGTACTCATCCTTCTTTTCACATTATTCCAGTTTTATTCGATGGTCAGACGGGACAGCAAAGTCGACAATTTTGCAAATTCTCTTTTTTTTTGTTGATTATTATAAGGTCTTCGGAAGCCATTTTTTTTTTTTTTTTTTTTTTTTTTTTTTTTGTTTTTTTTTTTACCTCACAAATACTAACCATCCGCAGAATCCTTGAGGGTGTACGGGCAAAGAACCTACAAGCGACATTAATATTTGTCGACTTTACCAAGGCTTTCGACTCCATTCACAGAGGAAAGATGGAACAAATCCTACTAGCGTACGGCATACCTAAAGAAACCGTAGCGGCAATAACGATTCTCTATAGAAACACTAAAGTAAAAGTACGATCACCAGATGGAGACACAGAATACTTCGACATTGTAGCAGGAGTACTACAAGGGGACACGCTGGCTCCGTATCTCTTTATCATTTGTCTAGACTACGTACTTAGAACATCGATTGACAAAATCAAAGAGAATGGCTTCGAACTGACGAAGAAAAGAAGCAGAAGATATCCCGCAACAACAATTACCGACGCCGACTACGCCGATGACATAGCGATACTGGCAAATACACCTGACCAAGCCGAAACACTTCTGCATAGCCTGGAACGAGCAGCAGCAAGCATAGGCCTCCATGTTAATGCACACAAAACGGAATATATGTGCTATAACCAAACGGGGGACATCTCCACTCTAGAAGGAACCCCTCTTAAACTAGTAGACAAATTCACGTACCTAGGAAGCAGCGTCGAATCAACCGAAAAGGACATCGAAACGAGGTTAACGAAAGCATGGACAGCTATCAATAGGCTATCGACTATATGGAAATCAGACCTAACCGATAAAATGAAACGCAGTTTCTTCCAGGCAGCGGTCACATCGATACTGCTATATGGATGCACTACATGGACGCTAACAAAACGGCTGGAGAAGAAACTAGATGGCAATTACACAAGAATGCTGCGTGCAATCCTCAACAAGTCCTGGCAGCAACACCCCACAAGACACCAACTGTACGGCCACCTGCCCCCTATCACGAAAACTATTCAAGTTAGGCGAACCAGACATGCAGGACATTGCTGGAGAAGCAGAGATGAACTCATAAGAGATGTACTCTTATGGATCCCCACACACGGCCGCGCAAAAGCAGGACGACCAGCACGAACGTACATTCAGCAGCTATGTGAGGATACAGGTTGTTGTCCTGAAGACCTACCTAAGGCGATGAACGATAGGGAGGAGTGGCGAGAGAGGGTCAGGGATATCCGTGCTGCCAGCACGATATGATGATGATGATGATGATTATAAGGTCTGGTCTACTGGCCGAGATTAGGTGATCCGTGAGTATGTTAAAGTCCCAAAGTAATTTATGTGTCTCATTTTGTAGGACACATGATAGGTTGTGTATATACCATTTGTTTGTATGGTCAACTTTGAATTTCTTGCACATCTCCCAGCGGATCACCTAGCCTACCCAGTCCTGTCTAATCTTTTACCCCTTCTGTACTAATTTACTGTATTTGCTTATTATATGATTGATGGTTTCATCTCTGTCGCTCTATATTATTATTATTATTATTATTATTATTATTAGGATACGGGATGTAGCCCTGGGGACATACCAGAAGCGACGAACGTAGGGAGAAGTGGTGAGAGAGGGTCAGGGATATCCGTGCTTGCGGCACGACATTATTATAATTCACAAAAATTCTTATAATAATCTCTTATTCTCGGTAAATAGCTAAATTTAACTTAGCCATATCAATTAACGTAGTTGTTATATACAGGATATAGTATTTTAAAGAAATAGCAATGGACTTTAAATTTGAACATATTAATGTTTTTAAAGAATGTTTTTTTACTAACTTACAGAGAGGTTGATGGTAATTTTTTCATAATACATGACACCAGATGATGTAATAAAATCTAAGTTCACGTGAACTCCCCATCAAAAAAATTTAGGTTGAAAATAAGAAAAGACAACAGATGAAGTCAATGAGAGAAATCTGAATGCAAATATGAGCATTGATGCTATTATTTCATTGGCTTCATTATAGCTTGGAACAGCGGAGAGTTAAAATTGATGCTGGTTCAACACATGCTTCAATCAACGTTAAGATATATTTCTTGCAGGCTTGTCAGTGGTATCTCAATGTTGAGTACTCTTACGCCAAACTCGATGAGAGAGCCTTAATATATATATATATATATATATATATATATATACCCAGTCGGTCGATTTTATAGAATACGTCGACTGAATCTATGACGACGGGTAAGACCCTTTCCAATGACTGAGGATGAGAATCCAGCTGTTGATCTTTAAGGAATGTGTTGTACCCCTTTATTGACATTACTCCCACTGTGGCTTTGGGTGGTCGTACCTGCATTTTTGTAGAATATATGGAACTAGATGATTTAATATAATTCACCACGTTTTCAGATTTTTGCCTACATAAGTATCGATTAAACGTCTTCCAAGAGAAATAGCAAAAAGGAATATGCTCTAAATCCATATATCAAAAATCACGTTAAGAGAAAAAGTGACCATAATAATAATAATAATAATAATAATAATAATAATAATAATAATAATCTGATGTGAAAAACTCTCGAGGAGTAAATAATAATAATAATAATAATAATCTGATTGAAGTTGTGTGATATTGTTCGCTCGCCTGATCTGTCCCTTAATCAATCTTCGGCACTTGTTGAACTCTTGTGAAGACGGAACAAAAGAAAGACCTTTTTCATCTTCGATAAGCAAAAGACAGCGATTTTTCACTGCTAACATCCTTTCAAAATCAGGAAAAAAAAAGATTAAAAAAATGTTTTTGTTTTTGTTGTTGATTTTCACGTTGTTGTTGTTGTTGTTGTTGTTGTTGAAGGGTGAGGAAAATCTATTGAGAATTGTCAGGGAGGTTTTCTATTGTCATAATGTTGCGCAGAAAAGAAGAAAAATATAATATGAAGTAAAAAAAAATAAATAAAACCAAATGAAAAAAGCTAACAATTCGAGAAATGTGAACGAAGAAAATAAATATCATTTAATTTATAGATTTTTATGGCACGTCAACCGGTCTAGAGATATCTTATACCAAGAGGTTAAGGAATCGGGTTCAGTGTTCGTTAATATTTAGATTCCCTGCGTGGTTGTTCTTAGGTTGTTGTTGTTTTTTTTTCGTTTTTTTGCACATGGTCCTATCGAATAGGTTTTTTAAACGTCTATAATTCATCCATAGATTGGAACATTACAGCTTCTACTACTCCGGCCCTTACCATAAAGAAAAGGTTCTCTACTGGACGGAGATTAATTGGATTCACACCTTTCCCAAGGGTATTAGTGCTATGTGAAATGCTATCATTCTCGTCCAGGATTTGAACTCGAGTCGCCGTGTCCAACGACGATAACCATTACACCACGGGCACCTCCATAAAACAGCATATAATGACAAAGCATAACCAAGTCACAGACAAACTCAAATCCCCAGACATAAGAAAGATTCGAATTAGCAATACAAAATTCATATACAGAAATCACAATAAAAACTGTTTACAAATCCTCGGAGCACTAACGATAAAAAATTTAAAAAATAAACACTTTAAATAAAATAGCATTCACCACAAGTATTAACATATTAAACGTATTCAATAACGAACAAGCCATCGAAACTGAATGAACCAACCCCATCTAAATTTATAAAGATAATAATAATAAAGAAGTCACTCTGAATAAACATAAAAACTGACTGCAACAAATAATCTATCACGACGCCCGAAGATCACCGGCGAGATGGTCGAAAGCGCTTGGGCTAATATAGGCTTCTTTTTTTACCAACTTGACCCAGAAGTAAGAAGTTTAGTGAGAAGACTTGAAGGTTTTCACTTGAAGATTTAAAAAAAAAAAGTAACAATCCACAGCATTTAACCAAACCTGTTTAGATAATGATTTGCTGCCAAACTATACAATATATATATATATATATATATATATATAGTCATCCACAGACAGATCTGTTTCGTTCTATCAGAACTCATCAGTGTGGCTAGCGAGTATCTTCATGTAGCTGGGATGGAAACCCGATTAACTCAAACGCCAAGCCAAAGCTTCCGTGTGTGTGTGTGTGTGTGTGTGTGTGTGTGTGTGTGTGGCGGTGTTGTTCATTGAACTTTTGTAGATTTTTAGGAATTAACCCAATGCTACTGTGATTTTGAACATTTTCATAACGCTGCTAAATAACATCAAACCTTCCGTTTTGTTTCCTTATCTCTTACGATTTAACTGCACCTGCTCGTAGCAAATAAACATGCAGAATTTATTCTATTGCAGGTGTTCAGTATGATGTCAAGTGTTAGTCGATAGTCTTATTCAGATTTAATAATTTCTAATATTATTTTTATGTACATTTATTATTTTCTTTATTTTCCCTTGATTCTTATCGATCTTAAGCAACAGGATGTTATCGGTTTCGATATTATTTTATTCGGTTTATGTGGTAAAACCGATTTTGATTGATGTTCGTATTTTTCATGGAAACTAAAAAGCAAAAAAAAAAAATATATATATAATAATTACAAATATAAAAAGTATGTAAAACCTGATTTGATTTTAGGCAAATTGTTTGAGTTGATTTCCAATGAACAGAGCTTTTTTTCTAGAATCCTTACAGACATAATTACTGAAATAAAAAAAAAGCATAAAAATAATGAAAGAAATAATGGAAGAATGAAGGAAAGCAAGAAAGAAAAGGAGTAAGAATAAAGATAAAACCAAATAATAAAAAGAATGAAAAATCTATAATTAACAAAGTTCGAATTTTCTTGCCAAAAATAATAAAATAAAAAGAAATGAAAAATAAATAAGTAAATAAAAACGATTATCTTAATAAATAAATAAATAAATAAATGAATCTCCACGCTTCCCCTAAATCAAATAACCAAACATAAAGAAAATAAAGTAAAATAAAGGAAATAACGGAAGATGAAAAATTAAAAATGGCGCTGAGGAAAACTGTTTTATCATTTTTCCGATGCGTTCCCGCCTTTTTCTGGTCGGTGTGTAATTTACTGTAGATGACGTGTCAAGACTGGAATCGGAACCGGATATCCGGCAATGCAGGCGTTGATTGCATGACTTAGTTGTTCTTAGTCACGCTTATTACATTTCGATGGAATTTTTGTGATATTGTTGGATTTACTTATTTTATTTTATTGTTTGTGATATATTTTGGTAAAACCATCTTAAAATTTAAGCTACAGACTTCTCTCTCTGAAGATCTAGATTTAAATTATGTATATATTAATTTATAATGTGTTACGTAAAGAGGTAATTGTATTTTGACTCTATGTCGGATCTTGCATTTGTGAGTTTATGTTGAATAATATCGGTGTGAATATCTGTTGCTTTGGATGAAATGTTTATAACAATCTCTGCATATTTCATTATTTATTAACCAATCAGAGAAGGTAGAAAAAATTTAAACATCAAAGATTGTTGTACAGAACATAATTTTTACGTCCAATTGCAAAAGATGATATTTTGTACAACTAATCTCAGTTTTCACTTAATTTGTGAGTTGGTTGGTTGGTAGGTTGGTTGGTTAGCTTTATGACGTATCAACCATTGTTGGTTATTTAATACCTAATCCTGTTTATATATACATACATACATACACACACACACACACACACACACACACACACACACACTATATATATATATTATATATATATATATATATATATATATATATATGATTAGTTAGCACATTTTGTGGATAAGATTTTTACAAACGAGCCTCAGATCATTTTTACACACAGTTAAATGGTTATGAGCAGTACTTTCTAACGCTAATTATTTTATTCAACTCAATTAATTCATTTGCACACATCCAAATTGTTTCAGAAATTTCAATTTATCCACATTGTTAAAGAGTTTCAAGAATTGCTTTTTAACACAATTCTTTTCGACATTACTCATTTGTTTGCACAGAGTTAAATGATTCCAAGTATTGCTATGTATAACTTACAATTCAATTAAACATCAGTCATTGGTTTACACACAGTTAAAGGGCCAAACAGTTCTATTTCTAACAATTTAATATTGCATAAGTCATTTTTTTGCACAGAGTTTATAGGTCAAACAGTTTTATTTAATCCATTTCTAGGTCCCTATCAGGTGCTTTTACACCAAATCTGAGTTGATCGAGAAACAATGGCAACGAAGGGGTACGCCACATTCTTCAGAGCTCCAAGACTGAAGCCACACCATAGATGTTTTTGTATCATTTCCGGGACACTATTTTTTGTGGGGTCTGACCCCTCTGTAGAGATGCAGTCGGTGTATTCTATCACTCCAGCAGACTGGGCGCCTTTTACTTGAAATGTAATTTCGATATATGAAAGTAAATATGGTTTTAATATATATAGTTTCTGAATTGGACGAAGCGATAATCATATTTACAAAGCATATTTGTCGTATGATTACAAGTATATTTTACTTGTATATGTTTGAATAGCAAAAATAGCTATCTTCATTGGGTAAAATATAAATACTGGGGAAGCTGTAGGTTATAATGAGAAGAAAACAATTCATTCGTACTGAAATTATTAAACTACGAAATATACTGACTGAAACATCTCAGGATGTTTGGGAAAACTTTCGTTTCTCGATAATATGGTGGCATGTCAAACTTTTAAAATATCCGTACTGTCAACCTCAGTTAACGGGGAAAATTAGCAAAGGCCTAAAGTAATGTCCATTTCTGAAGTATTTCAAGCATATGAATAACTATAAAATGATATTGTTTGAAACAGTCAACGATTATCGGGTGAATGACAGTTTTATCCAAAATCCCTGAACAAATGTGTTAGTCGTAATTTACTAATCCTTTTGCTTAGATGTGGCACAAGGTTATATGAATGGAGCACCTAAAGATACTCGAACTCACTCCTGAATCTTTGCTAATTTAGCTTGCTAACCTTTACACTACCCGAACAAATGTCCAAGTTATGATATCTACAAAGTTACTTTATTCAGAGGGATCACTAATTTTCTCACTTTTGGGAAGAGTGGAGACTTATACTTCTTACATATCTAAACTAAAAACTTCAACCTACCGTAACATTAAGGTGGTGACTATGGGGTAAATAAGGTGCCTGCGGTGTAAGGGTTATCGTCGTAGGAAATGAATTTGGTGACACGAGTTCATATCCTGAAAGAAGCTGATTGTATTTCACAAAGCACTAATACACTTGGAAAAGGTATGAATCATCTTTTTCTCCCTCCAGCTATGGCTAAATAGTAGGACTAGCTGGGTTCTTTAGCCTTGGTTAGGCATCCAGTCTCTGAGAAGGAAAACTCTTAATCCAAACCTGTTAACGTTAGTGGAAGCCGAAAAACCATGTAAATCTGGGATATGGTTCTTTTCTACGTATTCCAAGAAGGTAAATAACTATCTTCTTCAGGGGTATTGTGATGTATCTTAAGAGGCAACAATAATTCAGATCCAAGTAAACATCTCTGTCAAGGATTTGGAGTAAAAAACATACATTTCTTTAACAAAAATTTCATTTTTGTAGGAAAAACGCTTATTTTAATATTTTCTTAATTTAGTGTCCTTTTTTGGGTAAATAGAAGGAAATGTTCCATTTTTATATCAAAATTTATCAATATTGGTCTACATTAGTGAGAAATTAATCATTGATTACTATTTTTACCCAAAAACATTCACTTTTAATCTAAAAGTATCTAACCTTAAAAAAGCCTGTTATTTTCGGTTATGTTGATCTGTTTATGCCAAATTTATGAACCAAAAAATCTCATTTTAATCCGCTATTTTAATTTGGTTAACATATTTCAAAAAAACAATGGAAATTATAGAGAAGACTTGGCAGTTAGAACCAATAGATATGATGTCGAGAGTTTTAACCTGTAATTTTATACCCTCTCCTTTGTTTACGTTTTTTTTTATAGGGAAACTGTAAAATTTAAAAGTATTCTGGGACCCTGTTCAAGCCTCCTGCCAATTTCTTGTCGAACCAGCAATGAAGTTAAATAACAATTCAATAAGGCCTTCGTTTGCAAACATTTTAAATGTCAAACAGTTCTATTTGGTTCATAGATCTGACCCTATCACGTGATACCACTCTGTGTTAAGAGTTGACCTGTGAGCAATGGCAATGAAAGGATACTCCACATTTCGAAAAGCTCCAGCGCTAGAGCCTCACCATCAGATTGTTTAGTATCAATAACAGGACATTTGTTGAAGGTGTATTAGCTCTCTTCTGAGATATAGTCATAACTTACAAAGCTTTTTGCTTAGATGTGGCACAAGACCATATGAATGGGGCACTTAATGAGACTAGAACTCGCACACGTAGGTTTTCTAGTCTAGCTTTCTAACCATAACACCACCCGTGGCAAACTCCTGCAGAGATGTAGTTGGTGTATTCTTCAGCCCTACACGACTGGTAATTGATTATTATCTAAATCGACTTTTCTTTGCATGGCACTAGTTTTTATATTCATTCCGACGAACCTGTCCTGAGACTTTCTCAACAAATGCTTGAAAGAATCAGTTGCAAAGACAACGATTTATACTGCTAATATTTTGAAAGTTATATTTGGATGAATTGTACATTTTTTGAATGCCTCTAAGAACACATTCGTGCAACATTGTTTCGTTCTGAGTTAAAAAAAAAAAAAGCATAACAATACAAAGAGAATTTAGATACATCACTATATGCCTAAAGAAGACAGTTACTTATATTCTTGGAGCACGAGCTACTCAAACATACTTCAGTATTAGATTTTTTTTGGCTTCCGCTAATGTTACCGTAGGCTAAAGCTGAAGATCCGGGTATTTAAGAAGTCTCTGGTAGTGTCTTCATACAATACGTCTTCGATGAGTTCTTTAGCATTTTTCTAGGGATATAGCTGTTACTGACAATGGAACTTTTATTATGTTTATGATAAGAGTGATAATCTTTCACATTATCTTAAATAACTTCTAATATCAAAGTAACCAAGTAAAAGTTATAATTATGAACAACGCATTTTGGAACTTACAAACATTTTTGGAAAGTCCACATGGCCTAATGGATAAAGTGCTGGACTGTAGCCCCTAAGTAACCAATGAAAATGCTTAACTCTCTTTCTTGCCAACATTATAGTAAGTTGGCGACTGTAGTTGAGGGCGACCTGAAGGCCCCCTTTTCGATAGCTACTATACCGAAGTGTAGGGGAGGGAGCTACTCCTTTACCTGAATTGCTCCCTTTTACCCTTGATACTACATTATATTGCTGAGTGTTAAACAACGAGGTATCAAGTACCATTTTTAAAGTCTTTGGTATGACCCGACCTGGGATTGAACCCAGGTCTCCCAGACAATTCGCGAACACTCTGCTCACTAGACCGATAACATGGTATTATCATTGAATAAATGATTCCGAATATTTTTATTTATACACTTCTTATAAAATATATAAATTTTAACTGATTTCATAAAAAAAAAGTTTTGGTTTCTTTTATTGTTATATCAACTTTCATGGATTATTTACAGCCAAATCGATCCGTGTAGAAGAGCATGATTAGGATAATTTAATATATATATATGTAACAGGGTTGTGAAAAGGTTTGTGGTCTAGACTAGAAGAGACTAATCCTTCTTTCACGCTTTTGTATTCAGCTATTTTTTTTTAAACGATCAAAAATTTGAAAACGTTGTACTGTGTTGAACTGTAGCAAGGGAAGACCCCGTGGCATAATGAGAAAAATGATGGACAGTCACTTCATAGTATCTGAGTGTGATATCCAATTGCCCGATTACTTTCACTTTCGGATATTCCAATGGGAAAGGTATGAAAACATTTATACCCCATGCTGTAGTTTAAATAGCATTAGAGCTGTTCTTCTACAAGGATGGCTTTGGCACAAACCACGAAAATTGATTTACCATTAAAAACAGAAAATCCCAAAACAAACTGTGGTACAAATAAATCAAACAGCTCTTAGGTTACAGGACTCTTGGGCATTTCCTTCTTGGTCACGTTGAAAACTCTTTACCACCCATTGTTTATATACCTCGAATAAAAGAAACAGGTACTCTATGTGGATCCCGGCTCAAAGGTCGAATAGTTTGAGCATAATCGTCAACTGAATTATAGCGAAGAACCAGGTTGGTCCAAGTTAGACTCATCTCTACACTCAACGGTAGCACTCTAAAAGTAGTTGACAAGTTCACCTACCTAGGGAGCAGTGTCTCATCAAGCGAGACAGTCATCAAAACGCGACTAGCAAAGGCATAGACAGCTATCGATAGACTTTCGGTCATATAGAAATCAGACTTGACCGATAAAATGAAGCGCAGTTTCTTCCAAGCAGAGACCGTGTCGATACTGCTATATGGATGCACCACATGGATGCTTCCTAAAAGGATGGAGAAAAATCTTGACGGCAATTACACAAGAATTCTGCAAGAAATAGTGAACAAGTCCTGGAGACAGCACCCCACAAAGCAGCAGATATACGGCCG
The DNA here is from genome assembly GCA_963585895.1 of Sepioteuthis lessoniana. Taxonomy (NCBI): domain Eukaryota; kingdom Metazoa; phylum Mollusca; class Cephalopoda; order Myopsida; family Loliginidae; genus Sepioteuthis; species Sepioteuthis lessoniana. The sequence continues at coordinate 69,752,576 of OY757927.1, read as the reverse complement.
CCTATCACCCATCACGAAAACTATCAAAATTAAACGAACCAGACTCGCAGCACACTGCTAAAGAAGTAGGGACGAGCTCATAAGTGATGTACTTCTGCGGACCCCTTCACATGGACGAGCAACGACAGGACGTCCAATTCGAACCTACATGCATCAGCTCTGTGCCGATATGGGATGTAGCCCCGAGGATCTGCCGAATGAAATGGACGAGAGGTGTGGCGAGAGAGGGTCAGGAATATCCGTGCTGATAGCGTGACATGGTGATGATGATGACACCACTTCCTGATTTTTAAGTGATACAAGCAATTTCACAAACTTGAAGGGTAATATACTAGTTTTGAAAAAAAAATATTCTAAAAAAATGCAGTAGCAGTCAACAAGTTAAATATCTGTCAAAAATCTCTCAAATGATAAAAAAAAGATGATATTAAATTTTTCCATCGTAAAAGCAAAGTGATTAACTTTGGAGTCGTTTTTTTATCGAAGATTAATAAAAAAAATATAGGTTAGAAGATTTCGAAGGCCATTATTTGATCGGTGCATTTTATGCGTTATCGACTGAATTTGAAGTAGAAATCTCATTACGGCTGTTTATTTCCTACAAACGACAGTAATTTGCGTAAGAGCTTTCATCATTATCGTCATCATGAAAGCGTCCTTAAGAAAATGGATACCATTTACCTTCTCGCTCTCTTACACATGGGCCATCTTAATTGGCCATTGCACTTGGTAATTGCTTAAGACAACACCTAATGTCTATGGTTTGGTTGTTCAATGGCATATCAACCTTTATAGGTTATTTAATGCTAAAGCTATTCTAGAAGAACAGTAGTGGTACTATTTAACCCATAGCTGGGAGGATAAGGGGGTTCCTACCTTTCCCAAAGGTATTTGCCCGAAAGTGAATGTAATAGCGCGGCTGGAATTCGAACTCACTTACCACGATCCCGCAGTCCATTGCTTTAACCATTACACCACGAGGACAAACCCTAATGTCAATATATACTTCATTAATGGAAACGTTTGTAACTTGACTTCAACTGTAGTGTCCATATCTAGTAGTTGATTAGAGAACATCAATTAGGAGTTCGCTTTTCCTGCAGTGCTCACAATATGTTGTTCGTCTTTCTTGTGTGGTTTACGAGGTTAGGGGTAAGTGGTCGTACAGCAGCGTTTCTGTCGGGTGCTGCTTCCAGAACTTGTTTAAAACAGCACGTAGCATCATTGTGTACTTCCCATCTCGATTTTATTTTCAATCATTTCTCTAGGGTCTAGTTGGTGCAACCATACAGTAGTACTGACATAGTAATAGCGTGGATGAATTACTGCTTTATTTTATCAGACATATATATTTCTATATGGACAACAGAATATATATAATTGTCTGCGCTTTATCGATGTGTATATTAATATTGATTTACGTAGATACTGCTTCCTAAGAATTTTAAATTCTAATTAGCAAAATTAGCAGACATTGTTCATTTAGATGAATGGTGATCAAATAATCTGTACAACGTTGCTCTATCAAGTATTTATGAATATTTACCTAATTACACCGCATGAACTGGGTATGACACAAGGTCAACATTTAAGTGGATTTTAACCGGTTTGAATTCAGGGTTTTCCTACTCTGAAAGTGAAAGTAATCGCACAATTGGATATCAAACTCAGATACTATGAAGTGACAGTCCATCATTTTCCTCATTATGCCACGGGGTCTTCCCTTGCTACAGTTCAACACATTACAACGATTTCAAATTTTTGATCGTTTCAAAAAAACAGCTGAATATAAAATCGTGAAAGAAGGATTAGTCTCGCGAGACGAGTTGCCGTACCAATACTAAAGAACACAGACTGCACGATAATTTACAAATACTAAGATGCACACCCTTCCAAATGGTATGAGCGCAATGTGAAATGTAAACAGCCTTGACCAGGATTTGAACTGGGGCCATTTCTTACGACAGTAACCATTACCCAACGTACACCTCCTGTCTATTAAGTTCAGGGTGTGGAAGCAAAATTAGGAATATTCTAGTATAATAATAAACGATTCTATTATAAAACAAAATTACTTTTATTTAAAATAAAAGAACAAAAAATAAGAAGATAGACAAAAACAGTAATTTTACTCAAAGTGGTCATTATTTTTTTTCAGTTGTTGTATCAACACTCCGGCGAAACGATTAGCAAGCATTCAATATACATTCTTCTGACATTTCATTCCATTCCTCTTCAATAGCAGTCTTAAGCGAACCAATATCTGGATGGGATGTTGCATTTGTTTTGTTTTCTAAAACGCCCCATATAGAGTGAGGAAGAGTTTAAGATCTGGGCTTAAATCTAGTTTGATTGTTGTCCACACAGCATGCATTTTATTGGCATTGTGGAGACCTTTTTAATCACCGTAGTGAGAGCAATTAAAACGCCTTCTTTTCGATTTTTTTCAATCCTCCGCTTCCTCTTTTTCTTTAAAAAGCTATTTTTCTGTAAAAAAAATGTTTCTTTGCTTTGAATACTGTGGACAAAAACACTTTGACTTGGTTTCGGCGTTAATCAAATCATAGATTCTTTATCAATTCTTTTCTTGCTCAATCATAGTGGATAAATTTTAATTAAAAAAGTGGTCGAATAATTGAGTTAATCATAAAAATATATATTTCTTGCTTTTTTCTAAAATTGGACTAATCCGACTAAAGACAATAAGTTTAAGAATTATTCCATATTTTCCTTTCGCACCATGAAGTTAGACTGCTTTAGTACAATTTAATTAAAGATGAATACGATTCAAATTGATGGTTGGTTTGGTTTGTTGGGTTTTATGGCATATCAACCTTTGTAGGTTGTTTAACGCCAAATCCATTTTTATGTAAATAATCTGTTCTATTGAAAACAATTCAGTTTAGCATAAGTACACAGTTTAATTCTTAAAAACATTTCCATTTAAACGCTTCAAGCAGTTATATGTAACGCAGTTTAAATGTAAGTACGGTTTAATTGTCAAAAACATTTCTATTTCAAGCTATTCAGTTTACTCAATTCATTTTAGCATAAGTATGCTGTTAGTTCTATTTAACCCATAGAGAGGGCCCTATCAGGTGCTACCACTCCGAGCCAGAGTAGACCTGGGAGCGATGGTAATGGAGGGGTACTCCGCATACCCCAAAGCTCCAGCACTGCTGGAACCTCACCATAAGATTGTTTAGTGTCATAATCAGGACACTCGTTATGGGGGGGTCTTACCCCTCTGCAGAAGTGCAGTCGTGGTATTCTACAGCTCCAGCTGACTGGGCAAGATTCCAAGTGAGATGATGGAACAAATACCTGGTACCTGCATTTAGAGTTCTGGTACAAAGTCTTAGAAGATGTCAACTGCTGTTACATAGCCATATACAGAATTAACGCTATGTGCGAAATGGACATATAATGTTCATAACGATAGAACATAGGAATCTCGGAATTCGAAAACACGTAACGACTTCTTGTTCAGGTAGGAAACCTTTTTATTAACTTTGAGTTAAAGGTTTCGACGTAAGGACGACAGACACAATCTTCTATGCTGTCTTATTCATTTGGCCTCCAATCTCGTGCGACTCCCATAAGGTGCACGTTCTCCTCGCGTCTGCGAGCTCCAAAAGTCGACCGTCTTCGTCCTGTGTCTAATCTCTACTCTTTAACTTTGTTCAAATCTCCACAAACCTCTGTGCACTTCCGGTGCGTGACGTCGCACGCACTCCGTCATCCGTATTGTCTCGGAGTATTGTGACATTTGAGTGACATCTCCATCCGCTCGTGCGCGCACGCGTTAACACCTGCCTTAATGTTGCACCCAACTAACCCATGTGCTGAGCCGAAAGTTTCTCAGCCTAACTAAACTCAAAGGCATGAACCGAAATCCCTCGGCTATTATATAACACTGCATCTCTTGCACTGGGGAAGAACCAACCAACCAATCAACCCAACGGGGTGTCCGGGGTATGACATTAAACGGCATCAGATTGTGAGGCACTAGTCTCTGTGCTTCATGGAGTATAGAGTATCTCTTCATTGGTACTACGACTAGGCACACTCTAAAGTTGATGGTAGTAATTGTTAGGGTCCCTTATAAGGCTCAAATACATATGTTAAAAATTATTAGTATTCATTCCACCTGAGATATATATCCCTGCACAGGAATAGCCTACAGGCTTTATAAAAAAAAATTAAATAATGTATAACAGATACCGAGATGCATTTATTGAGACTAGTCAAAGATTGATGGACATGGACATTCTAATGAAAATATTATATATATATATATATAGAGAGAGAGAGAGAGAAACAGAGAGAGCGAGAGAGAGAGAGAGAGAGAGAGATAGAAAGTTAAGATTGCTGCGTATCTATTTTACTGTCACTGAATGAAATAGATGCCCTGTGAGAATCCAAAATCACACTTGAAGTCAAATATATAAAAAGTAGATCCAATAATTAATTCACTTTTGTTTTACACCGCCTAAAGATAGGCTCCCCCAAGCAGCTCACCTATATTTACTTAATACTCTTCATCATTTTTAAGACAAACCAATCGCTTTATAAATTATTCATTTAATAAAATAGTTCAGTGGAATTTCTCACACGTTCTTAATGTATTCGATACCACTGTTTTTTTTTGTGTTCGTTCTTTTCAGTTCAGTGGCTTCTTCTTCTTCTTCTTCTTCTTCTTCTTCTTCTTCTTCTTCTTCTTCTTCTTCTTATTATTATTATTATTATTATTATTATTATTATTATTATTATTATTATTATTTACTCATTGAAAGTTTTTCACCCTAGTTTTAGCTGATGGCTTTTCACTGGAGCCTGAGTGACAGTAAGTCTGCTCAAGTCTCCAGGATTCTTCTTAGTATTCTGGCCGTTCTCAATAATGCAGTAGTTTGGAAAGTTTCCACTCGTCCTCCAAACTACAAGTCCTCCAGTCCCTTTTACAACTCTTTAGTTACTGTATTATCATTATTATTATTATTAACTCAGAGATTTTTACATCAGCGTTAGCCGATGGTTTTTCACTGAAGTCTAAGTGACAGCAAGTATCCTCAAGTCTCCAGGGCTCTTCTTAGTATTCTGCGGGCACCTCTGGTGGTGTAATGGTTAGCAAATTAGACTAGCAAACCTACATGAGAGAGTTCAAGTCTCATTGGGTGCCCCATTCATTTGGCCTTTCTACATCGAAGCAAAGAGCTTCCTAAATTACTTCTTAGTATTCTGGCCATTCTCAATAATGCATTAGTTTGGATAGTCTCCACTCGTCCTCCAAACTACAAGTCCTCCAGTCCCTTTTACAACTCTTTAGTTACTGTATTATCATTATTATTATTATTAACTCAGAGCTTTTTACATCAGCGTTAGCCGATGGTTTTTCACTGAAGTCTGACTAACAGCAAGTCTCCTCAAGTCTCCAGGACTCTTCTCAGTATTCTGGCCGTTCTCAGTAATGCTGTAGTTTGGATGGTCTTCACCCATCCGCTAATTTCCGGCTCCTCCAGTCCCTTTAGGAATCCTTTAATTACTGTTCCAAACACACCAATTACAATTGGTATAATTTTCACCAGCATGTTCTACAGTTTTTTTCAATTCCCTAGCAAGGTCAAGGTACTTATCCTTCTTTTCACATTCTCTCAGTTTTATTCTCTGGTCAGCACGGACAGCAAAGTCGACTATTTTGCAAGTTCTCTTCCTTTTGTCGATTATTATTAAGTCTGGTATTCTGGCCGAGATTAGAGGATCCGTGTGTATGTCAAAGTCCCATAGGAGTTTTATGTGTGTTATTGTCTTGGACAGGTGCTGGGTTGTGCATATACCATTTGTTTGTATGGTCAACTTTAAATTTCTTGCACAATTCTCAGTGGACCACCTTGCCGAGCCAATCATGTCAAGTCTTATATTCCTTCTGAGCTAATTTACTACATTCGCGTATGATGTGATTGATAGTTTCATCTCTGTCACCACATAGCCTGCATTTGCTATTTTGTTGAGTCTTGTCTATTCTCGCTTTGATATGATTGGCTCTTACGGCGTTGTCTTGTGTTGCTATTAGGAGAGATTCTGTTTCTCTCTTAAAGTTTCCTTTTCTTAGCCATGTCCAGGTTTTGTCGTGTGACATGTTGTTTATTAGTCGTTTAAATCCCCCATAGGTTTGTTTTCCTTCCCATTTTTGTTTGTTATTTACTCCTTTAGAGTTTTTCACATCAGTGTTAGCTGATGGTTTTACACTGGGGTTTGAGTGACAACAAGTCTCCTCAAGTCTCCAGGACTCGTCTCAGGATTCTGGCCGTTCTTTGCAATCTTGTCGCTTGGATAGTCTCTACCCATCCACCAAATTCCAAGTCCCCCAGGCCTTATAATAATCCTTTAGTTGTTGTGTTTAACGCGCCAATCACAAATGGCACAATGGTTACTTTCATGTTCCACTTATAATAATTATTATTATTATTGTTATTTACTCCTTTTCGAGTTTTTCAAACCAACGATGGTTTCTCTCTGGAGTTTGAGTAACAGCAAATTTTCTCATGTCTCCAGAACTTCTCTCGGTATTCTGTCCGATCTTAATTATGCTGCAGTTTGGCTGTTCTCCATTCCTCCTCTTATTTTCATATCTTTCAGTTCTTATTTTTTGTAGTTTGGATGGTCTCCAGCCATGCTCTTCAAACAGTAGTTTGCCACTGGGCTTTCATTGGAGACAGAGTGACAACAAATCACTGCAGTTCTCCAGAATTGTCATTCTTCTTGCTTATTTCAAGAATGCTATAGTTTGGATGCTCTCGATTCTTCTTCAAATTAGATTTTCAATTTTTCCTCTTTCTTTTTCTAAACTTTTGGAAACCAGAATCAGCTGGTTGCCTTTAAATGGAGTGTGAGTGATAGCTAGCTTCCGCAGGACTTGAGGTGTATTCTCAGTACTCAGGCCGATTTTTAAAAAATTCTGCAGTCTGAATTGTCTCGATTTTTCTTGAGATATCTAATTCTTTCAGTTCGCTTTCCAAGCTTTGGGAACCATTTCTAATACACCATCTACAATCGATATTACCGTCACGCTCATGTTCCACAGCTCTTTTTAGTGCTTTGGTAAGTTCGAAATATTTGTAAACCTTTGGGCTTTCTTTTATTTCCACTCAGTGGCAAAATCTTGTTGAAAGCATTTTTTCCATGTTTATTAACATTATGTCTGGTCTTCTGGCCTGGATTAGGTGATTCGTTTGTATCTCCAAATCATGCAAAATTTCATGCGTCTCATTCTATGGGACTTTTTCAGTTTTGGACCGATAGAATTTTGTTGTAAGGTCAATTTCAATTTCCTACACAATTCCTTGTGGATCACTTTTCCCTCCCAGTCATACCTACTTTTCTTTCTAAGAAAGTTTGTTGCATCCGCTTACCATGAGATAAACCGCTTTATTCGCTTTCTCCACATAAACCCTACTTGCTATTTTGTAGCGTATTATCGATTTTTACTATTATATAAAGTAAAGAAAAAGTAAAGTTGGCGACCATAGTCGAGGGTGACCTGAAGGCTTCATTTTCAATAGCTACTACACTGAGGTGTAGGTGAGGGTGCAATTCCTTTCCCTGGATTGCTCCACTTTACCCTCGATACGTTCCTTATATTGTTGAGTGTTAAGCAAGGGATTGAACCCAAGTCTCCCGGGCCATAAGCGAACACCTACCCACAAGGCCAATATTGTATAACTGGTCCTTATGATATTGTTTTGAACCCAATAGAAATTAATCAGTTTCTCTTTGGAGTTTTCCCTTCGTAGCAGTATTCAAATCTTCTTGTAAGCAATCTCACCAATTTGTTGCATGAAATATCTACAGATTAGATTTTTGTCCCGTTTCTGTTTATAGTTTTTGTTGCATTTCTATTCATTCTCATGTTGCCACTGCCTTTACTGGTAGCTTGAATTAATCATAATTTGATGCCATTATTATAATAATAATTAATATTATAATTCTTCTTATTATTATTATTATTACTCATTAGAGTTTTTCACATCAGCGTAAGCTGAAGGTCTTTCTCTGGAGATTGAGTGATTACAAGTCTCCTCAAGTATCCATGACTCTTCTCAGTATTCTGGCCGTTTTATATAATGCTGTCGTTTGGATGGTGTCCGCTCGGCTGCCAACTTCCAAATCTTCCTGGCCCTTTAATAATTCTTTAGTTACTGTGCCAAAAGCACCAATTACAATTGATATATTTTAACCTTCATGTTCCATAGTTTTTTCAATTCTTTAGCAAGGTCGAGGTACTTATCTCTCTTTTCACATTCATTCAGTTTTATTCTGTTGTCTGCCAGGACAGCAAAGTCGACAATTTTGCAGATTTTTTGTTGATTATTATAAGGTCTGGTCTTCTGGCCGAGATTAGGTGATCCGTTTGTATATCAAAGTCACATAGGAGTTTCAGTGTGTCATTTTCTAGAACAGGTGCTGAGTTGTGCATATATCATTTATTGGCTGGATCAAATTTAAACTAGTCGCACATTTCCCAGTGGATCACATTGCCAACCTAGTCGTGTCTAGCCTTTACTACTTCGGTGTCAATTTGTTGCATTCGCTTATTATGTGATTGATGGTTTCATCTCTTTCACTGCATAGTCTACATTTCCTATTTTGTTCCGTCTTATCTATCCTCGCTTTGATATGATTGGTTCTTATGGTGCTATTTTGCACTGCCATTTGGAAAGATTCTGTTTATCACTGAAAGTTTCCTTTTCATAGCCATGTCCAGGTATTGTCATGTGAGATGTTGTTTACTAGTCGTTTAAAACGCCCATGGAGTTATTTTCCTTCCCATTTTTGTTTCCAAGTTTTTGTCATTCTGTTATCTATCGTGAAGTCAGTATTGTTTCTGATGGCCATAATCAGTTCTCTTTCATGTTTTTCCATGAAGCCTTCGAGTCGTTGTATGGATATGCCAACGCTGTCTTCGTTGCTGGCAAGTCCTCTTCCTTCCTCTTTTCTTGGTACATATAGGCTGTCAACGTCGTCTCTGGGATGTAATGCCTTGTGCATGGTCATTAGATTTCTAGTTCTTTGGGCCATTTGTCTAAGTTCATCTCTGGTCGACTTGAAAAAGGGTCCCGAGTATCTAACGAGGGTTACAGCCCAAGTATTTATTCCTTTGATAAGGTTTCTGATAGAGAGCTTTGTCTCGAGTAGTTTTCTAGTTCTCCTGAGATATTCTTTTTGAATTTTGTTTTTCATTTCGACTTGTTTGATGGTGTCAGCCTCCAAGATTCCTAAGTATTTGTAGGTCTCGTTTTCTGCGAGCGTTCTGATCTTGTCTTGTTTTGGCAGTTCTATTCCGTCAGTTAGATGTCATTTGCAACTTTTCTTGACGAGCAGAGCGCATATTTCAATGCCAAATTCCATCCCTATGTCTTGACTGTATATTCTGTGTGTATTAAGGTATTTTCTTGCAATCTACTAAGTTTCTATCCCGCCGTGCATTTTCTGAGTATGTGGTTTAGTGGCATCATGTCGTGAAAAATCCTTATAGAAATGTTATACTCGGCCAGGATTGGCTGATGGAAAACGGGAAGAAAATGTATTTTGTGTTGAGGTCCTTGAGAATTGGGTAGGAATACGTAGTATTAGAGGAAGATGTTCAAATTTCCTTCATTATTAGGTTAGCAAAAAAGATAACATTAATATCACAGCACATGCATACGTGTATAGGAAAAACTACGTTAAAAAATAGATGTGGCAAGGAAGATGACATTGAACAGCTGAGCAGCAGATTCGTTAGCAAGTTTCGGCGGTATATAATAGCCTACGCAGTTGTAAAAATTGCTCAGTCTCGTAGCTTTCTCTTGCTAATAAAGAATTTCTAGAATTTTTTGGAGGTGCCTGTGGTGTAATGGTTGTGGAGGTGCCAGTGGTGTAATGGTTATTGTCGTAGGAAATGGACACGGCGATACGAGTTCAAATCCTGGACGAGACTGATTGCATTTCACATAGCACTAATACCCTTGGGAAAGGTATGAATCCAATTATTCTCCCTCCAGCTATGGGTAAATAGTAGGGCAGAATAGGTTCTTCAGCCTTGGTTAGGCAACTAGTCTAGGAGAAGGAAAACTCTGAATTCAAACCTGTTAAACTCCGCTTAAATATTGACCTTGTGTCATATCCTGCTCGAGCGGAGGGGTTGGTAAATATGATAAAGAATTTCATTAACCAAACGGTTATCTTGAAGTGGAGGTGTCTGATTGATAAATTCTACAGGCGAGGTAATAATACTGAAATTATTTTGGCCGATAAACAAAATAAGAAAAAGTCCCGATATAGATTTAGAACAGGCATATGTACCGTAAGAATGCAAACTCGAAATTGATAGGCTACTAAAAAGAAATAGGAACTGGACGGAACTGATATTATGGAGATATGTAGATTGGTTGGCCTTAGGTTTTTGCTTTCCCTAACAAAGAGGCATAAACATTGGTGCATCTTTAAGTCAACTCAGTTTTTAACTGATAATGGACTGGAGAATGTCAACAGAATCTTGAAAAAGACTTTAGAAGACCTATGTGTATACCATGTGACAACTTCATTTTATCACGCACAGAGCAAGGGAAATGTTGAGAGGTTGCTATAACACCATGTAATGTTCTATAATAAACAGTCATGGGATGTTTACATCAACAAGATTTTAGCGGCTGCCCGGTTTCATGTAAGCAAGAACACAAAATTTTCACCGTATTACTTGCTCTATAACAGGGATGTTATTTTGCTTTTGGAAAATAAACAGAGGCCTCGTCGCATATTTTATGGAGATGAACATCACAAAACTGCCCAACAGAAAATGCATCGAAGTTTCACTTTAGTTTGGAATAACATAAAAAAGCGAGGTAAGCAGTGATAGATAAGCCCCTTAATAAGACTAAGGATATATTTTATGGTTGGTGATTTGGCGTACTATAAGAATTTCTATAAGAAAGGAAAGTTAGACATGCGCTGACGGCCTTATGGTAGTTGAAAACACTCTCCCCATCTCTGATAGAATTAGAAATCAACTGTTTCAGTCAGAAAGACTCGTGCAGCGTCCATTGAAGAAATGGAAAATTCTTTCTTGAGAAAGGCCACTTCGGAAAATGGTATTGGCTGCTCCAGTTGAATCTAACGATTCTGACTGCGAATCTAGTGTGGAAAAGGCCGACTTTCCAGGACGCAAGTGTCAACATTAACGTGAGATGTCAGACGATGAGTCTGATTTTCCTTTAATGGAGTGTCTCATTATGACACGATGTAAAGCGGTGGTTAAAAACGTGTCAACTGTTGATAAAGAAGTTCAAGTGAGAGGCAGAACAAGTTATTCATCCTCTCTCAAGGATGATTGCCTAATGGGTGAAACATCTGAATTTACTTATGTAGATAAGAGTGTTTCTGATCGATCACCTGGCAGCAAGGTTAACGACGATGTTCAAGTGGGACAAACGTCCGTTTGGGAAAAAAGATCTGATTCGCCTACCCGTTCCATTGATGAACACAAGATTAAGAAGAAGTAATTGAAAAATCTTGTAGACTTACTAGCTGATATGGTTTAAGATTAGTTTAGAGGAATGAGCAGCGCGTGAGATAAAGAGTTAGGTTAGCTTTCTTGTAACAAGGCATACTGAAGCTGCAGTTCGTGCGGAAACCTTCTTCTTTCGGTCCTGTTGTTTCCCTAGGTCAAACTTTGGGATTTAGAGCTACCAGAGCGTCGTCTTTAGTGAACAAAATGAAATATCACTCACATGCGTGAGGTGGCTGGTGACATTTTCAATTGATCTGACACCATACGACGCTCCGTTCCAGTTATTGAAAGAATATATTAGAAATCTCCAATCAGGCACAAAAGAAGACTTCATATAAGAGTACCTTTGGGATGTTACTTTTGAAGCGCTGTTAAACAACGGAAACGAGGAATTTAGGGAAATTACGATAGAACGCGAGCAACTTGATGATCTTCATGTGATCAAAAAGGCATTGGGTAAATAAGCAAATACGTAGGGGCGGATATTGCAAATGATAGAGGATAGCATCTCTATTGTAAATGGTACAAGACCTATCCGATAATAGGCGTCATATAATAATCAACAACAAAAAAGAGAACTTGCAAAATTGTCGACTTCGCTGTGCCGGCTGACCACAGAATAAAACTGAAAGAATGTGAAAAGAAGGATAAGTACTTTGACCTTCCAAGGGAATTGAAAAAACTGCGGAACATGCAGGTGACAATTATACCAATTGTAATTGGTGCGTCTGGAACAATAACTAAAGGATTACTAAAGGGACTGGAGGACATGGAAGTTGGCGGACGGGTGGAGACCATCCAAACGACAGCATTATTGAGAATGGCCAGAATACTAAGAATAGCCCTGGAGACTTGAGGATACTTGCTGTCACTCAGACTCCAGTGAAAAACCATCGGCTAACGCTGATGTGAAAAGCTCTAATGAGTGAATAATAATAATAATAATAATAATAATAATAATAATAATGATGATGATTATAATTATTATATACTCTTTTAGAGTTTTTCACATCAGCGTTAACTGATGGTTTTACACTGGAGTTTGAGTGAGAGCAAGTTTCCTCAACTTTCCAGGACTCGCCTCAGGTTTCTGGCTGTTCTTAGCAATGCTGTCGATTGGATAGTCTCTACCTGTCCGCCAATTTCCAAATCTTCCAGGCCTTTTAATAATCCTTTAGTTATTGTGCCTAACGCACCAATCACAATCGTTACTTTCATATTCCACAGCTTCTTCTTCTTCTTATTATTATTATTATTATTATTATTATTATTATTATTATTTGTAGGAGAAGTAGCAGTAATAATTCTTGGTTTAGTTGTAGTAGTAATTATTATTATTATGATTGTCTCTTTAATATAATTTGGAGATCATTGCAGAAGATAAGGAGTTAAAAAGTGTGCTCAGTGCTTGAATACACACTTCCTATTCATCAGATATTCTGTTAACTCTCTGACATCATTTTTGCTAATTTGCTTCTAACTCCTTGCACTCTGCTGAAACTGTAACCAATTATCTTTTTTTATAAAATTAAACATTAACCAAATCATGGTATCTAGCATGACTTCATTTGATATAGACACGTACACAGAATATAATACTCAAAAAGTTAACGAAGAATTTATCAAAATTAGTTCATTTCTGCAAAGATTATTACACAATCAAAATAAACCTCTATTACATGCAAAAAAGTGTGAGTTAGAGTAGTTCAGCATACCTCATTTCAACTACTGAAAATGGCGGTGTCTTCATGGTGTAATGGTTAAAGCACTGGACTGCGGAATCGTAGTAAGCGAGTTCGATTTCCAGTCGCTCTATTACGTTCTCTTGGGACAAATACCCTTGGGAAAGGTATGAACCCTTTATTCTCCCAGCTATGTGTTAAATAGCAACACTGTTGTTCTTCTAGAAGGATGCAAAGGTTGTTATGCCATTAAACAAAGAAACCGAAACAAGTGAAAATGATGTTAAATGTGCATAGGTAAGACATAAACAACTGACCAATGATCAAATGGAAATCTGATCACTCTATAAAGATAAAACAGGGTTCTTAGTACTACTGTATGGTTGGACTTCGACGAAATGTCTAAAGGAAAAAAAATAATCGGGATTTACAAAATGATTGCTGGGTCCATTTCTGTGATGGTCCTTTGACTGTAGGTCTTAATATGAATTCCCTAGGGTCTATTAATTCAGATTTTTCTGTTTCTACAGGTTGATTTTTTAAATTTCTTCAGACTTGTGGATTTTTGGTACTATTTACCAACCCCTCCGCTCGGATAGGATATGACACAAGGTCAATATTTAAGCGGAGTTTAACAGGTTTGAATTCAGAGTTTTCCTTCTCCTAGACTAGTTGCCTAACCAAGGCTGAAGAACCTAGTCTGTCCTACTATTTACCCATAGCTGGAGGGAGAATAATTGGATTCATACCTTCCCCAAGGGTATTAGTGCTATGTGAAATGCAATCAGTCTCGTCCAGGATTTGAACTCGAGTCGCCGTGTTCATTTCCTACGACGATAACAATTACACCACGGGCACTTGTGGATTTTTGGTTGTCAGTAAGTAAACCCGCTTGTTTTTGAGATGAAATTTGTTAATAACCTTTTTTGCTTTCTTAGTTTGTGTTTCATTATGTTTTGCAACATTTTCAAATGTTGGATATATATTTTATGGTTGTACCAATCATCGTATAGTTAGTTTCATTTCTTCATATTTCTTAGATTTTTGCTCTGTAATATGTTTTATTTAAAATTACTATTACGCTTCCTTTCTCTACTTCATTTATTATTATATTTTCGTTTTCCTATATATTTTAAGGCATGTCTTTGTATAAGAGGTTGTTTTGGTTTGGTTTGGTTTGGTTTGTTGGGTTTTATGGCATGTCAACCTTTGTAGGTTATTTGATGCCAAATCCATTTTTTTGTAAATAATCTGTTCTACTGAAAACAATTCAGTTTAGTATAAGTACACAGTTTAATTGTCTAAAACATTTCCATTTCAAACTATTCAAGCAGCTACATGTAACAATTCAGTTAAGTGTAAATACAGTTTTAATGTCAAAACACAGTTCAATTTGAAATAATTCAGTTAAGCCTAAGCATGCAGTTTAAATGTAAGTACGGTTTAATTGTCAAAAACATTTCTATTTCAAGCTATTCAGTTTACTCAAACAATTCAGTTTAGCATAAGTATGCTGTTAGTTCTATTTAAGCTATAGATAGGGCCCTATCAGGTGCTACCACTCCGGGTCAGAGTAGACCTGGGAGCGATGGCAATGAAGGGGTACTCCGCATTCCCCAAAGCTCCTACACTCCTGGAACCTCACCATCAGATTGTTTAGTGTCATATCCAGGCCATTCGTTAGGAGGGGTGGTCAGTGTATTCTACAGCCCCAGCTGACAGGGCAAGATTGTTGGTTTTTCTTTTTTGGTTAATATTCTATAGTTTTTTTCGTAGAATCTGTTTAGTTCAACTATTGTTATCTTTCTCTGGGAAGAATTTGGATTCATTTCTTTTTTTTACTAAAGAGTCATCCGAACTTCATGGCATATCCACTAATATAGTTCATTTAGAGGGAGAAGAGAAATAAAGAAGAGAAAAAACACTAAAACTATTAACACATACATAGATACGAACATCCACAAAGACACACACTCATATAGAAACACTCTTATAAAAAGAGAAAGTGAAAAATAACATCTTCAGCAACGAAAGTTTGTCCCAGACAATTAACACGAACTGGACATACACAGACACAGATCCTGGGAGTAAAAAGAATCACAGATGTATGAAACTAGTCACTACAATAAAAACCAAAGGGGAATCTGGAAGATACTGTTTACTTCCTGAAGACGACTTAAAATTTCAGAAACATGTGCTAAAGAGAAGAATAAATAACGTAAAAGAAACTTCTCTTGAGTACCTATTCATTTAAAACTGTTTACTTTTTCTTATTGGACCAACGAAAAGCAATTTTTATCTACAGTCATATATATATATATATATATAGTTAAAATCACACTGACGTTGATATTATTCATTTTGATAAATGCGTTGTGTTCCGCTGTAAGTAATACTAAGTTTTTTCATTTCAAACGTCTAATATTGTAATTGTCTCTGTGTTATTTCCTCGATATCGTCATCTATCATTTTCTTGAATTCTCTAAGGTCATTGGTCTTCGCAATGAAGCTTTAATTACATCATTCCTAATCAAGCGAATTATGGTCCCCGCTGGCGAACAAGTGAAATCAAGTCTCTTAAACTCTCTAAGTCCCCCTTCATTACTCATATTAACAACAGCTGGGCTATGTTCAGAATTATCTCAGTATTACGAGAGTCATTCAATAAACAATGCAGAATATTGCCTTAGTATTTGGCAATTGGAAGCCCTCGTTACTGTCGCACGTTTTTCAAGGAAATCAATAGTGATCAATTCTTTTATGCCCGAGAAGCTTGTCAGCATGACCGTTTTTAGTGACCACTGCGTCTGGAACCTTTTCTTTACCTGAGTGTCAGTGTGTTTCATCTCGATGAATTATCTTTATGATTCACGCTCGTAATAGAAAGCCCTTGTTCAAGTGATTTAATTTTTTTTTACAAAAACATGCTTCTCAATACGCTTCAAACATTCTTCCATAAGTTTCACATGTTTGCATTTTTCAGCCACCAAAATGTTGATGACAGACCTCTGTTCAAACCTGGAGAACTCTGTTTGATTATATGCTATTTTGAAAAGACTACAAACAAATATTTTTCCAAGATAGAATACTTTTTACTATAAAAAAGCAGGAGTTTACATTTATGGAAAAAAAAACGATGAAAAAATTATTTTGCTTTTTAAAAAAAGAGTTATCCATATTCTTAAATGATCGTCTTCTACAGCTAACGTCATATGCAGCAAATATCTTATCATTTTTAAACACAAGTGTAAGGTTAATACCAATTCAGACGCTCATTTTAAATTCATATTTTAAAATCAAGTTAGGAAATCATGAAATCAACTAATTTGCGTCGATTTCTATATAAAGACTGGATATATAAAATTTATACAATTATGTTATGTCTTGCAACAACATGGCCTCCAACTGATTATCGTCTTTTAATTAAGACTCTATTCTCAATAGAAGCTTTCTTTTAATCATGAGAAACATAATTAAAACTTTCTAAGTCTAAGAAAATATGCTCACAAGAATTAGCACCTCTCTCTATGTAGAAGACTCAACATTCGTTGTTATATATATATATATATATATATAGAGAGAGAGAGAGAGAGAGAGAGAGTTCTAAATTAGGATATGGTATGCAGAGAGCCAACAGTGCTTGTTGACCGTATGTTTTTTTGACAATGTGATCCTCACAATATGCCTTTGACACTGTGTCAATGCTAGCGTAGCGTAACTTAGAACTACATAATATATCCAGTTTATTTATAATCGTACGCAACACAAATATATATATATATATATATATATATATATATATATATATATATATATATTTGTGTGTGTGTGTGTGTGTGAGAGAGAGAGAGAGTGAGTGAGTGAGTGTGTGTGAGAGTGAGTGAGTGAGTGTGTGTGTGTGTGTGTTATTTAAGATCACTTTACCGAACAATTTAAAACGAATAGCTTTGATAGTTTTCGTGACAGGTGGTAGGTGGCCGTTCAAGTGCTGTTTTGTGGAGTTCTGTACTATTTCACCCATAGCTGGGAGGATATGTGGGTTTAAAATTTTCCCAAGGGTATTTATCAGAATGTGATCATATTAGCGCGACTGGAGTTCGAACTCACTACGATTCTGCAGTTTAGCACTTTAATAATTACACCAGGAAGACACCCCACACCCTTGCAGAAGAACAGTAATGGCACTATTTCACCCATAGCTGGGAGGATAAGGGTTTTTATACCTTTCCTAAGGGTATTTATCAGAATGTAAACGTTATTGTTTGACTAGAGTTCGAACTCGCTTGCTACGAATCCGTTGTCCAGGCCAGTTACATATTCTCAAATAGAATAATTGCCAACTAAACTTTATACAATTAAATCAATTTAGATCGATATCATTCTTGTGTTTCCTCTTATTTACTAAATTTTTGAACGGCAAAATGACATTTGCGATGAATAAGAAAAGGATGATGTTTTTGAATCTTACTAATAGGAAATATTTGCAAAGTAGCATTCATATTCTTGACTTTTATTTAAATTCAAACACAGACTCAAGTCAATGATACAAGATACGCAGTTATCTCCTCTGCCAAACGGGCATCTTTGATTTATTCCAGAAGAAAACTTGTTTTTTCTAAGATAATATTTCGCACAGCTTGTTTTCAGCCGACAATATATACTATTCTTTTCTGTGTTTCTTATCTTTAATCATTCTATTTCTCCATTTTCTTCATTCTTTTCTGAATCTTTCAATAAAAAAAGATGAATAATCGACTAAATCTTCCACAAAAATGTTATAGATTCCTGGCAGCCGAAAATAACCGAAATATTAATTAAAATATTTTCCATTTTTCTTCTTTTTTTCACCCAATTTTCAATGAATGTTAAAAAGAGAAATTTTAATGTTCAAATTCTCTATGAATCTCGTTATAATTTTAATTTTCCTGCAAACGGTAATTTCTTTTCTCGTTTTTTTTTTCCTCAAACTGTTTTTATTTAAATTTTGACGAATTTATTTTGCTGAGGCTTTTCGTTGATTCAAAATGTTCTTTTTCTTTTCCCTGTTCTTTTTTTCTTTCGATGGTTCTTCCTTCTTTTTTTATTTCTTTCTTTATATCTTTGCCTTTTTTTTTTTCGCTGTCAGTTTTTTTCTTTCCTATGTCTTTGAGTGTGTTCGTTTCTTTATCTTTTTTTTTCTTCTTTTCTGACATTGGTGTTCATCTTTTCTGTATCCATCTTCTTTTTCTTTGTTCGCTTATTCATTCTTTTTTTTTTTTTTTTTTACTTATATTCTTGATTTTTTCTTCTTATGCAGTCTCTGTCTCTTTCTCCCTTTCTTTTTTTCTTTTATCCTCCTTTCCTTATTCTTTCTTTCTTTCTTTGGTTGTTTTGTCTTTATTTTTTGCTCTTCTTTCTTTTTTTCTATTTCTTCTCTTTTTTCTTCCCCTCATCTTTTCATCATTTTTTTCTGTCATCCTCTACTTCTGTTTTATTTTCCTTTCTTTTTTTTTTTTACTTTTTTTGTTCTCACTTTCATGCTTTCTTTTCTTCTGTTCCTTTCATTTCTTCTTTCTTTAATTTCTTTCTTTTTCCCTATATATTTTTTTCTTTTTGTTCCCACATATTTTTTTTCTTTCAGTCGTTCTTTCTTAATTTCTTTCTTTTCTTTTTTTGCATTTTTATTTCTTTACTTTTGCAGAACGTTGTTTTTCTTTTATATTATCACTTTCGTTTTTCTTTCTTTTCTTTTTATTTTAATTCTCTTATTTATTTTCGCTCACTTTCTTTCTTTCTTTCTTTCTATTTTAAATGCGTTTTTTTCCTTTCTCTCTACTTTCATATTAATCTCCACAAAATTCTGTCTTCTTTATTTACCCATTAAATTCCTTCATATTTCGACTATTTCATTTTCCCCCGCTTTTTCTTTCATCCTCTCTTCTCTTCTTTCTACTCTTTTAAAGCGTTTCTCTTTCTCTTGACTTAATTAAATCTTTTTCTATTGTTTTTCTAATAATTTTCCGTGCCTCCCCAGGCATTGAATACAAATCACATTACTGCCGAATATAAAATCACATTATTCCATATTCCCAAAAATAACTTAAAAGCGCCAGGCTCAATCTTAAATCAGTTGATAACAATGGAAGTCTTCGATAAGGCAGACAAAAATAGAGCATCTTCATATCGCATTGAATAATACGAGTTTTTAATTAATAAGCATTATTATTATTATTATTATTATTATTATTATTATTATTATTATTATTATTTGATTTTTATTTCAATTTTTTTCGATTTTTATTTCTATTATTAATAATAAATTTTGTTTTAAAATTTTAATCCGAATTTCATCTGTGTCTGTATAAATAACAATTTCTCGTGTGAGCTCAAGATAATCAACACTTTTCAATTCCCATTTTAACCTATTTACACATATGGAAATGACTTGAGCAAATTCGCGCGTTTTCCTTCTTCTTGCTTCGTTTTAAATGAGATGGATGGTTGTTAAGATGAGGATGTTAAATCAAATTGTGAAACTTCCTTGCTTCATTCCTCTTTTTCTTTTTATTCAGTCTTAAATTGTCTTTCATTCTTACTCGTAATTCCTTCGACCCATCTTTCCTCTTTCTTTCTTTTTTTCTTTCTTGCTTATTGTTAAAATATTACCTATTCTTTTCGACTTCTCTTATTTCCATTAATTTATTAATATTCCTTTTTTTAAAAATACTCCTCTTTTGACTATCTTCTACTTCTTACGTCTTTCGTGTTTTGTTTAATTTCTTCTTTCTTTCTCCTCACGATCAGAAATTGTTTATTTTGGGTTTTTTTTTTTCTGATGTGCATTTCGTTCTTTTTTTCTTTACTTTTATTTTCTTCATTATCTCTTTTTTACTACGTTTCATTTTTCGTTCATTTATTCAAATATGGAAGAACGTATATTTATTCAATTCATTAAGAAAATATAATAATGGCTCCCTTCGGACAGAATCATTTAAATTCTTATATTATTTAAAATTGTTTGTTCTTTATTTTCTCTTTTGTACCTATTTAATTATATTTCTATTAAATTATTTCTTTTTTTTCTGAAAATACATTTTTTCTTTTTAATTTCCTGTTTTTTTCTTTTGGCTATCTCTCTCTTTCTGCAGATTTTCTTCATTCTTCTTCTAATAATGCTTTTTCTTTTCCATTTCCATTTTTTGGGGGTTACTTTTTTCTACCTTGGGATTTTTTTTTAATCTTCTTTCTTTTTTCTTTTTTTTTTTTTTTACTCTTTTTTTTCCTTTACATTATCAATTTTGTCTATTGTTTGCTGCTTTTTTTTTTAGTTCTCTTGTCTTCACTCATTGTTGCTTTTTTTTCCTTTTCTTTGTTTCTTTCTTTCATTTTAAATTACTTTTCGTATTTTTTTCATACCATCTTTCTTTGCTCTCTACTATATACAGAAGTTTGACAAAGTAAAGAAAACACCATTAATTTTAGTATCATAATTTTGAAATTCCCATAAAACCATTAAACATTTGTTATTTTTATGTTTTTTTTTATTTATCATTAATTTTACTCGTCTTATTTTACTAAACCTGTTTTTTACAGATATCATCAGAAGAAATTAAATAAAATTGATTTAAATAGCTGATACATAAGACTTTAAAAGAAGTCAATTAGATGGTGCTCGTATGGCAGGGGCTCGTTTAACGAAAACTGCTGATTTTTTTTTTTTTTTTTTTTTTTTTTGTGTAGCGAGAAGTACTGTCTCGAAAGTAATGATAGCATTTGAGAAAGAAGGAAAAACCTCCCCAATAAAGCAAAAATCTGGAACAAAGTGAAAAGTTTCTGATTGGGACCGTCGGAATCTTACACAGAGTGTTTGGAAGGATCACAAGAATACAGCTTCAAAAATTACAGCAAATTATTCTCTCTCTCTCTCTCTCTCTCTCTCTCTCTCTCTCTCTCTCTCTCTTCGAGTTTGAATCCTTTTTGTCTGTCGTACTGCTCTTGAGTAAGACCTGCACTCTCTTTCGAACCTATGACCATCGGACTAATACTTCTCTCTCTCTCTCTTTCTCTCCCTCTCTCCCACTGCTAAACACGACGCACGCACCTTCCTAGTGTCCTTCGTCAGTATGATAGTCTCTAATGTTTGTATCAACTTCGTTTCAACTAATGTCTGAAGGCCCACATATACACACACATATGCACGCCTATATACACACACATCCAGCGCAGGCGTTTTCTGCCGAGTCATTTTGTTTGCATCGTATGTAACGAAACTAAGAAATGTCCAATATTTTAAATGTAAGCGTCATTGTTTATATCATCAGGTTACCTTGGTCCGATTCTCCAATGCTTGAGACGACAACATTTTTTTAAACTATCTCCTTGACTCCTCAGATCATAATAAAAACCCAACGTGACTGTTGGATGGTTGTTTGTTTGGGTTTTATAGAATATCACCCTTTGTCAGTCATTTAGCACCAAATCCATTTTTATGCAGTCAGTTCTACTTTAAACAATATAGCTTAGGATGAGTACGCAGTTTAAATGTAAGTACTGTTTAATTGTTAAAAACATTTCTATTTCAAGCTATTCAGTTTAGTGAAGCCGTTCTAATTGAGTTTAGTGTAAGTACAGATTTTTTTACACAGTTAAATGTCAAAACGGTTCTATATTAAACAAATCTGTTTAGTGTAAGCAAAGTTTCAATGTCAAAAAACAGTTCCATTTCAAATAATTCAGTTTAGCATGAGCACGCAGTAAAAAAGGTAAGTACGGTTTACTTGTCAATAACATTTCTATTTCAAGCTATTCAGTTTAGTCAAACAATTCAGTTTATCATAAATATGCCGTTATTTCTATTTAACACGTAGATAGGGCCCTATCAAGTGCTACAACGCCGGGCTAGAGTGGACCTGGGAGCAATGGCAATGAAGAGGTGCTCCATATTTACCAAAGCCCCAGCATCACTGAAACCTCACCATCAGATAGTTTAGTATCATATTCATTGGTGGTGGGTATTAATCCTTTGGATATATGCAATCGGTGTATTTTACAGCCCAAGCCGACTGGGCTAGTGACTGTTGTACCATTCGAAAATATTTTCATTACTTTGCATAACAAACTTTTCCATACGCTTTGGGTAATTTCCTCCAAGAACCAGAAACATCAAGAACTGCATTTCTAAAACATTAGACGAACAAATTAATCCAACTCGGTCGTCACTATGAAGTAGAATGAAGTAACTTGTTTAAAATCGAAGACAAATAATCTAACGACCTTTGACTAATGTTTATCCTGCTTGGCTAAATACATCTAATTTCGCACAAGAATTTCACCAAACGGAAATTCTTTGAATGCTCGGCTCAGTGTATAATCAGGTGTGGCCAACAAAAGAAATCCTTGAAGAATACTTCAAGAATCTCTTCCGACTTTTCGCAATTCGGTGATTTTCCTCTTGTGAAGACATACAAGGTAGCGCTGGTTTTATTGACACCTTGGCGGGTTTATTCTGCACTGATATTAGAGTTACTTTCAAAATTATTTGCGACTGACTGTGACGAAAGTGAGTTCGACATCCTATCACACTATCGTGTACAATTCAGTATTGGGAAATGCATGAAGCATTTATTTCCTCCAATTATCTGCTAAAAAGTACGACTACTGTGCTTCTACATAGAAAGAATTGTCTATAAATCACCCACAAAGGCTGAAATGCTCTTAAACAAATTGAAACCGAAATCTTGTCAAATTGAAAACCCTGAACCTGATAACAAAACTGGAAAATAAAAATAATCAACAATGAATTTTCACAAAGTCAGGCCTAACCGGACCCAAAAAGAAAATGGTGAATCAAAATCACCACTCAAATAATTTGGATGGCCTGGCTGTTTCACTTGGTTTCCTTGGTCTGATACTAAACTTAATCTGATAGTGAGACAACACTTCTACAGATGTGTGTTATGTGGGATATCCATTCATTACCATTAGCCCCATTTCCAATAATAATAATAATAATAATAATAATAATAATAATAAACTCCAATGGGAGTTTAACATGCAAACGGATCACCTAATCCCGGCCAGAAGACCAAACCTTATAATAATCAACGAAAAAAGAGAATTTGAAAAATTGTCGACTTTGCTGTCCAGGTGGATCATAGAATAAATCTGAAGGGATGTGCAAAGAAGAATAAGTACCTCGACCTTGCTAGAGAAATAAAAAAGCTGTGGAACATGAAAGTAACGATTGTACCAATTGTGATTGGCACTTTTGGCGCAATAAGTAAACGATTATTAAAAGGCCTGGAGTACTTGGAAGTTGGTAAACGAATAGAGACTATCCAAATGACTGCATTACTGAGAACGGACGGAATCCTGAGACGAGTCCTGGAGACTTGAGGAGACTTGCTGTCACTCAAACTCCAGTGAAAAACCATCAGCTAACACCGTTGTGAAAAATTCTAAAGGAGTATCCCGGCCAAAAGACCAGACCCCATAATAAACAAAAAAAAAAAAAGAGAATCTTCAAAATTGTCGACTTTGCTGTCCCGGTTGACCACAGAATAAATCTGAAGTAAAGAGAAAAGAAGGATGAGTACCTCGACCTTGCTAGAGTATTGAAAAAGCTGTGGGACATGAAAGTAACGATTGTGCCAATTGTGATGGGTGCGTTAGGCACAATGACTAAAGGATTATTAAAAGGTCTGGAGGACTTGGAAGTTGGCGGACGGGTAGAGACTATCCAAACGACAGCATTGCTAAGAACAATCAGAATCCTGAGACGAATCCTGGAGACTTGAGGGGACTTGCTGTCACTCAAACTCCAGTGAGAAACCATCAGCTAATACTGATGGGAAAAACTCTAAAGGAGTAGATAATAATAATAATAATAATAATAATAATAATAATAATAATAATAATAATAATAATAATGCCGTCTTTCCAGACTATAGAGTAAAATTGAGAGAACGTGAATCGAGAGATAAGTACCTGGACCTCGGTAGGGAACTGAAAAAATCTATGGAACATGAAAATGACTGTGATACCAGTTGTAACCTTTGCGCACAGTACAACTACCAAAGGATTGATAAAGGAATTGGAAGAATTGGAAATAAGCACCCCAGTTGAGACCATCCCCCACCAAAAAAAAAAAAAAACATTATTAAGATCAGCCAAAATACTGAGAAGAGTCCTGGAGACTTGAGGAGACTTGCTGTCACTCAAACTCCAGTGGAAGACAATCAACTCATGCTGGTGTGAAAAACTATCAAAGAAGAAGGAGTAAAAGAGGTAGAAATGATTGGTTTGGTTTGGTTTCTTTGTTTAATGGCATATCAACTCTTTTTAGGTTATTTAATGCCAAAGCCATTCTCCTAGAAGAACAGTAGTGGTTCTATTTAACCCATAGCTGGGAAGAAGAAGTGGTGCAGCAACCTAATACAACAGGAATAACTAACTAGACATGACCGGTAGAATAAATTGATCTAAGAGGAATTGTGTAAGAGGTTGTAAGAGACGAATAAAATTCTTTATGATTTTGACATACGATCGGGTCATCTACTCCCGCCAAAAAAAAACGAGGCCCAGTCTTGATTACCAGAAAAAAACAGACTTCTCGTCTAGCAGATTTTGCTGTTCAAGCAAACCACAGTCTCAAAATGGTAGAAAGTGAAAAGATAAAGAAATACTTGTCCCTTGCCAGATTGCCAGATTGCCAGATCTCTAAAAAATTTTGATAGAACAAGATGATGACAGTGATGCCTCTCATAATAGACGTCCCTGAAACCACCCGTCAAAGTCTTGGAAGAAAGAATAGCGGAATTGGTAATCAGAGCCAGAATCAATCTATGAAGACTACAGAATTTTTGCGATCTGCAAAAATATTGAGAAAAGTCCAAGAGATGTGAGAATACTTGCCATCACTCAAACTCCAGTTATTCATCCCCAGTTTAAATAGGTGCAAAAGACTCGAGTGAATTATTAATAAATGTGCTATGCTCAAAATGATCACCTGAAAACGATACCTTACGGACGGAATGCAAAAGAAAACTGTTGGGTATCACCCACCTTTTACACACAATGAACTAGTCCATCTGCCATATATAGCAGTAGCTACTAATACCAGGGCAGACTAATCGGTGAATTTTTTTGTCTGAGTTCTTTTTTCACCACGAAAAAAAGTAAGTTCTTTATTGTTAAAAATTTGTTAAAATTATTGTTATTGAATATTGTTATCATTGTTAAAGTTTTGTGACCCCCCTCAAACTATTGTTCTTTGTTTGTGAGGAGGGTCAAACGCGACTCGATTTTTTGTTGAACTTTTTTAAAAAAACGACCGCCATTTTTTCATCGTTCTACATTTATTTTAAATCGTCTCGCCTGAATTTTTTGTAACACCATACGCGTTTCATCTCCCTCTGGTTGTGTTTTCACAACTATGGGGGAGCCCAACAACATGAAATCGCAATCACCGACCGACATATTCAAAACGCAACCCTCCCCAATGCCGGAAGAAGCTCCATTCGACCTCTCTTCATCGGCAAGTACAATACCACCGGCACAAAAACCAAAACAAACAGCTGTCTCTTGGTCTTCACATTGCGTGAATAAAAAATCCCCTTGTGACTACGCAAGAGACAGGGTCGAAAAGTATGAAAAGTATTTCAAGGACGGGGAAATTCTCCCAATACCCGAATTGGTCGAGGCGGTCGAACCGAAGACCCTGTCCTTCGTAGTCACAGACATTAAGACCAAGAGACTAGCGGGGATTAAGAAAGAAACTTTTGAAGACCTTCTGAAAACGGCAAACATCCCAGGAAAATATTTCTGCCGCAGAAGTTTCGCTACATGGGATGTCTTATTACCCTCAGAGGAAGTAGCGAAAAGCCTCGCCGGTGGTAACATCACCACACGCTTCTTCCGGCTACAACCGGAATATCGAGGCAAAAGAAGAATACGAGTCACCGTATGCAATGTATCTATGCAATTGAGTGGTGACGTCCTCGCCGCCTATCTAAGTATATACGGCGGCGTGGAACAAGTCACACAAGTAACGTCAACACGGGGAACCGCGTACGGTGACTACGTATTCGTTATGTGCCTCGATAGGGGAGGGTTTAACAAAATTCCCCATAAAATACGATACCGCGATCAAACCATGACAGTCATCGTTGAGGGCAGGAAACCGCTATGTTGGTCCTGCAATAACATCGGCCACTTTTCAAAAAACTGCCCTCAAAAACCAACAATCACCACCACAACAACGACTACTACTACTGCTACTACTACTGATACTCCTTCACCTGTCATAGCAGCAATAATACCAACAGAAACCTCAGAAAACAAACAAGAAACCCCTAAAGAAAATGAGAAAGGGTGGACGCAAGTCACCAGAAAAAAGGGAGGGAAAAAAACTCCCCCAAAAAACCCAGCAACAACAGATACAACAACTCTTTTGACTACAACTACGAAACCAACGACAACAAATACGAAACAATCAACTGCAAAACAATCAACAAAAGAAGACAATCAAAACATTGAACCGATGGATATGTCCATGAATTTAAAAAGAAGGAGAGACAGCGAGGACTCACCAACTAAAGAGGGGGAGAAAAAACATCCAAAAAAACCCACACAAACAACCACCATACCTCAGCATAAGGGGGAAAAAACAACAGAAAAATCGCCAGTCCAAAATAAACAAAGACCAGCACAATTGATTCCTCTCCCACAAAAAACAAAAACCACCCCTATCATCCCAACAGAAACACCATTACCCCCCTCTCTTTCACCAATTAAAACCCCCAAAATGCTTACTCGATCCTATTCAGCGACCAGACTTACACCCTCTCCCCAAACACCGTCAACATCAGCAGCAACTGTTCAAAAACCAAGAGCACGCTCTACGGAAGCCCGACGTGCCATAAACTCTTTTTACTTCTGCGAAGATATCATGGACAATCCACACATAGACCACACTTTAAAACAATCATTAAAACCATTACGCTCACTCCAAAAAATTGACACTAAAGACATCACAAAACCACATCTATTCAAGGACGCACCAAAATTGACCACATTCGTCCGCTTGGCTGGCAATCGTACCAAAGAACTCTGGAACTTTATTGACGAAGCCAGCCGGGCGGATGTAATGCTGGTCGATACGAAAAATCCAATGCTGAAAAAAATGCTACCCTTCTGTGCGGGCAGGGTCCCGATTTTGGTTCACCCATCATTCTATAGGTCCCTAAAGTTGCGGTACCCTATGGATGTCGGTGGAATTACCAGGGACGACCGAGTAAGTACTGAGCTCGGCACCGGATCCCTGCGTCAGGCCGTCGGCATCCTTACTCCCAAGGATTTCCGGCCCGTAGTCGACACTGAGTAAGGTAAGTGGGATTGATGGCTCTAAACCTTGCTACTTTGAATGTGAGGGGATTGAGGGATCCGGGCAAGTGTACGCGCTTGCTTGGTGAACTTAAAACTCTCGGCGTAGATGTTGCTGCAGTGCAGGAAACCCACTTCACTTGCGGTGCCGACTGTCGTGTGCTGGAAGGCGATTTTAACGTCTTCTCAGCATACGGCAGCCGTACCAGCGTTGGGGTTTCTTTGCTAGTTGGACGCAGCCTTGATGCTGATGTTGACGTTGTTTTTGCAGGTGACGGGGGCCGACTGGTTGTGGCCGATGTTGCCGTGAAAAGTTTCAAGTTTCGTCTGGTTGCGGTTTATGCGCCCAATATCGTTGTGGAGAGGGTTTCCTTTTTTCGTCGGTTGGCGCCGTTCCTGGACGATACGAAGCGGCTAGTTTTAATGGGTGATTGGAATGCGATCCTTGATCCCAAAATAGATAAGGTCGGGCGGGGAGCTAGGCGTGTGGGAAGGTGTGAAAGCAGCCTTGCCGGCCTCATGACTCGTCATGACCTCGTCGACAGGTTTCGTCTGGATCACCCAGGGCGGGAGATGTGGACGTGGCTAGATAGTTCGCCCTCTGCCAAAGTAGCTTCCTACTTGGACAGAGTGTTAGTGAGACGAGCTGACATTGACTTTGTTAGTTGTCCCACGTTCCACTTGATAGCGTGGACTGACCATAAACTTGTTAGAGTCAGTCTACGGTTAGCAAATAGGCCTAGTCTGGCCGGCTACTGGAAGTTCAATACCTCCTTACTGGAGATACGGGACTTCCGGGACCGGTTGGAATCCCTAATTCAGCGGGCGTTAGTGGGGGCGGTTACCGGGAATAGGTGGTGGGGATCTCTTAAACATAGGATTAGAGATTTCGCTACCAAGTACGGTCAACAGCTCAACCTAGATAGGACCAAGGAAGCGAAATCTATAGACGATAGACTTTCCCGGGCGGTGGCTGGGGGGGACTCCCTAAACGTAGATCTAGCTAGGGGGGACCTTGAGCGCGAGAGTAGCGAGCGCTACAAGGGATACGTAGTTAGATCTAGGTTAAAGAGAGTTCTCAACGAAGCTGTGAAAACGAACGCGACTGCGCGTGAAGAAGAAGTGCGAAGGTTCCCCGATCGGTATATCGGTTCTGTCAAGGCCCCGGATGGGCGACTGCTGCGATCGACTCGTGAGATTCGTGACGCCTTTCGGGCGCACTTTCGGGATCGCTTTGCCCGCTGTACTGATCTCCCGCTCCGGGAGTTTCGTAGCTATCTTGCCGACTTCCCCCGCCTTGGGGTGGCTGAAGCGGCTAGCTGCGAGGGTGTGGTTACTGAATGCGAAGTCCGTGACGCGTTGAAGCAGGTCGGCCTGAACAAGTCGCCGGGACTAGATGGTTTGCCCTACGAAGTGTACTTGAGGATGTCGCACATGTTTGTGCCTATTCTGACGGATATGTTCAACCATTGGTTCGCCCAGGGAGCCATCCCTGGTAGCGTTACCAAGGGCGTGATCACATTGCTGAAGAAAGGTGGCAGGCATGTTTGGGAGGGTTTAGACGATTACAGGCCCATAACTCTGCTTAACACAGAGTTAAAGATTTTGGCCCGGGTCTTAGCGAATCGTTTACAGCTTGTCATTAGCGATCTGATCGGCTCTGAGCAGACCTTTGCTGTGAAGGGAAGATCGATCCAGGACAACCTGCACTTGATTCGCGAGGTCCTAGAGGGTATAGAAGACGGCACCGAGGCCGCGCTGATCAGTTTAGATCAGTCCAAGGCCTTCGATAGGGTTGACCATCGGTTTTTGGCGACTGTTTTGGAGACTGCCGGATTCAAACCGGAGTTCCGCAGATGGATTAGCATGATGTACCACAACCCTCAGGCAGTGGTGCAGGTGAACGGAAGGCGTTCGACGGTGTTCGCGGTCGAGCGGTCGGTCCGGCAGGGCTGCCCGTTGTCTCCTCTTCTCTATGTCCTAGCTTTGGAGCCCCTGCTCCGTAGGCTTAGGGATAGGACGGCAAATCCGGCCCTGCGCGGTGTCCCTTTTGCTGGCCCTCTTACGGCAAGGGTTTCCGCGTTCGCCGATGATATCACAGTGTTTGTATCCCGCCGTCTGGATATAAAGGCTGTGAAGAAGGCGGTTAGCGAGTACGAGCGGATTGCAGGAGCCAAGGTCAATTTTGACAAAAGCGAAGGTTTGCGGCTCGGTGCTTGGAGGGGTAGCAATACTCTTCCGGGGCCGTTCCGCTGGAGTGACGGACCCGTCCGCATCCTCGGGGTGTGGTTCGGGCCCGGCCTCCAACTGGAGCGAAATTGGTCGGAAGTACAAGCCAAGGTGAATGCTCAGGTGGGAATCTGGCTTTCAAGGAGGTTGTCCTTAAAGGGCAGGGCGGAGGCGTGCGCCGTGTACGTCTTCCCCTTGATCCTTTACCGATTGGCTGTACTTCCTCTGCCTAAGGTAAATCGGTTGGCGCTGCAACGATCCCTTTCCAGATTGCTCTGGGGAGGTGCAAGGCCGATGGTCCGTAGGCAGGTCTGTATCCAACGTACACGCAATGGGGGTCTAGGTATGCCTGATCTGGAGAGCCACTGGCTTGCTGAAAGACTTGCATACTTGGGCAGAGCCTTGACGGGGGACGCAGTGTGGAGACTGAAGGCGAGTCGGACTTTTCCTCGCCTAAAGTCAGACCCAAAGGCTGAAGGTCGACGTAGGCCTTTGGGCGAAACACTGTTTGTCCGCGAGTGCCGAACGGCCCTTCGTAACCTTCTTGGGTCCAGTGACCTTTCACGGCCTCGAAAAGAACTATATCGGGAGCTAGTGGTGGGTTCCGCTTCTGATCCTCTCAGCGAGCGGCACGGCTGGACGACGGAGGAGATTCGCTCTCATTGGAATTGGGCGCCAGGATCGAGCTTCTTGAACAACTCCGAGTTCTCGCTCACCTGGCGACTTGTGCGAAATGCGTTACCCCTTGTCGGCTTGAACTACAAAGCGGGCCTGGCAGACATGCCCGATTGCGCTCGCTGCGGCAGTGGCTTGGAAGAAACGGCTGAGCACGCCTTCTACTACTGCGAGCGAGTTCGCCCGTTTTGGGATCACGTCGGCGAGTGGACGGCTCGCATCGAACCCAAACAGCTCGTGCTGCTCGACGTTGGTTACGTCGTGGACAACGTTCTTCCTCCGTATCAGGGTGAGAAGCGTGTGGTGTTTCTCGCGATCCTAGCTGTAGCTAGAATGGTGATTTGGACGACGCGAAACAAGGGATTGTATGACGATGCAAACTTTTCTCATCGTGATCTGATTTTGTATTTTCGGCATCAGCTGAGGGTCAAAATCAGATGCGATAGAAAACGCTTGGATCGCATAACATTCAGCAAAAGGTGGGTGAATGCAGCGAGCCTGGTCGTGCGAAAGGGAGCAACGTTGGAGTCATCCTTCCCTCCTCTGCCGGCTCATGGCGTCTACGGTACGGGTCCTTAGGGACCCCACCCCTGGTGAGTAAAACTGTTCCCTTTTTCTTTTGGTACCCAGGTACCTAGTTAGCAGTATGTTTGTGAGTCATTGTCCCCGTCATCTAGTTGTTAGTTCTCAAGATCTTCCCCATCCCCATTATTTTTGTACCTCAATCCGTATCCCAGTCCAAGTTTACTGAAGATCTTGAACATTCATATGTATAAAAATCATATCACCTACTTGAATTAACCCATACCGCGCCAAACCCCTAAATTCTTTTCACCCCTGTAGATTAGGATCCCTGCCCCACCTAGGGTAGGTCCGACTTGTTTCCGGTTCTTTCGCCCCGGAAAACAGTCGGCCTCCAATTTTATAGACGGGGGGATGGGAGGGCAACCAAACGGGGGATTTTTCCTTGTTTTTATATATATTTCGGGGTTTTTCTCCCATTCCCATCACATTCATTGTAAATAAATCATACTTGTAAATAAAATCATTCACGAATCTCGGGATTTTAAGTAGGACTTCTTCATAGAGCAAATGTGGTATTGTGGTGATTGTAGCGCAAAAGGCGATGGATGAATGGATATTTATTGTATTGTTGAATGGGTCGGCGAATGTGGCTAGCTAGGTCTCCTTAGTTTATATAGAAAAGTATGACCGCTCCCTTCCCCTCCCCAAAAACTTCAAGGCCTTGTGCCTTCTGTGTACACTACACAGAAATAAAGCAGACTAGAAGGTGAATTTTTTTGTCTGAGTTCTTTTTCACCACGAAAAAGTAAGTTCTTTATTGTTAAAAATTTGTTAAAATTATTGTTATTGAATATTGTTATTGTTAAAGTTTTGTGACCCCCCTCAAACTATTGTTCTTTGTTTGTGAGGAGGGTCAAACGCGACTCGATTTTTTTTTGTTGAACTTTTTTAAAAAACGACCGCCATTTTTATCAACATTCATCGTTCTACATTTATTCGTCTCGCCTGAATTTTTTGCAACACCATACGCGTTTCATCTCCCTCTGGTTGTGTTTTCACAACTATGGGGGAGCCCAACAACATGAAATCGCAATCACCGACCGACATATTCAAAACGCAACCCTCCCCAATGCCGGAAGAAGCTCCATTCGACCTCTCTTCATCGGCAAGTACAATACCACCGGCACAAAAACCAAAACAAACAGCTGTCTCTTGGTCTTCACATTGCGTGAATAAAAAATCCCCTTGTGACTACGCAAGAGACAGGGTCGAAAAGTATGAAAAGTATTTCAAGGACGGGGAAATTCTCCCAATACCCGAATTGGTCGAGGCGGTCGAACCGAAGACCCTGTCCTTCGTAGTCACAGACATTAAGACCAAGAGACTAGCGGGGATTAAGAAAGAAACTTTTGAAGACCTTCTGAAAACGGCAAACATCCCAGGAAAATATTTCTGCCGCAGAAGTTTCGCTACATGGGATGTCTTATTACCCTCAGAGGAAGTAGCGAAAAGCCTCGCCGGTGGTAACATCACCACACGCTTCTTCCGGCTACAACCGGAATATCGAGGCAAAAGAAGAATACGAGTCACCGTATGCAATGTATCTATGCAATTGAGTGGTGACGTCCTCGCCGCCTATCTAAGTATATACGGCGGCGTGGAACAAGTCACACAAGTAACGTCAACACGGGGAACCGCGTACGGTGACTACGTATTCGTTATGTGCCTCGATAGGGGAGGGTTTAACAAAATTCCCCATAAAATACGATACCGCGATCAAACCATGACAGTCATCGTTGAGGGCAGGAAACCGCTATGTTGGTCCTGCAATAACATCGGCCACTTTTCAAAAAACTGCCCTCAAAAACCAACAATCACCACCACAACAACGACTACTACTACTGCTACTACTACTGATACTCCTTCACCTGTCATAGCAGCAATAATACCAACAGAAACCTCAGAAAACAAACAAGAAACCCCTAAAGAAAATGAGAAAGGGTGGACGCAAGTCACCAGAAAAAAGGGAGGGAAAAAAACTCCCCCAAAAAACCCAGCAACAACAGATACAACAACTCTTTTGACTACAACTACGAAACCAACGACAACAAATACGAAACAATCAACTGCAAAACAATCAACAAAAGAAGACAATCAAAACATTGAACCGATGGATATGTCCATGAATTTAAAAAGAAGGAGAGACAGCGAGGACTCACCAACTAAAGAGGGGGAGAAAAAACATCCAAAAAAACCCACACAAACAACCACCATACCTCAGCATAAGGGGGAAAAAACAACAGAAAAATCGCCAGTCCAAAATAAACAAAGACCAGCACAATTGATTCCTCTCCCACAAAAAACAAAAACCACCCCTATCATCCCAACAGAAACACCATTACCCCCCTCTCTTTCACCAATTAAAACCCCCAAAATGCTTACTCGATCCTATTCAGCGACCAGACTTACACCCTCTCCCCAAACACCGTCAACATCAGCAGCAACTGTTCAAAAACCAAGAGCACGCTCTACGGAAGCCCGACGTGCCATAAACTCTTTTTACTTCTGCGAAGATATCATGGACAATCCACACATAGACCACACTTTAAAACAATCATTAAAACCATTACGCTCACTCCAAAAAATTGACACTAAAGACATCACAAAACCACATCTATTCAAGGACGCACCAAAATTGACCACATTCGTCCGCTTGGCTGGCAATCGTACCAAAGAACTCTGGAACTTTATTGACGAAGCCAGCCGGGCGGATGTAATGCTGGTCGATACGAAAAATCCAATGCTGAAAAAAATGCTACCCTTCTGTGCGGGCAGGGTCCCGATTTTGGTTCACCCATCATTCTATAGGTCCCTAAAGTTGCGGTACCCTATGGATGTCGGTGGAATTACCAGGGACGACCGAGTAAGTACTGAGCTCGGCACCGGATCCCTGCGTCAGGCCGTCGGCATCCTTACTCCCAAGGATTTCCGGCCCGTAGTCGACACTGAGTAAGGTAAGTGGGATTGATGGCTCTAAACCTTGCTACTTTGAATGTGAGGGGATTGAGGGATCCGGGCAAGTGTACGCGCTTGCTTGGTGAACTTAAAACTCTCGGCGTAGATGTTGCTGCAGTGCAGGAAACCCACTTCACTTGCGGTGCCGACTGTCGTGTGCTGGAAGGCGATTTTAACGTCTTCTCAGCATACGGCAGCCGTACCAGCGTTGGGGTTTCTTTGCTAGTTGGACGCAGCCTTGATGCTGATGTTGACGTTGTTTTTGCAGGTGACGGGGGCCGACTGGTTGTGGCCGATGTTGCCGTGAAAAGTTTCAAGTTTCGTCTGGTTGCGGTTTATGCGCCCAATATCGTTGTGGAGAGGGTTTCCTTTTTTCGTCGGTTGGCGCCGTTCCTGGACGATACGAAGCGGCTAGTTTTAATGGGTGATTGGAATGCGATCCTTGATCCCAAAATAGATAAGGTCGGGCGGGGAGCTAGGCGTGTGGGAAGGTGTGAAAGCAGCCTTGCCGGCCTCATGACTCGTCATGACCTCGTCGACAGGTTTCGTCTGGATCACCCAGGGCGGGAGATGTGGACGTGGCTAGATAGTTCGCCCTCTGCCAAAGTAGCTTCCTACTTGGACAGAGTGTTAGTGAGACGAGCTGACATTGACTTTGTTAGTTGTCCCACGTTCCACTTGATAGCGTGGACTGACCATAAACTTGTTAGAGTCAGTCTACGGTTAGCAAATAGGCCTAGTCTGGCCGGCTACTGGAAGTTCAATACCTCCTTACTGGAGATACGGGACTTCCGGGACCGGTTGGAATCCCTAATTCAGCGGGCGTTAGTGGGGGCGGTTACCGGGAATAGGTGGTGGGGATCTCTTAAACATAGGATTAGAGATTTCGCTACCAAGTACGGTCAACAGCTCAACCTAGATAGGACCAAGGAAGCGAAATCTATAGACGATAGACTTTCCCGGGCGGTGGCTGGGGGGGACTCCCTAAACGTAGATCTAGCTAGGGGGGACCTTGAGCGCGAGAGTAGCGAGCGCTACAAGGGATACGTAGTTAGATCTAGGTTAAAGAGAGTTCTCAACGAAGCTGTGAAAACGAACGCGACTGCGCGTGAAGAAGAAGTGCGAAGGTTCCCCGATCGGTATATCGGTTCTGTCAAGGCCCCGGATGGGCGACTGCTGCGATCGACTCGTGAGATTCGTGACGCCTTTCGGGCGCACTTTCGGGATCGCTTTGCCCGCTGTACTGATCTCCCGCTCCGGGAGTTTCGTAGCTATCTTGCCGACTTCCCCCGCCTTGGGGTGGCTGAAGCGGCTAGCTGCGAGGGTGTGGTTACTGAATGCGAAGTCCGTGACGCGTTGAAGCAGGTCGGCCTGAACAAGTCGCCGGGACTAGATGGTTTGCCCTACGAAGTGTACTTGAGGATGTCGCACATGTTTGTGCCTATTCTGACGGATATGTTCAACCATTGGTTCGCCCAGGGAGCCATCCCTGGTAGCGTTACCAAGGGCGTGATCACATTGCTGAAGAAAGGTGGCAGGCATGTTTGGGAGGGTTTAGACGATTACAGGCCCATAACTCTGCTTAACACAGAGTTAAAGATTTTGGCCCGGGTCTTAGCGAATCGTTTACAGCTTGTCATTAGCGATCTGATCGGCTCTGAGCAGACCTTTGCTGTGAAGGGAAGATCGATCCAGGACAACCTGCACTTGATTCGCGAGGTCCTAGAGGGTATAGAAGACGGCACCGAGGCCGCGCTGATCAGTTTAGATCAGTCCAAGGCCTTCGATAGGGTTGACCATCGGTTTTTGGCGACTGTTTTGGAGACTGCCGGATTCAAACCGGAGTTCCGCAGATGGATTAGCATGATGTACCACAACCCTCAGGCAGTGGTGCAGGTGAACGGAAGGCGTTCGACGGTGTTCGCGGTCGAGCGGTCGGTCCGGCAGGGCTGCCCGTTGTCTCCTCTTCTCTATGTCCTAGCTTTGGAGCCCCTGCTCCGTAGGCTTAGGGATAGGACGGCAAATCCGGCCCTGCGCGGTGTCCCTTTTGCTGGCCCTCTTACGGCAAGGGTTTCCGCGTTCGCCGATGATATCACAGTGTTTGTATCCCGCCGTCTGGATATAAAGGCTGTGAAGAAGGCGGTTAGCGAGTACGAGCGGATTGCAGGAGCCAAGGTCAATTTTGACAAAAGCGAAGGTTTGCGGCTCGGTGCTTGGAGGGGTAGCAATACTCTTCCGGGGCCGTTCCGCTGGAGTGACGGACCCGTCCGCATCCTCGGGGTGTGGTTCGGGCCCGGCCTCCAACTGGAGCGAAATTGGTCGGAAGTACAAGCCAAGGTGAATGCTCA
This sequence comes from Sepioteuthis lessoniana, assembly GCA_963585895.1. NCBI lineage: Eukaryota > Metazoa > Mollusca > Cephalopoda > Myopsida > Loliginidae > Sepioteuthis > Sepioteuthis lessoniana. Next base: position 69,716,196 of record OY757927.1, on the reverse strand, counting down.
GGTGGGAATCTGGCTTTCAAGGAGGTTGTCCTTAAAGGGCAGGGCGGAGGCGTGCGCCGTGTACGTCTTCCCCTTGATCCTTTACCGATTGGCTGTACTTCCTCTGCCTAAGGTAAATCGGTTGGCGCTGCAACGATCCCTTTCCAGATTGCTCTGGGGAGGTGCAAGGCCGATGGTCCGTAGGCAGGTCTGTATCCAACGTACACGCAATGGGGGTCTAGGTATGCCTGATCTGGAGAGCCACTGGCTTGCTGAAAGACTTGCATACTTGGGCAGAGCCTTGACGGGGGACGCAGTGTGGAGACTGAAGGCGAGTCGGACTTTTCCTCGCCTAAAGTCAGACCCAAAGGCTGAAGGTCGACGTAGGCCTTTGGGCGAAACACTGTTTGTCCGCGAGTGCCGAACGGCCCTTCGTAACCTTCTTGGGTCCAGTGACCTTTCACGGCCTCGAAAAGAACTATATCGGGAGCTAGTGGTGGGTTCCGCTTCTGATCCTCTCAGCGAGCGGCACGGCTGGACGACGGAGGAGATTCGCTCTCATTGGAATTGGGCGCCAGGATCGAGCTTCTTGAACAACTCCGAGTTCTCGCTCACCTGGCGACTTGTGCGAAATGCGTTACCCCTTGTCGGCTTGAACTACAAAGCGGGCCTGGCAGACATGCCCGATTGCGCTCGCTGCGGCAGTGGCTTGGAAGAAACGGCTGAGCACGCCTTCTACTACTGCGAGCGAGTTCGCCCGTTTTGGGATCACGTCGGCGAGTGGACGGCTCGCATCGAACCCAAACAGCTCGTGCTGCTCGACGTTGGTTACGTCGTGGACAACGTTCTTCCTCCGTATCAGGGTGAGAAGCGTGTGGTGTTTCTCGCGATCCTAGCTGTAGCTAGAATGGTGATTTGGACGACGCGAAACAAGGGATTGTATGACGATGCAAACTTTTCTCATCGTGATCTGATTTTGTATTTTCGGCATCAGCTGAGGGTCAAAATCAGATGCGATAGAAAACGCTTGGATCGCATAACATTCAGCAAAAGGTGGGTGAATGCAGCGAGCCTGGTCGTGCGAAAGGGAGCAACGTTGGAGTCATCCTTCCCTCCTCTGCCGGCTCATGGCGTCTACGGTACGGGTCCTTAGGGACCCCACCCCTGGTGAGTAAAACTGTTCCCTTTTTCTTTTGGTACCCAGGTACCTAGTTAGCAGTATGTTTGTGAGTCATTGTCCCCGTCATCTAGTTGTTAGTTCTCAAGATCTTCCCCATCCCCATTATTTTTGTACCTCAATCCGTATCCCAGTCCAAGTTTACTGAAGATCTTGAACATTCATATGTATAAAAATCATATCACCTACTTGAATTAACCCATACCGCGCCAAACCCCTAAATTCTTTTCACCCCTGTAGATTAGGATCCCTGCCCCACCTAGGGTAGGTCCGACTTGTTTCCGGTTCTTTCGCCCCGGAAAACAGTCGGCCTCCAATTTTATAGACGGGGGGATGGGAGGGCAACCAAACGGGGGATTTTTCCTTGTTTTTATATATATTTCGGGGTTTTTCTCCCATTCCCATCACATTCATTGTAAATAAATCATACTTGTAAATAAAATCATTCACGAATCTCGGGATTTTAAGTAGGACTTCTTCATAGAGCAAATGTGGTATTGTGGTGATTGTAGCGCAAAAGGCGATGGATGAATGGATATTTATTGTATTGTTGAATGGGTCGGCGAATGTGGCTAGCTAGGTCTCCTTAGTTTATATAGAAAAGTATGACCGCTCCCTTCCCCTCCCCAAAAACTTCAAGGCCTTGTGCCTTCTGTGTACACTACACAGAAATAAAGCAGACTAGAAGGTGAATTTTTTTGTCTGAGTTCTTTTTCACCACGAAAAAGTAAGTTCTTTATTGTTAAAAATTTGTTAAAATTATTGTTATTGAATATTGTTATTGTTAAAGTTTTGTGACCCCCCTCAAACTATTGTTCTTTGTTTGTGAGGAGGGTCAAACGCGACTCGATTTTTTTTTGTTGAACTTTTTTAAAAAACGACCGCCATTTTTATCAACATTCATCGTTCTACATTTATTCGTCTCGCCTGAATTTTTTGCAACACCATACGCGTTTCATCTCCCTCTGGTTGTGTTTTCACAACTATGGGGGAGCCCAACAACATGAAATCGCAATCACCGACCGACATATTCAAAACGCAACCCTCCCCAATGCCGGAAGAAGCTCCATTCGACCTCTCTTCATCGGCAAGTACAATACCACCGGCACAAAAACCAAAACAAACAGCTGTCTCTTGGTCTTCACATTGCGTGAATAAAAAATCCCCTTGTGACTACGCAAGAGACAGGGTCGAAAAGTATGAAAAGTATTTCAAGGACGGGGAAATTCTCCCAATACCCGAATTGGTCGAGGCGGTCGAACCGAAGACCCTGTCCTTCGTAGTCACAGACATTAAGACCAAGAGACTAGCGGGGATTAAGAAGGAAACTTTTGAGGACCTTCTCAAAACAGCAAACATCCCAGGGAAGTACTTCTGCCGCAGAAGTTTCGCGACCTGGGATGTCTTATTACCCTCAGAGGAAGTAGCGAAAAGCCTCGCCGGTGGTAACATCACCACACGCTTCTTCCGGCTACAACCGGAATATCGAGGCAAAAGAAGAATACGAGTCACCGTATGCAATGTATCTATGCAATTGAGTGGTGACGTCCTCGCCGCCTATCTAAGTATATACGGCGGCGTGGAACAAGTCACACAAGTAACGTCAACACGGGGAACCGCGTACGGTGACTACGTATTCGTTATGTGCCTCGATAGGGGAGGGTTTAACAAAATTCCCCATAAAATACGATACCGCGATCAAACCATGACAGTCATCGTTGAGGGCAGGAAACCGCTATGTTGGTCCTGCAATAACATCGGCCACTTTTCAAAAAACTGCCCTCAAAAATCAACAATCACCACCACAACAACGACTACTACTACTGCTACTACTACTGCTACTCCTTCACCTGTCATAGCAGCAATAATACCAACAGAAACCTCAGAAAACAAACAAGAAACCCCTAAAGAAAATGAGAAAGGGTGGACGCAAGTCACCAGAAAAAAGGGAGGGAAAAAAACTCCCCCAAAAAACCCAGCAACAACAGATACAACAACTCTTTTGACTACAACTACGAAACCAACGACAACAAATACGAAACAATCAACTGCAAAACAATCAACAAAAGAAGACAATCAAAACATTGAACCGATGGATATGTCCATGAATTTAAAAAGAAGGAGAGACAGCGAGGACTCACCAACTAAAGAGGGGGAGAAAAAACATCCAAAAAAACCCACACAAACAACCACCATACCTCAGCATAAGGGGGAAAAAACAACAGAAAAATCGCCAGTCCAAAATAAACAAAGACCAGCACAATTGATTCCTCTCCCACAAAAAACAAAAACCACCCCTATCATCCCAACAGAAACACCATTACCCCCCTCTCTTTCACCAATTAAAACCCCCAAAATGCTTACTCGATCCTATTCAGCGACCAGACTTACACCCTCTCCCCAAACACCGTCAACATCAGCAGCAACTGTTCAAAAACCAAGAGCACGCTCTACGGAAGCCCGACGTGCCATAAACTCCTTTTACTTCTGCGAAGATATCATGGACAATCCACACATAGACCACACTTTAAAACAATCATTAAAACCATTACGCTCACTCCAAAAAATTGACACTAAAGACATCACAAAACCACATCTATTCAAGGACGCACCAAAATTGACCACATTCGTCCGCTTGGCTGGCAATCGTACCAAAGAACTCTGGAACTTTATTGACGAAGCCAGCCGGGCGGATGTAATGCTGGTCGATACGAAAAATCCAATGCTGAAAAAAATGCTACCCTTCTGTGCGGGCAGGGTCCCGATTTTGGTTCACCCATCATTCTATAGGTCCCTAAAGTTGCGGTACCCTATGGATGTCGGTGGAATTACCAGGGACGACCGAGTAAGTACTGAGCTCGGCACCGGATCCCTGCGTCAGGCCGTCGGCATCCTTACTCCCAAGGATTTCCGGCCCGTAGTCGACACTGAGTAAGGTAAGTGGGATTGATGGCTCTAAACCTTGCTACTTTGAATGTGAGGGGATTGAGGGATCCGAGCAAGTGTACGCGCTTGCTTGGTGAACTTAAAACTCTCGGCGTAGATGTTGCTGCAGTGCAGGAAACCCACTTCACTTGCGGTGCCGACTGTCGGGTGCTGGAAAGCGATTTTAACGTTTTCTCAGCATACGGCAGCCGTACCAGCGTTGGGGTTTCTTTGCTAGTTGGACGCAGCCTTGATGCTGATGTTGACGTTGTTTTTGCAGGTGACGGGGGCCGACTGGTTGTGGCCGATGTTGCCGTGAAAAGTTTCAAGTTTCGTCTGGTTGCGGTTTATGCGCCCAATATCGTTGTGGAGAGGGTTTCCTTTTTTCGTCGGTTGGCGCCGTTCCTGGACGATACGAAGCGGCTAGTTTTAATGGGTGATTGGAATGCGATCCTTGATCCCAAGATAGATAAGGTCGGGCGGGGAGCTAGGCGTGTGGGAAGGTGTGAAAGCAGCCTTGCCGGCCTCATGACTCGTCATGACCTCGTCGACAGGTTTCGTCTGGATCACCCAGGGCGGGAGATGTGGACGTGGCTAGATAGTTCGCCCTCTGCCAAAGTAGGCTCCTACTTGGACAGAGTGTTAGTGAGACGAGCTGACATTGATTTTGTTAGTTGTCCCACGTTCCACTTGATAGCGTGGACTGACCATAAACTTGTTAGAGTCAGTCTACGATTAGCAAATAGGCCTAGTCTGGCCGGCTACTGGAAGTTCAATACCTCCTTACTGGAGATACGGGACTTCCGGGACCGGCTGGAATCCCTAATTCAGCGGGCGTTAGTGGGGGCGGTTACCGGGAATAGGTGGTGGGGATCTCTTAAACATAGGATTAGAGATTTCGCTACCAAGTACGGTCGACAGCTCAACCTAGATAGGACCAAGGAAGCGAAATCTATAGACGATAGACTTTCCCGGGCGGTGGCTGGGGGGGACTCCCTAAACGTAGAGCTAGCTAGGGGGGACCTTGAGCGCGAGAGTAGCGAGCGCTACAAGGGATACGTAGTTAGATCTAGGTTAAAGAGAGTTCTCAACGAAGCTGTGAAAACGAACGCGACTGCGCGTGAAGAAGAAGTGCGAAGGTTCCCCGATCGGTATATCGGTTCTGTCAAGGCCCCGGATGGGCGACTGCTGCGATCGACTCGTGAGATTCGTGACGCCTTTCGGGCGCACTTTCGGGATCGCTTTGCCCGCTGTACTGATCTCCCGCTCCGGGAGTTTCGTAGCTATCTTGCCGACTTCCCCCGCCTTGGGGTGGCTGAAGCGGCTAGCTGCGAGGGTGTGGTTACTGAATGCGAAGTCCGTGACGCGTTGAAGCAGGTCGGCCTGAACAAGTCGCCGGGACTAGATGGTTTGCCCTACGAAGTGTACTTGAGGATGTCGCACATGTTTGTGCCTATTCTGACGGATATGTTCAACCATTGGTTCGCCCAGGGAGCCATCCCTGGTAGCGTTACCAAGGGCGTGATCACATTGCTGAAGAAAGGTGGCAGGCATGTTTGGGAGGGTTTAGACGATTACAGGCCCATAACTCTGCTTAACACAGAGTTAAAGATTTTGGCCCGGGTCTTAGCGAATCGTTTACAGCTTGTCATTAGCGATCTGATCGGCTCTGAGCAGACCTTTGCTGTGAAGGGAAGATCGATCCAGGACAACCTGCACTTGATTCGCGAGGTCCTAGAGGGTATAGAAGACGGCACCGAGGCCGCGCTGATCAGTTTAGATCAGTCCAAGGCCTTCGATAGGGTTGACCATCGGTTTTTGGCGACTGTTTTGGAGACTGCCGGATTCAAACCGGAGTTCCGCAGATGGATTAGCATGATGTACCACAACCCTCAGGCAGTGGTGCAGGTGAACGGAAGGCGTTCGGCGGTGTTCGCGGTCGAGCGGTCGGTCCGGCAGGGCTGCCCGTTGTCTCCTCTTCTCTATGTCCTAGCTTTGGAGCCCCTGCTCCGTAGGCTTAGGGATAGGACGGCAAATCCGGCCCTGCGCGGTGTCCCTTTTGCTGGCCCTCTTACGGCAAGGGTTTCCGCGTTCGCCGATGATATCACAGTGTTTGTATCCCGCCGTCTGGATATAAAGGCTGTGAAGAAGGCGGTTAGCGAGTACGAGCGGATTGCAGGAGCCAAGGTCAATTTTGACAAAAGCGAAGGTTTGCGGCTCGGTGCTTGGAGGGGTAGCAATACTCTTCCGGGGCCGTTCCGCTGGAGTGACGGACCCGTCCGCATCCTCGGGGTGTGGTTCGGGCCCGGCCTCCAACTGGAGCGAAATTGGTCGGAAGTACAAGCCAAGGTGAATGCTCAGGTGGGAATCTGGCTTTCAAGGAGGTTGTCCTTAAAGGGCAGGGCGGAGGCGTGCGCCGTGTACGTCTTCCCCTTGATCCTTTACCGATTGGCTGTACTTCCTCTGCCTAAGGTAAATCGGTTGGCGCTGCAACGATCCCTTTCCAGATTGCTCTGGGGAGGTGCAAGGCCGATGGTCCGTAGGCAGGTCTGTATCCAACGTACACGCAACGGGGGTCTAGGTATGCCTGATCTGGAGAGCCACTGGCTTGCTGAAAGACTTGCATACTTGGGCAGAGCCTTGACGGGGGACGCAGTGTGGAGACTGAAGGCGAGTCGGACTTTTCCTCGCCTAAAGTCAGACCCAAAGGCTGAAGGTCGACGTAGGCCTTTGGGCGAAACACTGTTTGTCCGCGAGTGCCGAACGGCCCTTCGTAACCTTCTTGGGTCCAGTGACCTTTCACGGCCTCGAAAAGAACTATATCGGGAGCTAGTGGTGGGTTCCGCTTCTGATCCTCTCAGCGAGCGGCACGGCTGGACGACGGAGGAGATTCGCTCTCATTGGAATTGGGCGCCAGGATCGAGCTTCTTGAACAACTCCGAGTTCTCGCTCACCTGGCGACTTGTGCGAAATGCGTTACCCCTTGTCGGCTTGAACTACAAAGCGGGCCTGGCAGACATGCCCGATTGCGCTCGCTGCGGCAGTGGCTTGGAAGAAACGGCTGAGCACGCCTTCTACTACTGCGAGCGAGTTCGCCCGTTTTGGGATCACGTCGGCGAGTGGACGGCTCGCATCGAACCCAAACAGCTCGTGCTGCTCGACGTTGGTTACGTCGTGGACAACGTTCTTCCTCCGTATCAGGGTGAGAAGCGTGTGGTGTTTCTCGCGATCCTAGCTGTAGCTAGAATGGTGATTTGGACGACGCGAAACAAGGGATTGTATGACGATGCAAGCTTTTCTCATCGTGATCTGATTTTGTATTTTCGGCATCAGCTGAGGGTCAAAATCAGATGCGATAGAAAACGCTTGGATCGCATAACATTCAGCAAAAGGTGGGTGAATGCAGCGAGCCTGGTCGTGCGAAAGGGAGCAACGTTGGAGTCATCCTTCCCTCCTCTGCCGGCTCATGGCGTCTACGGTACGGGTCCTTAGGGACCCCACCCCTGGTAAGTAAAACTGTTCCCTTTTTCTTTTGGTACCCAGGTACCTAGTTAGCAGTATGTTTGTGAGTCATTGTCCCCGTCATCTAGTTGTTAGTTCTCAAGATCTTCCCCATCCCCATTATTTTTGTACCTCAATCCGTATCCCAGTCCACGTTTACTGAAGATCTTGAACATTCATATGTATAAAAATCATATCACCTACTTGTATTAACCCATACCGCGCCCGACCCCTAAATTCTTTTCACCCCTGTAGATTAGGATCCCTGCCCCACCTAGGGTAGGTCCGACTTGTTTCCGGTTCTTTCGCCCCGGAAAACAGTCGGCCTCCAATTTTATAGACGGGGGGATGGGAGGGCAACCAAACGGGGGATTTTTCCTTGTTTTTATATATATTTCGGGGTTTTTCTCCCATTCCCATCACATTCATTGTAAATAAATCATAAAATCATTCAAGAATCTCGGGATTTTAAGTAGGACTTCTTCATAGAGCAAATGTGGTATTTTGGTGATTGCAGCGCAAAAGGCGATGGATGAATGGATATTTATTGTATTGTTGAATGGGTCGGCGAATGTGGCTAGCTAGGTCTCCTTAGTTTATATAGAAAAGTATGACCGCTCCCTTCCCCTCCCCAAAAACTTCAAGGCCTTGTGCCTTCTATGTACTATACATAGAAATAAAGCAGACCAGAAGGTGAATTTTTTTGTCTGAGTTCTTTTTCACCACGAAAAAGTAAGTTCTTTATTGTTAAAAATTTGTTTAAATTATTGTTATTGAATATTGTTATCATTGTTAAAGTTTTGTGACCCCCCTCAAACTATTGTTCTTTGTTTGTGAGGAGGGTCAAACGCGACTCGATTTTTTTGTTGAACTTTTTTAAAAAACGACCGCCATTTTTATCAACATTCATCGTTCTACATTTATTCGTCTCGCCTGAATTTTTTGCAACACCATACGCGTTTCATCTCCCTCTGGTTGTGTTTTCACAACTATGGGGGAGCCCAACAACATGAAATCGCAATCACCGACCGACATATTCCAAACGCAACCCTCCCCAATGCCGGAAGAAGCTCCATTCGACCTCTCTTCATCGGCAAGTACAATACCACCGGCACAAAAACAAAAACAAACGGCTGTCTCTTGGTCTTCACATTGCGTGAATAAAAAATCCCCTTGTGACTACGCAAGAGACAGGGTCGAAAAGTATGAAAAGTATTTCAAGGACGGGGAAATTCTCCCAATACCCGAATTGGTCGAGGCGGTCGAACCGAAGACCCTGTCCTTCGTAGTCACAGACATTAAGACCAAGAGACTAGCGGGGATTAAGAAGGAAACTTTTGAGGACCTTCTCAAAACAGCAAACATCCCAGGGAAGTACTTCTGCCGCAGAAGTTTCGCGACCTGGGATGTCTTATTACCCTCAGAGGAAGTAGCGAAAAGCCTCGCCGGTGGTAACATCACCACACGCTTCTTCCGGCTACAACCGGAATATCGAGGCAAAAGAAGAATACGAGTCACCGTATGCAATGTATCTATGCAATTGAGTGGTGACGTCCTCGCCGCCTATCTAAGTATATACGGCGGCGTGGAACAAGTCACACAAGTAACGTCAACACGGGGAACTGCGTACGGTGACTACGTATTCGTTATATGCCTCGATAGGGGAGGGTTTAACAAAATTCCCCATAAAATACGTTACCGCGATCAAACCATGACAGTCATAGTTGAGGGCAGGAAACCGCTATGTTGGTCCTGTAATAAAATCGGCCACTTCTCAAAAAACTGCCCTCAAAAATCAACAATCACCACCACAACAACGACTACTACTACTGCTACTACTACTGATACTCCTTCACCTGTCATAGCAGCAATAATACCAACAGAAACCTCAGAAAACAAACAAGAAACCCCTAAAGAAAATGAGGAAGGGTGGACGCAAGTCACCAGAAAAAAGGGAGGGAAAAAAACTCCCCCAAAAAACCCAGCAACAACAGATACAACAACTCTTTTGACTACAACTACGAAACCAACGACAACAAATACGAAACAATCAACTGCAAAACAATCAACAAAAGAAGACAATCAAAACATTGAACCGATGGATATGACCATGAATTTAAAAAGAAGGAGAAACAGCGAGGATTCACCAACTAAAGAGGGGGAGAAAAAACATCCAAAAAAACCCACACAAACAACCACCATACCTCAGCATAAGGGGGAAAAAACAACAGAAAAATCGCCAGTCCAAAATAAACAAAGACCAGCACAATTGATTCCTCTCCCACAAAAAACAAAAACCACCCCTATCATCCCAACAGAAACACCATTACCCCCCTCTCTTTCACCAATTAAAACCCCCAAAATGCTTACTCGATCCTATTCAGCAACCAGACTTACACCCTCTCCCCAAACACCGTCAACATCAGCAGCAACTGTTCAAAAACCAAGAGCACGCTCTACGGAAGCCCGACGTGCCATAAACTCTTTTTACTTCTGCGAAGATATCATGGACAATCCACACATAGACCACACTTTAAAACAATCATTAAAACCATTACGCTCACTCCAAAAAATTGACACTAAAGACATCACAAAACCACATCTATTCAAGGACGCACCAAAATTGACCACATTCGTCCGCTTGGCTGGCAATCGGACCAAAGAACTTTGGAACTTTATTGACGAAGCCAGCCGGGCGGATGTAATGCTGGTCGATACGAAAAATCCAATGCTGAAAAAAATGCTACCCTTCTGTGCGGGCAGGGTCCCGATTTTGGTTCACCCATCATTCTATAGGTCCCTAAAGTTGCGGTACCCTATGGATGTCGGTGGAATTACCAGGGACGACCGAGTAAGTACTGAGCTCGGCACCGGATCCCTGCGTCAGGCCGTCGGCATCCTTACTCCCAAGGATTTCCGGCCCGTAGTCGACACTGAGTAAGGTAAGTGGGATTGATGGCTCTAAACCTTGCTACTTTGAATGTGAGGGGATTGAGGGATCCGGGCAAGTGTACGCGCTTGCTTGGTGAACTTAAAACTCTCGGCGTAGATGTTGCTGCAGTGCAGGAAACCCACTTCACTTGCGGTGCCGACTGTCGTGTGCTGGAAAGCGATTTTAACGTTTTCTCAGCATACGGCAGCCGTACCAGCGTTGGGGTTTCTTTGCTAGTTGGACGCAGCCTTGATGCTGATGTTGACGTTGTTTTTGCAGGTGACGGGGGCCGACTGGTTGTGGCCGATGTTGCCGTGAAAAGTTTCAAGTTTCGTCTGGTTGCGGTTTATGCGCCCAATATCGTTGTGGAGAGGGTTTCCTTTTTTCGTCGGTTGGCGCCGTTCCTGGACGATACGAAGCGGCTAGTTTTAATGGGTGATTGGAATGCGATCCTTGATCCCAAGATAGATAAGGTCGGGCGGGGAGCTAGGCGTGTGGGAAGGTGTGAAAGCAGCCTTGCCGGCCTCATGACTCGTCATGACCTCGTCGACAGGTTTCGTCTGGATCACCCAGGGCGGGAGATGTGGACGTGGCTAGATAGTTCGCCCTCTGCCAAAGTAGGCTCCTACTTGGACAGAGTGTTAGTGAGACGAGCTGACATTGATTTTGTTAGTTGTCCCACGTTCCACTTGATAGCGTGGACTGACCATAAACTTGTTAGAGTCAGTCTACGGTTAGCAAATAGGCCTAGTCTGGCCGGCTACTGGAAGTTCAATACCTCCTTACTGGAGATACGGGACTTCCGGGACCGGCTGGAATCCCTAATTCAGCGGGCGTTAGTGGGGGCGGTTACCGGGAATAGGTGGTGGGGATCTCTTAAACATAGGATTAGAGATTTCGCTACCAAGTACGGTCAACAGCTCAACCTAGATAGGACCAAGGAAGCGAAATCTATAGACGATAGACTTTCCCGGGCGGTGGCTGGGGGGGACTCCCTAAACGTAGAGCTAGCTAGGGGGGACCTTGAGCGCGAGAGTAGCGAGCGCTACAAGGGATACGTAGTTAGATCTAGGTTAAAGAGAGTTCTCAACGAAGCTGTGAAAACGAACGCGACTGCGCGTGAAGAAGAAGTGCGAAGGTTCCCCGATCGGTATATCGGTTCTGTCAAGGCCCCGGATGGGCGACTGCTGCGATCGACTCGTGAGATTCGTGACGCCTTTCGGGCGCACTTTCGGGATCGCTTTGCCCGCTGTACTGATCTCCCGCTCCGGGAGTTTCGTAGCTATCTTGCCGACTTTCCCCGCCTTGGGGTGGCTGAAGCGGCTAGCTGCGAGGGTGTGGTTACTGAATGCGAAGTCCGTGACGCGTTGAAGCAGGTCGGCCTCAACAAGTCGCCGGGACTAGATGGTTTGCCCTACGAAGTGTACTTGAGGATGTCGCACATGTTTGTGCCTATTCTGACGGATATGTTCAACCATTGGTTCGCCCAGGGAGCCATCCCTGGTAGCGTTACCAAGGGCGTGATCACATTGCTGAAGAAAGGTGGCAGGCATGTTTGGGAGGGTTTAGACGATTACAGGCCCATAACTCTGCTTAACACAGAGTTAAAGATTTTGGCCCGGGTCTTAGCGAATCGTTTACAGCTTGTCATTAGCGATCTGATCGGCTCTGAGCAGACTTTTGCTGTGAAGGGAAGATCGATCCAGGACAACCTGCACTTGATTCGCGAGGTCCTAGAGGGTATAGAAGACGGCACCGAGGCCGCGCTGATCAGTTTAGATCAGTCCAAGGCCTTCGATAGGGTTGACCATCGGTTTTTGGCGACTGTTTTGGAGACTGCCGGATTCAAACCGGAGTTCCGCAGATGGATTAGCATGATGTACCACAACCCTCAGGCAGTGGTGCAGGTGAACGGAAGGCGTTCGACGGTGTTCGCGGTCGAGCGGTCGGTCCGGCAGGGCTGCCCGTTGTCTCCTCTTCTCTATGTCCTAGCTTTGGAGCCCCTGCTCCGTAGGCTTAGGGATAGGACGGCAAATCCGGCCCTGCGCGGTGTCCCTTTTGCTGGCCCTCTTTCGGCAAGGGTTTCCGCGTTCGCCGATGATATCACAGTGTTTGTATCCCGCCGTCTGGATATAAAGGCTGTGAAGAAGGCGGTTAGCGAGTACGAGCGGATTGCAGGAGCCAAGGTCAATTTTGACAAAAGCGAAGGTTTGCGGCTCGGTGCTTGGAGGGGTAGCAATACTCTTCCGGGGCCGTTCCGCTGGAGTGACGGACCCGTCCGCATCCTCGGGGTGTGGTTCGGGCCCGGCCTCCAACTGGAGCGAAATTGGTCGGAAATACAAGCCAAGGTGAATGCTCAGGTGGGAATCTGGCTTTCAAGGAGGTTGTCCCTAAAAGGGCAGGGCGGAGGCGTGCGCCGTGTACGTCTTCCCCTTGATCCTTTACCGATTGGCTGTACTTCCTCTGCCTAAGGTAAATCGGTTGGCGCTGCAACGATCCCTTTCCAGATTGCTCTGGGGAGGTGCAAGGCCGATGGTCCGTAGGCAGGTCTGTATCCAACGTACACGCAACGGGGGTCTAGGTATGCCTGATCTGGAGAGCCACTGGCTTGCTGAAAGACTTGCATACCTGGGCAGAGCTTTGACGGGGGACGCAGTGTGGAGACTGAAGGCGAGTCGGACTTTTCCTCGCCTAAAGTCAGACCCAAAGGCTGAAGGTCGACGTAGGCCTTTGGGCGAAACACTGTTTGTCCGCGAGTGCCGAACGGCCCTTCGTAACCTTCTTGGGTCCAGTGACCTTTCACGGCCTCGAAAAGAACTATATCGGGAGCTAGTGGTGGGTTCCGCTTCTGATCCTCTCAGCGAGCGGCACGGCTGGACGACGGAGGAGATTCGCTCTCATTGGAATTGGGCGCCAGGATCGAGCTTCTTGAACAACTCCGAGTTCTCGCTCACCTGGCGACTTGTGCGAAATGCGTTACCCCTTGTCGGCTTGAACTACAAAGCGGGCCTGGCAGACATGCCCGATTGCGCTCGCTGCGGCAGTGGCTTGGAAGAAACGGCTGAGCACGCCTTCTACTACTGCGAGCGAGTTCGCCCGTTTTGGGATCACGTCGGCGAGTGGACGGCTCGCATCGAACCCAAACAGCTCGTGCTGCTCGACGTTGGTTACGTCGTGGACAACGTTCTTCCTCCGTATCAGGGTGAGAAGCGTGTGGTGTTTCTCGCGATCCTAGCTGTAGCTAGAATGGTGATTTGGACGACGCGAAACAAGGGATTGTATGACGATGCAAACTTTTCTCATCGTGATCTGATTTTGTATTTTCGGCATCAGCTGAGGGTCAAAATCAGATGCGATAGAAAACGCTTGGATCGCATAACATTCAGCAAAAGGTGGGTGAATGCAGCGAGCCTGGTCGTGCGAAAGGGAGCAACGTTGGAGTCATCCTTCCCTCCTCTGCCGGCTCATGGCGTCTACGGTACGGGTCCTTAGGGACCCCACCCCTGGTGAGTAAAACTGTTCCCTTTTTCTTTTGGTACCCAGGTACCTAGTTAGCAGTATGTTTGTGAGTCATTGTCCCCGTCATCTAGTTGTTAGTTCTCAAGATCTTCCCCATCCCCATTATTTTTGTACCTCAATCCGTATCCCAGTCCACGTTTACTGAAGATCTTGAACATTCATATGTATAAAAATCATATCACCTACTTGTACTAACCCATACCGCGCCCGACCCCTAAATTCTTTTCACCCCTGTAGATTAGGATCCCTGCCCCACCTAGGGTAGGTCCGACTTGTTTCCGGTTCTTTCGCCCCGGAAAACAGTCGGCCTCCAATTTTATAGACGGGGGGATGGGAGGGCAACCAAACGGGGGATTTTTTCCTTGTTTTTGTATATATTTCGGGGTTTTTCTCCCATTCCCATCACATTCATTGTAAATAAATCATACTTGTAAATAAAATCATTCACGAATCTCGGGATTTTAAGTAGGACTTCTTCATAGAGCAAATGTGGTATTTTGGTGATTGTAGCGCAAAAGACGATGGAAGAATGGATATTTATTGTATTGTTGAATGGGTCGGCGAATGTGGCTAGCTAGGTATCCTTAGTTTATATAGAAAAGTATGACCGCTCCCTTCCCCTCCCCAAAAACTTCAAGGCCTTGTGCCTTCTGTGTACACTACACAGAAATAAAGCAGACCAGAAGGTGAATTTTTTTTGTCTGAGTTCTTTTTTCACCACGAAAAAAAGTAAGTTCTTTATTGTTAAAAAATTGTTAAAATTATTGTTATTGAATATTGTTATCATTGTTAAAGTTTTGTGACCCCCCTCAAACTATTGTTCTTTGTTTGTGAGGAGGGTCAAACGCGACTCGATTTTTTTTTTGTTGAACTTTTTTAAAAAAAACGACCGCCATTTTTATCAACATTCATCGTTCTACATTTATTTTAAATCGTCTCGCCTGAATTTTTTGTAACACCATACGCGTTTCATCTCCCTCTAGTTGTGTTTTCACAACTATGGGGGAGCCCAACAACATGAAATCGCAATCACCGACCGACATATTCCAAACGCAACCCTCCCCAATGCCGGAAGAAGCTCCATTCGACCTCTCTTCATCGGCAAGTACAATACCACCGGCACAAAAACCAAAACAAACAGCTGTCGCTTGGTCTTCACATTGCGTGAATAAAAAATCCCCTTGTGACTACGCAAGAGACAGGGTCGAAAAGTATGAAAAGTATTTCAAGGACGGGGAAATTCTCCCAATACCCGAATTGGTCGAGGCGGTCGAACCGAAGACCCTGTCCTTCGTAGTCACAGACATTAAGACCAAGAGACTAGCGGGGATTAAGAAAGAAACTTTTGAAGACCTTCTGAAAACGGCAAACATCCCAGGAAAATATTTCTGCCGCAGAAGTTTCGCTACATGGGATGTCTTATTACCCTCAGAGGAAGTAGCGAAAAGCCTCGCCGGTGGTAACATCACCACACGCTTCTTCCGGCTACAACCGGAATATCGAGGCAAAAGAAGAATACGAGTCACCGTATGCAATGTATCTATGCAATTGAGTGGTGACGTCCTCGCCGCCTATCTAAGTATATACGGCGGCGTGGAACAAGTCACACAAGTAACGTCAACACGGGGAACCGCGTACGGTGACTACGTATTCGTTATGTGCCTCGATAGGGGAGGGTTTAACAAAATTCCCCATAAAATACGATACCGCGATCAAACCATGACAGTCATCGTTGAGGGCAGGAAACCGCTATGTTGGTCCTGCAATAACATCGGCCACTTTTCAAAAAACTGCCCTCAAAAACCAACAATCACCACCACAACAACGACTACTACTACTGCTACTACTACTGATACTCCTTCACCTGTCATAGCAGCAATAATACCAACAGAAACCTCAGAAAACAAACAAGAAACCCCTAAAGAAAATGAGAAAGGGTGGACGCAAGTCACCAGAAAAAAGGGAGGGAAAAAAACTCCCCCAAAAAACCCAGCAACAACAGATACAACAACTCTTTTGACTACAACTACGAAACCAACGACAACAAATACGAAACAATCAACTGCAAAACAATCAACAAAAGAAGACAATCAAAACATTGAACCGATGGATATGTCCATGAATTTAAAAAGAAGGAGAGACAGCGAGGACTCACCAACTAAAGAGGGGGAGAAAAAACATCCAAAAAAACCCACACAAACAACCACCATACCTCAGCATAAGGGGGAAAAAACAACAGAAAAATCGCCAGTCCAAAATAAACAAAGACCAGCACAATTGATTCCTCTCCCACAAAAAACAAAAACCACCCCTATCATCCCAACAGAAACACCATTACCCCCCTCTCTTTCACCAATTAAAACCCCCAAAATGCTTACTCGATCCTATTCAGCAACCAGACTTACACCCTCTCCCCAAACACCGTCAACATCAGCAGCAACTGTTCAAAAACCAAGAGCACGCTCTACGGAAGCCCGACGTGCCATAAACTCTTTTTACTTCTGCGAAGATATCATGGACAATCCACACATAGACCACACTTTAAAACAATCATTAAAACCATTACGCTCACTCCAAAAAATTGACACTAAAGACATCACAAAACCACATCTATTCAAGGACGCACCAAAATTGACCACATTCGTCCGCTTGGCTGGCAATCGGACCAAAGAACTTTGGAACTTTATTGACGAAGCCAGCCGGGCGGATGTAATGCTGGTCGATACGAAAAATCCAATGCTGAAAAAAATGCTACCCTTCTGTGCGGGCAGGGTCCCGATTTTGGTTCACCCATCATTCTATAGGTCCCTAAAGTTGCGGTACCCTATGGATGTCGGTGGAATTACCAGGGACGACCGAGTAAGTACTGAGCTCGGCACCGGATCCCTGCGTCAGGCCGTCGGCATCCTTACTCCCAAGGATTTCCGGCCCGTAGTCGACACTGAGTAAGGTAAGTGGGATTGATGGCTCTAAACCTTGCTACTTTGAATGTGAGGGGATTGAGGGATCCGGGCAAGTGTACGCGCTTGCTTGGTGAACTTAAAACTCTCGGCGTAGATGTTGCTGCAGTGCAGGAAACCCACTTCACTTGCGGTGCCGACTGTCGTGTGCTGGAAAGCGATTTTAACGTTTTCTCAGCATACGGCAGCCGTACCAGCGTTGGGGTTTCTTTGCTAGTTGGACGCAGCCTTGATGCTGATGTTGACGTTGTTTTTGCAGGTGACGGGGGCCGACTGGTTGTGGCCGATGTTGCCGTGAAAAGTTTCAAGTTTCGTCTGGTTGCGGTTTATGCGCCCAATATCGTTGTGGAGAGGGTTTCCTTTTTTCGTCGGTTGGCGCCGTTCCTGGACGATACGAAGCGGCTAGTTTTAATGGGTGATTGGAATGCGATCCTTGATCCCAAGATAGATAAGGTCGGGCGGGGAGCTAGGCGTGTGGGAAGGTGTGAAAGCAGCCTTGCCGGCCTCATGACTCGTCATGACCTCGTCGACAGGTTTCGTCTGGATCACCCAGGGCGGGAGATGTGGACGTGGCTAGATAGTTCGCCCTCTGCCAAAGTAGCTTCCTACTTGGACAGAGTGTTAGTGAGACGAGCTGACATTGATTTTGTTAGTTGTCCCACGTTCCACTTGATAGCGTGGACTGACCATAAACTTGTTAGAGTCAGTCTACGGTTAGCAAATAGGCCTAGTCTGGCCGGCTACTGGAAGTTCAATACCTCCTTACTGGAGATACGGGACTTCCGGGACCGGTTGGAATCCCTAATTCAGCGGGCGTTAGTGGGGGCGGTTACCGGCAATAGGTGGTGGGGATCTCTTAAACATAGGATTAGAGATTTCGCTACCAAGTACGGTCAACAGCTCAACCTAGATAGGACCAAGGAAGCGAAATCTATAGACGATAGACTTTCCCGGGCGGTGGCGGGGGGGGACTCCCTAAACGTAGAGCTAGCTAGGGGGGACCTTGAGCGCGAGAGTAGCGAGCGCTACAAGGGATACGTAGTTAGATCTAGGTTAAAGAGAGTTCTCAACGAAGCTGTGAAAACGAACGCGACTGCGCGTGAAGAAGAAGTGCGAAGGTTCCCCGATCGGTATATCGGTTCTGTCAAGGCCCCGGATGGGCGACTGCTGCGATCGACTCGTGAGATTCGTGACGCCTTTCGGGCGCACTTTCGGGATCGCTTTGCCCGCTGTACTGATCTCCCGCTCCGGGAGTTTCGTAGCTATCTTGCCGACTTCCCCCGCCTTGGGGTGGCTGAAGCGGCTAGCTGCGAGGGTGTGGTTACTGAATGTGAAGTCCGTGACGCGTTGAAGCAGGTCGGCCTCAACAAGTCGCCGGGACTAGATGGTTTGCCCTACGAAGTGTACTTGAGGATGTCGCACATGTTTGTGCCTATTCTGACGGATATGTTCAACCATTGGTTCGCCCAGGGAGCCATCCCTGGTAGCGTTACCAAGGGCGTGATCACATTGCTGAAGAAAGGTGGCAGGCATGTTTGGGAGGGTTTAGACGATTACAGGCCCATAACTCTGCTTAACACAGAGTTAAAGATTTTGGCCCGGGTCTTAGCGAATCGTTTACAGCTTGTCATTAGCGATCTGATCGGCTCTGAGCAGACCTTTGCTGTGAAGGGAAGATCGATCCAGGACAACCTGCACTTGATTCGCGAGGTCCTAGAGGGTATAGAAGACGGCACCGAGGCCGCGCTGATCAGTTTAGATCAGTCCAAGGCCTTCGATAGGGTTGACCATCGGTTTTTGGCGACTGTTTTGGAGACTGCCGGATTCAAACCGGAGTTCCGCAGATGGATTAGCATGATGTACCACAACCCTCAGGCAGTGGTGCAGGTGAACGGAAGGCGTTCGACGGTGTTCGCGGTCGAGCGGTCGGTCCGGCAGGGCTGCCCGTTGTCTCCTCTTCTCTATGTCCTAGCTTTGGAGCCCCTGCTCCGTAGGCTTAGGGATAGGACGGCAAATCCGGCCCTGCGCGGTGTCCCTTTTGCTGGCCCTCTTACGGCAAGGGTTTCCGCGTTCGCCGATGATATCACAGTGTTTGTATCCCGCCGTCTGGATATAAAGGCTGTGAAGAAGGCGGTTAGCGAGTACGAGCGGATTGCAGGAGCCAAGGTCAATTTTGACAAAAGCGAAGGTTTGCGGCTCGGTGCTTGGAGGGGTAGCAATACTCTTCCGGGGCCGTTCCGCTGGAGTGACGGACCCGTCCGCATCCTCGGGGTGTGGTTCGGGCCCGGCCTCCAACTGGAGCGAAATTGGTCGGAAGTACAAGCCAAGGTGAATGCTCAGGTGGGAATCTGGCTTTCAAGGAGGTTGTCCTTAAAGGGCAGGGCGGAGGCGTGCGCCGTGTACGTCTTCCCCTTGATCCTTTACCGATTGGCTGTACTTCCTCTGCCTAAGGTAAATCGGTTGGCGCTGCAACGATCCCTTTCCAGATTGCTCTGGGGAGGTGCAAGGCCGATGGTCCGTAGGCAGGTCTGTATCCAACGTACACGCAACGGGGGTCTAGGTATGCCTGATCTGGAGAGCCACTGGCTTGCTGAAAGACTTGCATACTTGGGCAGAGCCTTGACGGGGGACGCAGTGTGGAGACTGAAGGCGAGTCGGACTTTTCCTCGCCTAAAGTCAGACCCAAAGGCTGAAGGTCGACGTAGGCCTTTGGGCGAAACACTGTTTGTCCGCGAGTGCCGAACGGCCCTTCGTAACCTTCTTGGGTCCAGTGACCTTTCACGGCCTCGAAAAGAACTATATCGGGAGCTAGTGGTGGGTTCCGCTTCTGATCCTCTCAGCGAGCGGCGCGGCTGGACGGCGGAGGAGATTCGCTCTCATTGGAATTGGGCGCCAGGATCGAGCTTCTTGAACAACTCCGAGTTCTCGCTCACCTGGCGACTTGTGCGAAATGCGTTACCCCTTGTCGGCTTGAACTACAAAGCGGGCCTGGCAGACATGCCCGATTGCGCTCGCTGCGGCAGTGGCTTAGAAGAAACGGCTGAGCACGCCTTCTACTACTGCGAGCGAGTTCGCCCGTTTTGGGATCACGTCGGCGAGTGGACGGCTCGCATCGAACCCAAACAGCTCGTGCTGCTCGACGTTGGTTACGTCGTGGACAACGTTCTTCCTCCGTATCAGGGTGAGAAGCGTGTGGTGTTTCTCGCGATCCTAGCTGTAGCTAGAATGGTGATTTGGACGACGCGAAACAAGGGATTGTATGACGATGCAAACTTTTCTCATCGTGATCTGATTTTGTATTTTCGGCATCAGCTGAGGGTCAAAATCAGATGCGATAGAAAACGCTTGGATCGCATAACATTCAGCAAAAGGTGGGTGAATGCAGCGAGCCTGGTCGTGCGAAAGGGAGCAACGTTGGAGTCATCCTTCCCTCCTCTGCCGGCTCATGGCGTCTACGGTACGGGTCCTTAGGGACCCCACCCCTGGTAAGAAAAACTGTTCCCTTTTTCTTTTGGTACCCAGGTACCTAGTTAGCAGTATGTTTGTGAGTCATTGTCCCCGTCATCTAGTCGTTAGTTCTCAAGATCTTCCCCATCCCCATTATTTTTGTACCTGAACCCGCATCCCAGTCCACGTTTACTGAAGATCTTGAACATTCATATGTATAAAAATCATATCACCTGCTTGTATTAACCCGTACCGTGCCCGACCCCTTATTTCTTTTTACCCCTGTAGATTAGGATCCCTGCCCCACCTAGGGTAGGTCCGACTTGTTTCCGGTTCTTTCGCCCCGGAAAACAGTCGGCCTCCAATTTTATAGACGGGGGGATGGGAGGGCAACCAAACGGGGGATTTTTCCTTGTTTTTGTATATATTTCGGGGTTTTTCTCCCATTCCCATCACATTCATTGTAAATAAATCATAAAATCATTCATGAATCTCGGGATTTTAAGTAGGACTTCTTCATAGAGCAAATGTGGTATTGTGGTGATTGTAGCGCAAAAGGCGATGGATGAATGGATATTTATTGTATTGTTGAATGGGTCGGCGAATGTGGCTAGCTAGGTCTCCTTAGTTTATATAGAAAAGTATGACCGCTCCCTTCCCCTCCCCAAAAACTTCAAGGCCTTGTGCCTTCTGTGTACACTACACAGAAATAAAGCAGACCAGAAGGTGAATTTTTTTTCGTTTGTTCTTTGTCTGAGTCTTTTTTCACTTCGAAAAAGTAAGTTATTATTATTGTTACACTTGTTAAAATTTGTTATTGCTTATTTGTTATCATTGTTAAAGCTTTGTGACCCCCCTCAAACTATTGTTCTTTGTTTGTGAGGAGGGTCAAACGCGACTCGATTTTTTTGTTGAACTTTTTTAAAAAACGACCGCCATTTTTATCAACATTCATCGTTCTACATTTATTCGTCTCGCCTGAATTTTTTGCAACACCATACGCGTTTCATCTCCCTCTGGTTGTGTTTTCACAACTATGGGGGAGCCC
This sequence comes from Sepioteuthis lessoniana, assembly GCA_963585895.1. Taxonomy (NCBI): domain Eukaryota; kingdom Metazoa; phylum Mollusca; class Cephalopoda; order Myopsida; family Loliginidae; genus Sepioteuthis; species Sepioteuthis lessoniana. The sequence goes on along the minus strand of OY757927.1, from coordinate 69,694,708 downwards.
AACAACATGAAATCGCAATCACCGACCGACATATTCCAAACGCAACCCTCCCCAATGCCGGAAGAAGCTCCATTCGACCTCTCTTCATCGGCAAGTACAATACCACCGGCACAAAAACCAAAACAAACGGCTGTCTCTTGGTCTTCACATTGCGTGAATAAAAAATCCCCTTGTGACTACGCAAGAGACAGGGTCGAAAAATATGAAAAATATTTCAAGGACGGGGAAATTCTCCCAATACCCGAATTGGTCGAGGCGGTCGAACCGAAGACCCTGTCCTTCGTAGTCACAGACATTAAGACCAAGAGACTAGCGGGGATAAAAAAGGAGACATTCGAAGACCTACTCAAAACAGCAAACATCCCAGGGAAATACTTCTGCCGCAGAAGTTTCGCGACCTGGGATGTCTTATTACCCTCAGAGGAAGTAGCAAAAAGCCTCGCCGGTGGTAACATCACCACACGCTTCTTCCGGCTACAACCGGAATATCGAGGCAAAAGAAGAATACGAGTCACCGTATGCAATGTATCTATGCAATTGAGTGGTGACGTCCTCGCCGCCTATCTAAGTATATACGGCGGCGTGGAACAAGTCACACAAGTAACGTCAACACGGGGAACCGCGTACGGTGACTACGTATTCGTTATGTGCCTCGATAGGGGAGGGTTTAACAAAATTCCCCATAAAATACGATACCGTGAACAAACCATGACAGTCATAGTTGAGGGCAGGAAACCGCTATGTTGGTTTTGCAATAACATCGGCCACTTTTCGAAAAACTGCCCTCAAAAACCAACAATCACCACCACAACAACGACTACTACTACTACTACTACTGCTACTCCTGCACCTGTCATAGCAGCAATTATACCAACAGAAACCTCAGAAAACAAACAAGAAACCCCTAAAGAAAATGAGGAAGGGTGGACGCAAGTCACCAGAAAAAAGGGAGGGAAAAAAACTCCCCCAAAAAACCCAGCAACAACAGATACAACAACTCTTTTGACTACAACTACGAAACCAACGACAACAAATACGAAACAATCAACTGCAAAACAATCAACAAAAGAAGACAATCAAAACATTGAACCGATGGATATGACCATGAATTTAAAAAGAAGGAGAAACAGCGAGGATTCACCAACTAAAGAGGGGGAGAAAAAACATCCAAAAAAACCCACACAAACAACCACCATACCTCAGCATAAGGGGGAAAAAACAACAGAAAAATCGCCAGTCCAAAATAAACAAAGACCAGCACAATTGATTCCTCTCCCACAAAAAACAAAAACCACCCCTATCATCCCAACAGAAACACCATTACCCCCCTCTCTTTCACCAATTAAAACCCCCAAAATGCTTACTCGATCCTATTCAGCAACCAGACTTACACCCTCTCCCCAAACACCGTCAACATCAGCAGCAACTGTTCAAAAACCAAGAGCACGCTCTACGGAAGCCCGACGTGCCATAAACTCTTTTTACTTCTGCGAAGATATCATGGACAATCCACACATAGACCACACTTTAAAACAATCATTAAAACCATTACGCTCACTCCAAAAAATTGACACTAAAGACATCACAAAACCACATCTATTCAAGGACGCACCAAAATTGACCACATTCGTCCGCTTGGCTGGCAATCGGACCAAAGAACTTTGGAACTTTATTGACGAAGCCAGCCGGGCGGATGTAATGCTGGTCGATACGAAAAATCCAATGCTGAAAAAAATGCTACCCTTCTGTGCGGGCAGGGTCCCGATTTTGGTTCACCCATCATTCTATAGGTCCCTAAAGTTGCGGTACCCTATGGATGTCGGTGGAATTACCAGGGACGACCGAGTAAGTACTGAGCTCGGCACCGGATCCCTGCGTCAGGCCGTCGGCATCCTTACTCCCAAGGATTTCCGGCCCGTAGTCGACACTGAGTAAGGTAAGTGGGATTGATGGCTCTAAACCTTGCTACTTTGAATGTGAGGGGATTGAGGGATCCGGGCAAGTGTACGCGCTTGCTTGGTGAACTTAAAACTCTCGGCGTAGATGTTGCTGCAGTGCAGGAAACCCACTTCACTTGCGGTGCCGACTGTCGGGTGCTGGAAAGCGATTTTAACGTTTTCTCAGCATACGGCAGCCGTACCAGCGTTGGGGTTTCTTTGCTAGTTGGACGCAGCCTTGATGCTGATGTTGACGTTGTTTTTGCAGGTGACGGGGGCCGACTGGTTGTGGCCGATGTTGCCGTGAAAAGTTTCAAGTTTCGTCTGGTTGCGGTTTATGCGCCCAATATCGTTGTGGAGAGGGTTTCCTTTTTTCGTCGGTTGGCGCCGTTCCTGGACGATACGAAGCGGCTAGTTTTAATGGGTGATTGGAATGCGATCCTTGATCCCAAGATAGATAAGGTCGGGCGGGGAGCTAGGCGTGTGGGAAGGTGTGAAAGCAGCCTTGCCGGCCTCATGACTCGTCATGACCTCGTCGACAGGTTTCGTCTGGATCACCCAGGGCGGGAGATGTGGACGTGGCTAGATAGTTCGCCCTCTGCCAAAGTAGGCTCCTACTTGGACAGAGTGTTAGTGAGACGAGCTGACATTGATTTTGTTAGTTGTCCCACGTTCCACTTGATAGCGTGGACTGACCATAAACTTGTTAGAGTCAGTCTACGGTTAGCAAATAGGCCTAGTCTGGCCGGCTACTGGAAGTTCAATACCTCCTTACTGGAGATACGGGACTTCCAGGACCGGCTGGAATCCCTAATTCAGCGGGCGTTAGTGGGGGCGGTTACCGGGAATAGGTGGTGGGGATCTCTTAAACATAGGATTAGAGATTTCGCTACCAAGTACGGTCAACAGCTCAACCTAGATAGGACCAAGGAAGCGAAATCTATAGACGATAGACTTTCCCGGGCGGTGGCTGGGGGGGACTCCCTAAACGTAGAGCTAGCTAGGGGGGGCCTTGAGCGCGAGAGTAGCGAGCGCTACAAGGGATACGTAGTTAGATCTAGGTTAAAGAGAGTTCTCAACGAAGCTGTGAAAACGAACGCGACTGCGCGTGAAGAAGAAGTGCGAAGGTTCCCCGATCGGTATATCGGTTCTGTCAAGGCCCCGGATGGGCGACTGCTGCGATCGGCTCGCGAGATTCGTGACGCCTTTCGGGCGCACTTTCGGGATCGCTTTGCCCGCTGTACTGATCTCCCGCTCCGGGAGTTTCGTAGCTATCTTGCCGACTTTCCCCGCCTTGGGGTGGCTGAAGCGGCTAGCTGCGAGGGTGTGGTTACTGAATGCGAAGTCCGTGACGCGTTGAAGCAGGTCGGCCTCAACAAGTCGCCGGGACTAGATGGTTTGCCCTACGAAGTGTACTTGAGGATGTCGCACATGTTTGTGCCTATTCTGACGGATATGTTCAACCATTGGTTCGCCCAGGGAGCCATCCCTGGTAGCGTTACCAAGGGCGTGATCACATTGCTGAAGAAAGGTGGCAGGCATGTTTGGGAGGGTTTAGACGATTACAGGCCCATAACTCTGCTTAACACAGAGTTAAAGATTTTGGCCCGGGTCTTAGCGAATCGTTTACAGCTTGTCATTAGCGATCTGATCGGCTCTGAGCAGACCTTTGCTGTGAAGGGAAGATCGATCCAGGACAACCTGCACTTGATTCGCGAGGTCCTAGAGGGTATAGAAGACGGCACCGAGGCCGCGCTGATCAGTTTAGATCAGTCCAAGGCCTTCGATAGGGTTGACCATCGGTTTTTGGCGACTGTTTTGGAGACTGCCGGATTCAAACCGGAGTTCCGCAGATGGATTAGCATGATGTACCACAACCCTCAGGCAGTGGTGCAGGTGAACGGAAGGCGTTCGACGGTGTTCGCGGTCGAGCGGTCGGTCCGGCAGGGCTGCCCGTTGTCTCCTCTTCTCTATGTCCTAGCTTTGGAGCCCCTGCTCCGTAGGCTTAGGGATAGGACGGCAAATCCGGCCCTGCGCGGTGTCCCTTTTGCTGGCCCTCTTACGGCAAGGGTTTCCGCGTTCGCCGATGATATCACAGTGTTTGTATCCCGCCGTCTGGATATAAAGGCTGTGAAGAAGGCGGTTAGCGAGTACGAGCGGATTGCAGGAGCCAAGGTCAATTTTGACAAAAGCGAAGGTTTGCGGCTCGGTGCTTGGAGGGGTAGCAATACTCTTCCGGGGCCGTTCCGCTGGAGTGACGGACCCGTCCGCATCCTCGGGGTGTGGTTCGGGCCCGGCCTCCAACTGGAGCGAAATTGGTCGTCGGAAATACAAGCCAAGGTGAATGCTCAGGTGGGAATCTGGCTTTCAAGGAGGTTGTCCTTAAAGGGCAGGGCGGAGGCGTGCGCCGTGTACGTCTTCCCCTTGATCCTTTACCGATTGGCTGTACTTCCTCTGCCTAAGGTAAATCGGTTGGCGCTGCAACGATCCCTTTCCAGATTGCTCTGGGGAGGTGCAAGGCCGATGGTCCGTAGGCAGGTCTGTATCCAACGTACACGCAACGGGGGTCTAGGTATGCCTGATCTGGAGAGCCACTGGCTTGCTGAAAGACTTGCATACTTGGGCAGAGCTTTGACGGGGGACGCAGTGTGGAGACTGAAGGCGAGTCGGACTTTTCCTCGCCTAAAGTCAGACCCAAAGGCTGAAGGTCGACGTAGGCCTTTGGGCGAAACACTGTTTGTCCGCGAGTGCCGAACGGCCCTTCGTAACCTTCTTGGGTCCAGTGACCTTTCACGGCCTCGAAAAGAACTATATCGGGAGCTAGTGGTGGGTTCCGCTTCTGATCCTCTCAGCGAGCGGCACGGCTGGACGACGGAGGAGATTCGCTCTCATTGGAATTGGGCGCCAGGATCGAGCTTCTTGAACAACTCCGAGTTCTCGCTCACCTGGCGACTTGTGCGAAATGCGTTACCCCTTGTCGGCTTGAACTACAAAGCGGGCCTGGCAGACATGCCCGATTGCGCTCGCTGCGGCAGTGGCTTGGAAGAAACGGCTGAGCACGCCTTCTACTACTGCGAGCGAGTTCGCCCGTTTTGGGATCACGTCGGCGAGTGGACGGCTCGCATCGAACCCAAACAGCTCGTGCTGCTCGACGTTGGTTACGTCGTGGACAACGTTCTTCCTCCGTATCAGGGTGAGAAGCGTGTGGTGTTTCTCGCGATCCTAGCTGTAGCTAGAATGGTGATTTGGACGACGCGAAACAAGGGATTGTATGACGATGCAAACTTTTCTCATCGTGATCTGATTTTGTATTTTCGGCATCAGCTGAGGGTCAAAATCAGATGCGATGGAAAACGCTTGGATCGCATAACATTCAGCAAAAGGTGGGTGAATGCAGCGAGCCTGGTCGTGCGAAAGGGAGCAACGTTGGAGTCATCCTTCCCTCCTCTGCCGGCTCATGGCGTCTACGGTACGGGTCCTTAGGGACCCCACCCCTGGTAAGTAAAACTGTTCCCTTTTTCTTTTGGTACCCAGGTACCTAGTTAGCAGTATGTTTGTGAGTCATTGTCCCCGTCATCTAGTTGTTAGTTCTCAAGATCTTCCCCATCCCCATTATTTTTGTACCTCAATCCGTATCCCAGTCCACGTTTACTGAAGATCTTGAACATTCATATGTATAAAAATCATATCACCTACTTGTATTAACCCATACCGCGCCCGACCCCTAAATTCTTTTCACCCCTGTAGATTAGGATCCCTGCCCCACCTAGGGTAGGTCCGACTTGTTTCCGGTTCTTTCGCCCCGGAAAACAGTCGGCCTCCAATTTTATAGACGGGGGGATGGGAGGGCAACCAAACGGGGGATTTTTCCTTGTTTTTATATATATTTCGGGGTTTTTCTCCCATTCCCATCACATTCATTGTAAATAAATCATAAAATCATTCAAGAATCTCGGGATTTTAAGTAGGACTTCTTCATAGAGCAAATGTGGTATTTTGGTGATTGCAGCGCAAAAGGCGATGGATGAATGGATATTTATTGTATTGTTGAATGGGTCGGCGAATGTGGCTAGCTAGGTCTCCTTAGTTTATATAGAAAAGTATGACCGCTCCCTTCCCCTCCCCAAAAACTTCAAGGCCTTGTGCCTTCTATGTACTATACATAGAAATAAAGCAGACCAGAAGGTGAATTTTTTTTCGTTTGTTCTTTGTCTGAGTCTTTTTTCACTTCGAAAAAGTAAGTTATTATTATTGTTACACTTGTTAAAATTTGTTATTGCTTATTTGTTATCATTGTTAAAGCTTTGTGACCCCCCTCAAACTATTGTTCTTTGTTTGTGAGGAGGGTCAAACGCGACTCGATTTTTTTGTTGAACTTTTTTAAAAAAACGACCGCCATTTTTATCAACATTCATCGTTCTACATTTATTCGTCTCGCCTGAATTTTTTACAACACCATACGCGTTTCATCTCCCTCTGGTTGTGTTTTCACAACTATGGGGGAGCCCAACAACATGAAATCGCAATCACCGACCGACATATTCAAAACGCAACCCTCCCCAATGCCGGAAGAAGCTCCATTCGACCTCTCTTCATCGGCAAGTACAATACCACCGGCACAAAAACCAAAACAAACAGCTGTCTCTTGGTCTTCACATTGCGTGAATAAAAAATCCCCTTGTGACTACGCAAGAGACAGGGTCGAAAAGTATGAAAAGTATTTCAAGGACGGGGAAATTCTCCCAATACCCGAATTGGTCGAGGCGGTCGAACCGAAGACCCTGTCCTTCGTAGTCACAGACATTAAGACCAAGAGACTAGCGGGGATTAAGAAAGAAACTTTTGAAGACCTTCTGAAAACGGCAAACATCCCAGGAAAATATTTCTGCCGCAGAAGTTTCGCTACATGGGATGTCTTATTACCCTCAGAGGAAGTAGCGAAAAGCCTCGCCGGTGGTAACATCACCACACGCTTCTTCCGGCTACAACCGGAATATCGAGGCAAAAGAAGAATACGAGTCACCGTATGCAATGTATCTATGCAATTGAGTGGTGACGTCCTCGCCGCCTATCTAAGTATATACGGCGGCGTGGAACAAGTCACACAAGTAACGTCAACACGGGGAACCGCGTACGGTGACTACGTATTCGTTATGTGCCTCGATAGGGGAGGGTTTAACAAAATTCCCCATAAAATACGATACCGCGATCAAACCATGACAGTCATCGTTGAGGGCAGGAAACCGCTATGTTGGTCCTGTAATAACATCGGCCACTTTTCAAAAAACTGCCCTCAAAAACCAACAATCACCACCACAACAACGACTACTACTACTGCTACTACTACTGATACTCCTTCACCTGTCATAGCAGCAATAATACCAACAGAAACCTCAGAAAACAAACAAGAAACCCCTAAAGAAAATGAGAAAGGGTGGACGCAAGTCACCAGAAAAAAGGGAGGGAAAAAAACTCCCCCAAAAAACCCAGCAACAACAGATACAACAACTCTTTTGACTACAACTACGAAACCAACGACAACAAATACGAAACAATCAACTGCAAAACAATCAACAAAAGAAGACAATCAAAACATTGAACCGATGGATATGTCCATGAATTTAAAAAGAAGGAGAGACAGCGAGGACTCACCAACTAAAGAGGGGGAGAAAAAACATCCAAAAAAACCCACACAAACAACCACCATACCTCAGCATAAGGGGGAAAAAACAACAGAAAAATCGCCAGTCCAAAATAAACAAAGACCAGCACAATTGATTCCTCTCCCACAAAAAACAAAAACCACCCCTATCATCCCAACAGAAACACCATTACCCCCCTCTCTTTCACCAATTAAAACCCCCAAAATGCTTACTCGATCCTATTCAGCGACCAGACTTACACCCTCTCCCCAAACACCGTCAACATCAGCAGCAACTGTTCAAAAACCAAGAGCACGCTCTACGGAAGCCCGACGTGCCATAAACTCCTTTTACTTCTGCGAAGATATCATGGACAATCCACACATAGACCACACTTTAAAACAATCATTAAAACCATTACGCTCACTCCAAAAAATTGACACTAAAGACATCACAAAACCACATCTATTCAAGGACGCACCAAAATTGACCACATTCGTCCGCTTGGCTGGCAATCGTACCAAAGAACTCTGGAACTTTATTGACGAAGCCAGCCGGGCGGATGTAATGCTGGTCGATACGAAAAATCCAATGCTGAAAAAAATGCTACCCTTCTGTGCGGGCAGGGTCCCGATTTTGGTTCACCCATCATTCTGTAGGTCCCTAAAGTTGCGGTGCCCTATGGATGTCGGTGGAATTGCCGGGGACGACCGAGTGGGTACTGGGCTCGGCGCCGGATCCCTGCGTCGGGCCGTCGGCGTCCTTACTCCCAGGGATTTCCGGCCCGTGGTCGACGCTGAGTGGGGTAGGTGGGATTGATGGCTCTGGACCTTGCTACTTTGAGTGTGGGGGGATTGGGGGATCCGGGCAGGTGTGCGCGCTTGCTTGGTGAGCTTAGGACTCTCGGCGTGGATGTTGCTGCAGTGCAGGAAACCCACTTCACTTGCGGTGCCGACTGTCGTGTGCTGGAAAGCGATTTTAACGTTTTCTCAGCATACGGCAGCCGTACCAGCGCTGGGGTTTCTTTGCTAGTTGGACGCGGCCTTGATGCTGATGTTGACGTTGTTTTTGCGGGTGACGGGGGCCGGCTGGTTGTGGCCGATGTTGCCGTGAGGGGTTTCAGGTTTCGTCTGGTTGCGGTTTGTGCGCCCAGTATCGTTGTGGAGAGGGTTTCCTTTTTTCGTCGGTTGGCGCCGTTCCTGGACGGTGCGAGGCGGCTGGTTTTGGTGGGTGATTGGAGTGCGATCCTTGATCCCGGGATGGATGGGGTCGGGCGGGGGGCTAGGCGTGTGGGAGGGTGTGAGGGCGGCCTTGCCGGCCTCGTGGCTCGTCATGGCCTCGTCGACGGGTTTCGTCTGGATCGCCCGGGGCGGGAGATGTGGACGTGGCTGGATGGTTCGCCCTCTGCCAGGGTGGGCTCCTGCTTGGACGGAGTGTTGGTGAGGCGGGCTGACATTGATTTTGTTGGTTGTCCCACGTTCCGCTTGATGGCGTGGACTGGCCGTGGACTTGTTAGAGTCGGTCTGCGATTGGCAGATGGGCCTGGTCTGGCCGGCTGCTGGAGGTTCAGTGCCTCCTTGCTGGAGGTGCGGGACTTCCGGGACCGGCTGGAGTCCCTGATTCGGCGGGCGTTGGTGGGGGCGGTTGCCGGGAGTGGGTGGTGGGGGTCTCTTAAACATAGGATTGGAGATTTCGCTACCAAGTGCGGTCGACGGCTCAACCTGGATGGGACCAGGGAGGCGAGGTCTATGGACGATGGACTTTCCCGGGCGGTGGCTGGGGGGGGCTCCCTAAACGTAGAGCTAGCTGGGGGGGACCTTGAGCGCGGGGGTGGCGAGCGCTGCAAGGGGTGCGTGGTTGGATCTGGGTTGGAGGGAGTTCTCAACGAGGCTGTGGAGGCGAACGCGGCTGCGCGTGGGGAGGGGGTGCGAGGGTTCCCCGATCGGTGTATCGGTTCTGTCGGGGCCCCGGATGGGCGACTGCTGCGATCGACTCGTGAGATTCGTGACGCCTTTCGGGCGCACTTTCGGGATCGCTTTGCCCGCTGTACTGGTCTCCCGCTCCGGGAGTTTCGTAGCTGTCTTGCCGACTTCCCCCGCCTTGGGGTGGCTGAGGCGGCTGGCTGCGAGGGTGTGGTTGCTGAGTGCGAGGTCCGTGACGCGTTGAGGCGGGTCGGCCTGAGCGGGTCGCCGGGGCTGGATGGTTTGCCCTGCGAGGTGTGCTTGGGGGTGTCGCACATGTTTGTGCCTGTTCTGACGGATGTGTTCGGCCGTTGGTTCGCCCAGGGAGCCGTCCCTGGTAGCGTTGCCAAGGGCGTGATCGCATTGCTGGGGAGGGGTGGCGGGCGTGTTTGGGAGGGTTTAGACGATTACAGGCCCATAACTCTGCTTAACACAGAGTTAAAGATTTTGGCCCGGGTCTTAGCGAATCGTTTACAGCTTGTCATTAGCGATCTGATCGGCTCTGAGCAGACCTTTGCTGTGAAGGGAAGATCGATCCAGGACAACCTGCACTTGATTCGCGAGGTCCTAGAGGGTATAGAAGACGGCACCGAGGCCGCGCTGATCAGTTTAGATCAGTCCAAGGCCTTCGATAGGGTTGACCATCGGTTTTTGGCGACTGTTTTGGAGACTGCCGGATTCAAACCGGAGTTCCGCAGATGGATTAGCATGATGTACCACAACCCTCAGGCAGTGGTGCAGGTGAACGGAAGGCGTTCGACGGTGTTCGCGGTCGAGCGGTCGGTCCGGCAGGGCTGCCCGTTGTCTCCTCTTCTCTATGTCCTAGCTTTGGAGCCCCTGCTCCGTAGGCTTAGGGATAGGACGGCAAATCCGGCCCTGCGCGGTGTCCCTTTTGCTGGCCCTCTTACAGCAAGGGTTTCCGCGTTCGCCGATGATATCACAGTGTTTGTATCCCGCCGTCTGGATATAAAGGCTGTGAAGAAGGCGGTTAGCGAGTACGAGCGGATTGCAGGAGCCAAGGTCAATTTTGACAAAAGCGAAGGTTTGCGGCTCGGTGCTTGGAGGGGTAGCAATACTCTTCCGGGGCCGTTCCGCTGGAGTGACGGACCCGTCCGCATCCTCGGGGTGTGGTTCGGGCCCGGCCTCCAACTGGAGCGAAATTGGTCGGAAATACAAGCCAAGGTGAATGCTCAGGTGGGAATCTGGCTTTCAAGGAGGTTGTCCTTAAAGGGCAGGGCGGAGGCGTGCGCCGTGTACGTCTTCCCCTTGATCCTTTACCGATTGGCTGTACTTCCTCTGCCTAAGGTAAATCGGTTGGCGCTGCAACGATCCCTTTCCAGATTGCTCTGGGGAGGTGCAAGGCCGATGGTCCGTAGGCAGGTCTGTATCCAACGTACACGCAACGGGGGTCTAGGTATGCCTGATCTGGAGAGCCACTGGCTTGCTGAAAGACTTGCATACTTGGGCAGAGCTTTGACGGGGGACGCAGTGTGGAGACTGAAGGCGAGTCGGACTTTTCCTCGCCTAAAGTCAGACCCAAAGGCTGAAGGTCGACGTAGGCCTTTGGGCGAAACACTGTTTGTCCGCGAGTGCCGAACGGCCCTTCGTAACCTTCTTGGGTCCAGTGACCTTTCACGGCCTCGAAAAGAACTATATCGGGAGCTAGTGGTGGTTTCCGCTTCTGATCCTCTCAGCGAGCGGCACGGCTGGACGACGGAGGAGATTCGCTCTCATTGGAATTGGGCGCCAGGATCGAGCTTCTTGAACAACTCCGAGTTCTCGCTCACCTGGCGACTTGTGCGAAATGCGTTACCCCTTGTCGGCTTGAACTACAAAGCGGGCCTGGCAGACATGCCCGATTGCGCTCGCTGCGGCAGTGGCTTGGAAGAAACGGCTGAGCACGCCTTCTACTACTGCGAGCGAGTTCGCCCGTTTTGGGATCACGTCGGCGAGTGGACGGCTCGCATCGAACCCAAACAGCTCGTGCTGCTCGACGTTGGTTACGTCGTGGACAACGTTCTTCCTCCGTATCAGGGTGAGAAGCGTGTGGTGTTTCTCGCGATCCTAGCTGTAGCTAGAATGGTGATTTGGACGACGCGAAACAAGGGATTGTATGACGATGCAAACTTTTCTCATCGTGATCTGATTTTGTATTTTCGGCATCAGCTGAGGGTCAAAATCAGATGCGATAGAAAACGCTTGGATCGCATAACATTCAGCAAAAGGTGGGTGAATGCAGCGAGCCTGGTCGTGCGAAAGGGAGCAACGTTGGAGTCATCCTTCCCTCCTCTGCCGGCTCATGGCGTCTACGGTACGGGTCCTTAGGGACCCCACCCCTGGTAAGTAAAACTGTTCCCTTTTTCTTTTGGTACCCAGGTACCTAGTTAGCAGTATGTTTGTGAGTCATTGTCCCCGTCATCTAGTTGTTAGTTCTCAAGATCTTCCCCATCCCCATTATTTTTGTACCTCAATCCGTATCCCAGTCCACGTTTACTGAAGATCTTGAACATTCATATGTATAAAAATCATATCACCTACTTGTATTAACCCATACCGCGCCCGACCCCTAAATTCTTTTCACCCCTGTAGATTAGGATCCCTGCCCCACCTAGGGTAGGTCCGACTTGTTTCCGGTTCTTTCGCCCCGGAAAACAGTCGGCCTCCAATTTTATAGACGGGGGGATGGGAGGGCAACCAAACGGGGGATTTTTCCTTGTTTTTATATATATTTCGGGGTTTTTCTCCCATTCCCATCACATTCGTTGTGAATAAATCATACTTGTAAATAAAATCACTCACGAATCTCGGGATTTTAAGTAGGACTTCTTCATAGAGCAAATGTGGTATTGTGGTGATTGTAGCGCAAAAGGCGATGGATGAATGGATATTTATTGTATTGTTGAATGGGTCGGCGAATGTGGCTAGCTAGGTCTCCTTAGTCTATATGGAAATGTATGACCGCTCCCTTCCCCTCCCCAAAAACTTCAAGGCCTTGTGCCTTCTGTGTACACTACACAGAAATAAAGCAGACCAGAATGTGAATTTTTTGTCTGAGTTCTTTTTCACTTGAAAAAAGTAAGTTCTTTATTGTTAAAAATTGTTATTGTTATTGCTTTGGAAAAAATATTGTTATTTGTTGGACCTTTTGAAACTTGTTTGTTATTGTTTTTGAACTATTATTGTTGACTGCCCCTCCCCCAAACAATTGTTATTTTGTTTGTTGAGGGGGGTCAACGCTTGTTATCCTCGGATCATTTTCGAAAACATAACGACTTACTACATCATCATCATCCAACGTATTTTCACCTACACAGAACATTCGACGGTCATCCTCTCTTAGCTGCCTCATAAGGAGCTATGGCAGAGGCACCAATTTCACCAGGGTCATTATCACCCGACATTTTTAAAGATCAAAGTCCCCCCTCAAAGCCGGAAGAAAGATGGCCTGCACTTTCGCAGCCATCTTCGTCGGCCAGCTCAATCCAACCGGCGCAAAAGGTACCTTCACTGCCAGCCTCTTGGACAACAAAAGTAATCCAAAAAACACCAAAAGACTACAACAAAATAAGACAGAAATACGAGAAGTACTTCCAAGGGAATAGGATACTTCCTATTCCCGAACTTGTACAGGAAGTACAGCCAAAAATAATCTCGTTTGTAGTCACAGACTTGAAAACAAAGAGGCTGGCAGGTATTAAAAAGGATACATTTGAAGGCTTATTAAAAGCAGCAGACATCCCCGCGAAGTACTACTGTAGACGTAGCTTCGCAACATGGGATGTTCTGTTACCATCAGAAGACCTTGCAGCCAAGCTGGCCGGCGAAAATGTCATCTCCAAGTACTTCCGGCTTCAGCCAGAGTACATGGGAAGACGTAAAATACGAATCACCGTGTGTAATGTCCCGATACAACTGAATGAGGAGGTCCTGGCTGCCTACCTCGTGAAACATGGCGAAATCGAGGACATCACAAAAGCTAAGTCGGTTAACGGGACAGCGCACGGTGATTATATCTTCACCATGTGCCTGGACAGAGGGGGGTTCACATCCATACCTCACATAATAGAGTACGAACACCAGATAATGACAGTCGTAGTTGAGGGCAGGAAGCCCCAGTGCTGGAATTGCAAGCAGCTGGGGCACTTCTCAAAATCCTGCCCTCAAAAAACAACCAAATCAACTCCGGCCACAACAACAACAACAGAAACGACAACGAACACAACGAACACAACGACAACTATAGCAGCAACAGCGACAACAACTGAAGTAAACAAAAACGAAACCCCTAAAACTAAAACCGGGGACAGCCCCAACAAAGAAGAGGGCTGGACCCAAGTAGTGAAAGGGGGAAAAAAGAAAAAAACTCCTATCAAAGAACCAGCAAAACAAACCCCCATCAAAGAACCAGCAACAGCAACAGTTTCAAAAAAACCAAACATCACCACGACTGCTAAAATTGACTCTAGTAGTACTCCTACCACAAGCACAGCCAAACCATCATCATCATCGACATCTGCAAGATCATCATCATCATCGTCATTAACAAAAAAGAAAAACAAAGAAAATAACATTGAAAAAGAAGACGAAGCCATGGATTATTCAATTAACCTAAAACGGCGAAGGGATAGTGATGACTCGGTAGCTGGGGAGGGGGAGAAAAAACACATTAAGGGACCACACCAAGAAACACCAACACAGTCCCAAACACCCTCCCAACCTCAACAAAAGGGCGAAAAAACTGAAAGACCAGCCCAAATTATTCCTCCCCCACAAAAACATCAAAATACCCCAGCACACCTCTCTGACTTCCCACTTTCCCCAAAATCACCTTCACTCTCACCTATCAGAACCCCTAAGCTCCTTACACGGGCACAATCGGTGACCAGGGAGTCACCAACAGCAGCAGCATCACCATCATCAACAGAACTCAAGCCAAGGTCACGGTCGGCTTCAAACGAAGTCCGACGTGCCTTCACCGCATTTCATTTCTGCGAGGACATCCTCGAGCCCCAAAACATGGACCACATTTTAAAAAAAACTTTAAAACCTTTATCATCACTTAAAAAAATAGACGGCAAGGACATCACCAACCCGTATCTTTTTAAGAGTGCCGCAATGGTGACCACATTCGTCCGTTCGGCTGGACCCCGAACCAAAGAGCTTTGGCACTTTCTTGAGGGGGCCAGTCGAGCGGACGCAATGTTGGCGGATTTGCGCCACCAAAGTTTAAAAAAATTGCTTCCTTTTTGTTCGGGCAGGGTCCCGATTTTAGTTCACCCTACCTTCTATAGGTCCCTAAAATTGCGGTACCCCGTGGATGTCGGTGGAATTACCAGGGACGACCGAGTAAGTACTGAGCTCGGCACCGGATCCCTGCGTCAGGCCGTCGGCATCCTTACTCCGAAGGATTTCCGGCCCGTAGTCGACACTGAGTAAGGTAAGTGGGATTGATGGCTCTAAACCTTGCTACTTTGAATGTGAGGGGATTGAGGGATCCGGGCAAGTGTACGCGCTTGCTTGGTGAACTTAAAACTCTCGGCGTAGATGTTGCTGCAGTGCAGGAAACCCACTTCACTTGCGGTGCCGACTGTCGTGTGCTGGAAAGCGATTTTAACGTTTTCTCAGCATACGGCAGCCGTACCAGCGTTGGGGTTTCTTTGCTAGTTGGACGCAGCCTTGATGCTGATGTTGACGTTGTTTTTGCAGGTGACGGGGGCCGACTGGTTGTGGCCGATGTTGCCGTGAAAAGTTTCAAGTTTCGTCTGGTTGCGGTTTATGCGCCCAATATCGTTGTGGAGAGGGTTTCCTTTTTTCGTCGGTTGGCGCCGTTCCTGGACGATACGAAGCGGCTAGTTTTAATGGGTGATTGGAATGCGATCCTTGATCCCAAGATAGATAAGGTCGGGCGGGGAGCTAGGCGTGTGGGAAGGTGTGAAAGCAGCCTTGCCGGCCTCATGACTCGTCATGACCTCGTCGACAGGTTTCGTCTGGATCACCCAGGGCGGGAGATGTGGACGTGGCTAGATAGTTCGCCCTCTGCCAAAGTAGCTTCCTACTTGGACAGAGTGTTAGTGAGACGAGCTGACATTGATTTTGTTAGTTGTCCCACGTTCCACTTGATAGCGTGGACTGACCATAAACTTGTTAGAGTCAGTCTACGGTTAGCAAATAGGCCTAGTCTGGCCGGCTACTGGAAGTTCAATACCTCCTTACTGGAGATACGGGACTTCCGGGACCGGTTGGAATCCCTAATTCAGCGGGCGTTAGTGGGGGCGGTTACCGGGAATAGGTGGTGGGGATCTCTTAAACATAGGATTAGAGATTTCGCTACCAAGTACGGTCAACAGCTCAACCTAGATAGGACCAAGGAAGCGAAATCTATAGACGATAGACTTTCCCGGGCGGTGGCTGGGGGGGACTCCCTAAACGTAGAGCTAGCTAGGGGGGACCTTGAGCGCGAGAGTAGCGAGCGCTACAAGGGATACGTAGTTAGATCTAGGTTAAAGAGAGTTCTCAACGAAGCTGTGAAAACGAACGCGACTGCGCGTGAAGAAGAAGTGCGAAGGTTCCCCGATCGGTATATCGGTTCTGTCAAGGCCCCGGATGGGCGACTGCTGCGATCGGCTCGCGAGATTCGTGACGCCTTTCGGGCGCACTTTCGGGATCGCTTTGCCCGCTGTACTGATCTCCCGCTCCGGGAGTTTCGTAGCTATCTTGCCGACTTTCCCCGCCTTGGGGTGGCTGAAGCGGCTAGCTGCGAGGGTGTGGTTACTGAATGCGAAGTCCGTGACGCGTTGAAGCAGGTCGGCCTCAACAAGTCGCCGGGACTAGATGGTTTGCCCTACGAAGTGTACTTGAGGATGTCGCACATGTTTGTGCCTATTCTGACGGATATGTTCAACCATTGGTTCGCCCAGGGAGCCATCCCTGGTAGCGTTACCAAGGGCGTGATCACATTGCTGAAGAAAGGTGGCAGGCATGTTTGGGAGGGTTTAGACGATTACAGGCCCATAACTCTGCTTAACACAGAGTTAAAGATTTTGGCCCGGGTCTTAGCGAATCGTTTACAGCTTGTCATTAGCGATCTGATCGGCTCTGAGCAGACCTTTGCTGTGAAGGGAAGATCGATCCAGGACAACCTGCACTTGATTCGCGAGGTCCTAGAGGGTATAGAAGACGGCACCGAGGCCGCGCTGATCAGTTTAGATCAGTCCAAGGCCTTCGATAGGGTTGACCATCGGTTTTTGGCGACTGTTTTGGAGACTGCCGGATTCAAACCGGAGTTCCGCAGATGGATTAGCATGATGTACCACAACCCTCAGGCAGTGGTGCAGGTGAACGGAAGGCGTTCGGGGGTGTTCGCGGTCGAGCGGTCGGTCCGGCAGGGCTGCCCGTTGTCTCCTCTTCTCTATGTCCTAGCTTTGGAGCCCCTGCTCCGTAGGCTTAGGGATAGGACGGCAAATCCGGCCCTGCGCGGTGTCCCTTTTGCTGGCCCTCTTACGGCAAGGGTTTCCGCGTTCGCCGATGATATCACAGTGTTTGTATCCCGCCGTCTGGATATAAAGGCTGTGAAGAAGGCGGTTAGCGAGTACGAGCGGATTGCAGGAGCCAAGGTCAATTTTGACAAAAGCGAAGGTTTGCGGCTCGGTGCTTGGAGGGGTAGCAATACTCTTCCGGGGCCGTTCCGCTGGAGTGACGGACCCGTCCGCATCCTCGGGGTGTGGTTCGGGCCCGGCCTCCAACTGGAGCGAAATTGGTCGGAAATACAAGCCAAGGTGAATGCTCAGGTGGGAATCTGGCTTTCAAGGAGGTTGTCCTTAAAGGGCAGGGCGGAGGCGTGCGTCGTGTACGTCTTCCCCTTGATCCTTTACCGATTGGCTGTACTTCCTCTGCCTAAGGTAAATCGGTTGGCGCTGCAACGATCCCTTTCCAGATTGCTCTGGGGAGGTGCAAGGCCGATGGTCCGTAGGCAGGTCTGTATCCAACGTACACGCAACGGGGGTCTAGGTATGCCTGATCTGGAGAGCCACTGGCTTGCTGAAAGACTTGCATACCTGGGCAGAGCTTTGACGGGGGACGCAGTGTGGAGACTGAAGGCGAGTCGGACTTTTCCTCGCCTAAAGTCAGACCCAAAGGCTGAAGGTCGACGTAGGCCTTTGGGCGAAACACTGTTTGTCCGCGAGTGCCGAACGGCCCTTCGTAACCTTCTTGGGTCCAGTGACCTTTCACGGCCTCGAAAAGAACTATATCGGGAGCTAGTGGTGGGTTCCGCTTCTGATCCTCTCAGCGAGCGGCACGGCTGGACGACGGAGGAGATTCGCTCTCATTGGAATTGGGCGCCAGGATCGAGCTTCTTGAACAACTCCGAGTTCTCGCTCACCTGGCGACTTGTGCGAAATGCGTTGCCCCTTGTCGGCTTGAACTACAAAGCGGGCCTGGCAGACATGCCCGATTGCGCTCGCTGCGGCAGTGGCTTGGAAGAAACGGCTGAGCACGCCTTCTACTACTGCGAGCGAGTTCGCCCGTTTTGGGATCACGTCGGCGAGTGGACGGCTCGCATCGAACCCAAACAGCTCGTGCTGCTCGACGTTGGTTACGTCGTGGACAACGTTCTTCCTCCGTATCAGGGTGAGAAGCGTGTGGTGTTTCTCGCGATCCTAGCTGTAGCTAGAATGGTGATTTGGACGACGCGAAACAAGGGATTGTATGACGATGCAAACTTTTCTCATCGTGATCTGATTTTGTATTTTCGGCATCAGCTGAGGGTCAAAATCAGATGCGATAGAAAACGCTTGGATCGCATAACATTCAGCAAAAGGTGGGTGAATGCAGCGAGCCTGGTCGTGCGAAAGGGAGCAACGTTGGAGTCATCCTTCCCTCCTCTGCCGGCTCATGGCGTCTACGGTACGGGTCCTTAGGGACCCCACCCCTGGTGAGTAAAACTGTTCCCTTTTTCTTTGGTACCCAGGTACCTAGTTAGCAGTATGTTTGTGAGTCATTGTCCCCGTCATCTAGTTGTTAGTTCTCAAGATCTTCCCCATCCCCATTATTTTTATACCTCAATCCGTATCCCAGTCCAAGTTTACTGAAGATCTTGAACATTCATATGTATAAAAATCATATCACCTACTTGAATTAACCCATACCGCGCCCGACCCCTAAATTCTTTTCACCCCTGTAGATTAGGATCCCTGCCCCACCTAGGGTAGGTCCGACTTGTTTCCGGTTCTTTCGCCCCGGAAAACAGTCGGCCTCCAATTTTATAGACGGGGGGATGGGAGGGCAACCAAACGGGGGATTTTTCCTTGTTTTTTATATATATTTCGGGGTTTTTCTCCCATTCCCATCACATTCATTGTAAATAAATCATACTTGTAAATAAAATCATTCATGAATCTCGGGATTTTAAGTAGGACTTCTTCATAGAGCAAATGTGGTATTTTGGTGATTGCAGCACAAAAGGCGATGGATGAATGGATATTTATTGTATTGTTGAATGGGTCGGCGAATGTGGCTAGTTAGGTCTCCTTAGTTTATATAGAAAAGTATGACCGCTCCCTTCCCCTCCCCAAAAACTTCAAGGCCTTGTGCCTTCTGTGTACACTACACAGAAATAAAGCAGACCAGAATGTGAATTTTTTGTCTGAGTTCTTTTTCACTTGAAAAAAGTAAGTTCTTTATTGTTAAAAATTGTTATTGTTATTGCTTTGAAAAAAAATATTGTTATTTGTTGGACCTTTTTGAAACTTGTTTGTTATTGTTTTTGAACTATTATTGTTGACTGCCCCTCCCCCAAACAATTGTTATTTTGTTTGTTGAGGGGGGTCAACGCTTGTTATCCTCGGATCATTTTTGAAATAACATAACGACTTATATCATCATCATCCAACGTATTTTCACCTACACAGAACATTCGACGGTCATCCTCCCCTAGCTGCCTCATAAGCAGCTATGGCAGAGGCACCAAATTCACCAGGGTCATTATCACCCGACATTTTTAAAGATCAAAGTCCCCCCTCAAAGCCGGAAGAAAGATGGCCTGCACTTTCGCAGCCATCTTCGTCGGCCAGTTCAATCCAACCGGCGCAAAAGGTACCTTCACTGCCAGCCTCTTGGACAACAAAAGTAATTCAAAAAACACCAAAAGACTATTCAAAAATAAGAGAAAAATACGAGAAGTACTTCCAAGGGAATAGGATCCTCCCTATTCCCGAACTTGTACAGGAAGTACAGCCAAAAATAATCTCGTTTGTAGTCACAGACTTGAAAACAAAGAGGCTGGCAGGTATTAAAAAGGATACATTTGAAGGCTTATTAAAAGCAGCAGACATCCCCGCGAAGTACTACTGTAGACGTAGCTTCGCAACATGGGATGTTCTGTTACCATCAGAAGACCTTGCAGCCAAGCTGGCCGGCGAAAATGTCATCTCCAAGTACTTCCGGCTTCAGCCAGAGTACATGGGAAGACGTAAAATACGAATCACCGTGTGTAATGTCCCGATACAACTGAATGAGGAGGTCCTGGCTGCCTACCTCGTAAAACACGGAGAAATAGAAGATATTACCAAAGCTAAGTCAGTTAACGGGACAGCGCACGGTGATTATATCTTCACCATGTGCCTGGACAGAGGGGGGTTCACATCCATACCTCACATAATAGAGTACGAACACCAGATCATGACAGTCGTTGTTAAGGGCAGGAAGCCCCAGTGCTGGAATTGCAAGCAGCTGGGGCACTTTTCAAAATCCTGCCCTCAAGGAGCAGCCGGAGCGGCTCCGGCCGCAGCAGCAGCAGCAGCAGGAGCGACAGCGAGCACAGCGACAGCGATGGCAGCGGCGGCGACGGCGGCGGCGGCCGAGGAGAGCAGGGGCGAGGCCCCTAAAGCTAGGACCGGGGACGGCCCCAACAGGGAGGAGGGCTGGACCCGGGTGGTGGAGGGGGGAAGGAGGAGAGGGGCTCCCATCGAGGAACCAGCGGGGCAGGCCCCCGTCGGGGAGCCAGCGGCGGCAACAGTTTCAAACAAACCAAACATCACCACGACTGCTAAAATTGACTCTAATAGTACTCCTACCACAAGCTCAGCCAAATCATCATCATCATCGACATCTGCAAGATCATCATCATCATCGTCATTAACAAAAAAGAAAAACAAAGAAAAACACATTGAAAAAGAAGACGAAGCCATGGATTATTCAATTAACCTAAAACGGAGAAGGGATAGTGATGACTCGGTAGCTGGGGAGGGGGAGAAAAAACACATTAAGGGACCAGCAAAAGAAACACAAACACAGTCCCAAACACCCTCCCAACCTCAACAAAAGGGCGAAAAAACTGAAAGACCAGCCCAAATTATTCCTCCCCCACAAAAACATCAAAATACCCCAGCACACCTCTCTGACTTCCCACTTTCCCCAAAATCACCTTCACTCTCACCAATCAGAACCCCTAAGCTCCTTACACGGGCACAATCGGTGACCAGGGAGTCACCAACAGCAGCAGCATCACCATCATCAACAGAACTCAAGCCAAGGTCACGGTCGGCTTCAAACGAAGTCCGACGTGCCTTCACCGCTTTTCATTTCTGCGAGGACATCCTCGAGCCCCAAAACATGGACCACATTTTAAAAAAAACTTTAAAACCCCTATCATCACTTAAAAAAAAAGACGGCAAGGACATCACCAACCCGTATCTTTTTAAGAGTGCCGCAATGGTGACCACATTCGTCCGTTCGGCTGGACCCCGAACCAAAGAGCTTTGGCACTTTCTTGAGGGGGCCAGTCGAGCGGACGCAATGTTGGCGGATTTGCGCCACCAAAGTTTAAAAAAATTGCTTCCTTTTTGTTCGGGCAGGGTCCCGATTTTAGTTCACCCTACCTTCTATAGGTCCCTAAAATTGCGGTACCCCGTGGATGTCGGTGGAATTACCAGGGACGACCGAGTAAGTACTGAGCTCGGCACCGGATCCCTGCGTCAGGCCGTCGGCATCCTTACTCCGAAGGATTTCCGGCCCGTAGTCGACACTGAGTAAGGTAAGTGGGATTGATGGCTCTAAACCTTGCTACTTTGAATGTGAGGGGATTGAGGGATCCGGGCAAGTGTACGCGCTTGCTTGGTGAACTTAAAACTCTCGGCGTAGATGTTGCTGCAGTGCAGGAAACCCACTTCACTTGCGGTGCCGACTGTCGTGTGCTGGAAAGCGATTTTAACGTTTTCTCAGCATACGGCAGCCGTACCAGCGTTGGGGTTTCTTTGCTAGTTGGACGCAGCCTTGATGCTGATGTTGACGTTGTTTTTGCAGGTGACGGGGGCCGACTGGTTGTGGCCGATGTTGCCGTGAAAAGTTTCAAGTTTCGTCTGGTTGCGGTTTATGCGCCCAATATCGTTGTGGAGAGGGTTTCCTTTTTTCGTCGGTTGGCGCCGTTCCTGGACGATACGAAGCGGCTAGTTTTAATGGGTGATTGGAATGCGATCCTTGATCCCAAGATAGATAAGGTCGGGCGGGGAGCTAGGCGTGTGGGAAGGTGTGAAAGCAGCCTTGCCGGCCTCATGACTCGTCATGACCTCGTCGACAGGTTTCGTCTGGATCACCCAGGCCGGGAGATGTGGACGTGGCTAGATAGTTCGCCCTCTGCCAAAGTAGGCTCCTACTTGGACAGAGTGTTAGTGAGACGAGCTGACATTGATTTTGTTAGTTGTCCCACGTTCCACTTGATAGCGTGGACTGACCATAAACTTGTTAGAGTCAGTCTACGGTTAGCAAATAGGCCTAGTCTGGCCGGCTACTGGAAGTTCAATACCTCCTTACTGGAGATACGGGACTTCCGGGACCGGTTGGAATCCCTAATTCAGCGGGCGTTAGTGGGGGCGGTTACCGGGAATAGGTGGTGGGGATCTCTTAAACATAGGATTAGAGATTTCGCTACCAAGTACGGTCAACAGCTCAACCTAGATAGGACCAAGGAAGCGAAATCTATAGACGATAGACTTTCCCGGGCGGTGGCTGGGGGGGACTCCCTAAACGTAGAGCTAGCTAGGGGGGACCTTGAGCGCGAGAGTAGCGAGCGCTACAAGGGATACGTAGTTAGATCTAGGTTAAAGAGAGTTCTCAACGAAGCTGTGAAAACGAACGCGACTGCGCGTGAAGAAGAAGTGCGAAGGTTCCCCGATCGGTATATCGGTTCTGTCAAGGCCCCGGATGGGCGACTGCTGCGATCGACTCGTGAGATTCGTGACGCCTTTCGGGCGCACTTTCGGGATCGCTTTGCCCGCTGTACTGATCTCCCGCTCCGGGAGTTTCGTAGCTATCTTGCCGACTTTCCCCGCCTTGGGGTGGCTGAAGCGGCTAGCTGCGAGGGTGTGGTTACTGAATGCGAAGTCCGTGACGCGTTGAAGCAGGTCGGCCTGAACAAGTCGCCGGGACTAGATGGTTTGCCCTACGAAGTGTACTTGAGGATGTCGCACATGTTTGTGCCTATTCTGACGGATATGTTCAACCATTGGTTCGCCCAGGGAGCCATCCCTGGTAGCGTTACCAAGGGCGTGATCACATTGCTGAAGAAAGGTGGCAGGCATGTTTGGGAGGGTTTAGACGATTACAGGCCCATAACTCTGCTTAACACAGAGTTAAAGATTTTGGCCCGGGTCTTAGCGAATCGTTTACAGCTTGTCATTAGCGATCTGATCGGCTCTGAGCAGACCTTTGCTGTGAAGGGAAGATCGATCCAGGACAACCTGCACTTGATTCGCGAGGTCCTAGAGGGTATAGAAGACGACACCGAGGCCGCGCTGATCAGTTTAGATCAGTCCAAGGCCTTCGATAGGGTTGACCATCGGTTTTTGGCGACTGTTTTGGAGACTGCCGGATTCAAACCGGAGTTCCGCAGATGGATTAGCATGATGTACCACAACCCTCAGGCAGTGGTGCAGGTGAACGGAAGGCGTTCGACGGTGTTCGCGGTCGAGCGGTCGGTCCGGCAGGGCTGCCCGTTGTCTCCTCTTCTCTATGTCCTAGCTTTGGAGCCCCTGCTCCGTAGGCTTAGGGATAGGACGGCAAATCCGGCCCTGCGCGGTGTCCCTTTTGCTGGCCCTCTTACGGCAAGGGTTTCCGCGTTCGCCGATGATATCACAGTGTTTGTATCCCGCCGTCTGGATATAAGGGCTGTGAAGAAGGCGGTTAGCGAGTACGAGCGGATTGCAGGAGCCAAGGTCAATTTTGACAAAAGCGAAGGTTTGCGGCTCGGTGCTTGGAGGGGTAGCAATACTCTTCCGGGGCCGTTCCGCTGGAGTGACGGACCCGTCCGCATCCTCGGGGTGTGGTTCGGGCCCGGCCTCCAACTGGAGCGAAATTGGTCGGAAATACAAGCCAAGGTGAATGCTCAGGTGGGAATCTGGCTTTCAAGGAGGTTGTCCTTAAAGGGCAGGGCGGAGGCGTGCGCCGTGTACGTCTTCCCCTTGATCCTTTACCAATTGGCTGTACTTCCTCTGCCTAAGGTAAATCGGTTGGCGCTGCAACGATCCCTTTCCAGATTGCTCTGGGGAGGTGCAAGGCCGATGGTCCGTAGGCAGGTCTGTATCCAACGTACACGCAACGGGGGTCTAGGTATGCCTGATCTGGAGAGCCACTGGCTTGCTGAAAGACTTGCATACCTGGGCAGAGCTTTGACGGGGGACGCAGTGTGGAGACTGAAGGCGAGTCGGACTTTTCCTCGCCTAAAGTCAGACCCAAAGGCTGAAGGTCGACGTAGGCCTTTGGGCGAAACACTGTTTGTCCGCGAGTGCCGAACGGCCCTTCGTAACCTTCTTGGGTCCAGTGACCTTTCACGGCCTCGAAAAGAACTATATCGGGAGCTAGTGGTGGGTTCCGCTTCTGATCCTCTCAGCGAGCGGCACGGCTGGACGACGGAGGAGATTCGCTCTCATTGGAATTGGGCGCCAGGATCGAGCTTCTTGAACAACTCCGAGTTCTCGCTCACCTGGCGACTTGTGCGAAATGCGTTACCCCTTGTCGGCTTGAACTACAAAGCGGGCCTGGCAGACATGCCCGATTGCGCTCGCTGCGGCAGTGGCTTGGAAGAAACGGCTGAGCACGCCTTCTACTACTGCGAGCGAGTTCGCCCGTTTTGGGATCACGTCGGCGAGTGGACGGCTCGCATCGAACCCAAACAGCTCGTGCTGCTCGACGTTGGTTACGTCGTGGACAACGTTCTTCCTCCGTATCAGGGTGAGAAGCGTGTGGTGTTTCTCGCGATCCTAGCTGTAGCTAGAATGGTGATTTGGACGACGCGAAACAAGGGATTGTATGACGATGCAAACTTTTCTCATCGTGATCTGATTTTGTATTTTCGGCATCAGCTGAGGGTCAAAATCAGATGCGATAGAAAACGCTTGGATCGCATAACATTCAGCAAAAGGTGGGTGAATGCAGCGAGCCTGGTCGTGCGAAAGGGAGCAACGTTGGAGTCATCCTTCCCTCCTCTGCCGGCTCATGGCGTCTACGGTACGGGTCCTTAGGGACCCCACCCCTGGTGAGTAAAACTGTTCCCTTTTTCTTTTGGTACCCAGGTACCTAGTTAGCAGTATGTTTGTGAGTCATTGTCCCCGTCATCTAGTTGTTAGTTCTCAAGATCTTCCCCATCCCCATTATTTTTGTACCTCAATCCGTATCCCAGTCCACGTTTACTGAAGATCTTGAACATTCATATGTATAAAAATCATATCACCTACTTGTATTAACCCATACCGCGCCCGACCCCTAAATTCTTTTCACCCCTGTAGATTAGGATCCCTGCCCCACCTAGGGTAGGTCCGACTTGTTTCCGGTTCTTTCGCCCCGGAAAACAGTCGGCCTCCAATTTTATAGACGGGGGGATGGGAGGGCAACCAAACGGGGGATTTTTTCCTTGTTTTTATATATATTTCGGGGTTTTTCTCCCATTCCCATCACATTCATTGTAAATAAATCATACTTGTAAATAAAATCATTCACGAATCTCGGGATTTTAAGTAGGACTTCTTCATAGAGCAAATGTGGTATTGTGGTGATTGTAGCGCAAAAGGCGATGGATGAATGGATATTTATTGTATTGTTGAATGGGTCGGCGAATGTGGCTAGCTAGGTCTCCTTAGTTTATATAGAAAAGTATGACCGCTCCCTTCCCCTCCCCAAAAACTTCAAGGCCTTGTGCCTACTATGTAATAACATAGAAATAAAGCAGACCAGAATGTGAATTTTTTGTCTGAGTTCTTTTTCACTTGAAAAAAGTAAGTTCTTTATTGTTAAAAATTGTTATTGTTATTGCTTTGGAAAAAATATTGTTATTTGTTGGACCTTTTGAAACTTGTTTGTTATTGTTTTTGAACTATTATTGTTGACTGCCCCTCCCCCAAACAATTGTTATTTTGTTTGTTGAGGGGGGTCAACGCTTGTTATCCTCGGATCATTTTCGAAAACATAACGACTTACTACATCATCATCATCCAACGTATTTTCACCTACACAGAACATTCGACGGTCATCCTCTCTTAGCTGCCTCATAAGGAGCTATGGCAGAGGCACCAATTTCACCAGGGTCATTATCACCCGACATTTTTAAAGATCAAAGTCCCCCCTCAAAGCCGGAAGAAAGATGGCCTGCACTTTCGCAGCCATCTTCGTCGGCCAGCTCAATCCAACCGGCGCAAAAGGTACCTTCACTGCCAGCCTCTTGGACAACAAAAGTAATCCAAAAAACACCAAAAGACTACAACAAAATAAGACAGAAATACGAGAAGTACTTCCAAGGGAATAGGATACTTCCTATTCCCGAACTTGTACAGGAAGTACAGCCAAAAATAATCTCGTTTGTAGTCACAGACTTGAAAACAAAGAGGCTGGCAGGTATTAAAAAGGATACATTTGAAGGCTTATTAAAAGCAGCAGACATCCCCGCGAAGTACTACTGTAGACGTAGCTTCGCAACATGGGATGTTCTGTTACCATCAGAAGACCTTGCAGCCAAGCTGGCCGGCGAAAATGTCATCTCCAAGTACTTCCGGCTTCAGCCAGAGTACATGGGAAGACGTAAAATACGAATCACCGTGTGTAATGTCCCGATACAACTGAATGAGGAGGTCCTGGCTGCCTACCTCGTGAAACATGGCGAAATCGAGGACATCACAAAAGCTAAGTCGGTTAACGGGACAGCGCACGGTGATTATATCTTCACCATGTGCCTGGACAGAGGGGGGTTCACATCCATACCTCACATAATAGAGTACGAACACCAGATAATGACAGTCGTAGTTGAGGGCAGGAAGCCCCAGTGCTGGAATTGCAAGCAGCTGGGGCACTTCTCAAAATCCTGCCCTCAAAAAACAACCAAATCAACTCCGGCCACAACAACAACAACAGAAACGACAACGAACACAACGAACACAACGACAACTATAGCAGCAACAGCGACAACAACTGAAGTAAACAAAAACGAAACCCCTAAAACTAAAACCGGGGACAGCCCCAACAAAGAAGAGGGCTGGACCCAAGTAGTGAAAGGGGGAAAAAAGAAAAAAACTCCTATCAAAGAACCAGCAAAACAAACCCCCATCAAAGAACCAGCAACAGCAACAGTTTCAAAAAAACCAAACATCACCACGACTGCTAAAATTGACTCTAGTAGTACTCCTACCACAAGCACAGCCAAACCATCATCATCATCGACATCTGCAAGATCATCATCATCATCGTCATTAACAAAAAAGAAAAACAAAGAAAATAACATTGAAAAAGAAGACGAAGCCATGGATTATTCAATTAACCTAAAACGGCGAAGGGATAGTGATGACTCGGTAGCTGGGGAGGGGGAGAAAAAACACATTAAGGGACCACACCAAGAAACACCAACACAGTCCCAAACACCCTCCCAACCTCAACAAAAGGGCGAAAAAACTGAAAGACCAGCCCAAATTATTCCTCCCCCACAAAAACATCAAAATACCCCAGCACACCTCTCTGACTTCCCACTTTCCCCAAAATCACCTTCACTCTCACCTATCAGAACCCCTAAGCTCCTTACACGGGCACAATCGGTGACCAGGGAGTCACCAACAGCAGCAGCATCACCATCATCAACAGAACTCAAGCCAAGGTCACGGTCGGCTTCAAACGAAGTCCGACGTGCCTTCACCGCATTTCATTTCTGCGAGGACATCCTCGAGCCCCAAAACATGGACCACATTTTTAAAAAAACTTTAAAACCTTTATCATCACTTAAAAAAATAGACGGCAAGGACATCACCAACCCGTATCTTTTTAAGAGTGCCGCAATGGTGACCACATTCGTCCGTTCGGCTGGACCCCGAACCAAAGAGCTTTGGCACTTTCTTGAGGGGGCCAGTCGAGCGGACGCAATGTTGGCGGATTTGCGCCACCAAAGTTTAAAAAAATTGCTTCCTTTTTGTTCGGGCAGGGTCCCGATTTTAGTTCACCCTACCTTCTATAGGTCCCTAAAATTGCGGTACCCCGTGGATGTCGGTGGAATTACCAGGGACGACCGAGTAAGTACTGAGCTCGGCACCGGATCCCTGCGTCAGGCCGTCGGCATCCTTACTCCGAAGGATTTCCGGCCCGTAGTCGACACTGAGTAAGGTAAGTGGGATTGATGGCTCTAAACCTTGCTACTTTGAATGTGAGGGGATTGAGGGATCCGGGCAAGTGTACGCGCTTGCTTGGTGAACTTAAAACTCTCGGCGTAGATGTTGCTGCAGTGCAGGAAACCCACTTCACTTGCGGTGCCGACTGTCGTGTGCTGGAAAGCGATTTTAACGTTTTCTCAGCATACGGCAGCCGTACCAGCGTTGGGGTTTCTTTGCTAGTTGGACGCAGCCTTGATGCTGATGTTGACGTTGTTTTTGCAGGTGACGGGGGCCGACTGGTTGTGGCCGATGTTGCCGTGAAAAGTTTCAAGTTTCGTCTGGTTGCGGTTTATGCGCCCAATATCGTTGTGGAGAGGGTTTCCTTTTTTCGTCGGTTGGCGCCGTTCCTGGACGATACGAAGCGGCTAGTTTTAATGGGTGATTGGAATGCGATCCTTGATCCCAAGATAGATAAGGTCGGGCGGGGAGCTAGGCGTGTGGGAAGGTGTGAAAGCAGCCTTGCCGGCCTCATGACTCGTCATGACCTCGTCGACAGGTTTCGTCTGGATCACCCAGGGCGGGAGATGTGGACGTGGCTAGATAGTTCGCCCTCTGCCAAAGTAGCTTCCTACTTGGACAGAGTGTTAGTGAGACGAGCTGACATTGATTTTGTTAGTTGTCCCACGTTCCACTTGATAGCGTGGACTGACCATAAACTTGTTAGAGTCAGTCTACGGTTAGCAAATAGGCCTAGTCTGGCCGGCTACTGGAAGTTCAATACCTCCTTACTGGAGATACGGGACTTCCGGGACCGGTTGGAATCCCTAATTCAGCGGGCGTTAGTGGGGGCGGTTACCGGGAATAGGTGGTGGGGATCTCTTAAACATAGGATTAGAGATTTCGCTACCAAGTACGGTCAACAGCTCAACCTAGATAGGACCAAGGAAGCGAAATCTATAGACGATAGACTTTCCCGGGCGGTGGCTGGGGGGGACTCCCTAAACGTAGAGCTAGCTAGGGGGGACCTTGAGCGCGAGAGTAGCGAGCGCTACAAGGGATACGTAGTTAGATCTAGGTTAAAGAGAGTTCTCAACGAAGCTGTGAAAACGAACGCGACTGCGCGTGAAGAAGAAGTGCGAAGGTTCCCCGATCGGTATATCGGTTCTGTCAAGGCCCCGGATGGGCGACTGCTGCGATCGGCTCGCGAGATTCGTGACGCCTTTCGGGCGCACTTTCGGGATCGCTTTGCCCGCTGTACTGATCTCCCGCTCCGGGAGTTTCGTAGCTATCTTGCCGACTTTCCCCGCCTTGGGGTGGCTGAAGCGGCTAGCTGCGAGGGTGTGGTTACTGAATGTGAAGTCCGTGACGCGTTGAAGCAGGTCGGCCTGAACAAGTCGCCGGGACTAGATGGTTTGCCCTACGAAGTGTACTTGAGGATGTCGCACATGTTTGTGCCTATTCTGACGGATATGTTCAACCATTGGTTCGCCCAGGGAGCCATCCCTGGTAGCGTTACCAAGGGCGTGATCACATTGCTGAAGAAAGGTGGCAGGCATGTTTGGGAGGGTTTAGACGATTACAGGCCCATAACTCTGCTTAACACAGAGTTAAAGATTTTGGCCCGGGTCTTAGCGAATCGTTTACAGCTTGTCATTAGCGATCTGATCGGCTCTGAGCAGACCTTTGCTGTGAAGGGAAGATCGATCCAGGACAACCTGCACTTGATTCGCGAGGTCCTAGAGGGTATAGAAGACGGCACCGAGGCCGCGCTGATCAGTTTAGATCAGTCCAAGGCCTTCGATAGGGTTGACCATCGGTTTTTGGCGACTGTTTTGGAGACTGCCGGATTCAAACCGGAGTTCCGCAGATGGATTAGCATGATGTACCACAACCCTCAGGCAGTGGTGCAGGTGAACGGAAGGCGTTCGGGGGTGTTCGCGGTCGAGCGGTCGGTCCGGCAGGGCTGCCCGTTGTCTCCTCTTCTCTATGTCCTAGCTTTGGAGCCCCTGCTCCGTAGGCTTAGGGATAGGACGGCAAATCCGGCCCTGCGCGGTGTCCCTTTTGCTGGCCCTCTTACGGCAAGGGTTTCCGCGTTCGCCGATGATATCACAGTGTTTGTATCCCGCCGTCTGGATATAAAGGCTGTGAAGAAGGCGGTTAGCGAGTACGAGCGGATTGCAGGAGCCAAGGTCAATTTTGACAAAAGCGAAGGTTTGCGGCTCGGTGCTTGGAGGGGTAGCAATACTCTTCCGGGGCCGTTCCGCTGGAGTGACGGACCCGTCCGCATCCTCGGGGTGTGGTTCGGGCCCGGCCTCCAACTGGAGCGAAATTGGTCGGAAATACAAGCCAAAGTGAATGCTCAGGTGGGAATCTGGCTTTCAAGGAGGTTGTCCTTAAAGGGCAGGGCGGAGGCGTGCGTCGTGTACGTCTTCCCCTTGATCCTTTACCGATTGGCTGTACTTCCTCTGCCTAAGGTAAATCGGTTGGCGCTGCAACGATCCCTTTCCAGATTGCTCTGGGGAGGTGCAAGGCCGATGGTCCGTAGGCAGGTCTGTATCCAACGTACACGCAACGGGGGTCTAGGTATGCCTGATCTGGAGAGCCACTGGCTTGCTGAAAGACTTGCATACCTGGGCAGAGCTTTGACGGGGGACGCAGTGTGGAGACTGAAGGCGAGTCGGACTTTTCCTCGCCTAAAGTCAGACCCAAAGGCTGAAGGTCGACGTAGGCCTTTGGGCGAAACACTGTTTGTCCGCGAGTGCCGAACGGCCCTTCGTAACCTTCTTGGGTCCAGTGACCTTTCACGGCCTCGAAAAGAACTATATCGGGAGCTAGTGGTGGGTTCCGCTTCTGATCCTCTCAGCGAGCGGCACGGCTGGACGACGGAGGAGATTCGCTCTCATTGGAATTGGG
Source organism: Sepioteuthis lessoniana (assembly GCA_963585895.1). Lineage (NCBI taxonomy): Eukaryota > Metazoa > Mollusca > Cephalopoda > Myopsida > Loliginidae > Sepioteuthis > Sepioteuthis lessoniana. Next base: position 69,663,644 of record OY757927.1, on the reverse strand, counting down.
CGCCAGGATCGAGCTTCTTGAACAACTCCGAGTTCTCGCTCACCTGGCGACTTGTGCGAAATGCGTTGCCCCTTGTCGGCTTGAACTACAAAGCGGGCCTGGCAGACATGCCCGATTGCGCTCGCTGCGGCAGTGGCTTGGAAGAAACGGCTGAGCACGCCTTCTACTACTGCGAGCGAGTTCGCCCGTTTTGGGATCACGTCGGCGAGTGGACGGCTCGCATCGAACCCAAACAGCTCGTGCTGCTCGACGTTGGTTACGTCGTGGACAACGTTCTTCCTCCGTATCAGGGTGAGAAGCGTGTGGTGTTTCTCGCGATCCTAGCTGTAGCTAGAATGGTGATTTGGACGACGCGAAACAAGGGATTGTATGACGATGCAAACTTTTCTCATCGTGATCTGATTTTGTATTTTCGGCATCAGCTGAGGGTCAAAATCAGATGCGATAGAAAACGCTTGGATCGCATAACATTCAGCAAAAGGTGGGTGAATGCAGCGAGCCTGGTCGTGCGAAAGGGAGCAACGTTGGAGTCATCCTTCCCTCCTCTGCCGGCTCATGGCGTCTACGGTACGGGTCCTTAGGGACCCCACCCCTGGTGAGTAAAACTGTTCCCTTTTTCTTTGGTACCCAGGTACCTAGTTAGCAGTATGTTTGTGAGTCATTGTCCCCGTCATCTAGTTGTTAGTTCTCAAGATCTTCCCCATCCCCATTATTTTTATACCTCAATCCGTATCCCAGTCCAAGTTTACTGAAGATCTTGAACATTCATATGTATAAAAATCATATCACCTACTTGAATTAACCCATACCGCGCCCGACCCCTAAATTCTTTTCACCCCTGTAGATTAGGATCCCTGCCCCACCTAGGGTAGGTCCGACTTGTTTCCGGTTCTTTCGCCCCGGAAAACAGTCGGCCTCCAATTTTATAGACGGGGGGATGGGAGGGCAACCAAACGGGGGATTTTTCCTTGTTTTTTATATATATTTCGGGGTTTTTCTCCCATTCCCATCACATTCATTGTAAATAAATCATACTTGTAAATAAAATCATTCATGAATCTCGGGATTTTAAGTAGGACTTCTTCATAGAGCAAATGTGGTATTTTGGTGATTGCAGCGCAAAAGGCGATGGATGAATGGATATTTATTGTATTGTTGAATGGGTCGGCGAATGTGGCTAGTTAGGTCTCCTTAGTTTATATAGAAAAGTATGACCGCTCCCTTCCCCTCCCCAAAAACTTCAAGGCCTTGTGCCTTCTGTGTACACTACACAGAAATAAAGCAGACCAGAATGTGAATTTTTTGTCTGAGTTCTTTTTCACTTGAAAAAAGTAAGTTCTTTATTGTTAAAAATTGTTATTGTTATTGCTTTGAAAAAAAATATTGTTATTTGTTGGACCTTTTTGAAACTTGTTTGTTACTGTTTTTGAACTATTATTGTTGACTGCCCCTCCCCCAAACAATTGTTATTTTGTTTGTTGAGGGGGGTCAACGCTTGTTATCCTCGGATCATTTTTGAAATAACATAACGACTTATATCATCATCATCCAACGTATTTTCACCTACACAGAACATTCGACGGTCATCCTCCCCTAGCTGCCTCATAAGCAGCTATGGCAGAGGCACCAAATTCACCAGGGTCATTATCACCCGACATTTTTAAAGATCAAAGTCCCCCCTCAAAGCCGGAAGAAAGATGGCCTGCACTTTCGCAGCCATCTTCGTCGGCCAGTTCAATCCAACCGGCGCAAAAGGTACCTTCACTGCCAGCCTCTTGGACAACAAAAGTAATTCAAAAAACACCAAAAGACTATTCAAAAATAAGAGAAAAATACGAGAAGTACTTCCAAGGGAATAGGATCCTCCCTATTCCCGAACTTGTACAGGAAGTACAGCCAAAAATAATCTCGTTTGTAGTCACAGACTTGAAAACAAAGAGGCTGGCAGGTATTAAAAAGGATACATTTGAAGGCTTATTAAAAGCAGCAGACATCCCCGCGAAGTACTACTGTAGACGTAGCTTCGCAACATGGGATGTTCTGTTACCATCAGAAGACCTTGCAGCCAAGCTGGCCGGCGAAAATGTCATCTCCAAGTACTTCCGGCTTCAGCCAGAGTACATGGGAAGACGTAAAATACGAATCACCGTGTGTAATGTCCCGATACAACTGAATGAGGAGGTCCTGGCTGCCTACCTCGTAAAACACGGAGAAATAGAAGATATTACCAAAGCTAAGTCAGTTAACGGGACAGCGCACGGTGATTATATCTTCACCATGTGCCTGGACAGAGGGGGGTTCACATCCATACCTCACATAATAGAGTACGAACACCAGATCATGACAGTCGTTGTTAAGGGCAGGAAGCCCCAGTGCTGGAATTGCAAGCAGCTGGGGCACTTTTCAAAATCCTGCCCTCAAAAAACAACCAAAACAACTCCGGCCACAACAACAACAACAACAGAAACGACAACGAACACAACGAACACAACGACAACTATAGCAGCAACAGCGACAACAGCTGAAGTAAATAAAAACGAAACCCCTAAAACTAAAACCGGGGACAGCCCCAACAAAGAAGAGGGCTGGACCCAAGTAGTGAAAGGGGGAAAAAAGAAAAAAACTCCCATCAAAGAACCAGCAAAACAAACCTCCATCAAAGAACCAGCAACAGCAACAGTTTCAAAAAAACCAAACATCACCACGACTGCTAAAATTGACTCTAGTAGTACTCCTACCACAAGCACAGCCAAACCATCATCATCATCATCGACATCTGCAAGATCATCATCATCATCGTCATTAACAAAAAAGAAAAACAAAGAAAATAACATTGAAAAAGAAGACGAAGCTATGGATTATTCAATTAACCTAAAACGGCGAAGGGATAGTGATGACTCGGTAGCTGGGGAGGGGGAGAAAAAACACATTAAGGGACCACACCAAGAAACACCAACACAGTCCCAAACACCCTCCCAACCTCAAGAAAAGGGCGAAAAGAAAAAAATTGAAAGACCAGCCCAAATTATTCCTCCCCCACAAAAACATCAAAATACCCCAGCACACCTCTCTGACTTCCCACTTTCCCCAAAATCACCTTCACTCTCACCAATCAGAACCCCTAAGCTCCTTACACGGGCACAATCGGTGACCAGGGAGTCACCAACAGCAGCAGCATCACCATCATCAACAGAACTCAAGCCAAGGTCACGGTCGGCTTCAAACGAAGTCCGACGTGCCTTCACCGCTTTTCATTTCTGCGAGGACATCCTCGAGCCCCAAAACATGGACCACATTTTAAAAAAAACTTTAAAACCTTTATCATCACTTAAAAAAATAGACGGCAAGGACATCACCAACCCGTATCTTTTTAAGAGTGCCGCAATGGTGACCACATTCGTCCGTTCGGCTGGGCCCCGAACCAAAGAGCTTTGGCACTTTCTTGAGGGGGCCAGTCGAGCGGACGCAATGTTGGCGGATTTGCGCCACCAAAGTTTAAAAAAATTGCTTCCTTTTTGTTCGGGCAGGGTCCCGATTTTAGTTCACCCTACCTTCTATAGGTCCCTAAAATTGCGGTACCCCGTGGATGTCGGTGGAATTACCAGGGACGACCGAGTAAGTACTGAGCTCGGCACCGGATCCCTGCGTCAGGCCGTCGGCATCCTTACTCCCAAGGATTTCCGGCCCGTAGTCGACACTGAGTAAGGTAAGTGGGATTGATGGCTCTAAACCTTGCTACTTTGAATGTGAGGGGATTGAGGGATCCGGGCAAGTGTACGCGCTTGCTTGGTGAACTTAAAACTCTCGGCGTAGATGTTGCTGCAGTGCAGGAAACCCACTTCACTTGCGGTGCCGACTGTCGTGTGCTGGAAAGCGATTTTAACGTTTTCTCAGCATACGGCAGCCGTACCAGCGTTGGGGTTTCTTTGCTAGTTGGACGCAGCCTTGATGCTGATGTTGACGTTGTTTTTGCAGGTGACGGGGGCCGACTGGTTGTGGCCGATGTTGCCGTGAAAAGTTTCAAGTTTCGTCTGGTTGCGGTTTATGCGCCCAATATCGTTGTGGAGAGGGTTTCCTTTTTTCGTCGGTTGGCGCCGTTCCTGGACGATACGAAGCGGCTAGTTTTAATGGGTGATTGGAATGCGATCCTTGATCCCAAGATAGATAAGGTCGGGCGGGGAGCTAGGCGTGTGGGAAGGTGTGAAAGCAGCCTTGCCGGCCTCATGACTCGTCATGACCTCGTCGACAGGTTTCGTCTGGATCACCCAGGCCGGGAGATGTGGACGTGGCTAGATAGTTCGCCCTCTGCCAAAGTAGGTTCCTACTTGGACAGAGTGTTAGTGAGACGAGCTGACATTAACTTTGTTAGTTGTCCCACGTTCCACTTGATAGCGTGGACTGACCATAAACTTGTTAGAGTCAGTCTACGGTTAGCAAATAGGCCTAGTCTGGTCGGCTACTGGAAGTTCAATACCTCCTTACTGGAGATACGGGACTTCCGGGACCGGTTGGAATCCCTAATTCAGCGGGCGTTAGTGGGGGCGGTTACCGGGAATAGGTGGTGGGGATCTCTTAAACATAGGATTAGAGATTTCGCTACCAAGTACGGTCGACAGCTCAACCTAGATAGGACCAAGGAAGCGAAATCTATAGACGATAGACTTTCCCGGGCGGTGGCTGGGGGGGACTCCCTAAACGTAGAGCTAGCTAGGGGGGACCTTGAGCGCGAGAGTAGCGAGCGCTACAAGGGATACGTAGTTAGATCTAGGTTAAAGAGAGTTCTCAACGAAGCTGTGAAAACGAACGCGACTGCGCGTGAAGAAGAAGTGCGAAGGTTCCCCGATCGGTATATCGGTTCTGTCAAGGCCCCGGATGGGCGACTGCTGCGATCGGCTCGCGAGATTCGTGACGCCTTTCGGGCGCACTTTCGGGATCGCTTTGCCCGCTGTACTGATCTCCCGCTCCGGGAGTTTCGTAGCTATCTTGCCGACTTTCCCCGCCTTGGGGTGGCTGAAGCGGCTAGCTGCGAGGGTGTGGTTACTGAATGCGAAGTCCGTGACGCGTTGAAGCAGGTCGGCCTGAACAAGTCGCCGGGACTAGATGGTTTGCCCTACGAAGTGTACTTGAGGATGTCGCACATGTTTGTGCCTATTCTGACGGATATGTTCAACCATTGGTTCGCCCAGGGAGCCATCCCTGGTAGCGTTACCAAGGGCGTGATCACATTGCTGAAGAAAGGTGGCAGGCATGTTTGGGAGGGTTTAGACGATTACAGGCCCATAACTCTGCTTAACACAGAGTTAAAGATTTTGGCCCGGGTCTTAGCGAATCGTTTACAGCTTGTCATTAGCGATCTGATCGGCTCTGAGCAGACCTTTGCTGTGAAGGGAAGATCGATCCAGGACAACCTGCACTTGATTCGCGAGGTCCTAGAGGGTATAGAAGACGGCACCGAGGCCGCGCTGATCAGTTTAGATCAGTCCAAGGCCTTCGATAGGGTTGACCATCGGTTTTTGGCGACTGTTTTGGAGACTGCCGGATTCAAACCGGAGTTCCGCAGATGGATTAGCATGATGTACCACAACCCTCAGGCAGTGGTGCAGGTGAACGGAAGGCGTTCGACGGTGTTCGCGGTCGAGCGGTCGGTCCGGCAGGGCTGCCCGTTGTCTCCTCTTCTCTATGTCCTAGCTTTGGAGCCCCTGCTCCGTAGGCTTAGGGATAGGACGGCAAATCCGGCCCTGCGCGGTGTCCCTTTTGCTGGCCCTCTTACGGCAAGGGTTTCCGCGTTCGCCGATGATATCACAGTGTTTGTATCCCGCCGTCTGGATATAAAGGCTGTGAAGAAGGCGGTTAGCGAGTACGAGCGGATTGCAGGAGCCAAGGTCAATTTTGACAAAAGCGAAGGTTTGCGGCTCGGTGCTTGGAGGGGTAGCAATACTCTTCCGGGGCCGTTCCGCTGGAGTGACGGACCCGTCCGCATCCTCGGGGTGTGGTTCGGGCCCGGCCTCCAACTGGAGCGAAATTGGTCGGAAGTACAAGCCAAGGTGAATGCTCAGGTGGGAATCTGGCTTTCAAGGAGGTTGTCCTTAAAGGGCAGGGCGGAGGCGTGCGCCGTGTACGTCTTCCCCTTGATCCTTTACCGATTGGCTGTACTTCCTCTGCCTAAGGTAAATCGGTTGGCGCTGCAACGATCCCTTTCCAGATTGCTCTGGGGAGGTGCAAGGCCGATGGTCCGTAGGCAGGTCTGTATCCAACGTACACGCAACGGGGGTCTAGGTATGCCTGATCTGGAGAGCCACTGGCTTGCTGAAAGACTTGCATACCTGGGCAGAGCTTTGACGGGGGACGCAGTGTGGAGACTGAAGGCGAGTCGGACTTTTCCTCGCCTAAAGTCAGACCCAAAGGCTGAAGGTCGACGTAGGCCTTTGGGCGAAACACTGTTTGTCCGCGAGTGCCGAACGGCCCTTCGTAACCTTCTTGGGTCCAGTGACCTTTCACGGCCTCGAAAAGAACTATATCGGGAGCTAGTGGTGGGTTCCGCTTCTGATCCTCTCAGCGAGCGGCGCGGCTGGACGGCGGAGGAGATTCGCTCTCATTGGAATTGGGCGCCAGGATCGAGCTTCTTGAACAACTCCGAGTTCTCGCTCACCTGGCGACTTGTGCGAAATGCGTTACCCATTGTCGGCTTGAACTACAAAGCGGGCCTGGCAGACATGCCCGATTGCGCTCGCTGCGGCAGTGGCTTAGAAGAAACGGCTGAGCACGCCTTCTACTACTGCGAGCGAGTTCGCCCGTTTTTGGATCACGTCGGCGAGTGGACGGCTCGCATCGAACCCAAACAGCTCGTGCTGCTCGACGTTGGTTACGTCGTGGACAACGTTCTTCCTCCGTATCAGGGTGAGAAGCGTGTGGTGTTTCTCGCGATCCTAGCTGTAGCTAGAATGGTGATTTGGACGACGCGAAACAAGGGATTGTATGACGATGCAAACTTTTCTCATCGTGATCTGATTTTGTATTTTCGGCATCAGCTGAGGGTCAAAATCAGATGCGATAGAAAACGCTTGGATCGCATAACATTCAGCAAAAGGTGGGTGAATGCAGCGAGCCTGGTCGTGCGAAAGGGAGCAACGTTGGAGTCATCCTTCCCTCCTCTGCCGGCTCATGGCGTCTACGGTACGGGTCCTTAGGGACCCCACCCCTGGTGAGTAAATCTGTTCCCTTTTTCTTTTGGTACCCAGGTACCTAGTTAGCAGTATGTTTGTGAGTCATTGTCCCCGTCATCTACTTGTTAGTTCTCAAGATCTTCCCCATCCCCATTATTTTTGTACCTCAATCCGTATCCCAGTCCACGTTTACTGAAGATCTTGAACATTCATATGTATAAAAATCATATCACCTACTTGTATTAACCCATACCGCGCCCGACCCCTAAATTCCTTTCACCCCTGTAGATTAGGATCCCTGCCCCACCTAGGGTAGGTCCGACTTGTTTCCGGTTCTTTCGCCCCGGAAAACAGTCGGCCTCCAATTTTATAGACGGGGGGATGGGAGGGCAACCAAACGGGGGATTTTTCCTTTGTTTTTGTATATATTTCGGGGTTTTTCTCCCATTCCCATCACATTCATTGTAAATAAATCATAAAATCATTCATGAATCTCGGGATTTTAAGTAGGACTTCTTCATAGAGCAAATGTGGTATTTTGGTGACTGCAGCGCAAAAGGCGATGGATGAATGGATATTTATTGTATTGTTGAATGGGTCGGCGAATGTGGCTAGCTAGGTCTCCTTAGTTTATATAGAAAAGTATGACCGCTCCCTTCCCCTCCCCAAAAACTTCAAGGCCTTGTGCCTTCTGTGTACACTACACAGAAATAAAGCAGACTAAAATGTGAATTTTTTGTCTGAGTTCTTTTTTCACCACGAAAAAAAGTAAGTTCTTTATTGTTAAAAATTTGTTAAAATTATTGTTATTGAATATTGTTATCATTGTTAAAGTTTTGTGACCCCCCCTCAAACTATTGTTCTTTGTTTGTGAGGAGGGTCAAACGCGACTCGATTTTTTTGTTGAACTTTTTTAAAAAACGACCGCCATTTTTATCAACATTCATCGTTCTACATTTATTCGTCTCGCCTGAATTTTTTGCAACACCATACGCGTTTCATCTCCCTCTGGTTGTGTTTTCACAACTATGGGGGAGCCCAACAACATGAAATCGCAATCACCGACCGACATATTCAAAACGCAACCCTCCCCAATGCCGGAAGAAGCTCCATTCGACCTCTCTTCATCGGCAAGTACGATACCACCGGCACAAAAACAAAAAGAAACGGCTGTCTCTTGGTCTTCACATTGCGTGAATAAAAAATCCCCTTGTGACTACGCAAGAGACAGGGTCGAAAAATATGAAAAATATTTCAAGGACGGGGAAATTCTCCCAATACCCGAATTGGTCGAGGCGGTCGAACCAAAGACCCTGTCCTTCGTAGTCACGGACATTAAGACCAAGAGACTAGCGGGGATTAAGAAGGAAACTTTTGAGGACCTTCTCAAAACAGCAAACATCCCAGGGAAGTACTTCTGCCGCAGAAGTTTCGCGACCTGGGATGTCTTATTACCCTCAGAGGAAGTAGCGAAAAGCCTCGCCGGTGGTAACATCACCACACGCTTCTTCCGGCTACAACCGGAATATCGAGGCAAAAGAAGAATACGAGTCACCGTATGCAATGTATCTATGCAATTGAGTGGTGACGTCCTCGCCGCCTATCTAAGTATATACGGCGGCGTGGAACAAGTCACACAAGTAACGTCAACACGGGGAACTGCGTACGGTGACTACGTATTCGTTATATGCCTCGATAGGGGAGGTTTTAACAAAATTCCCCATAAAATACGTTACCGCGATCAAACCATGACAGTCATAGTTGAGGGCAGGAAACCGCTATGTTGGTCCTGTAATAAAATCGGCCACTTCTCAAAAAACTGCCCTCAAAAATCAACAATCACCACCACAACAACGACTACTACTACTGCTACTACTACTGATACTCCTTCACCTGTCATAGCAGCAATAATACCAACAGAAACCTCAGAAAACAAACAAGAAACCCCTAAAGAAAATGAAGAAGGGTGGACGCAAGTCACCAAAAAAAAGGGAGGGAAAAAAACTCCCCCTAAAAAACCAGCAACAACAGATACAACAACTCTTTTGACTACAACTACGAAACTAACAACCACAAATACGAAACAATCAACTGCAAAACAATCAACAAAAGAAGACAACCAAAACATTGAACCGATGGATATGTCCATGAATTTAAAAAGAAGGAGAGACAGCGAGGATTCACCAACTAAAGAGGGGGAGAAAAAACATCCAAAAAAACCCACACAAACACCCACCATACCTCAAAATAAGGGGGAAAAAACAACAGAAAAATCGCCAGTCCAAAATAAACAAAGACCAGCACAATTGATTCCTCTCCCACAAAAAACAAAAACCACCCCTATCATCCCAACAGAAACACCATTACCCCCCTCTCTTTCACCAATTAAAACCCCCAAAATGCTTACTCGATCCTATTCAGCAACCAGACTTACACCCTCTCCCCAAACACCGTCAACATCAGCAGCAACTGTTCAAAAACCAAGAGCACGCTCTACGGAAGCCCGACGTGCCATAAACTCTTTTTACTTCTGCGAAGATATCATGGACAATCCACACATAGACCACACTTTAAAACAATCATTAAAACCATTACGCTCACTCCAAAAAATTGACACTAAAGACATCACAAAACCACATCTATTCAAGGACGCACCAAAATTGACCACATTCGTCCGCTTGGCTGGCAATCGGACCAAGGAACTCTGGAACTTTATTGACGAAGCCAGCCGGGCGGATGTAATGCTGGTCGATACGAAAAATCCAATGCTGAAAAAAATGCTACCCTTCTGTGCGGGCAGGGTCCCGATTTTGGTTCACCCATCATTCTATAGGTCCCTAAAGTTGCGGTACCCTATGGATGTCGGTGGAATTACCAGGGACGACCGAGTAAGTACTGAGCTCGGCACCGGATCCCTGCGTCAGGCCGTCGGCATCCTCACCCCGAAGGATTTCCGGCCCGTAGTCGACACTGAGTAAGGTAAGTGGGATTGATGGCTCTAAACCTTGCTACTTTGAATGTGAGGGGATTGAGGGATCCGGGCAAGTGTACGCGCTTGCTTGGTGAACTTAAAACTCTCGGCGTAGATGTTGCTGCAGTGCAGGAAACCCACTTCACTTGCGGTGCCGACTGTCGTGTGCTGGAAAGCGATTTTAACGTTTTCTCAGCATACGGCAGCCGTACCAGCGTTGGGGTTTCTTTGCTAGTTGGACGCAGCCTTGATGCTGATGTTGACGTTGTTTTTGCAGGTGACGGGGGCCGACTGGTTGTGGCCGATGTTGCCGTGAAAAGTTTCAAGTTTCGTCTGGTTGCGGTTTATGCGCCCAATATCGTTGTGGAGAGGGTTTCCTTTTTTCGTCGGTTGGCGCCGTTCCTGGACGATACGAAGCGGCTAGTTTTAATGGGTGATTGGAATGCGATCCTTGATCCCAAGATAGATAAGGTCGGGCGGGGAGCTAGGCGTGTGGGAAGGTGTGAAAGCAGCCTTGCCGGCCTCATGACTCGTCATGACCTCGTCGACAGGTTTCGTCTGGATCACCCAGGGCGGGAGATGTGGACGTGGCTAGATAGTTCGCCCTCTGCCAAAGTAGGCTCCTACTTGGACAGAGTGTTAGTGAGACGAGCTGACATTGATTTTGTTAGTTGTCCCACGTTCCACTTGATAGCGTGGACTGACCATAAACTTGTTAGAGTCAGTCTACGGTTAGCAAATAGGCCTAGTCTGGCCGGCTACTGGAAGTTCAATACCTCCTTACTGGAGATACGGGACTTCCGGGACCGGCTGGAATCCCTAATTCAGCGGGCGTTAGTGGGGGCGGTTACCGGCAATAGGTGGTGGGGATCTCTTAAACATAGGATTAGAGATTTCGCTACCAAGTACGGTCGACAGCTCAACCTAGATAGGACCAAGGAAGCGAAATCTATAGACGATAGACTTTCCCGGGCGGTGGCTGGGGGGGACTCCCTAAACGTAGAGCTAGCTAGGGGGGACCTTGAGCGCGAGAGTAGCGAGCGCTACAAGGGATACGTAGTTAGATCTAGGTTAAAGAGAGTTCTCAACGAAGCTGTGAAAACGAACGCGACTGCGCGTGAAGAAGAAGTGCGAAGGTTCCCCGATCGGTATATCGGTTCTGTCAAGGCCCCGGATGGGCGACTGCTGCGATCGACTCGTGAGATTCGTGACGCCTTTCGGGCGCACTTTCGGGATCGCTTTGCCCGCTGTACTGATCTCCCGCTCCGGGAGTTTCGTAGCTATCTTGCCGACTTCCCCCGCCTTGGGGTGGCTGAAGCGGCTAGCTGCGAGGGTGTGGTTACTGAATGCGAAGTCCGTGACGCGTTGAAGCAGGTCGGCCTGAACAAGTCGCCGGGACTAGATGGTTTGCCCTACGAAGTGTACTTGAGGATGTCGCACATGTTTGTGCCTATTCTGACGGATATGTTCAACCATTGGTTCGCCCAGGGAGCCATCCCTGGTAGCGTTACCAAGGGCGTGATCACATTGCTGAAGAAAGGTGGCAGGCATGTTTGGGAGGGTTTAGACGATTACAGGCCCATAACTCTGCTTAACACAGAGTTAAAGATTTTGGCCCGGGTCTTAGCGAATCGTTTACAGCTTGTCATTAGCGATCTGATCGGCTCTGAGCAGACCTTTGCTGTGAAGGGAAGATCGATCCAGGACAACCTGCACTTGATTCGCGAGGTCCTAGAGGGTATAGAAGACGGCACCGAGGCCGCGCTGATCAGTTTAGATCAGTCCAAGGCCTTCGATAGGGTTGACCATCGGTTTTTGGCGACTGTTTTGGAGACTGCCGGATTCAAACCGGAGTTCCGCAGATGGATTAGCATGATGTACCACAACCCTCAGGCAGTGGTGCAGGTGAACGGAAGGCGTTCGACGGTGTTCGCGGTCGAGCGGTCGGTCCGGCAGGGCTGCCCGTTGTCTCCTCTTCTCTATGTCCTAGCTTTGGAGCCCCTGCTCCGTAGGCTTAGGGATAGGACGGCAAATCCGGCCCTGCGCGGTGTCCCTTTTGCTGGCCCTCTTACGGCAAGGGTTTCCGCGTTCGCCGATGATATCACAGTGTTTGTATCCCGCCGTCTGGGTATAAAGGCTGTGAAGAAGGCGGTTAGCGAGTACGAGCGGATTGCAGGAGCCAAGGTCAATTTTGACAAAAGCGAAGGTTTGCGGCTCGGTGCTTGGAGGGGTAGCAATACTCTTCCGGGGCCGTTCCGCTGGAGTGACGGACCCGTCCGCATCCTCGGGGTGTGGTTCGGGCCCGGCCTCCAACTGGAGCGAAATTGGTCGGAAGTACAAGCCAAGGTGAATGCTCAGGTGGGAATCTGGCTTTCAAGGAGGTTGTCCTTAAAGGGCAGGGCGGAGGCGTGCGCCGTGTACGTCTTCCCCTTGATCCTTTACCGATTGGCTGTACTTCCTCTGCCTAAGGTAAATCGGTTGGCGCTGCAACGATCCCTTTCCAGATTGCTCTGGGGAGGTGCAAGGCCGATGGTCCGTAGGCAGGTCTGTATCCAACGTACACGCAACGGGGGTCTAGGTATGCCTGATCTGGAGAGCCACTGGCTTGCTGAAAGACTTGCATACCTGGGCAGAGCTTTGACGGGGGACGCAGTGTGGAGACTGAAGGCGAGTCGGACTTTTCCTCGCCGAAAGTCAGACCCAAAGGCTGAAGGTCGACGTAGGCCTTTGGGCGAAACACTGTTTGTCCGCGAGTGCCGAACGGCCCTTCGTAACCTTCTTGGGTCCAGTGACCTTTCACGGCCTCGAAAAGAACTATATCGGGAGCTAGTGGTGGGTTCCGCTTCTGATCCTCTCAGCGAGCGGCGCGGCTGGACGGCGGAGGAGATTCGCTCTCATTGGAATTGGGCGCCAGGATCGAGCTTCTTGAACAACTCCGAGTTCTCGCTCACCTGGCGACTTGTGCGAAATGCGTTACCCATTGTCGGCTTGAACTACAAAGCGGGCCTGGCAGACATGCCCGATTGCGCTCGCTGCGGCAGTGGCTTAGAAGAAACGGCTGAGCACGCCTTCTACTACTGCGAGCGAGTTCGCCCGTTTTTGGATCACGTCGGCGAGTGGACGGCTCGCATCGAACCCAAACAGCTCGTGCTGCTCGACGTTGGTTACGTCGTGGACAACGTTCTTCCTCCGTATCAGGGTGAGAAGCGTGTGGTGTTTCTCGCGATCCTAGCTGTAGCTAGAATGGTGATTTGGACGACGCGAAACAAGGGATTGTATGACGATGCAAACTTTTCTCATCGTGATCTGATTTTGTATTTTCGGCATCAGCTGAGGGTCAAAATCAGATGCGATAGAAAACGCTTGGATCGCATAACATTCAGCAAAAGGTGGGTGAATGCAGCGAGCCTGGTCGTGCGAAAGGGAGCAACGTTGGAGTCATCCTTCCCTCCTCTGCCGGCTCATGGCGTCTACGGTACGGGTCCTTAGGGACCCCACCCCTGGTGAGTAAAACTGTTCCCTTTTTCTTTTGGTACCCAGGTACCTAGTTAGCAGTATGTTTGTGAGTCATTGTCCCCGTCATCTACTTGTTAGTTCTCAAGATCTTCCCCATCCCCATTATTTTTGTACCTCAATCCGTATCCCAGTCCACGTTTACTGAAGATCTTGAACATTCATATGTATAAAAATCATATCACCTACTTGTATTAACCCATACCGCGCCCGACCCCTAAATTCCTTTCACCCCTGTAGATTAGGATCCCTGCCCCACCTAGGGTAGGTCCGACTTGTTTCCGGTTCTTTCGCCCCGGAAAACAGTCGGCCTCCAATTTTATAGACGGGGGGATGGGAGGGCAACCAAACGGGGGATTTTTCCTTTGTTTTTGTATATATTTCGGGGTTTTTCTCCCATTCCCATCACATTCATTGTAAATAAATCATAAAATCATTCATGAATCTCGGGATTTTAAGTAGGACTTCTTCATAGAGCAAATGTGGTATTTTGGTGACTGCAGCGCAAAAGGCGATGGATGAATGGATATTTATTGTATTGTTGAATGGGTCGGCGAATGTGGCTAGCTAGGTCTCCTTAGTTTATATAGAAAAGTATGACCGCTCCCTTCCCCTCCCCCAAAACTTCAAGGCCTTGTGCCTTCTGTGTACACTACACAGAAATAAAGCAGACTAGAAGGTGAAGAGCAGTTTCTTACAGGAATAGTATTAGAGACTGGAGATCGCACTAGATCAACTTACTTGCTCCCGTAATAACGGAAGCCAATACTATTGTTGGATTATATCTTTATTCTGTATTCACTAATCCTATGTTCTTGTCTACTAATAGTCTCTCTATTGTATATACTTTTTCCTGAGAATACATCTCTATTTCCTCTCATATCGTGGTTTGTCTTTATCTAATATTACAAGCGTTCACTAACCAGAACGCAACACGAACGAAGAGTGAAAAGGTTTTGTTGTGCTTATTATTCCAATTGAATTTTTTTTTTAGATCCTGGTTTTAACTTTAGGTCGAACATCATATATTTAGGTATGATTAGGATTTGCAAATTTCAAACTCAAGTTAAAGTCAAATTCTTTAACAACTTTTTTAATAAGATACTCCCACCGAACATAGATGTTTGACTCTGCAGCATATATCACCCATTATTTTCGCCTATTTGATCTCATAATCCAGTTATCTACAAGTAGTAAATATTAGGAAAATATTTTAGTGCTGAAGGAAAGATACAGATGAAATATTTCTGCTTCTTTTTTAGAATTGTCTCGCTGGTTACTAATAGTAAAATAGTTTCGTGCATATCTGAGTGATTCACGATATTAAACGTATTCCATAGAAAGCTAAGCCCAGTTTACAACCAATAAAAATGAGGTGCAAAGCAAATGGAAAATAAAGAAAATGCCTTTTAGAGACGAAAGGAAGTTTGCTTTTCCCACGATTTTATTGATCCATGATTGTTGTTACTCCTGAAATAGGCAGGAAAAGAAAATATACGTTTTGGAATGAAATATAGCAGAATATAATAATATAGTTCTAGTTAAAGAATTCAGGGAAATGTATTTCATCAGCGTTTCGAATAATAAGCCTTAATTTTTGCGGCGTAATACTTTTGTGTTCTTTATCTAAAATTGAAGGGAGAAAATATTCATGCTAATCATTAACAAAGACTTGATATTTGGTTGCAAAAGCTCCAATAATATTCTCAATTACCAATTATGTAAATCCCACAATAGAAAATACTATCAATAAATATCGAACTCTGCTCAATTAAAATATCAATTTTTAACTCTAAATTCTATGATAAACACTTCATCTTATATACTAATGGTTACAAGAATGCCGACCGTTCGTTAACAACTAAAAATCCAGTTAATATAATGAAAAATGAATGTTTATAAAGAATGAAAATGTTCAATGTGCAAAAAATATTTAATGCACATAAATATAAATAAAAAATATGAAGGAAAAGTAGAAAAATGATTGTCAAATTACAATTTTGGTAAGTGCCATGAAACTCATGAAGTTTAGATTTAATGACCCATGTTAATTTTTATAAATAAATTATATATATTTATACATATATGCTTGCACAAACACACACACGGACTCTCACGCACACACACATAATCATAGTAATCATAGATATATAAATTTCGTTGAACATAATAGAAATTTTCTGTCTACATATTTTCTTGTTGATCCGTTCATATTGCCGTATTGCTTTTATCGCCTTCGGCGCGATTTTGATTGATGTATTTTCCATAATTGTATATATCCCAAGTACTTTCTGCCCGACTTTGGGCCATCATCAGGGGGGGGATCTATTACAAAAGTGATGTAACTTTTGTTTTAGCATTACTACTATGTAAGAGCGTCTTTACCGTTCGAGTGTGTAGCGTTTGCTTTTAAATGTGTTTCTATAAATAGTGTCAGTAGCTAAAGACATTTAAGCACATTAGCACTGGTTTGAAAATTAATTCAGTTAACTAATTTGTATTAAGGAAGAAATGCTGCCAATATATATATACTAATCGCAAGGAAGAGATATAGGTTTAGGGGAACTGTGGGCATATCTTTTGTTAAAAAAATGTGAACGACCGGTTTCGTCTGGCCCTTATCAAGCTGTTAACGCCAGAAAATTTAAAAGATGTAATGTAATTGAAAAAAGTAAAGGAAAGGAGAAAAGGGGAGGAAACCCCCCCCCAAAAAAAAAACAAACAAAAAAATACGAAGAGTGGGGTAGTAGGAGAGATGAACAGATGGTCAGAGACTGATCACATTCAATCCTAACAGACAGTCCCTCTGTTTACAGAGGGAAGTCTGAAGGGATCGAACGTAAAGGGTCTCCAACATTTTTAGATGGAAAATCGAATGTGACAAACTCAGAATACTGAATCGGTCAACATTAAAATCTGCAACACATTCCCTAATATTAATCATGTTCTCCGCTATAGAGGACCCGGATGTATTTGCATGCTGACCTCTTTTAAGCTCAAGATTTAAAACACGAGCTGGCAAATGCTGTCTTATGCGTAAGTCCAACCGATTAGACGTTCTGCCTATGTAGTCACTGCCACAAGTACATGTATATTTATATATAACTGAGTTAATATGGCGGGGAGGTAAGACATCTTTACGTATTGAAACAAATGCAATACGAGTCTAAAAAATCACTCGTGCAGCAGCTGAGAAATAACATTTACCAACAGCCGTGGTGATGGATTTGGCAAATCTCTCAACTCTGCAACCTATATACGGCAAACGCAAATAAACAGGGCACGTATTAACAGTGCACCTGTTAGTCCTATTAAACTTAATCATAACATGGACAACGCCATCCAAAACAGGTAATGGATATCCATTGTTAGTCAGGGTTGACTTGATGAACTTGATTTCATCACCAAGAAAACACTTGGATAAAATCATGATGAACAAGAGTCTTAATCAAGTTGATTTTGCACTGCTGTGGGCAAAATGAATCCCATCTCGTATACAGGCCAGAAAAAGTGGGCTTTCTGTATACAAAAGTGAGAAAAGCTGTAGAAGTTTTCTGCACAAATACATCTAAAAAGGCAAGTTCTTGGTTGGACTCCCTCAAGGTTAAAAAAAAGGTTAATTCCCCCCAAAATGTTGTTGCCCTTTGAGGTATTCCAATATACAGTTATTTATCTATCCACTCCCCCTACGTACACATTAGAAAAACGTGACAGAATATCAGTTTTTAAACGGTGCTTAATGGGTTTGAATTCAAAGTTTTTCTTCACCTTGACTGGTTGCCATACTATGGTAAAGCAACCCAATTTTCCCTATAATTTACTCATAACTTGAAGGAGTATATTCAAATGCATACTTTTCCCTAGGGTTTTAGAGCTAAGCTAAATTCAAGTAGCCTCGTCCAGGATTTGAACTCAGGTCACTGCGTCCATTTCCTATGAGAATTAAGATTAGATGATAAGTGACATATTCAATTATAAGAAGGTGTTAAAGATTATCACCAAAAACGTATATGTATCATAGAGATCACTGTATCCAATCAGATGTATTAATATCTCTTTAATCAATTCTTAAGCAGTTTGGGTGTAGTACCAACTAGTTGCCAACCCTAATATACATATGTAGGGGTTTACTAAAGTTGGCACCTACCTGAAACTGGTTGACAAATTCACCTACCTAGGATAGGGAGACGTGGAGAGAGAGGGTCAGGGATATCCGTGCTAGCAGCACGACATGATGATGATGATTCTTATTATATACTCACACACACACACACCTACGCTACACATGCAAACACATAAATGAACACTCACGGACCTATCTATAAGCATACTTTTCTTCATCCGATTGCTTCTTTGTTATCGAGAAATCCCTTTGGCCTTATGGCTAACGTGCTGAACTGTGACATGATGGTGATTGAGTTCGAACTTTCGGACTAATATTCTTGGGAAAGGCATGAACCTCTTCCTCCCCAGACATGGGTGAAATAGTACTTTTACTGTTCTTTTACAAGGTTGGCTTTGGCATCAAATAATCCACGAAATTTTCTATGCCATTTAACAAAGAATGCAAATGATTGATTAGACTTCGCATGTGAATACCATTAATAACCTTTTGTGTCAAAGGCATTTATTTTAGGCTTATATCATTTTAACTCAGGGGGTGTCCTCGCGATATAATGGTTAAAGCAATGGACAACGGAATCGTAATAAGCGAGTTCGTACTCCAGTCGCGCTATTACGTTCACTTTCGGGCAAATACCCTTCGGAAAGGTATGAACCCCTTTATCCTTCCAACTATGGGTTAAATAGTTCCACTACTCTTTTTCAAGGAGAATGGCTTTGGCGTTAAATAACCTACAAGGGTTGATATGCCATTAAACAAAGAAACATTTTAACTCAGAATAGGCCAGAAGGATCATAAAGAACCCTAATAAAATTGATATCCACAAGAATTGTCCACTTGGGAAAGGGACTAGAAATTCTGTGAGGAAATTACTCAGAAAAGACTCATTCTATTTTAAAATTTTTTCTATTATGGAAAATCTCGATGTAAATTGAAATATGAAGTTCCATGAGGTCAACGAGTATTATAAAGTCATTGACAAGAGGAGAAATGTGAAGAGAAGTGCATTTTATCCCCTTCCTTAAAATTGATCACCACGAATTCATTTTTCAGAAAGCAAATAAAATTTGCAACTAGAGGAGCATCCCAAACCTTTTGCGGTGAAGGGAACCTTTTGAAGAAAATAAATTAGTAAGTGATCATTCGTATAGAAACTAAATAGAGTGAATACTAAGTTCTTCTGAAAGTATATATATATATATATATATACGTGGTGTATTCAACAAGTTTCCAGACTTTTTTTGTACATGCATTAAAAATAGACTCTTGAAAATTCAGTATGTTATTGCTATAAATCTTATGAGATGCCTGAATAATTTTTATGATTTCAGGTTCAAATGAACAGCTACAGCAGGAATTGGAACACGCCCTACTAAAACCTAATTGTCACAGCTGGTGAATTTCAAAAATGCAACCTGAACTTAAGAAGAGCGATATACAATAAAATTCTATCTTAAACTTGGAAAAATGCCATGTGATTAAAGCTGGATCTACTTCTATGACTCAGAGACCAAGAGACAGAGTTCCCAGTGGAAGCATCCTGACTCTCCCAGACCCAAAAAGTCCAAAGAGAGTGAATCATCCATAATCTCTGGATGATCCATTTTTTACAGCACTAGCATGATCTATATACACTTGATTCCCACTAGACCGACCGTCAACAAGGAATAATATGTTGAGGTTTTAAGGGAGTTCAGGAAGAGATTCCGTCGGAAGAGGCCAGCACTCTTTAAATCGTGTCAGTGGCATTTCCACCAGGACAATACAAAAGTCCACAACTCTATCCTTGTCATAGACTATTTGACCAAGATGGACATCAAGACAGTTCCTCACTCTCCCTATAGTCCAGACCTTGCTCCCTGTGACGTTTGGTTATTTCCTAAGCTCAGAAGCTGTCGTTATGAGACAATTGAGGAGATAAAAGAGGCTTTGACGAAGGTCATTGACACGCTCGTACAAAAGGACTTCACTGGGACCTTGCAGAAGTTGTTGGAACTGTACAACAAGTGCATTGGAGTTGGAAGAGATTACTTCGAAGAGGACTAGAGTTTCATGTGTGTACTCTCAATAAAAGTGCCCATACGAAAAAAGTCTGGAAACTTATTTAATAATCCTCGTATATATTCTCATCCACAGACAGATTGTTTCGTTGTATCACAACTCTTCAGTGTGGCTAGACACGTAGGACGCTTGAAGCTGGGATCCAAATTCGCCCAACTTTACGTTAGACTTAGTATCAGACCGCTTGGCCAACAAGCGTACCACGTCAGCGAGGGAATTATAAGGTATTAAGTAGTAGCGTTTGTTTGATTACATTTTATACCTTACCGGATACCAGAGTGCTCAATTCAATCGAAGAGCTTTGCATTATGCGAGTGGCAGCCGTAAATTCTTTCGCCAGAGTGCTCAACCCTCATGGGGGAGATATGCATAACAACAGAGACAGAAATAATCTATCAATGTTTCAACTAAATGGGTCATCAGGATCATTTTGACTTAAGAAGTGATGGACCAAAACTACATTTTAGTGAATAAAAGACCGTTAGAAGAATAAACTTAGGATAAAATTCTAGAATTATGGAATAGCTTAAAAAATTGTGTGTGGGTAAATAATGTATAAGTTTGATTAAAAGGATTGATATGAATGGATTTAAAAAAGTAAAAGCACAGAAACAATGTCCGAAGTCGATGATGAAAACATTTTTTAAGTATTTAGGATGTAGAAGTTTTGCCCGTATTTTGTTTATTTTTTAAGATGATGGAAAAAAACTCGATATGTGATTCTATTTTTATTTAATCTTAGCATTTGTGCATTTTTAGGCTGAGTGAAACTGGTTTATATTCAGAACTTTCCTTCTACTAGACTTCTAAGCAAAACAGTATTCCTTCCAATTTTACTCATAGTATATGTGCGACCGGACATTGGCATGATGGTTAGAGTATTCGCCATTGGCCCGGGAGACCTGCGTTCAATACCCGATCGAGACATACCAAATACTCAAAAAATGGTACTTGATGTTTCCTTGCTTAACACTCAGCATTATAAGGTACTGATCAAGGGTGAAGTGGAGCAATCCAGGGAAAGGAGTACCACCCTTCCTTACACCTTGGTGTAGTAACTATCAAAAAGGGAGTCTTCAGGTCACCCTCGACTACGGTTGCCAACTTACTTTATATGTGCGTTATGAAGACGTAATGGTCTTAAGTATAACCAAATAAGTCTGATCCAATATGTTTAGACAAGACATACAGTCGTAAACTCAATTCATAAGTAAATAATAAAGGTTAAACATTATTTGTTGATAAAAATTTTATTAATAAAAAAAAAATAATACTTACAATTTATAATATTTTCATATAGATGTATGTACATGTGTGTTTCTCGACGCAGCTGATTGTGACTCTGTGATAATAGTACTGTTATTATTCTTCTAGTGACGGGTAGGACAATATAATTATGAAAAAATGGATTTCCCAGGTATTCACTCATCTACACATTTCCTTTTTCAACTACTACTACTGATAAGGCGATAATCAGAATAATTGGCTCTAGAACATTGCACACTGGGAATTTGATTATTTCCTTTACCAAGGGCAGGAAATGAATGAGATATGAGTCGTCCTAATCTGAATTACAAATCGGTTCGTATACTACGTTTTCTAATCTGATAATTGCTAAGCTGCTCACAATCCTTCTAGTTCGTAATGTCTTTCATATATAAGGTACTTCCATGTTAAAACATATGATACTGTGAAGAAAGATGTCGATGTTATAAAAATATATCAAAGAGGGACAACGAAATATAATCCACTGCAAATTACCTAAATCCTCAAACCTGATTTACTTAAAACTAAACATCACTCCATTTAATATTATATAATTTGAAATCTAAAGTATAGTCACTTTTAAAGTTGTGATTTGCACATTTGTAAACTCAAACACTAATATTTAACGCCAATATTTTGACATGTTTATGATTTCGTAATAAAAAAGGTGTTCGGCAAAGGAGACTTAACAAGTATGAATGGAATCTGTATTTTCTATGATGACAGTAATGAACAATTATATATGCATATTTTAGTCCCCATGTTATGTATAAGAAGATTGTAATGAACTTTTCTTCTCCTGGGCTACATAACACTTGTTTCTCGTGAACGTATTTGTACTCTGGTTACTTGAGCCATAACACCTTTTATATACCGTGTCACTTACAATGACTTTAGTTTGACTTACAAATCGGGCCTAACTGACGCTAGCTAACTTAATGCCCTGGCACTCAACCAAACAGAAATGGTAGGAGATGTAATCAAAATAGCAACAGGGGTAGTTTTCATTTAATTATGCACCATGAACATAAATATACTTCTTAATTGATTTAATTATTATTGTTATGCCCTCACATATAATCGCATTAGATATGAATAAAAAGGAGTAGTTTCCTTTTTATCTAAAATAGAAATCATGTATGAAAACCCCGTCTACAATTTTGTAGAAGACTTTAAGAGTAGAGCTGCAATATATGATTCCTGCTTTTAATTTCAGCTAAAACTCAGGTAGTCAATGCAGTAAATCGAAATAATATGATATACTTTGAATGAAAGGATACCGAGATGAAAAATAAATACATTTTTTGAGAGAACACTTATATAGCTTAACGGTGAATCTAAGCGAGATAAAACTTTAAAACAGTTATTCAACAAAATTAGATGAACAGAATTTAATCTATATAATAATGTAGATATTTTAAAAACAAGTCATAAAACCCAACAAACAAAACCATCAAATAGAACTGTTTTTTGACATTGAAACTGTATTTACACGAAACTAAATTGTTTAACATTGAACTGTTTTGACATTTAACTGTGTGTAAACAAAATCTGTACTTATACTAAACTGAATTAGCTGAATTAGAACTGCTTGATTAAACTGAGTAGTTCAAAATAGAAATGTTTTTCACAATTAAACTGTACTTACATTTAAACTGCGTGCTTATGTCAGACTTAATTATTTGAAATTAAACTGTTTTTCACATTGAAACATTACTTATACTAAACTGAATTGTTATATAACTGCTTGAATAAACTGAATTTTTTGAAATAGAAATGTTTTTGACAAGCTGTGTACTCATGCTAAACTGAATTGTTTTAAATAGAACTGATTAGTTCCATAGAAATGGATTTGGCGTTAAATAACCTTCAAACGTTGATATGCCATAAAACCCAACAAACCAAACCAAACGTAAAAACAAGTTATAGACATATCACAAAAAGATATTTGTAATAAGACACTTAAACAAAGTAAAACACGAACGATCAGTTTGGGTTACGAGTTTGATGTAGTCTGATTCATGGGTCGAGGTCTCTGACTCTGTACATATCTTCAATAACTCAAAATCACAAAATTAAATTAAATATTAGTTATCATTAGGGAATGTTTAAGATAAAATTTTAAATCTATTTCCAACTTGTTTTTTTTATTATGCACCACAGATCTAAGAGTGCTGTCATCAGGAAACTTGAAAGCATCTCAATAAAATTATATAGACAAAATGTGTCTTTAGTATTTAATCAAACATGCTTAAATGAAATACTGCTCCCCCACACACTATATATATATATATATATATATATATATATATATATATATATATATATATATATATATATATATTCTCTACTGACGGCATTATCCCAAATCTCATTGAATAATAAATCAACTAATGTTGAGTATAATGTTCCAATGAGGGGAAAGTAATATCAGAATTACGACTACGTAAATGATGTATTTTTTGTTTGGATTAAAATTTTTATTTTGAGTAAAATTTAGCGGTGTCACTTTTTTATACCAAAGATTAAATTCTAGTAAGTATTCAATTCCCGACCATTTTGAGCTGAGGACGGAATTTGAAATAGTGAATACACTCAGTGCTGTTGACCCCTTTCAAAACCATCTTAATTTCGGAAATGTTTAAATGATTTTTCATGGTGTAACTTTATCAAAGATCTGAAAACCATAACGGAAAGAAAAATCAAATGAAAATATCGTTTAGTTATTATCAACAAACTAACAAAAGCTAAAAAATTGGTTTTAGTTAAATTTCAGAGTTGCAAACCAATCTGTAAAACATATTTGAAAGTTTGGGTCTTCAGCTCTTTCTTATCTCGTCTAAGTGAGCAAACTAAAATAAGTAAATAGCCTTTTCCATTGTCTAATTGACGATTTGAGACCTCAAAATAAAGATTGATTTTTGATGGAAAACAAGTAATAAAGTGGCGGGGATGAATGAAAATATGACGTGTCTGTCCACTTCATTTTGTATCCAATACAAGAATGCCGATCAACGACTTTTGAGTCTGGTAACATGCACCAATAACTACAGCTTGCAATGTAGCATAGAAGGCACAAAATACGCTTTTTGGTTAAAATAAAGATAAGAGAAGAAAAAGTTGAAAATATATGTACATTTCTTATCGTCTTTCGCTCATGGAATTAAAATTTATACAAAGGGTTGAACGGGCAACAATGATTCGAGGAAATATGGAAAAATGGGAAGAAACAGGCAGGGTGTAAGAGAGGCAGTGAGGCATGAGATAATAGATAATCTTGGTAGTTAACAACCTTAAAATTTCAGCAGTTTCATCTAAAAAAAACTATTATCTCCATATAATTGACTAAAATTAATTAATTTTCCAGATTTTGATCAATTTTCGTTTTGGGGAGGTCAGAGAGTTACAAATAAATTTCAAAGTGAGCCATACCAAAAATTATTTGATTGGTTGGTTGGTTGGTTGGTTTGGTTTTATGGCATATCAACCTTTGTAGGTTATCTAACGCCAAGTCCATTTTTATGTAAATAATCTCCATTTCTAACTATTCAAGCAGTTATATGTAATAATTCAGTTAAGTGTAAATACAGTTTTATTGTCGAAAAACAGTTCTATTTCAAATAATTCAGTTAAGCATAAGCACGCAGTTGAAGTGTAAGTACGGTTTAATTGTCAAAAACGTTTCTATTTTAAGCTATTCAGTTTACTCAATTCATTTTAGCATAAGTATGCTGTTAGTTCTATTTAACCCATAGATAGGGCCCTATCAGGTGCTACCACTCCGGGCTAGAGTGGACCTGGGAGCAATGACAATGAAGGGGTACTCCACTTTCCCCAAAGCTCCAGCACTGCTGGAACCTCACCATCAGATTGTTTAGTATCATATTCAGGACACTCGTTAGGGGAGGTCTTACCCCTCTTCAGAGGTGCAGTTAGTGTATTCTACAGCTCCAGCCGACTGGGCAAAAAAAATTATTTGAGACTGAGCATTAAGCGATCCAAACTCAAGAGATACTATGGTATACGTCTACATTGAACAATTGAGACAGGGTTGGGTTTTTTATGTAACGTCACATCAGTCAAACATATTATTCTTCACTCTAGAAAAATTAGTGCTTCCACTGATTCTATTTACCCAACCCCTCCGCTCGGGCAGGATATGACACAAGGTCAATTTTTTAAGCGGAGTTTAGCAGGCTTGAATTCAGAGTTTTCCTTCTCCTAGACTAGTTGCCTCACCAAGGCTGAAGAACCTAGTCTGCCCTGCTATTTACCCATAGCTGGAGGGAGAATAATTGGATTCATACCTTTCCCAAGTGTATTAGTGCTATGTGAAATGCAATCAGTCTTGTCCAGGAATTGAACTCGTATCGCCGTGTCCATATCCTGTGACGATAACCATTACACCACGGGCACCACTTCCACTGGTATCATTTCAATTTCAATTTCCACATTGTCTTGAAAACCATATGATTCTCTGTTAGATAAGAAGAATTTAAAAAAATCTCTAATTATATCCTGACATCCATTCCAAGTATTAGTATTTATCATACGTCCCACCAATGGGACGAGCACAGCACAAGGCCTTTAAAAGGTGGGTCCGGAAGTAGTGCTGTAGC
>OY757927.1:69628654-69631154 GCA_963585895.1 Sepioteuthis lessoniana | reverse complement strand
AGAACTAAACTTTCTTCTTATGCTAAACTGAATTGCATGAAATAGAACAGTTTTGACGTACGACAGTGTGTAAACAAAAAAGTATACTTATATTATAATGCATTTTTTGAAAAATTTGTACCGGATAGAATCCTCTGCATGAGTTAAATAAATGAGACAGTATGTGCAAACAAGTGGCTGATGTTAAATTGTAAGTGTTTTCTAGCATTACCTGAAGCCATTTAACTGTTTGCAAAAAAGAACTCAGACTCGTTTATGAATGCTACCAACAAAATGTGTTTAAAAATCATATATATATATATACCGGATTTGGTATTAAATAACAGCCAAGGGTTGATATGTCAGAAAAATCAAACCAAACCAAATTAAAAAGATGTAATATTATGTATAAGCAAGATTTGGCCTAGAATAACCTACAAGGGTTGATATGCCATAAAATCAAACCAAATCAAAGAGATTTAATATCATGGATTTGGACTAGAATAACACGCAAGGGTTGATAAGTCAGAAAAATCAAACCAAACCAAATCAAAGAGATTTAATATTATGCATAAACAGGATTTGGACTAGAATAACCTACAAGGGTTGATATGCCATAAAATCAAACCAAACAAAACGCCTGGAATTAGAAAAGTTAACTAATTGACACTTATATTTACTTTTTTGTGTTGTCATATGCAAAGAAATTTTGTACTAATGACATCAAGGATTCCTATCGAATACAAATAATTTGCACATGGATTATATAGTTTTAAGAATTCCAATCTAATACCAACAATTATAGTAATTTACTAAACTTTCCCCTTAAATGTGGTACGAGGTCGAATGAATAAGGCACCCAATGAGACTTGTACTCACTCATGAAGGTTTGATAGTCGAACTTGATAAGCCATGATACCACCACAAATAATTATAAAGGTTTAAGTAATTATTTCTATTTATTATCAATCATTGGTTTGGACACAGTTATATGATATGAAGTAACTAATAGTAATCCTCAAAAATAATTATAGCTTCAAGTAACTACTCTTTATACAAATAATCTACGATTATATGGTATCAAGCATTCCATTTGAATATGATTAATATTTAATAGATCTTTTTAACGCACAGATGTCACTCTAACAGGAACTACTGTTTCGGGTCAGAGTGGATTATGTGTAAAGGCAATGGGCATCATTCTCCCCAGTTCTCCAGAATTGAAGCCTCGCCATCTGATGCAGTTTAATGTATTATCCGGGACACTCTTTTTTGGATGGGTCTTATGCTTCTTCAGGGTATACAGTCAGCGTATTCTCTGCCTAGCCGACAGGTCAGGACATTTTCCTTGATTGACAGTCAGAAACGATAAATAGTATTTAGATGCGTTTATGCATCTAATTATAAATATATCTGCAAATGAAAATAGAAATCCAATGAAGTTGTATTGAGATGTTTTGCCTGAAACAGCGCTGGTTGCTTAGAATTGGGAAGCTTACCTTTCACAAATAACTTGCTGATAGATGTGTTATTCAAGAAGACGTTTTGCGTCGAGGCTTTATTTAGCCCTCTTCACTGATAAGCGAGTTTTGGTACTTTCTCGAAGAATCTTATAAAAAGAAACACGTAGATATAAGTCGAAAGAGGACAGTATGGACATGAAATAATATTGCCCGAAAGGGGAGACAATCCACTTCTAATGCAATCACTGAGAATAGAAAGCGAAAGATTCCTTTGAACGAAGGCAGTCAATTTGTTGTCCTGCCTAAGTGTTAAATTTAACATTGGGGAAGAAACAATGCCCACAAAGAGAGAAAAACGGATTGTAAAGATATAATAATGATGATGATGATAATGATAGTCATGGTGACGGTAAGATATTGAAGAAAGAACTAAAGGAATGTGAAACTAGAAGAATTGGAAAAGGTATATACTGCATAAAAGCAAGATATAAATAGACTTTTGGCTGTTCATATGCTGACAAAGACACTCTCATGAAATGAGACCAAATAAGATATATTTCTTCAACATAGTCTCTTCTGTAGTCCAAACACTTCTTCCATTGGATCCCATTGTTTATAAAAGCCCTCAATAGCAAATTTATCGTCGTCATATGGACATTTTAGCCATTAATTCTTGAATGGATTGGCACTTCTGCCAAGTAAAAAAGTGCTGTATCTGTGCCCTCTCCTTAAATATTCTTCACACTTCACCACTATTCTATTTGATTGGAGTGGAAACGTTTGTCGTGTAATGGTTATTGACTTAGGAAGTAGACTTAGCAAAATCCTGAACGAGGCTGTTTGGATTTATCGTAGCACTAATACACTTAAGAAAGGTATGTATCTAACTATTCTCCCTCTTACCGTGGGTAAATATTCGGACAGATTAGGCTCTTTAACATTGGTATAACAAATTCACTCAGTGTGTACTGAGCCCCGTTGACAGGGCGGAAATGTGTTGAGATACGTGCCTGAGAATGTTCCGAAAATAATGGATCTTGTTTATTTTCACAGAATGT
>OY757927.1:69458654-69623654 GCA_963585895.1 Sepioteuthis lessoniana | reverse complement strand
GGTCATACCGAGATAGATAGATAGATAGATATCATCGAATATAGCAAGGTATGACACAAGGAATTAGATGTAAATGGAAAGACAGATATAGATAGATATACATGAAAAGACCGAGATAGAGAAATAGAAAGCTGTAGTCAGACTGAGATAGATAGATAGATAGATAGATAGATAGATAGATATCATCGAATATAGCAAGATATGACACAATGAATTAGATGTAAATGGAAAGACAGATATAGATAGATGTATATAAACATATTGAGATAGATAAATAGAAAGCTGTTGTCAGACTGAGATAGCTAGCTAGCTAGATAGATAGATATATAGACAGATACCATTACAGAGTAATGCACACCATCATAGATTGACAGATAGTTATATATATATATATATATATATATATATATATATATATATATATATATATATATAATGATGAAATAGATTAGATTGGTTTATATATTGAGTAACGTATAGAATCAAAAACATGACCAGGGCACCTTTCCTTAAAAACGTTGACAATTACTATTACATCGACCGTTCTCTAACCCTGGAGTTGTACTCATCATATTGGCGCTATTTAGGGTGGGGTGAGGGTATTGATGAAGAGGGAGAGAGGGAGAGAATGGGGGAGAAAGCATAAGGGAGAGATATGTGGGAGGTTTGCTGAGGTTCGCAATACAATGTCTTGAAAATACTAAATGCAAACCGAATTTGACGAGAAAAATATATTGCAGCCGAATATAGAGAAACGCCTACCAACCTCCGACTATCGCGACCCAAGATTCCCGGTAGCATAGATAAAATGAGGAAAACATCAGAGCGAAACTCAATAAAATATATTGGGAAACACAAAAACAGAACAAGAAAACATCGAGATTTATATAATTTGTATTAGGCCAACAATAGAATCGGTAAAAAGATTCCGTTTCTTCTTCTGATGTACTTGATTTAATCTATCATTCTCTAGTAAGTTACCTCTATTTTTCTAACCTCATACGAAAGGCTGAGCCAGCCATTATTTTTCTATCTATGTATATACCCCTGTGTATTCATATCTATCTATCTATCTATGTTCATATGTATATATATATATATATATATATATATATATATATATATATATATATATATATATATTAATGCGTCCATTCCAACATCTTTAAATGTAAGTACTTTGTTTTTTTAACGTTTAAGATATTAACGTTATTTCCTTATATAGCCTGAAATATTTTTAACCTATTTTTATAAGAAGCGTATATGAAACCAATACTTCTATCTATCTATCTATCTATCTATCTATCTATCTATCTATCTATCTTTCTCTGGGTCTTCATATCTATCCATGTATCTTATGATGCACCTAAATGATCATAGTCACCACTTTTTAAAATATTATAGAAATATTTTAATGCATTATTTATTAGAATATGCTTTATTTTTCGTCTGTCTGTCGGTTATCTATCTATCTATCTATCTCCGTCTCTGTATCTGTGTCTGTCTGTGTCTCACGCTTATATATATATATATATATATATATATATATATATATATATATATATATATATATATATATATATATATATATATACATATATCTTAACTTGTTTTCTTACTTCTTACGAATCAATCGCTGGGCTAATAAACTGATATTTGTGAAACATTGCATATCAACTCCCTTTATCTTAAGTATTCTCCTTTTGGTATTTGAGGAATTAGAGACATGTCCCATATGCCCCTGGAGCATTAGGATCATTTTGGTTTTAGATTGATCAAGGATTTCTTGTTCTTCCAGGTATCTTGTAAAATAGCATCCATTAAAATACAATATCTCCCATTCTTCAGAAAGAATACTTATTTAATATGCGTAGGCGCGAAAGTCAAAACTTAATCTAGAAAAAATGTCTAATTAATACATGAAACTTTTAAAAAATTCTCTTCTGATCACATCAGTTCCCGATAAATCTACAGTAAACATTTAGAGGTCTTTACAAAGATAAATAGATAGATAGATAGATTTCAATTACATATCATTGGTACATAGATTATTGTCATCTTTCAAAGAATAAAATACAATATTTTATTATTCTGTGATTTTTAATCAAACTCGTTTTAATGAAAGAGAGTTTTACTTTGTATCCGTTTTTGGTCACGGGGGCGCAAATCATGTAGCATATCTTGGGCCGGATCAACCTGGTGGAGCCCCTGTTTCTCTAGGGTCAGTTTGAATTAAGAGTATTCCTTCTCATGGACCAGCGTCCATCCAAAGGTTGAAGAGCCCAATCACTCCTACTATTTACCAATAGCTGGAGGAAGATTAGTTCGAATCATACCCTTCTCAAGGATTATTAGCGCTAAGTGAAATGTAAACAGCTTCGTTCTGGATTTGAACCCTTATAGCCGAATTCACTTACAACGAGAATGGTTGTAACGCCCTAAACACTATTTCATAAGATACTATTGTCTAAATTCTCAATAAATGATGGGTTACATATTTTTAATTTATATATTTCAATTTTATTTTGGATGATTTTCAACTTTGTTTTCATTATGAGAGCCTTCTGGTGTAATAACTTAGCAAGCAAAACTATCTGACCATTCTTGTTGAGTTTGTTTTTCACTGGAAAACCCGTACTGCTGGTTTCCAGAGAGACAAAATCAAGTTCTGCAAAGTGAACAACATCTTCTGTTTCAATGTCTGATTCTAAAATATTAGTTTTACCAGATTCCCAAAAATGATCTAACTCAGGCATAATTTTCTTAATAATAAGATATCAGTAAGTCAGTGGTTGATGGTATTTAGAGAGTAATAAAACAGTATATATTAAATCGTCTTTATAAATATTTATAAACCATATAATGAATCATCTTTATATATTGATAGAACCATATAATAGATCTTGTCTATAAATTAATAAACCATATAAGAAATCGTCTTAATAAATTAACAAAATAATATTATAAATCGGTCTTATAAATTAATAAAACCATATAATAAATCGTCTTTATAAATCAATAAAATCATATAATAAATCTTTATAAATCAATAAAACATTATAATAAATCTGTATATATCAATAAAACCATATAATAAATCGTCTTTATGAAACAAAAAAAACCTAAAATAAATTGTCTTTATAAATTAATAAACCTATAGAAAAAAATGGTCTTTATAAATCAATGAAACCATAAAATAAATTATCTTTATAGATTAAAAGACGTAATATAAATCGTCTTTATAGAATAATAAAACCATATAAATTAATAAAATAAGTATTTATCTATCTTCACGTTTATATCTTTACCACTCAAGTGTCTTTCAACATATCAATTTGATCACATCTTATCATTTTTCTATATCTCTTAATACATTCAATCTGTTTCTGTCACGAGTTCATTCTTTCAATATTCTTTCTTTCTTTCACCCTTCTTTTATTTGTGTATTTATATGTTGCGAGCAAATTTTTCTTTCTTTCTTTCTTTCTTTCTTTCTTTCTTTCTTTCTTGATTCATTTATTTATTTTTTCTCATAATTTACGCTCTCTTTATTTCATTTTTTTTCTTCGTGCTCCTCCTTGATTATTTCTGTTTTGTTTCTTTATTTTTCTAATCATTCATTTTCTCTCTTTTGCCTTGATTTTCTTTCACATTTATATTTGCCTACAGTTTTCTTTCTTTCTTTCTTTCTTTCTTTCTTTCTTATAATTTACGCTTTCTTTGTTTTACTCTTTTTTCCTTCGTGCTCCTACTTGCATATTTTTGCTTTGCTTCTTTATTTTTCTAATCACTTATTTCGTTTTTTTTTTTTTTTTACTTAGTCTTCTTTCACATTCATATTTGCCTACGGCTTTCTTTCTTTCTTTCTCATTTGTTTCCGTGCTCATTCATGATTTCTGTTTATCTTGGTAGAAACCCATTTTTTTTTTATTTGTTCATATTATTCCAACAAGTTTTTTATTACTAAATTTTTAAACATTCTATATCATTGTTTTCTTCTTTTCCTTCTTTCTTCGATATTTCTTCCTTTCACTTCATTCTTTTCTCATGATAATTCTTGTTTTTTTTTTAATATATTTTCAAGACATATTTTCTCTTGCTTTCATTTTCTTTTTCTTTTATATTTACCAAATATTTTCTATGAACTAAATTTCTTTCTCGGTTTGTTTGTTTGTCTGTTTGTTAATTTGTTTATTTGTTGTTGATTTATCTGTTTGTTCGTTTGGTTGTTTGTTTGTTTCTTTCTTTCTTTCTTATTCATGTTATTTTGGGATTTTTGTCTTCCTTGGTAGTAACCCAGTATTCCCGTCTTTGTTTATATCGTCATTTTAATCCAACATTCTTTTTTAGTTCTTTTTTAAACCCTCTCAACCATTCTTTCCTTCTTTTCTTCCTTCCTTCTTCGAGCTAATGAGTTCTTTCTTTCTATGTTTACTGCTTGGAATTAATCCAATTTTGCTTTCTTATTTCTTTCTCAAGCACTCTCCATCAAAGTTTGTTAGTTTCCTTTCGACGTTCCTTTCCTTCTTTCTTACTTTTCCTTTTTCTTTCTTTCTTTCTTTATTTATTCATTTATTTCTTTATTCTTCAGGCGAAGGATTTCTCGTTTTCGTTGTTTATATCTTCAAATTAATCCAATATTCCTCTCTTAATTGTTTCTCATTGTTTCTCATTGTTTCGATTCTTTCTTTCTTCCTTTCTTTCTTCGTTGTTTTCGTTTTTTGTTTTTTTTCAAATTAATCCAATATTCCTCTGTTAATTCTTTCTCCTTTTTTCGATTCTTTCTTTCTTTCTTTCTTTCTTCGTTGTTTTTTTTTTTCATATTAATCCAATATTTCCTTTTCGTTCATTTTTTAAAAATATTCTATCATTGTCGCCTTCCTTCCTTCCTTCCTGAATACACCAGCAAATTACCAAATATTTTATTGCTGAGTGTAACGATCCTTGTTTGTATTTTCCAATGACTGCATAATATTTGCTAGGAAAAAAGAAAAAAAAAAGAAAAAAAACAACCTTTCGTTATCCTAATGGATTTACATGTTAAAGGCTATGTATTTAACGGTTTCCTACATCTACTCATTACCTGCCAATAAATAGACGATTGGTGATGTGTTGCTAATCATACAATTGTATTGTTAGAAAAGAGTCGATTACGCTTAAAAGACAAAGGGAATATGGCGAAAGAAAATATCATATTAGACAAACAGATTAGACAAAAGAAAATATCAGACGAAAATAAATATATTTCTTCGGTTTGTTAAATGCTACATAACGAACTCAAGGAAACTACTATTTCTTTATTTTGCGTTTTCTCATTTTCATCTGTCTGACTCTCTCTCTCTCTCTCTCTCTCTCTCTCTCTCACGCACACACACACACACACACACACACATATATATATGTATATGTATAAAGCAAAATGGTTGACAAAAGTATCTCAAAAAGAGCTACCATATTGGGTATACATTTTAAGTGAACATAAATTTCCTAGGTTTCTTTTTATTCCTGATTAGTAAAATGAGCTCTGATCGAAAAGTGCATAAGAATAAGGAAGATCAGTGAGAAGGCACGTTCTGCGCGATGTAATGGTACGGAAACATGCTTAATTTTGGTTTCTTTGTTTAATCCTATTTACCAACCCCTCCGCTCGGGCAGGATATGACACAAGGTCAATTTTTAAGCGGAGTTTAACAGGTTTGAATTCAGAGTTTTCCTTCTCTTAGACTAGTTGTCTCACCAAGGCTGAAGAACCCAGTCTGTCCTACTATTTACCCATAGCTAGAGGGAGAATAATTGGATTCATACCTTTCCCAAGGATATTAGTGCTATGTGAAAATGCAATCATTCTCGTCCAGGATTTGAACTCGTGTCACCGTGTCCATTTCCTATGACGATAACCATTACACAACGGACACCTCCGATTGGGAAAGGTATGAATCCAATTATTCTCCCTCCAGCTATGGGTAAATAGTAGGACAGACTAGGTTCATCAGCCTTGGTTAGGCAACTAGTCTAGGAGAAGGAAACCTCTGAATTCAAACCTGTTAAACTCCGCTTAAAAATTGATCTTGTGTCATATCCTGCCCGAGCGGAGGGGTTGGGTAAATAGTACCCCCGATTCCTTTGTTTAATGGAATATCAATCTTCGTGGTTTATCTCATGTCAAAAACATCATCGTAGAAATTCAGTAGTGACATTATTAAACGCATAGCTGGGATGATAATGAAATTCATACCTTTCCTATGGTTATTAGTTCTAATGTGATCGTAATAGCTAGACTAGAGTTAGAACTCACTTACTATGATGACTCAATTTAGTACGTCAACCACTACATCAAGAAAACCCTCATCTTAAACAAAAGTGTCATCTGTTCCGGTGTGCGAGTCTTTTAATAGAAAAACCGTCATTATCTCCAACGAGAACAAAATACCTATATTTCCGATCAATACAATCAAAACGGCTGTGTTGGAGAATACGCAAACTGCATCTTTGCAGTGAGAGTAACAACTACCACCCCAACGTGAGTCCAGGATAGGACTCTAAATTTCATCTAATGCTAAAACTCAAATCTTCAAGCTTTGGGGAATGTAAAGTACCTCTTCAGTGCCATTACTTCCAGGGATCACTTATACCAGCAGCAGTAATAACTGTCAGAGCACAATCTATTGACTAAACTGAAGTGTTCAATCATTTACCAGAATTGAAAGCAATTGTGTGCAAAGCAATACTTCTTAAATCGATCTATCAGTATTACATAGCAACCCTTGCAACCAATCAAGTGAGTAAAAACGAATGAATAATATTGAATAGACTTATCAGTATTAAATGACAATACTGGATATCATTTAGTGTCTTAAGTATGACATTACACTGCATTTGGTGGTAAGACTTCAGTCTTGAAGTCTGGGGAATAAGGAGTACTCCTTTATTGCCATTTCTGTCAGGTTCACTTGTGCCCGTAAAAGTAATGTGTAATCTATGAGTCAAATAAAATGTTTGATCATTTATTATTGAAACCAATCAACCCTGTGCAAACAAATGAACTCAGATTCATTTAATTTTACCAACAAAATATTCGTTTACACATTATATATAATATATGTATAAACAATATTTGGCATTAAATAACCTACAAGGGTCAATACGCTATCAAATGCAACCTTTCAACCAACGTTTCAAGTATTGATTATTGTTTTACGAAAATAAGTATTTCTTGAACTTTTTTGGAAATTCAAATACTGTTTCATTAGTTAGGGCTTGCACCAAGATGATTTCAATCTTTTTTTTTTTTATATACATTTTGTACCCATGAGGAAGATTTGATTTTATCAAAACCGTCTCCTGTCAGTATAAAGTAGGAATTTACGAAGCTTTTTGCTTAGATGCGATACAAGGCGGTATAAATGTGTAAATGATGAGATATCTAAGTATTAAACCAGGTAACCCTGTATCCATAAAAGTATGCATTACCCAAACCTTTCGCGATGGGTGGGTTGTGACACAAGGTCAGTTTTAAGTGAATTAAACCTGCTTCTATACGGTTTGATTAAACAAGAATAGAGAACTCAGTCAGCCCTAGTATTTTCCAATAGGTAGGTGGAAGGCCATTTAGATTCATATTTTTATCAGTCAGAATATATTAGCTTGTATCGCATTTTTAAGCGAATTTTTCTACATAAATGATTCCTAAACGTTATTCATCTCTAAACGCAGTCGCTCAGCAGGTCACTGTGGCCCAACATAAGCACTGGTTCTTAAAAAAAAAAACCTGTGATATCAGTTGAAAAAACACATAGAAGTAGTGAGTGGATGATAGAGATATTAGGTTTTTAAGTCCCAAACATTCACTCTGGTTTGATCGGGAAAGAAACATGTCACAGTACATAAAGGGTTTAGTTGAAAAGTGCTTCTCGGTGAAATCATCAGGAGTTTGACATATCAATCTCGACTACAGGTAAATAATGAAGATGACTTACTTTAAATTATTACTTGTTCGTGGTCATAATTAACAAAAGTAGAATTATCTACCCCTGAGGATTAAATTGAGGCTTCAGTTCGTAGTTCTGTGTGGGCTTCCGATTTTCGACACGACATAGGTGAAGGAGATCAGAAGTAACGTCGTCCGAAACGTTGTAAAGGCAATAATCCGAGCATTCTAAGTGATAAAAATTATCAAGCTTCATCTCAGAACTTACGACAAATAAGATTTATATTTTCCCAACGTTATTAACGAAAACAACCTGGACCAGGATTTGAACTCATGTCATCGATTCAATTCCTAATAACCACATCCATTACGATCAAAGCTCCTCCAAAAAGGTATGCTCAACTTAATTCTGCTCGCAGCTTAATGTTTTTTATCGTACGAAGTGAACTTTGCCACCCGAGTTGAAATCTTGAACGAGGTTGTTTACATTTCATAGGGAGGTAAGAGGATCATTAAATAAGTTTCCAGGCTTTTTTGGTATGGCACTTTTATTGACAGTACACATATGAAACTCTAGTCTCCTTTGTAGTAATCTCCTCTGGCTGCAATGAAATTGTTGTACTGTCCCAACAAGTTCTGGAAGGCCCCGTGTAAGTCCTTTTGTGTGAGCGTGTCAATGACCTTCGTCACAGCGTCTTTCATCTCCTCAATTGTCTCATAAAGACAGCCTCTGAGCTTAGGGAATAACCAAAAGTCACAGGGAGAAAAGTCTGGACTATAGGGAGGGTGAGGAAGTGTCTTGATGCCCATCTTGTGACAAGGATGGAGTAGTGGACTGGTGCATTGTCCTGGTGGAAATGCCACTGATCCGATTTGAAGAGTGATGGCCCCTTCCCTAGGAATCTCTTCCTGAACTCCCTTAAAACCTCAACATAGTAACCCAACCCAAATCCTAACCCTTTGGCCAATCAACTCTGGTGTTCTGACTTCTTTACTCCTCCCACACCTCTCATCATCCCTAAAAAGACTTCCTGCCTTCCTTGAATCTCTTATGGGACTCAAAAACTGATGCTCGATTCATGCAAGATGCTCCAAAAGCAGTCTGAAGCATTCCATACGTTTCTGTGGCATTTTTCTAAGTTCGAAAAGAATTTTATTGCATAACGTTCTTCTAAAGTGTCCTCACGTCCACATTACATTTTTGAAATTCACCAGCTGTGACAATCAGGCTTTAGTAGGGTGTATTCCAATTGATCTTGTAGCTGTTCATTTAAACGTGAAATCATAAAAATAGGTCTGTTATCTCACAAGATATATAGCAATAACATATTGAATTTTCAAGAGTCTATGACAATTGTAAATGCCTGTACAAAAAAAAGTCTGGAAACTTATTGAAAGCTTTACGTTTACCCTTAGGTAAGAAATTAATGTAAGTCTGCACTCTTTAGCAACAAGTAAAATAGTATTGTATCCTGATAACCTAAATTTTGATATCAAAAGGAGGTTGCTAGTTCAATCCCGATAAATGATTAATAGCAATGATTACTAATCACTTGTGATGGCATTGATATTCTTTAATTTTGCTTTGGCAATTAATCTAGAAGTAAAACTTAAATCTAATTTTACTACGTTTTAAATTGAACTTGTGTATAACTAGAAAGCCTACACAAGGCTACTTGTGGTCTAGGGGTTGGTAAATACATACATCTCTGAAGTAAAGCTGTTTTTCATAATGCATATTGCATCAATTCATATTTCATCTAAGTTTTAAAAATCATTTAAATCACTTCAAAAAGGTCAAAGCAGAAGACAAGGGAAAAAATAGATTGATTTTATCCCACAATGAACGTGAAAGACCAAATTCTTGGGATGGTGTTCGGTGGGACTTTTTTGGACTCCACCCGACAGAATCTCTCACGGCATCTACATAGTCAGGACATCTTGCAGTCAACTTCCTGCCAGATCTTTGGATTTTTTGCTTTCTTGTTGAAGTTATTTTCTTACCCTGTGGCTTGAAATTTGTGTACCCAACGATATAGTTGGCTTTTCTGAGGATATTTTTTTAATTAAAACTTCCTGCCAAATTTTGCTAGCATAAGTTTGAATGATTTTGTCTCTAAATAAGGAGTGACACAAAATATTCTTATTTTTCCAAGGCATTGTAATCCCGGATTAATTGTGGTTACCGTAAAGTATTTTCAAATTTGAAACGAAAAACAACACATTATTATTCGGAGAGACATTAGCAGCCACATGTGTCCCATATTACTACAGTAACATGGGTCACATATTAATACACTCTGTATTATGGTATTTACATTAGTAGACTACTGTTTTAAAGACGCCTGTAAAAAAAATACATACATCGAATCGTTCATTGACAAGAAATGATAGAAAAAATCTTCTTCGTTATTAATAAGCATATTCCTTACTCAAGAGACCGTTTCTCACAATGAAACAACTTGTAATTAAATGTTGACTGTTGACTGGAAGAATTACCCGTTTACACATGGGTACATATAAGCATATGTATATTTCCTTTGTTTAGTTTTGTTATTAGTTCCCTCGAAGTCCATTTGTTTTTCAACGCCATTGAACAAGAAAACCAAATCAAACCATTTTCATGGATAGTGCAATTAGTTTTGTATAAATTTAAACAAGGTTTGTATATATTACCTCATGGCAATTAATGAATTGTGAGACATTGATATTATAATAGTATATATAACAAATAATAACAATTCTCGGATTATATAGTGATATTAATATAACATAAAAAACAATTGCAGGACACCGATTTTATCAGGTATAATGGACCAATCCGCACTGTATTAGATGATTGTTAATTCATCTGTTAACTACCATCTGGTACAGTGGGGATATATATATATATATATATATATATATATATATATATATATAATATATATATATATATATATATACGTTAAATCCTCTAGCTTGTGGTAGGGTTGCTGTTGGCTATGGAGTTATGTTACCAGGTTGACGTAAAGATAACAGGGTTTTGTTCCCACCTTGAAGCATATCTCGTATCTTGCCACACTGATGAGTTGGAATACAATGGAACATTTAGTACATGGCTGACAATTTATATACTCACCACCCCGGGAAAGTTGACCCTTTTGGCAAAGGAATAAACGATTGCCACCCATGAAATGCAAAGCTCTTATAACTAATAGAGCATTTCGGTCTTCGATAGCGTAAATTGTCAACAAAAAGAAGTTAGTACATGTCAGTTAAATTCCCTAGCTTGCGTTAAGGCTGCTGATGGCGGTGGGTTTATGTTATCAGACTGGTGTAAATTTCTATTTTCTAAGCTTTTTGCTTAGAAGTGACACCAGGCCGTATGAATAAGGCACCCAATGAGAATCGAACTCACTCGTAAAGAATTGCCCGTTTCACTTGTTATCCATTACGCCACCCGACACGGGCATAAATATAGACGGGTTTCGATTCCAATTTGAAGTATCTCACGTGTCTAGCCACAGTGACAATTTGTGATACGACGAAACAGTCTGTCAGTGGATGACAATATATATATATATATATATATATATATATATGTGTGTGTGTGTGTGTGTGTGTGTGTGTGTGTGTGTGTGTGTGTGTGTTTGTTTATCAAGAGAAAAACAGACTAGCTGAAGGACGATACTATTTTTCGTCTATGTACAGTATCCACATTCTTGGAAACAGTATATATTATTAAAACCTTCATCGTCTTTAAACTGAAAAAATGCGTTTTTCCCCTTCCTCAAAATCTATGTATTCGAGAGATACATTCTTTTTTAACGCCCAAGATTATAACTTGCATTCCAATATGATCTGAAAACTGTTGATACACCCTTTATTTTGGAACCTGTGCACGTATTGATCTTTTTATGCGATCATTTACTGTAGCCCAGCTGCATTACCTGTTCGTTTAATCTTTAGTGAATTGAGGCCTATATTCGGCTTATTACAACTTCGTTTTCCATCAAAGCATATATATATATATATATAGTTTTTTGTTAGACTACATTGAAGCAAACACGTTATTGATGCGCCGTTCGTGCTGAACACAAGCAAACTGACTTGTTCTTTCTCTTGCCTCGTCTTGTTCAGGATTAGACGTAAATTAGATCGGTACACTTGTAAATATGCAATATCTTGCAGGATGTCAATTCTTTGAGACATCAACGAAAGATAATTGCTTACCAAAAGAATAAGAATGTAAAAAATATAAATAAGAAATATGATAAACAGAAAGTGGGAAAGAAAGACCAAATGCTATGAATATTACAGTAAATATTCAGGAAATCTCTAGTGTTTTTTCCTTCTTTCTTATATGTTTCTTTCAGGGATTTTATTTACTTGTTTGTTCGAGTTTGCTTTCATTTTCCTGTTACCCTTAATCTTTTTTTTTATTTCCCTTCTCTTTCTTTTTCTTGTTCTTCTTTTTTTCTATTTGATTTTCTTGAATGTATTCTTTGTGTTCTTTCTTTATTTTCTTTCTCAGCAACACATTATTATATAGAATATTCATACCAGTAGTATCCTGTAGTTTTCATTATACATTATTCTATTTTCATTATATGCGAATTTTTCTCATCATTATTTGACAGTATGTTTTCATTGAAGTTTGAGGGACACCAAGTCCCTTCACGTTATAAAGGACTCTTCTACGTATTCTGTTATTGATAATGCTGTAGTCTGTATGCTCTCGAATATATCACCAATATTTTACTCCCCATTCTCTTTTACCGGACATTAGGGGAATGCAGTTTCTTCCAGGCAGCAGTCGTATCGATACTCCTGTATGGATGCACTACATGGACGCTAACAAAATGGCTGGAGAAGAAGACTGATGGCAATTACACAAGAATGCTGCGAGCAATATTGAACAAGTCCTGGCGGCAACACCCCACAAGGCACCAACTATACGGCCACCTGCCTCCTATCACGAAAACTATCCAAAGTAGACGAACCAGACATGCAGGACACTGCTGGAGAAGCAGGGACGAGCTCATAAGCGATGTACTCTCTTGGAACCCCACATATGGCCGAGCAAAAGCAGGACGACCAGATCGAACATACAATAGTTATGTGAGAATATGGGATGTAGCCTTGAAGATCAGCATAAATAGAGTATTTTATTTACACACTGCTAAATGTAAAAATAGTTCTATTTTACAAAATTCAATTTAGCATCATCATCATCATCATCATGTCGTGCCGCTAGCACGGATATACCTGACTATCTCTCGCCACTTTTCCCTATCGTTCATCGCCTCTGGCAGGTCTTCAGGACTACATCCTGTTTCCTCACATAGCTAACGAATGTATGTTCGAGCTGGTCGTCCTGCTTTTGCCCGGCCATATGTGGGGGTCCATAAGAGTACATGATCTTATGAGCTCTTTCCTGCTTCTCCAGCAGTGTCCTGCATGTCTGGTTCGTCTACTTTGGATAGTTTTCGTGATGGGAGGCAGGTGGACGTATAGTTGGTGCCTTGTATGGTGTTGCCACCAGGACTTGTTCAATAATGCTCGCAGAAGTACACAATATGAATGTCAGAGACAGTTCTATTCCAAGCTATTCAATTTAATGAACAAAATTAGATGGTTCCATGTATTTTTAGGTATCATCAATTGTTCAATTAAACATTCATTTATTTACGCACAATTAAAAGTAGAAACACTTCAATTTTAAACAATTCAGTTTAACATAAGCAAACACTTTAGTTCTATTTGTGTAATATATATGTCCAAAATATACGACCAAGATACGAACTCGTGAAACAGACATATTCATACGGATACGGAAAACGTTCACAAATGTTCATAAACATAGGAATACGAAAAACACGAAACACTTACGACTCTCTTTTTTGGTTCAGGTATGAAACTTTTTATTACTTTTTTGAGTTTAAGTTTTTTCGACATGAGGAGAGAGAGAGACACTTTCTTAATATGCTGACTTTTCCATCTGACCCCACCACGTGCGCCACCCCGCCACAAACAACTTCCGTCCTCTAGCGTCGAATCTCAACTAACTGTTTTTTTTTTTCAATTGCAAAATCCTCAGCCCATCGCTTCCGGGCAAGACGTCATTCCCGTCCCCGAATCCATTTGCTACCTGGGGTTTTTATTGTGACATCTGTGATTGTCACATCCTCCCCGCCCGCCTGTGAACACCCGCACTCAATGTGTCCACCTAACTAGCCCATGCACTAAGCCGAAATGTTCTCAGCCTGACTAAACCGAAAGGTAAGATATACAAAACGAAAAATGATAGTATAAAAAAAATTATTCCGCAATTATATGACATTTGACCCATTGAAAGGACCGTATCAGGAGCAACCACTCGAGCAAAGAGTAGACCTGGGAGCGATGGCAATGAAGGGGTACTTTGCATTCCCTAAAACTGGAGCCTCATAATCATATTCTTTAGTGTCATATCCCGGGCAATTGTCGGGGGAGTCTTTCCAAAGATGCAGTCAGTTTTTTCTACAGCCTCAGACGACTGGGCAACGATATTCCAGAGAATTTTTTTTTTGTGCATATACTATTTTGTAGTATAGTCAAATTATAATATCTTGCACAATTGCACGTGAGTCATGCTTCTCATTTAGTCATGCCTTGTCTTGTACTCCTTTGTGCTCATTTGTTACTGAATTCATTTACTACGTTATAATTTTTTTCGTTCACTGTCAACGTAAGCTACACGTGCTACTCCGTTG
The DNA here is from genome assembly GCA_963585895.1 of Sepioteuthis lessoniana. Lineage (NCBI taxonomy): Eukaryota > Metazoa > Mollusca > Cephalopoda > Myopsida > Loliginidae > Sepioteuthis > Sepioteuthis lessoniana. Next base: position 69,608,990 of record OY757927.1, on the reverse strand, counting down.
CGCATTATGAATATCTGTTTTGATATAATTCGTTCTTATGCCATTATTTGCTACTGCTATTAAAAGAGATTCAATTTCTTTCTTCACGCTTCTCTTTCTCTGCTTTCTCCAGGCTTTTCTCTTGTACAAGGCACCTAATTTGTAGCTTGATGTAATCATACAGTTGTTTTTCTTCCCACTTTTTTCTAGTTTTTCTTGTATTTATGTTGTCATTGCTAATAATAGCTGCGGTAATTATTCTTTCTTTGGTCTTTGCAGATTATTTCTCAAGTCCTTATATTGATGCATTTATGCAGTACTCAATGATAGCGAGTTTCTTCTTTATCCATGTTATGAATGGTCAAAAGTACATTAAAAGGGAAAATGTCGAGGTGTTTATTTCTGAGATGAGATATCTGCTCCTAAGCTTGTTTTCTACAAAATTTCTAATTCAGTGCTGCCGTTTACCTTTTCGTTTTCCCAAGTACTTGCATTTTCCTTCTCCCTCTCTCTCTCTCTCTCTGATTTTTTTATTATTATTTAAAAGTTCTATTCCTTCTGTTGATTCTCTTTCTATCCTTTCTTTCCAAATTTAATTCATATATTCCGGCATTATATTCTTATTGTTTGCATCAGGTTTTGTTGTTGTTGTTGTTGTTGTTGTTGTTGTTCTTCTTCTTCTTCTTCTTCTTCTTCTTCTTCTTATTATTATTATTATTATTATTATTATTATTATTATTATTATTATTATTAGCAGTATCAGTTGAAGGAGTAGTAGCAGCAGTAGTATTTTAGTCTTTTTTAACATCAGCTTTAACTGATGTTTTTATTTTTTGGTTTCCTAGAGACAAAAAGTACTATCTGTTCTCTTGGACTCTACTGAGTATTTTCTCTCTCTTTTAGAAATCTTGGCTGAATGCTTTTATTATTCATCTAATATCCAGTTCATCCTGGGTCTCTTCCAGGTTCTTCAGAACTGTTCCTAGGACGTCAGTTATGATTGGTATCTTTGTCCCCTTCTTATATAAAAACGTTTTCAACTCTGTATCAAGGTTTAGGTATATGACCAGTCTTTCGCTACCTTTCATTTTTAATTTTTTGGTCTACCGAAACGACAAACTTCACAAGTTATTTTCTTCTTATCAATCAGTACAACAGCTGACCTCCGTGTCTGGTTTTGTCTGTATCTCAAAGACGCAGAGAAGATTATGCATCGCATTACAACTATTTAAATCCTCACGTTTTTTTTTGGGGGGGTTACACTGGTTTTAACTATGATAATTTCATGTCTCACTTTGTAGGGCAGCTTCAGGCGCGTATAGGCCTCCATGTCAATGCACACAAAACTGAATATATGTGCTTTAATCACACAGGCGACATTTCCGCACAAGAGGGAACCTCTCTGAAACTGGTAGACAAATTCACCTACCTAGGAAGCAGTGTCTCATCAACAGAAAAAGACATCGACGCGCGGCTAACGAATGCATGGACAGCTATCGATAGACTATCGATCATATGGAAATCAGACCTGACCGATAAAATGAAACGCAGTTTCTTCCAGGCAGGGGTCGTATCGACACTGATGTATGGATACACTACTTGGACGCTAACAAAACGGCTGGAGAAGAAGCTAGACGGCAATTACACAAGAATGTTGCGAGCAATATTGAACAAGTCCTGGCGGCAACACCCCACAAGGCACCAACTATACAGCCACCTGCCTCCCATCACGAAAACCATCCAAGTTAGACGAAGCAGACATGCAGGAAACTGCTGGAGAAGCAGGGACGAGCTCATAAGTGTATGTACTCCTATGGATCCCCACATATGACTGAGCAAAAGCAGGACGACCAGCTCGAATATACATACAGCAGATATGTGAGGATACGAGATGTAGCCCTGAAGACCTGCCAGAGGCAAGGCAATGAATGATTGGGAGAAGTAGCGAGAGAGGGGGTCAGGGATATCCGTGCTAGCGGCATGACATGATGATGATGATGATGATGATGATGGTGACAAATTTTAATAGATCATCTTTCTCTGACAGTCAAATCGGCTTTTCTATTATTTTTTGATAGTTTTTTTCATTCACTTATGTTATTAACTGTTTCATTTCTTCCATAAAAATATACTAGCAATTCTCAAGCGTAATTTTATTTTTCGTTTTGATAGACCGCATTTGATGGCATATAAAACGCACGAGTGTATAAGATGCACCCCAATTTCAACAGGGTAAATCAAGAAAAAAATGAAATGAAACAAAGTACCAAGATCAACCGTGGCAAAACAAATACAACGAATATTATCAATGATAACACTTTTAATCTGCATAATAGCCATTTGAATTATGACAATAGGTATATAAAAGTTACTCTAGAGTCTAAGTTAATAGTAGTGGCTAGGTAGTGAATTTCTGCCGCGTATCGCGAAGTTTACACCAACATATTGCATACAAGACAAGGTAAATTTTTAAAAATATTTTTAATATATAAAGTGCGCCTTATATGCCATCAAATATGGTAATTTATTATCATGGAATTATTTTGCTCTTCTATAAGAATATATTGAATTAATTTCTATAGATTTCCCTTTCTTAGCTTGCATAGTCGGCTGGAGCTGAATAATACACCGACTGCATCCCGAATATGACATTAAATTATCAGATGGCGAGGTACCAGCCATGGAGATTTGCGGAATATAGAGTACCCATTCATTGTCACTGCTCCCAAATTTATCCGATCCTGGGTGGTAGCACTTGATAGGGTCCTTTCTTAAGGTCAAAGAGAATTGTTTGAAAATTTAATTGAGTATTTAATAGAATTATTAGTGATACACTGCAATACTTGGACATTTTTGACTCTATGCAAAACAATGAATAGTATTGACATAGAATAATTAGTATTAAATAGCCATATTTGTAACCAGTTCACTGTCTACAAACAAATGATCAATAGTAAATTGAAATATTCGTATTTGATTGGAATACTTGAAATCATTGAACTGTGTGCAAAGAAAATGTGCTCAGGCTCATTAAAAAATGTTATCTACAAAATGTGCTTATAAATAATTGCACACAAAACGGAATACATGTGCTATAATCACACAGGCGACATCTCCACACTAGACGGAACCTCTCTGAAACTAGTAGACAAATTCACCTACATAGGAAGTAGCGTCTCATCAACCGAAAAGGACATCGACACGCGGCTAACGAAGGCATGGACAGCTATCGATAGACTATCGATCATATGGAAATCAGACCTGACCGATAAAATGAAACGCAGTTTCTTCCAGACAGCGGTTGTATCGATATTGCTGAAAGGATGCACTACTTGGACGCTAACTAAACGGCTGGAAAAGAACCTAGACGGCAATTACACTAGAATGTTGTGAGCAATCTTGAACAAGTCCTTGCGGCAACACCCAACAATCCACCAACTATATGGCCACCTACCTCCCATCACGAAAACTATCCAAGTTAGACGAACCAGACATGCAGGACACTGCTGGAGAAGCAGGGACGAGCTCATAAGTGTATGTACTCCTATGGAACCCCACATATGGCCGGGCAAAAGCAGGACGACCAGCTCGAACATACATACAGCAGCTATGTGAGGATACGGGATGTAGCCCTGAAGACCAACCAGAGGCGATGAACGATTGGGAGAAGTGGCGAGAGAGGGTCAGGGATATCCGTGCTAACGGCATGACATGATGATGATGATGATGATAATATGTATATATATATATGTGTGTGTGTGTGTGTGTGAAGATTTGGTATGAAATAACCTACGATAGTGGATAGGCCCCAAAAAACCAACCAACCAACTAACCAACCTTTCTTAGCTATGTCCTGGTCAGTTTGGGCACGATTTCCTTAATCCGTCGCTTGAAGTATCCATACAATTGTTTTCCTTCCCATTTTAGTTTTCTATATTTTTATTGTTTTCCCGTTTGTTATTAAGTTATTGCTGTTTATGTAGCTACTTTTGCTCTTTTTGTATATTCTTTAAGTCCATGAATTGTTATATCCATGTAATTTTCTTTACTGGTGAGACCTCTTCCATATTCTTTCCTTGTCCAATTGAAATATCTATGTCATCCCTTTCGTTTAAAATTCCAACAATCCTTTTGTTCTCTCGTCCAAACGTCTGTGATCTTCCATCGTCCATTTATCAGGGGGTCCAGATTATCTTCCAGGAAAGAGACCAGGCACTTACTCCTTTGATAAAATTTTTGTAACTAATTTATTATTCAATATATTTTCTGGTTCTTCCGAGACGCTCTTTTCGTAATATTCTCATCTCTGTTTGCTTGATTGTATCCGATTTTAATATTCTAAGATATTTTCAGTTTTCTTTCTCCACGCGTTTTAATATGTTCCTTTTCTTTTGGTCTTCCCTCTTTCGCATTTATTTTTTTTCTAAATGCATTTAGCGCTTTTTATAGTACAAATTCCGTAACTGTAGATTCAAATAACTCTCCTAAGGGTTTCCATTTCGTTTTCATTTTTGGAAAATATCTCCCTTACCGTTCATATCTATGAGGTTGTTAATATTTTCCCGTTACTTTCTAAATTTTAAGGCTTTTTCGGCATTTTCTTATGATCTGATTGGGAGGAATCGTTTCTATAACAAACAAAAGTGATGATAAAGAATCTCGAATGAAAAATACCTTTGAAGATTTCTACCCCTTACATGGTGTTCTACTATAAGTACAAGTTCCACTGTCCAGTACCATTCTTTTTCTCATTGGATCTGTCTCTCCGTCTATCTCTCTCTCTCTCTCTCTCTCTCTATATATATATATATATATAACTGGGTATGTTTCCGAGCCATAGGTTAAATATCAGGGTACACTGGACCCTCAAGTCTTTGTTGGGTGACTAGTGTAGAAGAAGGAAAACTCTAAATTCTAGACAGCAGGGACCTAGAAGAGTGATGTCTGAATATAAATCCTTCTGTTCAATGAGTTCCAGTAAATCTGAATGCAGATGTCATCAGGACGACAATAGTAAAAGAATAGTAAGGTCTCGTATAGGAATATGGTGATGTCAATAAAAGCTAAGCCGCTCAAGTTAGTAGATTACTATAGTTAAAAGGAAAATTCATTAAAACTGTCCGCACGGGCAGGATGTGACACAGGGTCAATATTTTAAAGGAAGTTTCACAGGTTTGAATTCAGAATTTTCTTTCACCTAAATCACTAACCAAACAAAGTTTAAAGAGGCCAGTCTGTACTACTGCTCATCCATATATGGATAAACAATTACTGGATGCAAATTTTTACCAAGGGTATTTGCACGATGAGGAAAGCAAACAGCATCATCCATGATTCGAACTCAGGTCACCCAACCGATTCCCTCGGACGTTGTGCGTAGGTGTGTGTGTGTGTGTGTGTGTGTGTGTGCAAGTAGAAAAGCTGGGATTCGTAATATCACATCGTTTTATATGTTAATTTCACCAGCTCTTGAAAAGGAGTCCACGTGCTTCCTGGATATGCGTCTGTGCTAAATTACCGAGAATCCAGAAATGGCTAATATGGTACATAGAACAATGGTGTACAGTCTTGGGAATAATTGCAATGAAGGGAGAAAATCAACTTATGTTTCACGATAAGTACAAGTCTCCCAAATTAATTTTTGTCCCTAAAGAACAAGCCTTACAAGTAACAGGGCATGAAGAGCCGTGTTAATTTCCTTTTATATATGCGTGCATGCAAACACACACACACACACACACACACACACACACACACACATATATATATATATATATATATATATATATATATATATATATATATATTTCCATATAAAACACTCCCATATGACAAATCACAACTTTTCTCTTTGGGCACACACACCCGCATTTTTGTAGCAATATATATATATATATATATATATATATATATATATATATATTTAGCACGACTCAGTCTTCCTATATATATATATATATATATTGCCACAATAATGTGTGTGTGTGTGTGTGTGAAAATACAAATGCGGTGATCATTCATATCCAAGTGTCTTATTTGCTAATTTAACCAGCTCTTCTGAAGGAACCACGTGCCGCTTTGTTAAATTTCTTAGACTCCAGAGATTTTTTACCGTGATACATAGAATAATTGTATAAATTGCGGGTAACGAATAATATTCAAAGTCAAACCACCTAATTTAACTATAAAATCAACGAGAGAAGCATATTTTCAGCAGATTCTTGAGAGAAGATATGCTCCACGCTTATAGAATTTGTTGTAACTTCTATAAGCTTCCAAACCCAACGTCCATAACAACAAGGAATCACGTACATTTTCTGAGGAGGCGCTCGTAACCAAATGGTTAGCCTTGTAGGAAATAGACGAAGTGACTGTAGTTCAGATTTTGGACAAGGCTGATTGTATTTCATATAATTATTATAACCATAAGAAATGTATGCATCCAATTATTCTCTGACAAGCTATGGATTAATAGTAAGATAATCTGGGCTCTTTATCCTTAAAATGTCAGTTGGTCTAAGAAAAAGCAAACATTTATTTCAAGCCAGTTAAACTCCATTTTAAAATACCCCTTTTATCACATCATGCTCGTGCAAAGGTACTGGGTAAAAACACATGGCCATTTTCGTTTTCACTTTTTCCTTTTTTAACCTGTTGCGTCGAGATTCGTATTTCACAAAGATAACTTACACTACAGCCATTCTTAAAAAAATGGATTTACCTTCTTCCAGTTTTTGGGATGGCTGTCCTCGTGGTGTGATGGTTAAAACGATGGAGTGCGGAATCGTAGTAAGCGAATTAGAACTCCAGTCACCGTATTAGGTTCACGTTCGGACAAACACCCTTGGGAAAAGTAGGAACCCTTTTATCCTCCCAGCTATAGGTGAAGTAGGGCTATTATTGTTCTTCTTGGAGGGATGTGGCATGAAATAACCCAAGATGATTGATAAGCCATTTTTTTTCGCTGTTTTGAAAAATATTTTTACTGTTTATCATCAAAATTATCTCCTTTTTTTTTTTAACTGCACTTTTTTTTTATTAAAATAGTCAACCAGCAACTCCTCTTTATTTTCCTCGCTCTCCTTATTTCATGCACTCTCTTTTTTTTCATCATCTTCTGTTTCCTTCTTCTTTTCCTTTGCTTAAGTTGTTTTTGTACTTTTTTTCTTTAGGCTTCTTCTCATATTAAATATTTTGGCTTCTTCTCTCCTCTTCCTTCGCAATTATTTTCAGTTTTTTCTCGAATAATTTCATTTATTCTCTACTTTAATATCAATTTAATTGATTTTACATATCTTCTTCTTCTTCTTCTTCTTCTTCTTCTTCTTCTTCTTCTTCTTCTTCTTCTTCTTCTTCTTCCACAATATTATTAACCATAAAATTGTCACGTTTATATGTTTTATCAAACCCTTGTATTATATTATTTTTACTTTTATTAACTTTTACTATCATCACCAGCATTTTCTTCTTTCACCTTAATAATAATAATAATAATAATGATTATTATCCTTATTATTATTAATCGTTCTTTCTTTTTCTTTAAAAAAATTATTCATACTGTTTCCTCCGTTTTAAATTGGCATTTTTATTTCGTTTTTCGCTTTTGTGAGTCGGTGTGATTACCGAAAAAGCCTGCGTAGCTAATATGGAAACTGCATGAGTTGGAACAAACAGTAATAACTTTTCATAAGTTAATCGAACCGGCATGCATATGCGCTGATGCACGCGTTACGATGTGTGCGCAATGGTGCACACTGACCTGTTGGTTCACGTGCTATCTTATGTGAATACGAATGCACGAATAGCGTTTGGCAGCCCATGGGTTTCTGATGACGCGAGATGCATCTTACGACATACATATATATATATTTATATAAGTAAGTTGGTCGACCGTAGTCGAGGACAACTGGAAGACTCCTTTTTAATAGCTACTTCATCGAATTGTAGGGGAGGGCGCTACTCCTTTCCTTGGATTGCTTTCCTTACCCTTCATCCATACCTTTTAATGCTGAATATAAGTACCATTTTTGAATCTTTGGTATGACTCATCCAAGGATGGAAACCTGATCTCATGGATCATTGAAAACCCTCAGGACAGACAGACAGACAGTCAGTATACATTTGTTTTGTTTTGTAGCGTATCAAAACCTGTGTGATATTTAATTCCAAGTTTCCTTTACCCACATACCTACATATTTATATATGATTTCTGAACGAATGCGTTGTTACTAATATTATCATTAAATGAGTCAGAGCTCATTTGTTAGCACGCAGGTAAATGGTTTCAAGTATTTGTATTCAACATTAATAATTCTATTTATTTAGTACACCTATGTATTATGAATTACTTGCAAAATTCTATAGCATTTAAAATATCTCCTAGTGATTTAGATTTGATTTGTTTTGGTTTTATCAACCCAAATGTTTTTTTATGCCAAAACCTCTTTATACATATATATTAATTATGTAAGATTTGATTTGGTTGGGTTTATTGCATATAAACCATTTTATTTTATCTAAAGCCAAATCCTTTTTATAAATACATATCAAATATATGATTTGATTTGGTTTGGTTTGATGGTATATCAACTGGTGTAGGTTTTTTTGATGACAAATCCTTTATATATACAGTAGAGTCCAAGACTAAGGGACAACATTTTAAAACCTAATATCTTCACAAATTGAGAAAAACAAAATTGAGAAAAACAATATAAACAGCCAAAAAACAATAAAAATACATGTACAATCAATATTTAGTAAATGAGCCCTTGCTTTCAATGACAGCTGCACATCTTCGACTACAAGAACGAATCAGTTCTTGACAATCCTCGATACTAATTTTAGACCATTCTTCTTGAAGTTTCACCCACAATTCCTCCGTGTTAGTGGGATTTCTTTCCATAACTTTCACTCCTAAGGTCTTCCAAAGATGTTCTATTGGATTTAAGTCAGGACTTTGCGGTGGCCAATCCATAATTTCGAAATCTTGAACAATGTTTTTACCATGACGCTTCCGCCCCCAAACGTGACAGTTTTCTTAGTACACTTTGCACTTAATCTTTCACCAATACGTCTCTTTACATTGTTTTTTTCCATCATTTCCAAATAAATTAAACTTGCTTTTATCACTGAAAAATACTTTTGCCCAATTTTCATATGTCCAAATTACATACCTGTTTGCAAACTCTAATCTCTTCTTCTTATTCTTCGAACTAACAATGGTTTCTTTCTTGGGGTTCGATTAAACAGCCCTATTTCTTGCAGTCGTCTAGAAACAGTCTGTCTTGACACATTAATACATGAGGTACTATTCATAACCCATTTAAATTCTGTGCAAGACTTAAAACGGTCCTTTAATGACATACGCTACATTATTCGATCTTCTCTTGCCGAAGTTTTGCGGGGTCTGCCGGTTTTAAAAGCACTAACTATTTTCCAGTATCATTGTAGGATTTAACAACCCTACCTACAACATTCTTGTAACGTTTCACTTTTTCTGAAATCTCTCTAATGGTGTGCTTTTCCTTGTGTAGCTTCCCAATAGCTTGTCTCACAGAGTAATCAAGTTTTTGGCGTTTCGCCATGGTGCCGGCTGATGCAGCGTTTACAAATGACTAAGTAAGACTTATTCTTCAGATGAAATTAAAAAAATTGAATATAGAATACTGTTTACATTGTTTTTCTCAATTTTGTCCCTTACTTTTGGACGATCCTATTTTGAAAATAAATAAATAATTGTTATCATTCTTTTTCTATCCTTTACAAATTATTCAAATTTTAGTGTGTTATTATGGATGATAACGATTACCAGTTGTCAAAATTTCAGCTTTTCAAAGTTGTTATTTCTAACAAATATTAGGTTTTAAAATGTTGTCCCTTACTTTTGGACGCTACTGTATATATATATATATATATATATATATATATATATATATTCATTAAACATAATATCCTTATTCTTGTTATTAATATTAACGAAATCAACATACTACAAGACACCTTCTCAAAAAATTCAGTTCTTAACTTTACTCATGAACTAAACAATAACAATAAGATTTCCTTTTTAGATGTTCTCATTGATACCAACAACAATAATAACTTCACTACCTCTACTTACAAAAAACCGTCTTGTAATAACTCTGGTACCCTCAACTTTAAAAGTGAAAGTCCCTTCAGATATAAAAAAGCAATTATTCATAATCTGATATCCCGTGCCAAACTGATCTCCTCCTCCAAAACAATATTTTATAAAGAGGTAGAAAACATAAAAAAGCTCTCATCAATAATGGGTTTTCTCACTATATTGTTGATGAACAAATTAAACATATGATTAAAAATGTTAATCTTCAACGGAAAAGACGCTCTTACATAGTACTAATATGCCAAAACAAAAGTTACATCACTTTTGTAATAGGTCCTCCCCTGATAATGGCCCCAAGTCGGGCAGAAGTACTTGGGATACACACAACTATGGACAATACATGAATCAATTCCCGCCGAATTGGATAAAAGCAATACGGGAATATGAACGGATCCAGAAGAAAATATGTAGACAAAAACTGTCTATTATATTTAATGAAATTTGTATTAACGAAGGAATGCTACCAATATATATATATATATATATATATATATATATATATATATATATATATATATAATTTCTAAACAGATTTAGTTGATAACATTTTAAAACTAACCTCGGCTCATTTTTAGGTCACTCCCTTCAATGGTTTCTAATGCGATTAATTCTATTTACTATAAATATTTTGTTTGCACAAAATTACATGTTTTCAAGTACGGCTATTTAACACTAGCAATTCAACAGAAATTTTTATACACAGTTAAATGATCAAGCAGTTCTATTTCTAAAGATTCAGTTCAGCATGTCAACAAAGTTAGATGGATCAAAATATTGTTCTTACATAGTACTAATATGCCAAAACAAAAGTTACATCTCTTTTTTAATAGGTCCTCCCCTGATAATGGCCCCAAGTCGGGCAGAAGTACTAGGGATACACACAACTATGGACAATACATGAATCAATTCCCGCCGAATTGGATAAAAGCAATACGGGAAAATGAACGGATCCAGAAGAAAATATGTAGACAAAAACTGTCTATTATATTTAATGAAATTTGTATTAACGAAGAAATGCTACCAATATATATATGTATATATATAATTTCTAAACAGATTTAGTTGATAACATTTTAAAACTAACCTGGGCTCATTTTTAGGTCACTCCCTTCAATGGTTTCTAATGCGATTAATTCTATTTACTATAAATATTTTGTTTGCACAAAATTACATGTTTTCAAGTACGGCTATTTAACACTAGCAATTCAACAGAAATTTTTATACACAGTTAAATGATCAAGCAGTTCTATTTCTAAAAATTCAGTTCAGCATGTCAACAAAGTTAGATGGATCAAAATATTGTTATCTATCACTAAAAATTAAATTAAACTGGCCCAATTAAACTTCAGTAATTGGGTAATATGACGAGGAAATATGACCCCCTAATACACTCGCCGGGTTATGTGGGAAGGGAGTACGATTCGCTTGCCGTTAGCTGAATATAGTAGTAAGCAGAATGGTGGAAAGAGAGACCGTCTCTCTCCCACTCTCTCTATTAGTACAGGTTGACATAGGTATAGGAGAATCTTAGTCTCTATTAATCATGTATGCGTTAGCGGCGGAGAGGCAGACCTGCAACAATGATTGGTACTGAGGAAGAAAGCACCAAAAACCCAACACGTGGGGAATTTTTCAAACTACGGAAACTAGGTAGTTACCGTTTATTCATGAAAGGGTGAAGACACATAATGAGTTATTGTTTCTTCGTCAGAGAGTGAAATAGTATAATTTGGGATATGGAAGAAACCCAAATTCCAAAGTCATGCCAGGCACAGAACACTGAGAGAAAAGAAAAAAAAACTTCTCCTTTGAATGAACTCAAACTACGAGGTATAGTGAGCCTCTTTAAACGAATAACCAAAGAAAAGACTTATCCACGAGGAAAGAGACAATTATTAATTTGGTTTTATCTGAAATAAGATGTGTGTCCTTCTACCAACGTGTTATGGAAACCCAGTAGCGAGGGAGGAAATGGAAGAGAATAAGCTCCACAAAATCCCAAGTAAGTGAACCTACAGTTTAAGTATATTCAAATTTATCATGCTGCATCCACGCTGACATGAATAAAAGAAAAAATTAGGGGAGGAAAGAATATCTCTAATAAGATAGAGGAGAAAAGAGGGAATATTTCCCCTGTGATAAACTTGAGTTTTGGAGTATGAGATGTACCATTAAATCCCGAAGCCCGAAAGAGAGCGGAACGTGTCTGCTGTTGTCAAACTATATTCTCACCTACCTGCCATTAATAGAAATTAAATTGGGACATCGTCTGGGACACGGATATTTTAATGGAGGTTCTTCCGAGATACAGAAAGATTTTCCTGCTCCTATCTTTCACCTGAAACGTTTTTTTTTTCTGTGTTTCTTTCTTTTATTCAATAAAAGGATATTGTTATAAATCTTGTGAACCCAAACACAGCAGTTCAGAGTCCTTTATTTTTTCTCGAATAATTTAATTTCTTCTTCTTCTTCTTCTTCTTCTTCTTCTTCTTCTTCTTCTTCTTCTTCTTCTTCTTCTTTGTAAGCATTGTATAAGTCGAAGATCTTGTATTTGAGGGGGAAAGCTAACCAGTTAGCTATGTTGACTTCTAATAATTCACCCATAACTCACCTAGTTGCTTTAAAATGTGGTTCAGCTAGGATATCTGTAACATTAAATAGCGTTTGGTAAACCACAGCCCACATGTACGCCCTGCTTTAACTGGTGGACTTGGCAGGAACGAACAGCACCCTGCAAGCTCGCGGGGCACATAGTGGTGTAAGATTAAACACAGCAAAATAATCAAACGGTTCGATTTCAAACAATTCAATTTTGCATAAGTCATTTGTTTTCACCCAGTTTTGATATCAAACAGTTTTATTTGATCCATAGATAGGACCCTCTAATAGGGTACCTCTCCAAACCAGAGTGGACCTGGGAGCGATGGCAATGAAGAGATACTCAGCATTCCCCAAAGCTACGGCATTACAGGAGCATCACCATCGGATTGTTTAGTGTCGTATCCAAGACACTCATTGCGGGAGTCTTACCTCTCTGCAGATAAACAGTCGGTGTATTCTGAAGCCAGCCGACTGGGCAAAACATATAATTATAATCCTTAATAAAAGATCCAACAGTTCTATTTCATCCATACATGGGACCCTTACAGAAACTTCAACTTAATGGTTTCAAGTATTGTTCTCAAACACTAAAATTATAGTTAACATTCCTTAGTTCCGTTGGAGTCAGTTGGGAACAAGATGCCAAAGTGAGAGCCAGCGGCAGACAGAGGGCTTTGAGCCCTCAGTGACCCACGGTTGAGCAACTCCAGCCAAGATGAGAAAGAAGTGCTGCTATGGTCAGAAGAACTTGGGTCAATATCTAGCAGTCTGTCCCCGTCTCCAACTCATCTCTCACACACAACCAACATCCACCCTTTCGAGAATAAAGTGTGAGAGATATATTTTTATGAAGAAGTGTGTTCGTTCGTTCATTGAAGTCGTCGTTGTGTTTGGTTATGTTACGCATATATTTGTATATGTATTATGTATACATGTAGTATACTATACAACACAAAGAAGGTGTTCGAGAAATATGAAGATGTTATTCGAATAGCAACGTCATTGTTTTTCACGCCTACCAATCCAGGAAATATCACAAGAACCGTCATAAGATGAATTCGAAACGTAAGATCCACTGGCATTAGTTATTCTAGATACTTTTAAAGTAATTTAAAAGAAAAATCATTTCCCTTCCCAGATAAACAAGGGGCACTTAAACGTTGTGTTATAAATAACAACACGAAAGATGAGAATAACAGTTCGAAAACACACACACAAAATATTCTTAGTTTAAAATAGGTCTAGTTTCCTGCTGTGGATTTTATATGTTTGTAGCTAAAAGTCACAGAGAATGTTATGTCTCATTTTCTAGGATAGATTCTTTCGTGGGTATCATTTATCAGTATGGTCAAAATTAAGGGGTGTAATGGTTAAAGCGCTGGACTTCATAGTTAGCGAATTCGAACTCCAGTCACGCGATTACGTTCACTTTCGAATGAATACCCTTGAAAAATAAATGACCTCCCTTATCCTCCCAGCTATGGGTTACATAGCATCATTGCTGCTCTTCTAGAAGGATGAATTTGGCATTAAATAACCCAAAACGGTTGATATGCCATTAAAACAAACAAAAAAAAACAAAGATGGAATCAAACCTAAGGTTTTTCAAAAATGTCCAAAGAATCATCTCTTCCACCCAGTTGTCCTGGTTTTTGTATTCTTATATCTTTTTGCAGCATTTCTTTATTATATATAAAAATGTTTTATTTCTTTCATCACACTGAGGCGACGGGGATATACTCTTGGTGTAATGGTTAAAGCGATGAACTGCGGAATCGTAGTGAGCGAGTTCGAACACCAGTCTCGCGCAATTACGTCCACTTTTAGACAAATACTCTTGGGAAAAGAATAAATCCCCTTATCCTCCCAGCTTTAGGTTGAACCGCACCACTACTGTTCTTCTTGAAGGATGGCTTTGGTATTAAATCACCTACAAAAGTTAATATGCTTGTAAACAAGGAAACTAAAATAAACTTCACCACAATGCCTACGCATCCTAATTTTACTGGGTATAGACAATAATGAAAGCGATGTCAACATCATCATCATCATCATCATGTCGTGCCGCTATCATAGATATCCCTGACCCTCTCTCGCCACTTCTTCCTATCGTTCATTGCCTCTGGTAAGTCTTCAGAGATACATTCCGTATCCTCACATAGCTGCTGAATGTATGTTCGAGCTGGTCGGCCTATTTTTGCCCGGCCATATGTGGGGGTCCATAGGAGTACATCACTTATGAGCGTCAATCCATTGCCAGTTTCGTGATATTTGATATCTTTAGTGAGCGTGTATCTGTGTTCTTGTATGCATATTATGTCTATCTTATGTTCTACGGCCGATGCAGTTAGCACTGGTAGTTGTCCTATTCTATTTAAGGTTCTTACGTTAAATGTCACTATTTGTATTGTTTGTTTGCATTTTAGTAGTTTTTGTTGTTTGAGCTCTGTAGCTGACGCCAGGGCTCCAAACTCAGCAGGACGCGCCCCATTTTTACCCGCGCGAAGAGTGATGCGGTTTATATATGTGGTTTGAGTGTGGGTCATGGTTATCTTTCGATGGTTGTTTTTATTTTCATCTATAGAAGCCATGTCAACATACACGTAGTTAAAACATGAACTGCCAGTGATAGGTTAACGCGCTTTGATCATAATGAATTGAAACGGGAATTTGTTCAATCTCTTTATGTGACAGTATGTGTCGGCAACATTATATCGCTCCATTTTAATTTTAACGAAAATCCTGGAGAAAGATCAAGATGTGAGTACACAAGGATGCTGCAAGTTTTGTTGATCAAATCTTTGAACCAGTGTAATATCATATGGGTCCACGAGATCGACCAAGATATGAATATGTGAAATAGACACATGTGTAAAAAAAAAACGTTGATAATGTTCATAACGCATATAGGAATCCGAAAACACTCGAAATTGGTTCAGGTAGGAATCTTTTTATTACTTTTTAGAGTTTAAGGTTTTTCGACATGAGGAGAGAGAGACACAATTTCTTCAACAAACGCGTGGCACATTTCGTAGACCCCAACTGGTCTCGCCGAGGCGAGACCAAAAATCGACTACCTTCCTCTAGACTCGAATCTCAACTAACTGTTTTTTTTTTCAAATTCCAAAGTCCTCAGCTCTTCCGGGCAAGACGTCATTCACGTCCCCGGTCCTAATTCCCATCTGGTGTTTTTATTATGAAATCTCTGATTGTCACATCCGCCCCGCGCTTGCGTGAACACCTGCGCTCAATGTGTGCACCTAACTAACCCATGCACTAAGCGAAAGGTTCTCAGCCTAAATAAACCGAAAGGCAAGATATATAAAACGAAATCCCTCCGCAATTATATTACACCAGCACTCAGTGAAACATCAGCTGTACGGCTATTTAGCTCCCATCTGACCAAACATCCTTGACATTTTTGGTATGTGACGTTCTCCTTTGGATTCATTCAAATGGATATATCGGTGTTTGCTGATCTTTTCGGACTGTGGATGCGATCTAGAGAACTTCACAATAGGGACAGATGGTGAAAGCGAGTCAAAAGAATCCTTGTTTCAGTGCACCTTGATGATGATAATGATGACAATTATAATGAGGAGGATTACTTAATTTTTGATAATCTCCTTATTCCTGTTCTGTTGGCTTGGTGGTGGAGGCGCTCAAGAATATGCCCTCTGCTAACGGGTAAGACCCCTTCTCCGCCAACGAGTGTGCTGAGTATGATACTGAACTGCATTTGATCGTGAAGCTCCAGTGCTGGAATTTAAGGAATGTGGAGTGCTCCTTCATTGACATTACTCTCAGGTCCACTCTCTCTTTCATTGGTAGTAGGTGTTTGGGTCCTATCTATTGGTCAAATAGAACTGTTTCATCATTTAGACAGGATTACTAAAAGTTATTTGAAACTATACAGCTGGGCACAAATTACTTATAAGAATTCTTGATGGTTGCTTTGGTTTTCTGGCATATCAAACCTTGTTGGTTATTTAGTGTCAAATCCTGCTTCTAAATTAATATGAGATAATGGATTTCTAAACACATTTTGTAGATATACACAGTTAAATGATCAAACAGTTCTATTTCTAACAATTCAATTTAGCATGAGTCGACAAAATTAAATCGTCCTAAGCATTGTTATGTATTACTAGGAATTGAATTAAATATCACTCATTTGTTTACACTCAGTAAAATAATCAAACGATTCGATTTCAAACAATTCAATTTGGCATAAGTCATTCGTTTTCACTTAGATTAAATGTCAAACAGTTCGATTTGACCATTAGATAGGACCCTATCAGGAGCTACCTCTCTAGGCTAAAGAGGACCTGAAAGCGATGACAATGAAAGGGTACTCTGCATTCCCCAAAGCTTTAGCCTCCCCACAGATTGCTTAACGTCATAATCCAGGACACTCGTTGGAGGGTGTCTTACCCGTGAGCAGAGAAGCAGTTGGTGTATTCTCTAACCCCAGTCGATTGGGCTCAATTCTTGATGAATATATAAAATCGATGAACAGAATTACCATGGTTGATTAGAAATTCTTTAAAAGGTTTAACTGTGTGCAAACAAACGAGCTCTAACTCTCTTAAAACTGAAGTTATCTACGAACTGTTCGATTTTAAATCGTATACATGAAAAATAGGATTCGGCATTAAATAATCCACAAGGTTTTTGTGCAATAAAATACCAACCAATCAACTTTCCTAATTCAGTTCATTTTAAATTACACGATGCAGAATCGAAATTAGGATAATATAGTCTAATAAGAAGGAACTCTCCAATAAAATAAGGTTAATTCTAATCTAAACAATAAACAAAATAAGAAGCTAAACACAAAACAATAAATTTGTTCAATATGGCCGCCATTTTGTTAAATTTTTGTATCAAAACATCTTCAAAACTATTTGTACGCCTTCAAACTAAATTCTTCAGACATTTTGTTCCATTCCTCCTGGATATTAGTCTTAAGCGAACGAATGATTGAATTGGAAGTTGCATTTGTTTTGTAGTCTAAACGTCCCATCTAACGTAATGAAGGTCTCAGCTTGATAGAGACCATAAAGAAACATTAAATATTTCGGGAATTTTGGGGCTTGGTTTCGGGGTTAATCAAATCATAGATTATTTGTCGTTTCTTTTATTGCTCAATCATATTGGGCTAAATTTTAATTAAAGATGTTCTTGAATAATAGAGCTCATCCTGAAAATTTAGATTTATTACATTTCTTTTTTTTTTTTTAAATGAACTAATCAGAGTAAAAAATAATGTTTTAAAAAATATTCCATATTCTGCTTCTGCACGCTGTACTCATAACTAGTACGGAGATACTAATACTTCGTTATCAGCAAATCTAAGATATTTCGAATATTATGCGTTTATATTTACATTGATGCATTCCCAATTCGTTTTCTTGAAAGTGCTTTCAAGAGATGCATGAAATAATTTAGACAAATCGTCTCTGGTTGCACCCACCACATTACAAAACATTTATTCATTTATATCTTTCTGTTGTCGGATTATTGCAGTGCCATTTCAGGAAATATCTTCTGTAATTTCTACATCGTTTTCATTTACATATTAATCTCGCTCGGATTTAGAAAGGGTCGAGATAGCTCAGTTATTTACCCTGCGTATATGAAAAAGAATGATGTCTTTAAATTGCTTCCAAGGAAAAAGACAAAAAAAAAAACGGAAAAAAAATAAAATAAAAGGAAACAAGAGAAACTCACACAGTCACACTGCAGTCCAACATTCGTAAATAATTCTCGGATGTAAGTACGAATAGAATAAAAAAAAATCTTAACGAACCAGTAGAAGTTTAGAGGTGATCACGTGAAAATTGACGACCTAAAAACAATAAATCAGTTAATAGTTGTTTGAGTTTTTTGGGGGGAGGGTTATGGCATATCAACCTTTGAAGGTTATTTAATGCCATATTCATTTTGATAAATTCAATTTAGTATAGGTATAGTTTTGGCTCACACACAATTAAATATCAAAACAGTTCTATTTCGAACAATTCAGTTAAAGATAAGTATTCAGGTCAATCGTCAAAAACAATTCTATCTCAAGCGATTCAGTTTCGTCAAACAGTTCTTATTCAAAAAATTCGGTTTACTATAGGTATAGTTTTCGCTAAAACACAGTTAAATATCAAAACAGTTCTATTTCAAACAATTCATTTCATCGTAGTACAGTTTCAATGTCAAAACCGTTCAATTTCAAACAATTCATTTTAGCGTAAGTACACAGTTTACATATCAAACAGTTCTATTTCAAGCAATTCATTTTAAAATAAGCTCGCTGCTTTTCAATCTAACCAAGAGATAGGACACTATCAGCTGCGACCGCTCTGGGCCAGAGTGGACCTGGGAGCGATGGCAATGAAGCGGCGCTCTGTACTCCCCAGAGCACCAGCATTACTGGAACCACACATATCATATTATTTAGTGTCGTATCCTGGACACTCATTGGGGTTGTTCTTACCCCTCTGCAGAGAAACGGTCAGTGTATTCAACAGCCTCAGCCAACTTGGCCAAAATCAGTTGATAAAAAAAAATCATCTTGTTCTGATTTTATTGATTATGAATGGTCTTTAATATTATATATATATATATATATATATATATATATATATATATATATATATATATAACCTCCAACCTAATTATTTCTATTGACACTTCCACATCTACTGAAATTCTCGATAGGACCGACGTCGTATATATGTTTAAGTGTCCCCGGAGATACTGTCTCTCGAAAGAAATTAGTGTGTATGTTGCTCTTACCACTACCATTACCACTCTTTCCAGACGACTTACAATCAATCCACATTTATCATATCATATTTACCAACCCCTCCGCTCGGGCAGGATATGACACACAGTCAATTTTTAAGCGGAGTTTAACAGGTTTTGAATTCAGAGTTTTTCTTCTCCTAGACTAGTTGCCTCACCAAGGCTGAAGAACACAGTCTGTCCTACTATTTACCCATAGCTGGAGGGAGAATAATTGGATTCATACCTTTCCCAAGGGTATTAGTGCTATGTGAAATGCAATCAGTCTCGTCCAGGATTTGAACTCGTGTCGCCGTGTTCATTTCCTGCGAGGATAACCATTACACGACGGGCACCTCCACAATCCACCTTTATGCCTCCTAACATTTTACAGTTTAAGAACCATTCTATTCCTAAATTCAAGTTTCGAAAAATTTTCATTGAAAACACCACTATAATCGCACACGAAATTGATAAGCTACGACTACAAATCCTATAAGCCCTACATGTAAAAACTAAAAAAACAAGAGCAAACTAAAATCGATAGAATCAATTTTGAAAATAGCGATCACGTTTTGAAATGCTTTTTGTATTTTTTTCCCGTATCCTTGATAGTATTCTATTTCTTTTGATTGCGTTTCCTTTTTTAAATACATCAGTTACAATGTTTTTATCCAACTCTACGTTCGCATATTTTTGTTAAATTATAAAAACTTTCCAAACTCATTAAAAAAAAAAAACATACTTTACACAAGCAAGCGACACCTGATGATGGCCTCGGGACAATTTTGGGAAATTCATCAACCAATTCCAACTTGAAACTAAGACACTTATCAGGAAATTTGAAAGGATCATATATATATATATATACATATATATAATTATGAATTATATAAAATAAATGACTAGAGACGATGATTTTGGAATGATTATGAATATATGAGTGGTTTCATATAATTTTCCAAGAGTGTTTCATGTATGATCATAAATATTTAAATATACAAAAATGCGTAAAAATCTTACCCAGAGAAAATAAATAGTAGCACCCAAAGGTTAAGAAACGGAACAACAACAAATATTTAAATGTTTGCTTGAAAAAAATTTCACGCACTTTTATGAAATTTTCACAAAATATACTTAGAACATATATGGATCATTACAAATAAAGTTTTCTTAATTTTCTTCTAGAGTAAATTAATAGTGAATTGGAAAAACAAGAATATACATTTTGCCGTGGTCAAAAGTTAAGGAACGCATCACAAATCCTTGTTGGATCAATATATAAATTAAAGAAAAAAATCAATATCAAGTGAATTTTCTTTTGCGTTCGATTACCTCATTGCATCATCGACATCATGAGTCAATGAACTTCTTACAAAAGGTGGTAGGAATATTTTCCCATTCTTCTTTCAGAAAACCCAAAAAAATCATCAGTATTTTGAGGATTTCAGTTCTGACCTTTTGCTCCTAAGATTTTCCATACATTCTCTATAGAATTAATATCTGGGCTTTGTGGTTGCCACTTCATAACAGCAATTCCTACCAATTCAAGAAAACTTAACTCGGATTTAGCTTTGTGGCAAGGCGCATTGTGTTGCATAAATATTGGAGGTTGAGCTATCCCTTTGCGTAAATGAGGAAGAGTATGCTAGCGAGGAAGTTCTTTATAAACACTGGTATTAATATTTCCATGAAAAGTAACAATGGATCCTACTTCAACGGAAGAAATAATTTCACACACCATTATGCTCCTGTTTCGAATATTACAGTTTTCTTAACGCATTGAGGATATAAGCGTTCCCCATTTTTACATCTAGCAAACCTCTTACCATCAGATCCAATCTAGTTTAATTTAGATTAATAACTAAAGTGAACCGTTTTCCATGTTTCCTCTGTCTTCCAGAAATGCTCTGCGGCGAAGTTAAGACGAACCTTTTGATTTTTCTTTGAAATCAAATGTTTGCAACATGGTATCCGACCCACAAATCTTTCCTTGTTTCACCTACGAGAAACAGTTTTTCTCGAGATTGGCTCTCCTGTTTGCTCACAAAATGCATGAGGAATAGACGTTGCTGTATCGAAACGGTCTTTTAAAGACATTTTAACAAACATCCGATCATCCCGTTTCGTTGTCATAAGAGGTCTGCGAGGTCTTGGTTATTGTTCAAGTGTCTAGTCAGCTTTAAATCTACTGATTACACGATAAACAACTCTTTTTGACTTTCGTATGATGCCAGCAATTTCAGAATACGATTTGCCTTCTTCATGATTTGCTAAAATGAGTTTTATTTCTTCTTGAGTTAAACAATTGCAAGCTGTCACCTCCATCTTTTCAAAAAATAGTTCTAACCATACATGAAAGTTGACTATAAATCAAAATTAGCAATCAGGTGGTTTAAAAATTACCTAAATTTTCATAATTCAACAGAGTTCCTTAACTTTTGACGATGGCGAAATGTATACATATTTTTAGTACACAATTAATTCCCTTTAAAAAATTAAAAAGCTTTATATGTAATAAATACATATATGTCCCATGTATAACTGGGGAAAATTTTGTAAACGTATATGCACATTTTTTTCGAGTAAAAATCATTTAAATATTTGTTGTTCCGTTTCTTAATTTATGGCCACTACTGGATCTGTTATATAATTGGAAAGAAAATTCCACGGACTGTAATTGTGTTATTATGAATTTATTTCGCCAGTTGCTGTGAGCAGCCTGCCTCATCATATGGCATTGTTCTCGGCAGCCTCTAGAAATGAATCATTAATAACATAATAACTGTCTCTTGAGTTTTCTGTCCATTCGTAATATATATATATATATATATATACTCAAACGCACACATGCACAAATACACACACACACATGCACACACACACACACACACACACACACACAAACACACACACACACACACATATATATATATATATATATACCTGGCTGATGGAGGCACTCGTAGTGTAAGGCTTATATCCGTTAGAAATTTATAATTCTTGACTAGGCTGTTCATTTTCAAGTATACTCTCTCCCTCAGAGTTTTCCTTCTCCTAAACTGGTTGATATTGTTGTATAGCCATGATGAAGACCACAATAATTGGTTATAAAAATATATCTCGTGATTCTTTTTAGATTCTAAGCTTCTGTGGTGTGAGAGCGAGAGTGAGAGTCAGACGGTAACAAATGGGGACAGAGAGAAACGAATAGACTGCCGTATTGATCCATAACGTCTTCTCTTGATCATTCCAAGCTGTGTTATCTTCAAGGTCCCACTTAGCACTTCTGATTCTCACCTGGGAGGTACTCAAACAGAGGCCCACCGTGAGCCGTTGCTCCAGCGGGGCACACAGTCACTTTTTAGCCGCTCTCCATGGCTGACCGAATCTCTTCTGGCCGCAAGCTGACACCAGCCCAAGACAGAGACTGCCCGTATCACACGTGTGCACATGCGGATATCATTTCCAAACGCTAACAGATTTCTGTTTGATCAAGTGACTGCTCCTACGTATTTTCACGGATTCGTCCTGAGCAGGGAATCCCTGATTGACTGTTCGGTCAAAAGTCAATACGCAACACAACTAGTAAATTGTAGAGCAGAATAGTCTCCTTAACAGACTCCGTATGGCCATCGATTCATGAGAACCAAAACTCCGAACTAAAAGTAGTAAAATTCGTTTAAAAATGACCTTGTATCGTATGCTGTTCGTTCAGAAGGATTAGCAAATGCATGTAAACGTTAGCTAATAATTTTATAGGCTAAATAGTTAAAATGAAGTCGCCATATTTGTTGCTTTTTTTTACCAGTGAAATCCAAGTATTACAGCATCAATTGAAAAATTTATTGCGCTGTAAAAGGAACTATCTTTATTTCATGTTCCAATTGAGTATCTTTGTTAAGTTAGGAAGTTTGCAGTTACCTTAAAAAAAAAAATCTGGTAATTTTGCTTTTACTTATCACGAAAACATATGAAACTGGCATACGTATGTATGTAAGTACGTATGTATGTACACGAGGTTGTCGGATAAAAAGTCTAGTTCATTTATACTTTACTCTTATTCTTTTATATATATATATATATATATATATGTGTGTGTGTGTGTGTGTGGTTTGGTTCAATTTTATGGCATATCAAACACTGTCGGTTATTTAATGCTAAATCCTGTTTATACATTTATATCAAATATATAAGATTTGTAAAAACATTAGGTTGATAAGATTTTTAACGGAGTCTGAACACATTTTCCTGGCACACAGGTTATTGGTTTTAAGCATCGCTATTTCACGCTAAAAAATCTATTAAATATTATTGACTTGTTTGCACACAGTTAAATGGTCCCAAGTTTTGCTATGTATCACAAGAATTATGACAAACATCTGTTTTTTTATTACACGCAGTTAAATGATCAAACAGTTCGATTCAAACAATTCAATTTAATATATGTACACAGTTTAATTGTCAAAAAGTTCTACTTGAAACATAGATAGGAGTCTATCAGGTGCACCTACTCTGGGCCAGGGCAGACCCGAGAGCGATGGCAATGAAGATTTGTTCTGCTTTCCACAAACCTCCACCAGAACTTGAACTTCACCATCAGATTATTTAGTGTCATATCGAGGATAATAATTGGGGGGAGGTCTTGTCCTCTGCACAGACACAGTCTGTGTATTCTACAACTCCGGCTTACTGGGCTGGTGCGCGTGTATATACGTATATAACACACGCACACACACGCACATACACAATTATATATATATATATATATATATATATGCGTGTGTGTGTGCGCGCGCACGTGTGTGTGTGTGTGTGTGTGTGTGTGTGTGTGTGTGTGAGTATATATATATATATATATATATACGGGGATCATTAAATTATCTCCAGACTTTTTCGTATCGGCACTTTTATTGATAGTACACACATGAGACTCTAGTTTCCTTCGAAGTAATTTCCTACGGCTGCAATGCACCAGTTGTACCATTCCAACAACTTCCTCAATGCACCAAGGAAGTCCTATTGTGTGAGCGTGTCAATGACCTTAATCACAGCCATTTTCATCTCCTCAATTGTCGCATAACGACAGCCTCTGAGCTTAGGGAATAACCAAAAGTCACAGGGAGCAAGGTCTGGACTATAGGTCTAACAGTGATTAACAGATCTCTTTGCTTCGATGTGGCACAAGGCCGAATGAATGAGGCGCCATTTTGGTCAAATAGTCAGTGATAAGGATGGAGTTGTGGACTGGTGGAAATGCCACTGACCCGATTTGAAGAGTGATGGCCTCTTCCGACGGAATCTCTTCCAGAACTCCCTTAAAACCTCAACATAGTAACCCTAACCCTAACCCTTCGGCCAATCAACTCTGATCTATTGACTTCCTTACTCCTCCCACACCTCTCATAATCTCTCACAGACTCCCTGCCTTTCTTGAATCTCTTATGCTATTTAAAAACTGATGCTCGATTCATGCAAGTTGGCCGAAAAGCAGTTTGAAGCATTTCATACAGTTCTGTGGCATTATTTCCAAGTTTAAAACAAAATTTTATTGCATATCGTTCTTTCTAAAGTGTTCTCTCGTCCAGATTGCATTTTTAAAATTCACCAGCTGTGACAATCAGGCTTAGTAGGGTGTATTCCATTGCTGCTGTAGCAATTCATTTGAATCTGAAATCATAAAAATTGGTCGGTCATTTCATAAGATGTATAGCAATAATATACTGAATTTCCAAGAGTCTGCGACAATTTTAAATGCCTGTACAAAAAAGTCTGGAAACTTATTGAATTCAACACGTATATATATATATATATATATATATATATATATATATATATATATATATATATATAATATTATTTTTTTTTGGTCCCGTTAAACCGGAGTTGGGAGTAATTCCATCAGGACAAGAAGTTATTCAATCATGAATATTATAAATTTTCCTGGTAAAGAGCTCAATGTACCAATAATACAGAGCAATAAATTCTTTAAGAAAAACAACGAAACCGATCACATAGGATTATAAATTTATTTCAATCTGTTACGCATTTTTGAAGTTTTCAAAAACACGAAAAAAGTAACAGGACTTCTTCAGATCATTTTGGATATAAAAAAATTGAATAGACACATGGTAGTGGGAGGGTCTATTCAATTTTTTATCCAAATAATCTGAAGAAGTCCTGTTACTTTTTTCGTGTTTTTGAAAACTTCAAAAATGCGTAACAGGATTGAAATAAATTATAATCCTATGTGACCGGTTTCGTTGTTTTTCTTAAAGTATATATATATATATATATATATATATATTTCCTCCTCTGTCTCTTTACACACACACACACACACACACACACACACACACACACACACACACACACACACAAACGCACACTCTCACTCACTCATATATGTATAGATATTCGTCTAAACTTTCTATTTTACGGCAAGAGAGTGGATTCAAATATTAATGTTCTAGCTTCATTTTTAATGTTGCCACAGAGCCAGTGATGTTGCACGCATAAATCGGAAAACAGAAATAAATGCAAGTATCCAATCTACAACTAAAAATATATTTAACTTTTTGGATTTGTCATTTGAAATAGAACAAGACTTTGATGACGATGAATTATCGATTACTTTTTTTCGCAATGTAAGATTAGAGATTAACTTGATCACTTGTACAACACATTCAGATGTGTTAAGATTGCTCAACATAAGTTGACACACGTACAATAGCCTGAAATTGTACAGGCAGGTCAGGATGTAGAATACACCAACTTCATCCCTGCAGAAGATTAAGCCCCTTCCCACAACGAGTATCCTGGATATGACACCAAACTATCAGATGGTAATGCTGGAACTTTGGGGAATGTGGAATACCTCTTCGCTGCAATCGATCCCTGGTCCAGTTTGGCTTGGAATGGTAGCATAAGATTTCCTAACTTTGCCCAATCGGCTGGGTCTGTAAAATACACTGACTTCCCCTCTTCAGAGGGGTAAGATCCCCAATGAGTGTCTTAGATATGGCACTAAACAATGTGATGGTGAGGTCCCTGTAATGCTTGGGCCCTGGGGAATACGGAGCACCCCTTCATTGCCATTGCTCACAGGTACACTCTGGTCTGGCGTTGTAGCTCCTGATAGAGCCCTATCTTACGGTTAAATAGTACTAACGGCATACTTATGCTAAACTGAATTGTTTGATTTAAATGAATTGCTTGAAGTAGAAATGTTTTGACAATTAAACCGTACTTACATTTAAACTGCGTGCTTGGCTAAACTGAATTATTTTAAATAGAACTGTTTTTTGACATTGAAACTGTATTTACACTAAACTAATTTGTTTAACACAGAACTGTTTTGACATTTAACTGTGTGTAAACAAAATCTGTACTAATATTAAACTGAATGAGCTGAATTGTAACTGCTTGACTAAACAGAATAGCTAGAAGTAAATTTTGTTTTTTTCACAATTAGACTGTACTTACATTTAAACTGCGTGCTTATGCTAAACTGAATTATTTGAAATTGAACTGTTTTTCATCGCCATTGGCCCTAGCTCTACTCTGACCCGAGGTGGTTACATCTGATAGGGTCAAATAGAACAATTTACCATTTAAACTGGGGGAAAAAGTACCTAAACATTGCTGAATTGCCTGAAATCGAACTGTTTGATTATTTAACTCTGCGTAATCAAATGTCTGATGTTTTAATTGAATTGTTAGTGATACATGGAACCATTTAACTGTATGCAAAAGAATCAGCTCATTTAAAAATATCGTCAGCAAAATGTGTTTAAAAATCATACATATTTAATATAATGGTGGTGCAATCAAAAGTTTCCTGACTTTTTTCGTACAGGCATTTAAAATTGCTATACATCAGATGAAATTACTGACCAATTTTTATGATTTCAGGTTCAAATGAAAAGCTACAGCAGCAATTGGAATACACCCTACTAAAGCCTGATTGTCACAGCTGGTGAATTTCAAAATGCAATCTGGACGTGAGGACACTTTAGAAGAACGATATGCAATCAAATTATGTTTTAAAATTGGAAAACATGCCACAGAAACGTATGAAATGCTTCATACTTCTTTAGGACTATCTTGAATGAATCGAGCATCAGTTTTTTAGTGGCATAAGAGATTCAAGGAAGTAAGGGAGTCTGTGAGGGAGGATGAGAGGTGTGGGAGTAAGGAAGTCAATATACCAGAGTTTCTTGTCCAAAAGATATCCCGCCGGAAGAGGCCATCACTTTTCAAATCGGGTCAGTGGCATTTCCACCTGGACAATGCACCAGTCCACAATTCCATCATTGTCACAGACTATTTGACCAAGATGCGCATCAAGACAGTTCGTCAGCTTCCCTATAGTCCAGACCTTGCTCCCTGTGACTTTTGGTTATTCCCTAAGCTCAGAGGCTGTCGTTATGTGACAATTGAGGAGATGAAAGTAGCTGTAATTAAGGTCATTGACACGCTCACACAAGAGGACTTCCATGGGGCTATCCAGAAGTTGTTGGAACGGTACAAGTGCATTGCAGCCGTAGGAGATTACTTCGAAAGGGACTAGAGTTCCATGGGTGTACTATCAATAAAAGTGCCCATACGAAATAAGTCTGGAAACTCATTTAATGATTCTCGTATGTATATAGAGGGTTTGGCATTAGATTACCTATAATGGTTGATATTCCACCAAACCAAACCAAACCAATTCAAACCAAATATTTTATTAAGCCTTTTTGAAAAGATATAAATAATGGTATGTTAATATAAACTCTTCATATATGATACTATTTACCAACCCCTCCGCTCGGGCAGGATATGACACAAGGTCAGTTTTTAAGCGGAGTTTAACAGGTTTGAATTCAGAGTTTTTCCTTCTCCTAGACTAGTTGCCTAACCAAGGCTGAAGAACCTAGTCTGTCCTACTATTTACCTGGAGGGAGAATAATTGGATTCATACCTTTCCCAAGGGTATTAGTGCTATGTGAAATGCTATCAGTCTCGTCCAGGATTTGAACTCGTGTCGCCGTGTCCAATTCCTACGGCGATAGCGACTACACCAAGGGCACCTCCTCTTCATATATGATGACGTTTAGCTTTATATATTTGTCATATAAAATATATAATTATCAGCTAAAGATTTTATTTAAAATTATTCATTTGTTACTAGTTTATTTTACTTTCTCTTTCACCAATTTACATGTAAATCTTAAACTGGAAAAATTTTTCAAATGACACTTTTAAATTCTTTCGTAGAATCCAAATATTGTAACAGTCTCACCATTTTCTGTAAGTTACACAATATTTGGCAAATTCTACCATCATTCATTTGATAAATTCCTCTGATTTTGAAGTCTAGAATTATTTTAATGTTTCAATCGTTCAAATTGAGAATTGAACAAGAAGTAATTCATAAAATAAAATCAGGTACTTAATAAAAATATTGCCAATGTTAGAGCTGGTAGTGTCATATACATCATAGCGTTGTTTGAGATAATATGAAACTAATTTAAAAAACAGATGCCTTTTTAGAGGGGCACTTAGGCTGAATGAACAGGTGTGAGGGACATTAATAATTTGACTTTAAAACCAACAAAAATGGAAAATGTTGCAGGACACTGATTACTTCATCTCCTACTAAGTCAATCGATAACAATTGATTAAACATTTAACTTTTATTTTTAATTGTTAATTGCTAATAACTTGATAGATAGATAGATAGATAGATAGATAGATAGATGAGTGAAGAATATCGAAAAGCGTGATAGATAGATAGATATATAGATAGATATGAACAAAGATAGATAGATAGATAGATAGATAGAAGAATGAAGAATAAAGAAAAGTGTGATAGATTGATAGATAGATAGATAGATAGATAGATAGATAGATTGATAGATAGATGTAAATTATAACTTATTGTCAAAAATTATTTCAACTTCCTTTTCTGTTATTTTTTTTTCTGTTGGATTGTTTTATTTATGATTTATTTAAGCTGCAACCAGTTATCACAGTATCTGGAAGACACGTTGGCAACTGTATTATCCTATATTTTGTTATTTATTTATATTTAAGCTTTTAGTTTAGTTTCTTTAGAGTATGTTGCATACGGTTTTGTTACATGAATATTACTATCTTGTACGAATGATTAGCAAACAGTCGTATGTTTCTCATTCTTCCCATCTTATGCTTGAAATTGTATGATTTCAATGAATTATTTCAATTTAATAAAAGACATTTGTCAGCATATTGTTGTATGGTTTCAAGAAAGTTATGATAATCCGTTGTAAACAATATAATATCAAATAATACTATCTAATACCCATCTTTTTTAAACAGATCTATCTGACCTATTGATAGGATCCTAAAATGAAGAATTACACCTGAAGATGTAACTACACATTCCTCAGAGCTACAGAACTGAAGTCACACCATCAAATGCATCTTACAGTCATACCTGGACACTCTTTTTTATTAGTGAATTTTTAGTTGTATGGGTTTTATGGCATATCAACCTTTATAGGTTATTTAATGCCGAATTAATTTTTATACAAATAAACAATTTTACTTCAAACAATTCAGTTTAGCGTAAGTACTGTTTCAATGTCAAAAACAGTTCTATTTCAAACAATTCAGTCTAGCATACTAAACCAGTTCCATTTCAAACATTTCAGTTGAGCATAAGTACGTAGTTTAAATGTCAAAATAATTATATTTCAAGCAATGCAGTTTAAAATGAGTACGCAGTTTAGTTCTATTTGAACCATAGATAGGACTCTATCATGTGCTACCACTCCTAACCAGAGTGGACCTGGGAGCGATGTCAGTGAACGGGTACTCCACATTCCCCAAAGCTACAGCATTACTGGAACCTCACATATCAGATTGTTTATTGTCATAAACAGGACACTCGTTGGAGGAGAGATCTTACCTCTCGGCTGAGAAGCAATCGGTGTATTCTACAGCCCCAGCCAACTGGGCAATCTATTAGTAGAGGAGTTTTACCCATCTGCAGGGTCTACAGTCAACGTATTCTAAATTCTGCTGAAAGGCTTTATATCTGAATATTGTAAGGCCATGAAAATTAATCTTTGAATTCGTATTAATTTTGCAACAGTCCCGTCGGCTGTTAATGGAATACGATGACTACCTCTTCAGAGGGATAAGACTACTCCTAACGAGAGTTCTAGATATGACTCTAACCATCAAAAGAAAAACTCCAGTTTTGGAACTTTGGTGAATATGGATTATTCCTTCATTGTCATTACTTCCAGATCCACTATAAACCAGAGTGGTGGTACCTGTTAAGATTCTTGATATCAATCAAATAGAAATATTTTATCATTTTCTAAACGTGAAACCATTTAACTGTGTGTAGAGAAATTACTGATAAATTGAATTTTGGAACTATTTAAGTGTTTGCAAATAAAGCAATCAACATTAGATAGCAATACTTGAAACAATTCAACTGTGTGCAAACAGATGAACCATGATATGAATAAAAATGATACTGTTTACAAACTATTAATTTGCAAATCATATATATTTCATATATATGTATACATAGAAATAGGCGTTACATAACCAACAAGAGTTGATATGCCATAAAACACAATCAAACGACCAAACCAACTATTCTGCAGCTAACTGTTATGGGGACATATCCAACCATACCCCAAAGATGGACTCGTCTAACCTAAACATATTCTCCGAACATAGCTCACTCGGGGGAGACAACTTATCGTTCCTTATGAGACATTTGACCGACGGACTGCAAGCCGAGCACGGCTAGTACTTCCTTTGTATGACTTCCTTTTTCTGCTAATACAATATCGTTTACCTATCACCCGTTGTTTGAATTGTTCTTCCACCGGTCTTATCTGAAGACCACAACCCTAACACTTTTGTATATCATGTTTTTGAAAATATAAGGGAACTCAATTTCTGATTAATCTATTCGAAAGATTATTTCGTTTGGTTAGGAAGAAATGCAAACCTCATTGACTAAAACTGTTTGTTGTGGTCAGAGGTTGGAAACAGAGAAGTCCCAAATGAACTACCCGACCTAATAACGATTTTTTTTTCTTTTGTAAACTATTCTAGATTTGTATGTCTTTGTTTTTGCCATCTGTTTGTTCTGAATGATGATCGACCTCACGTATGGGGTCACTGATCTTGGGACCAACAGCCTAGAAAATACGTCCAATTATCGGAGATTGCAGAATATATATCGGAGATTGCAGAATATATTTCTAGTTTTATAGTATTTCTAGAATTGTTGCCTGGCGAGGCTCGGTGTTCATTTTCCTATTGATTGTAGACTTAAGGATCAACAGCTGGGCAGATATGAAATGATCTTTGGTTCAGACGCAAGGGCTAATATAATTGGTTTGATATGCAAGATCTGTTGTGTTATATCCACTGACCTATGTCAATGCAAAAGGGAAAAGACATGTTTAAACATTTTGATCTTAAAAGTTTAATCATATGTATAATGGTATGCGTGATTAGGGTCGTAGAAAATAAAATTGGCAACCCGAGTTCAAATCAAGTACGATCCTGTTCCCTTTTCACCTTAGTATATACTCTTGTCCTTGCTAAGAGTACATAGTAGGGCAGTTTAGGTTATGTAACCTTGGTTAGTCAATCAGTTTAGTGGATCGAACATTTTTATTTTCGTACCGACTTTGCTTCGCTTTAAAATTGACTTTTGGTCACCTCGTACTCGTGGCGGGGGAGATAAGTAATTACATATTTCGTAGGAGGCGCGCTTAGAATAGCGGTTATCAAAAATCGGCAAATTGAACTTCTGGACGTGGTTGCTTGCGTTTCTGTTCGAGCTAATGTGCATAGGAAATTCATGATACCGTCTGTTTTTCCACTGTCAATTTATGGGTAATGTGACAAGGAAATATGTCGCCCTAATACATTTGGCCGTCTGCGGACGATGGTAACAGGCAAGAATCAGCGGACGATAATAATAAGCAGAATAATTGCAGGGTGATGTGGGCGTGGGTGGGCCTCACTCTGTTAGCCATGTGTGTATCAGCGGAGAGGCAGGCCTTCGACCATATTTCGTACCGAGGAAGAGCCTGCCAAGAAAATCAGCACGTGGTGAATTTTCAGACTACGGAAGATAAGTTAGACGCCATGTGGTCGTCAAAAGATGAAGACGCACAAGGAGTTGCCTTTGCTCGTTGAAAAACCAAGAACATAATTTGGGGATATGAAAGAAACCCCAATTCCAAAACAATGCCGTGCAGAGAACGGAGAGAATAGAAGAAGCTTATCCTCTGAAGGAACTTGGCACTCCAGGATAGGGGAAGCTTAGTTAAACGAATACCCAAAGAAAATACTTGTCTACGAGAAGAGAATAAACTCCACAAAACTCAAATAAGTGACCATACAATTTAAATGTATTCAACTTTATCCTGCTGCATTCATACTGAAATGATAAATTTGAGATTTGAAGCGAGCTCGGTCATTAAATACCACAGTCTGCTAGAAAGGAGACCGTGTCTAGCGTTGTTGAACTACCTTCTCACCTTCTGCCATTAAACGATATTTTATGAGGCGCTTAGTCTAGGAAACGGATATTTTAGTAGAGGCTCCTCTGGGATACAGAAAGACTTCTCGCTCCTGACTTTTATCTGAATTGTTTTGCTTTCTTTATTTCTTTCGTTTATGCAATAAAATAATATTGTTATTAATCCTGTTATCTCAAACACGGCAGTTCAGAGTCCTTATTTTCTTTTGGAAGGATTGTGTATGACGAAAACCTTGTGTTTGACGGGGAAAGCTTGCCAGTTAACTGTGTTGACTTTTAATAATTCACCTATAACTCGCCAAGTAGCTTTAAAATGTGGTTCTGCTTGGGAGTTGGTGATATCTGTGATATTAAATAGCGTTCGTCAAAACACAGCCAACATCTGTGCCCGGCTTTAACTCGTGGACTTGGGACCCTACAAGCCCGCTGGGCACATGGCGGCGTTACAGTAAGTAACTTGGTAGACAGGTTTATTTATCCTTGGTTAAACCATTACTCACGTCCTATTCGTCAAAAATGTTTAAACAAAATTTGACTATACTTTCTTTTCAGACTACTACTAGATTCTAGTTGCCTTGGGCTGTAAAATACTACGACTGACCTTCTGCAGAGAGAGAAGATCCTCTAACGAGTGTACTGGATACGACATTAAACGACCTAATGATGAATCTTCGGCGTTGGAGGTTTAGGTAATGTGGAGTACTCTTTCAGCGCGTTTGCTTTGAGGTCAACTCTGACCGAGAATCGTAGCACTTGATAGGGTCCTATCTATGGGTCAAATTGAATTGAGTACCAACAAATGAGTTATGCTAATTTGAAAACGTTGAAATAGAACTGTTTGATCAATAAACTTGGTGTAAACAAATGACTGATGTTTAATTATCTTGTTACTTTAGTGATATATTGCAATACTTAGAACCATTTAACTTTAATATGACGATTCTCCCTCCTTTATCAAGGGATTTTATTTTCGGCAACGTTTGTGAGGGCTGAAACAGGATTTGGCATCGCTTTACCTAAAATATTGATATGCCTTAAAACCAAACCAAAGTAAATCATATATATTCAATATACATGTATTAAGAAGATTTGGCATTAAATAGCTTACATTGGTTGACATTTTATAAAAACAAACCAAACCAAATCATATAAATGTACAAATATGTACAGCGGGGATTTGATATTAAATAACGTACATTGGTTGACATGCCATAAAAACAAACCGAAGCAAACCCTATATATCTAATATATATGGATAAAGAGGATTTAGCATTAGATAATATACAAGGGTTGACATGCCATAAAACCCTACCAAACCAAATCTTATATATATATATATATATATATATTTAAGACAAAACCAAAGACCGGCTAATTTAGGATTATAAATTTATTTCCATCCTGTTTTTCACTTACTGGTGTAAACCAAAAACACGAAGAAAAATATTACAGGACTTCTTCAGATCCAATGGATAAATAAAACAGAATAGACACGTGGGGTGGAGGGGGATTGGGAAGAGGTTAAGTAGCTCCTGAATGATTCTCTTGTCCTGTGGGATTTACTCCCAACTCTGGTTTAAGGGGACCGAATAATACTATATATATATATATATATATATATATATGAAGAGGATTTGGCATGAAATAACTAACAATGGTTGACATGCTATAAAACTAACCAAACTAAACCA
Organism: Sepioteuthis lessoniana; assembly: GCA_963585895.1. NCBI lineage: Eukaryota > Metazoa > Mollusca > Cephalopoda > Myopsida > Loliginidae > Sepioteuthis > Sepioteuthis lessoniana. The sequence continues at coordinate 69,574,246 of OY757927.1, read as the reverse complement.
AACAAATTCATATATATATATATATATATATATATATATATATATATATATATATATTAAGATGATTTGACATAAAATTACTTCCAATAGTTGATATGCCTAAATTCAAACTAACCAACCAACCAACCAATCGAACCAATGCTAACCTATTTTTGTGTCCAATTATTACAAACATTGTTCTTTTGGATTCTTTAACCAACTAAACGAGGAGATGAAAACTACTGATTTCAAGCCAAAGTTATCCCACTTAAAAATGACCTTGTGTCACATCATGATTCTGGAGTAATGGTTTGTTAAACACACACACACACACACACACACACACACACACACACACACACACATATATATAAGTGTGTGTGTGTGTGTGTGTGTATATATATATATGTGTGTGTGTGTGTACATATTAACACAAAGGCTAATATGTATAAAATATTCTAACCTACACGTCGCTCGTTTGATATAATAGAATACGCAATGTTCATAAAGCAAAACTATCTATATTTAGGCTTATGCTCGCTCATGAGAAAGTTTTTAAACGAGGAAAACATTCGTACGCATAATGAGAGTTTAATGTATTTCAGCATCTAGAAATACTTGGTCCTAGTGAAATGAAAAGCAACAAATTATGTAATCTGACTTGACTAGCTAATGTATTGTGTTAAATATATTGTGAAAGCACTTTTATGTTGGATAAACAAAAGCAGCTACCATTTCTGACATTTTAAGTTTTTTCAGGGTCTGAATAAATATGAAGGAAAAGAAATGTTCGAAATGTTATCTTCAGGTTGCGAAAGAGTGGAAACAATGATCTTTGCAGATGTATAAAATTACAGAAATCATAAGCCTTGGTTGTCGCAAAATCCTCAAAGTTAAGCAATGATTAGGAAGTTCAGAAGAGAGACGGGTGATCACTTGGTTTTGTAAACAAACTGAGGATTGTGTGGAAAATTAAGCAAAGCTTTATAAATGATTGGTTAGCGTTTTACAACATATCATCCACAGTGGGTTATTTTATGCAAAAATCCTGTTTATATATATATATATATATATATATATATATATATATATATATATATATATATATATATATATATAAAGTCACAGTGTGTAACTATGTTCCTATTATTCATGTGTCACACCCAGTCGCTATTTCAGAAAAATAACAGACGGCTCCACTAAAACAAATGCAATGAGAATAAAAGGAAGAGATTAAGAAAACGAAAGAAAGAAAGAAAGAAATAAAGAGCAAAGAGTGTTTTTTAAGGAAGGAAAGACTAAAAAAAAGTAATGAGATAAGTTTAAGAAAGCAAAACAAAAGAAAGAATGAAAGGAAAAAGAAAAGAGTAAAGAGGGAATGTAAGAAAGGAAAGACGGAAAAAATATAAAGAGAAAGGTTTAAAAATCAAAACAGAAGAAAGAAAGAAAGAAAGAAAGAAAGAAAGAAAGAAAGAAAGAAAATGAAGAGTAAAAAAATCAAAAAAGAAATAAAGCAAAGAAAAAGTACCGTATTTGACGGCATATAAGTCGCACTCTTTTTTACTAAAAAATATCTTTTAGAATTTCTCCCCGCCTTGGATGTCAAATGTAGGTTTAAAATTCGCGATGGGAGTTGCCAGGTAGCTTATTTTGACCAACTGAGGTCATGTGGAAAAATGAACTGTTGAATAATAACAATATCACTAATGACCATTCCAAACACCATGATCTGAATTTGGTTTTTGATTTTTATCAATATAAAACACACAGAAATGTTTGTATTGCAGCTTACGGCTTCCATTTCTAAAAGTAAAGCTTGGTGTTACCAAATTTCTGATGGAATGAAAAGCGTCTTGGTGCTACTTTCCTCGCAGACATTACCTCACTGACTAAAGTTCGGAACAGAGAAAAGTAAACCGGAAACAAATAAAGCGCATATGCGAAATTTATAATTTTAAATGGTGACAATTTACTCCTCGCAGTCTCCAACACATATACACACACACACACACACACACACACACACACACACACACACACACACACTAATAAATATATATATATATATATATATATATATATAACGTTGGCGACCTTAGTCGACGGTGACCCGAAGACTCATTTTCAATGGCTACAACACCGATGTGTAGGGGAGGGCGCCACTCCATTCCCAGGATTGCTCCTTGATTTTCACCTTATAGTGCTGAGTGCTAAGCAAGGCGGCATCAAGTATCATTTTCTGAGTCTTTGGTATGACTCGATCTGGGATTGAATCCCGGTCTCCCAGACTGCTGGTGATCACTCTACTCATAAGGCCAATGGCCCGGTATATATATATATATATATATATATATATATATATATATATATATATATACACATGCACACACACACACACACACACACACACACACACACACACACACACGCATATAAATATATATATATATCAACCGTGTTTTAAGAGTGAAGAAATTGTCACAGATATACACATACTCGGGTACGTATATACATACTTACATACACATGCATATATATTTGTGTATGTATGTATGTGTGTGTGTGTGTTTGTGTGTGTGTGTGTGTTTGTGTGTGTGTGAGTGTGTATGTGTGTGTGTGTGTGTTTACACGTATTCTGTCAATTCAGGCTTTTGCTGTGTGGAAAAAACCAGGCTTTCTTCATTGTTTTTGAGACATCGAAAATAGTGGGTCTTTTAATGACACTATGTCAATGTTTTCAGGATAGATACCCTTTTAACATTCAAATCCAAGGAATTTGGAGCCCCTCCATCCGTGAAACTCACAGAAGATTCTTACTGAATATAAATATATACAGTAAAATCCGAATATACGGCTGAAAAAGATTTTTTGCAGTGGCATGCAATCTGAAACAGGCTGATAGAATTTAAATACGTTGGAGAGGAGGACCCGGAAATCAGTACATGGAAATATTAAGAAGTGCAAATATCATCGGAATATATCATATACACACTACTTGTCAAAAGGATTTGGCCACCCACAATAATTTTCATTTCTCATTCTAAAAGTGTTATTTTTAATCAAACAAGTTAAGCACCACAATGCTTTTATTTATTATGCTAAATAAAAGTCTTCCTGAAACACAATAAATTCAAATTGAACCAAAATACAAAAAAAATTAAAAATTAAAAAAAACAAGCAATTGATATATCAAAATTATCCACTTTAGCTACTATCACTGCTTTACAGATTCTCGTCATTCTTTCCACCAACGACTGGAGGTAAACTATTAAAGATAGTTCTGTCCAGCTTTACTGCAAGATTTGCCAGAGGTTAGTAGCTCTTGTTGCTTGTTTAGTTCTGACTTCAGTCAAGTTAATCCCACACTAGTTCGATGGGGTATAAGTCCGCTGATTGCGCCGGCGAAGACATCAGTTAAACGACGGGCAATGCCAATTTATTTTTAATGTACCTCTGGCAGAGTTTAAATGCTCACTTTTGGTCATCATTTTGTACAAATCTTTGAGCCACAGCACATTTTCTACATGGTATCGTGTGATGCTGCAGTATGCCGTGATAGCCGGTTTGATTCAATTTGCTCTTCCATGTGTGGTATGATGGTTTCAGCTTTTTCATCAACTCTTCTTCGCATATAAACCTCCCTATTTGATCAAAAGATTTCGAACTTTGATTCGCCAGTCCAAATGTTTTTATTCTATGGCTCTACTGTCCAGTGTTTGCCCATAGGAGGCATTTATCAATATTCTACTTCCTGGTCAGTTGTTTTTTGAGTGTAATTCTGCTATATAACTTCACTGAGACTTCTCCTCATTGAGGATGTTGAAACATTTTTTCGACATTGGACTAGTTATGCATTGATGTTTGAAGCAGTCATCCTACAGTCAAGCAAGCTGATGGTCTTCTGGGCTGGTTGCTTTTGGTCTTTTGGTCTTTTGGTCTATCCATATTTACCAACTCCACCGCTTGGACAGGATATGACACAAGGTCAATTTTAAAGCGGAGTTTAACAGGTTTGAATTCAGAGTTTTCCTTCTCCTAGACTAGTTGCCTCACCAAGGCTGAAGAACTCAGTGTGTCCTACTATTTATCCATAGCTGGAGGGAGATTAATTGGATTCATACCTTTCCCAAGGGTATTAGTGCAATGCGAAATGCAATCGATCTCGTCCAAGATTTGAACTCGTGTCGCCGTGTGCATTTCCTACGTCGATAACCATTGCATCACGGGCACCTTTTGGTCTATCAACCCTACTCTTGGTCTTATTTTGTCCCGTTTTCTGATGTCTCCTAATCCTCTCTAGTTTGTCCTCCATACTAACGAAGAAATATTTCCCAGTCGGCTGTTGCTGTAGAATACACCGACTGCTTCTTTCCAGATGGGTAAGACTCCCCCAATTAATGTCCTGCATATGACGCTAAGCAATATGATAGTGAGGCTCCAGTAATACTGGAGCTTTGGGGAATGCAGAGTATCCCTTCATTGCCATCGCGCCTAAGTTCTCTCTGGCTCGGAGTCGTAGCACCTGATAGGGTCTATCTATGTGCGAACAGAACTAAAGTGGGTACATATTCGAAACTGCCTGAATATAACTGTTTTGACATTTAAAAATGCGTATTTATGCTAAATTGAATTGTTTGACATAGAACTGTTGACATTTAACTTAACTGTTTTGGAATTTAACTCTTAGTAAACAAAAGCTATGGTAAATTGAATTGTTTAAATTTTAATTCGTCGTTAAATGACATGAAAAGAGTTGATACGCCGTAAAACAACCAAAGAAGAAATACTCCATTAAATCAAATTTAAAAAAAAATTGTTTAAGATCAACGTTTAGTACAATAAATAAAAATATTGTTGTGCTTAGTGTACAACAAATAAATATGCTTCAAATGATAAAAAAAAAGAAACGGATTTCTTTTTGACAGAAACCCCAATTATTTTTTGTTGGTTATCCAAAACAATTGATTTTTTCGACTTAATCTTTTGGGACATATTAGAAACTAGAAAATAATTGGAGCGTGTTCGTACTAGTTAATTGTGTGTTGTATAAATAACTATATTTTTATTAACATTTTTAGACCCATTATTTTATAGACAACACACACAAATACACAGGCACACACGCACAGATAAAAATACACGCACACAATAACAAAATATACCATATATACTATACCTTATACAAAAAACAAACTTTATTTTGATATAGGCATGTATTTTTTCATCCAAGGTCGTTGGTTATTTGGACTTATTGTTGGGGACAAATAAATATCTGGAAATTAAGAGGAGCGTGTGTGTACTGTTTTAATGTGTGCGTTCAAAAATTGTTTATATAAATTATGGAACGTGTTATTTTTCCTTCAATACCCACCCCAAACCAAGTGCTGTGTTATGGTAGGTCCTACTTATAAAGAGCACGAAAGGCTAATTTCTTGGGAAGGAGAGAGGGAAGAAAAATAAAAAGAAAAAATAGACTTGATGGGGCCTGCAGTTGACTTCTGAGTGACTTAGGCCAAGGAACTAGTAGGTCAGGGGTCACGAAGGAATGACTTCATTAGTTGGCGATCACTAGAAAAAAAACTTGAGGTCCCAAGTATTCTGCGTAGGAGCAGAACCAGCGGAAACGGATATTCCTCCCGCCAACAACAGTCGGAAGGAAGAGGACAACTCGGTGTTAAGGGAGTGACGAGAAGACGTGAGGAGGTAAACTCAGGCAGTTGAATACTAGCCACGAAGATGTAAGGAGACGATAATGTACGAGTCCCATTTCAGCGGTGCGCCCCGAAAAGGTGGCTCTCACACCACACGCGAACCTGTGAAGAAAAAACCAGTGAACGAATACTTTAGAACAACCAGAACATACAGAAAAAAAATCAAGGTTGGTGTCTCCTGTCTCTTTCTCCTCATGACATGTTTTTTGTCCAGCTAACGCAGTCGACTCAGCTTTCATACTGTATTTCTACCGGCGACAACTTACAAATTGTAATAGTGAATTGAATCTTGTGTCGTTAACTAAAACAGAGTTTCCTCTTTTTGTCAATTTTTGCCACCGTGGGGTCACGACAGAGTCCGACTACTACAATAGATGTAGCGATATGACTATTAACACATTCGAGCATGTGGTGGTATCTGTTTAGTACCGTTATGGCCCACCTTCTATTTGAGATCCGTAGTTTTACACCCACACTATATACAACATTTTATTAAAGCAATAAACCTACATTTAATACAATCCAATATTTTCTATACAAAAAAAAAATCATTCATCTTTTCGACTTATTTAAAAATAGCAGCCATGACGATAGTTATTTTCCGTAACGACAATTCAAAAAGCGATGTTCAAATATTCATGCTTGACCTTACTAGCAGTTCAAACAAGGCATAGAAACAGTATAATACTACGAGTGACCTTCTGCAGAGAGATAAGATCCTCTAACGAGTGTCCTGGATACAACATTAAACGAAATGATGGCGAGGCTTCAGCGTTGGAGATTTAGGCAATGTTCAGTACCCCCTCATCGTGTTTACTCTGAGGTCCACTCTGACCAAGAATCATAGCACTTGATAGGGTCCTATCTATGGGTCAAATGGAACTGAGTACAAACAAATGAGTTATGCTAAATTGAATTGGTTGAAATAGAACTGTTTGATCAATAAACTTGGTGTAAACAAATGACTGATGTTTAATTATGCTGTTAGTTTAAAGATAGCTATATCTTTAAACTAACAGCATAATTAAACATCAGTCCTTTGTTAGAATACTTAGAACCATTTAATTTTGTTGCTTATGCTAAAGTGAATTGTTATAAATTGAACTGTTTGATCATTTAAACTGCGTGTTAAAATATGATTGATGATTTATTGAATCATTAGTGATTCATAACAATACTTGGAACCATTTAACTGTGTGGAAATGAAAGAGTAATGTTGAATTGAATAATTAGCGTTAAATTGCAATGCCTGTAACGTCTTCCTTGTCTAGAAACAAATGATCAATATTGAATAGAATAATAAGTGTTGGATAGCTATAAATTAAAACACTTAACTTTGTAGAAACAATGATAATACTAGTGTACAAATAAATTAGTTATAACTCATTTAAAAATGAAATTACCAACATTATATTAAAGAAACTAACCTACATTTAATACAGCCCAATATTTTTTATATAAAAAGTCATTCATGTTTTCGACTTATTCTAAAATAGCAGCCATAACGAGAGTTTTTCCGTAACGACAGTTCAAAAGGTGATGTTCAAATATTCGAGCTTAACCTTACAAGCAGTTAAAACATGGCAGAAAAACTAAAAAAAAAAAGTTCTAATTTTTTTTTCATCAATATCTATTTCAGATGTTTTCAACAACAAATTCGAAGTCTGTTTTGTACATATTTAATGTCTTGTGCGTGAAGCTGCTTACAAACTACCAAAATAGCGAACATGTCTGATAATTTTATTTCCCAAGTGGAAAAAAATATACTGGATTTGCTTTTTTAGGATAAAGAAATATTTCTTCTGAATATGAAATCCGGTTCACCATATTTACAAAAAGTGTTGGACATTTAATATTCAACAGATTACTTTCTGTGACTCACAGAGGCACTCATAATCCAATGGTTATCGTTGTAAGAAGATGACTCATACGGCGACCCCGAGTTCAAATTCTTGACGAAGCTGTTTGATTTTTACTGAGAACTAAAATCTTTGTGAAAGATATTAATCCAAATATTCTACCTCCTGCAATATGCAAAACGTGAGGCCGACGAGACTCTTTTACCTGGGTATGGTAACCGACCTAGGATTAAGAAAATTAGGAAATCAAACTTGTTAAACTCCACAAAATATTGATTTTGTATCACGTCCTACTCCAACTCTTTAAACAACTTATAATTCTCTTTCCTACTATATGTAACATAAAAATTTCTGATGACTATGAAATTTTTGTCTCTCTCTAAACCTATAGCACTTTTGTTCACTATTCACCCACCAACAAATTTATATGCGATTGCCTTGGCTTTTTACTGATACGCCAAAGCTATCATGATCACTCTTTTTAAACTGAAACTGTAAAAACATAGTGGATCTAGAGCAGGGATTAAATTATCCCTAATTCTTTAAAAGATAGTGCCTCATTCTTCAAAATGAAAAAAAAGAGGAATATCAGTAATGTTAGGTTAGGTCTGTGGAAGCCTTACCTATCTCACCATAATGGACTCTTCTCACCGTTATTAGTACTGAGAGATTTTGCTGCCAGAGGGGCAAATCAATATCGGTATTTTTTGAACAGTACGAGACTTCTTACCTTTTCTATGTAACTTTATCGTTATTGTGTAATATAATCTGTTATCTAATATCCGTGTTTGTGTTTTCATTAGTGACCCTTTCCGGGGCCACAACAATTAGTTTTTGGGGGTTTACATTATATCAACCCTTATGGGTTATGTAATGTTAAATCATATATATATATATATATATATATATATTTATTGTCATCCACAGGCAGACTGTTTCGTTGTATCGCAACTCTTCAGTGTGGCTTGACACGTAGGACGCTTGAAGCTGGGGTCAAAACCCGCCCAACTTTACGTTAGACGTTTTATCGCACCGCTCAGCCAACAAGCGAACTACGTCAGCTCGACAATTATTAGCAATTATGTAGCAGCCTTCGTTTGTTTACATTTTTGCCTAACCGTATACCAGAGTGCTTAATTCATTAGTAGAACTTACCATTATCCGATTTGTGGCCGTAAATTCCTTCGCCAGAGTGCTCATCCCTCGTGGGGGAGCGTAAAAAGTTGTCATCCACAGACAGACTGTTTCGTTGTATCGCAACTCTTCAGTGTGGCTAGACCCGTTGGACGCTTGAAGAAAAACCCAATATTCGGTCATATTAGGATAATAAATTTATGTGACCGAATATTGTTTTTTCTTGAAAAGATATTTGCTCTGTGGATTTTATTTACATTGAGCACCATACCAAGAATATTTAAATATTCTAAATTTTAATACAATCTTTGGCCTGATTGAATTGTTCCCTATTCCTGTTTTACTGGGTTGAAGAATACCTATATGTATATATTTAATAATTACATTTATCTATCTAATTTGATATTGATATTTTATTTGCACTCAGTTAAATATTTTCAAATATAGAATAAGATTGAATAGTTCTAATTGACCCATAGATGGGACCGTAGCACGTGCGACCCTAGAAGTCGGAGTAAATATGGAAGTGATGTCAATGAAGTGGTACTCTCTATTCCCCTAATCTCCAGAACTTTATCCTCATCGTCAGATTGATTGGTGTCAATGCCAGAACACTTTCTGGTGGGTGGGGGGTCTTACCTTCTGCATATTTACAGCCAGTGTATCCTTCAGTCCCAGCCGACTGGGAGCAGAGGAGTTATCAAAAGTTCTAAACTTTGAATTGCTTCATAAAAAAAAGTGTGTGCTAAAAATATATCAACCAACATTCGAGTGGTGTACAGGGTGGAACGTTAAAATTACCGTCCAAAAGAAAATAACACTACAGCTTTATTTTAAAGCTTTTATTGAAAAAATCAATTCAGGTAACTTGATTATGCCGTAGAGCTGACGTCTATTCAATGTAGCCGCCTTCAGCCTCAATCACCACCTCGATACGGATCCGGAACTGGGAGCATGCCTTTTCCACAAGTGTCGGCGGGAGCTTGATGAATACTCGGTGGATGGCGGCTATCAGGCTGGTTTTGGGCTTTGGTGTTGACTTTCAAGCCGACTTCGAAGATATGAGGTGGCATGATGTGGCCCTCACCTGAAACCACACCAAAGACCATAACCGTAGCCGGAAACTTTGTTTTCATCACACTGGGCACGTCTCTGTTATTCATGGCAATCCAGATTTATATTTTGAGGGTGCTGGCAATGGTCCTGTTGTCATAACTTGGATCGGTAGAGACATGAGTTGTACAGCGGCGCATCTCCGATCTCGCTAATTGAACATTGTGTCACTTTCAGACATGATAGAAGTCTCCTATTGCTCTTGGGATTTGTATACAACTGACCAACTAGTAGATGGTCTGCAACAACAAAAAAAAAAAAAAAAGAAAACCAGTCTTCATTTAACGGATATGGAATCATATTGTCTTTTCTAGGGCGACAATTTTATCATTTCACCCTGTATTTACCTAAAAATAATTAAATGATTTTGAAGCACCAAGATAAATTCGAGAAAAAAAATATCGCAAATGTGTTCAACAGTAAGCACATTTTGTCAGATAGGATGTACATTTCATGGTTCTAGGTAATTTTTCTTTGTACGTCCGGGAACTTTACAACATCTGTCCGTAAAATATCAGAAGTTCATATGTTCATAAGAAGATAAAATAGATTTGTATTTTATTAGATATATAGTAGACGTTTTACAACTAAATAAGACATCAATTCAGCATTATCAGAATTATTTTGGTCGTGATTTTTCGGGCTGTTGCCCGCATCTTTATTGAGGAGAGTTTAAACAACGTATCCTCCAGCCTTCCTCCGGTGTCCTTTGTTTATCTGGGCAAAGAAATAATTCTATCTGGGAAATCATTTTTAAAGTTTGACTATTGATTAAACAAGGCGATCAAGAACTATAAAAGATATTATTCAAATAATGACGTCATTGGTTTTCACGCCGGCCAATTCGAGAAGTTTCACGAGAAGATCCTGGAGATGAATTCGAAACGTAAAATCCAATGGCATCAGTTATTCTTGATATTTTTTTAAAGTAATTTAATTTAAAAAATGATTTGATTTGATCTTTTCAAGTATTGGTTAATAGATTGTGTTCATTTCTGTACTTGATCTACTTAAGAGGTCAATATAGCCCAACATATGAACCGCTTCTTAGAGACTTTTTTTCCCCATTGTTCTTCCATATCGATCATTTTGAATTTATCCAATAATAGAATAATACACATCAAGCCTCATCTCAAAATTAAGACAGATATCATAAGAATTCTTTATCCGAAACTTTTCTATGAAACTTACTTATGTTTGCGAATGGTTTTACTGTAGCAATTGTCCATAAAAGAGTTTTCAGACAAATTCAATGTTCATAGTTCTAATTTCACTTCAACAATTATGCAATGTGATATAGTTGGTCCAAGTGAACAATAGGCAAGCTTCTGGGGCAGGAGAGAGAAAGAAGAAGAAGAATGATTGGACAAAACAGCAGAAAGTGAGTCTACATGCACAGTTGGCTGACCTCTGAGTGACCGAGGTTATGGGTCAGCCGGTTACAGAGGAATGACTGCGTTAGTCGAGAATGACTAGAAAAAACAGAAGTCCACATTTTTCTGCGCAGGAGTCGAATGAGTTGAAGTTGATGATTCCTGCCGCTGACACCAGACGGAAGGAAGTAGGTGACTTGGTTCGCGTGAATTGACTTGAAGACGAGACGTTTGAAACACTGGCAGTCGAACACTAGCCACGAAGATGTTAGGATACGAAAATTTACGCTCCCAATTTTTTTTGGCGGGGGGGGACTCCGAAAATGGGCCTTACAGTAGACTAGACCCCGTGAAGACAAAACCAGCAAACAAACATATTAAAAGTACTGCAGAAAATAAGGAAGAAAATTTAAGGTCTGTGTGTGCTCTCCTCATGACGTGTTTCTTTTTGCAGAGCTAATGCGATTGGCTTAACTTTTTTACTCTCTTTCTTTCACTCGGTGACTACTTACAACTTATTCCATAAAATATATATATTTATATATAGTAAAACGAAATTAAACATTAAGAAATTAAAACCTCTTGTAGTTTCATAAGAAGAGAATCAACACATTACTCAACAGAATCTAGAAATAGACCAGGAATTGTTAACGGAAATCAAAAAAACTTGACTCGCAATAACGCAACAAATGCTATAGGAACTATGGGAAAAAGAATGAAAAAATGAGGAAGAAAAACACAGAAAAATAATCTTGGACAAAAAATCTACATGGACGAGGAATGGACCCAAAAAGAAATAGAAAAAAAAAAACGCAAGAAAAAGAGAAAATTACAAGAGAAAGAATAAAAAAAATAACAAAAACAAAAACACACAAAAATAAAGCCAACACATATTCATTACGAAATAAATCCACACAGTCAACAGAACAACAACCACACACAACATTATCACCCACAAAGAAAACAAAACACCGGAATAAATGATCATGTACATATCCACACATCAGATGGAATTATCAAAGCAACACAAAGAAAAAACAACAGCAAACAAAGAAAACGTTCATAGCCATATATACTCACAAAGGTTTTTTAAAAACAACCACTCAAAAAAAAATAATTTTTAGGCAAAAGTAGAAATATAGATTAAACCCTATACATACAACCTCACACAAAAATTAACCCAACCACCATACATACTCACAAATTAGTTTGGTTTGGTTTGGTTTGAGTTGGTTTTACGGCATATCCTCCGCTCGGGCAGGATATGACACAAGGTCAATTTTTAAGCGGAGTTTAACAGGTTTGAATTCAGAGTTTTCCTTCTCCTAGACTAGTTGCCTAACCAAGGCTGAAGAACCTAGTCTGTCCTACTATTTACCCATAGCTGGAGGGAGATTAATTGGATTCATACCTTTCCCAAGGGTATTAGTGCTATGTGAAATGCAATCAGTCTCGTCCACGATTTGAACTCATGTCGCCGTGTTCATTTCCTACTACGATAACAATTACACCACGGACACCTCCTATCAACCATTGTATGCTATTTAATGTCGAATCTATTTTTAGACTTAAAAACTGGTCTATTTCAATAATTCAGTTTAGTCAACAAAGCTAAATGGTTCCAATAATTGCTATGTATCACGAACAATTCAATTAAACATCAATGTCAAAACTGCTCTATTTCAAACAATTCAGTTGAACATAAGTACACAATTTAGTTCTATTTGATCCATAGATAGGACCGTATCAGGTGCTACCACTCCAGGTCAGAGTGGACCTGGGAACGATGGCAATGAAGGGACACTCCACATACCCCCAAAATCCTGTCTTACTGTAACGTCACAATTAGATTGTTTAGTGTCATACCCAGAACACTCATTGAGGAAATCTTACCCCTCTGCAGAGAAGTAAACAGTGTATTCTAAAGCCCCAGCTGACTTCACAAATACTCATAAATGCAGAATAGATTAAATAATATCAATTATAATGCACCCATATAATGAGGTATGAAACCATATAGACGACTTGAGGGATAACAACAACGAGGTATTAGTCCTTTCATTAACCAACCATATTTAATGATAAAAACACAATTAGAAAGCTGGACAAATAGACCAATTTAAGTAACATAGCGTACAAAACTTAAGATAATCAATATAACAACATATAACTCAGACAAAAATCAAACTGATTCATTAACGCTGGTTTTGAAATATTGCTCATCATAAAAAGCAATGTAGGTGAATAGAAAGTAACCTCAAAGAATATGAACTAAAATTCAGATGGATTGAGAATTTCCACAAAAAGAAAATACATAGAAGTCTTCATTAAAAAAGAAGTTAAAGATTACGGGAGTGAATCAAATACGTACTTCTAAAAGTCCGGGAACATAATTTTTAAAGAAAAATCAACTTATAACAGCATCTCAAGCATAGAAAAGTCTTTAAAATATACAGTAAAGCAACAATATAATTATTTTTTCAAAAAGCAGACCAGGCAAGCACAGTTGTCACTTTCAATAAAACATATTAGAGAACAAAAATGCAGGAGATATTTAGGGATGAAACCAAATATGAATTAATCAATACAAACATAAGCAAAGATATCATATCAAAGATTACAAAATCCTGCAAAATACATAATAAAATATTTACTAAAAAAGGACTTCCAAGATACTATCCAAAAACTAGCAGATTGTACGAATTACCAAAAATCTACATGTCTGTAGAAATAAAAATAGCTGTAGAAACACAAATATCTGAATTCCCAGAAATCCCAAACCCCAGTGAAATCAAATTTAAACCAATAGTAGCAGCTTCATTATTACCCACCAAAAAACTCAGCAATCTAACAGATATATAGCTGCAAGCATTTCTTCATAAGATGAAAATTTATATCAGAGATGTCGACTTTTTAAACGCCATACCAGAAAAAATACTGATTCCGAAATATTCATGGTTATATATGAAATAACAAACCTACGTAGTAATATCCCCATGAATTAGAAAAAAAGCTCTGTCTCATTTTAGATAGAAAAATACCCAGAAACATTATACCCAAGATTTAACAAAAAATACCACATAATATAAAGAACTAATCCTAAATCCTAAATCTTTCCAATTTGTCAATATAAATTACATCCATGCCATGGGAACAGCTATAGGAACTAAAATGATACCCACGTAGACCACCCTAACGTAAGTATACTTTGAGGAAAATCTTTATGAAACCATAAAAATCGCAGCAACAATGTAAAAACAGAATTTATCAGGCCAAGAAAAAGGTATTTCGATGACACTTTCATATTTTAGAAAATCTCGTGGAACAACGTTAACAATTTACGTTACTTACTCCAAAACTTACACTTTAAATAAAATCAACCATGGAACACAATTTTAAACAACTATAATTTTAAGACATCATCATTAAAAAATAGCCCAATTATTTGAGATATTTACCACAAAACGTAGTGTCACCCAGCAGTATTTTCATTTCAAGAGTCATCACCGAAAACCCTGAAAAAGACCCATTTACCCTCGCACGTAGAATATGTTCCAGAGTCTCAAACCAAACGTCCGACAAATTCACCAAAAGACTAACGCATGGCCTGTGATATCCTGCAATACTGATCAGTAAACGATTCAAATTAACAGGAAAAAAATCAGTGGAGGAACTATGAATTCCCCCAAAACATAGCAAGGTATAACCCTGATATTATGGCTCAACACGCAACACCAACCCAGAACTATTCAGAGAAATATCAAATAATCTCAAATAACGTAAAAACAATGATAGAATCAAAAACACACTAGACATGACAAAGACTAATAAAGCACACCACAACGAAAAAATTTAAAACATACACTAACCTCATCTAGATTTAGGGAAGACACAATACGTAGAATCTCCAAATGCAAAAAAAAACCAAATAGTGTATGTAATACAAACAAAGAAGGAAAAGCTTATACCTTAGAAAACCCAAAAGTAACATTAATAAAAAATTAATAAAAAATCAATAAAAAATAAAGCAGCTATTCAAAGAACGAAGTCAACATAATTACACGTTGCTATTATAAGCAAGTATACATAGTATCGTCTCAGGCTCTTAATAGAATTTCTTTAGATAAAAGTTACATTAGATAACTAGAAAATAGAAAACTCTATGTTTTAAAACACCTTTACGAATGTAGTTATGTATTCTTTAAAATAATGCCAGTATATCAAACTATTGACTATTCATTTCTCAAAAATAAAGAAAAATTCATTGATAAATTTAAACGTACATTAAATAGAGCCTAACTTCACACACACACACACACACACATGGGCACACATGGGCACACATACACATACATATGCACACACTCACTCGCACATGCATGCAAACAAATTAATCCAAACTTCATGCACACACTCACAGACGCAAACCAATACACATACACAGACTCTTATATTCAACTCAGGGAGTAAAAAAAAAGAAAAGAAAAAGCCCTGAAAATAAATGTTTGTACGTCTGTGTATACTTACGTATACGTACATGTATGCGAATGTAATCACATCCACAGGCACACAGGGCATATTCTTATAAATATAGAAAAAAATCTGCTGAGGCCAATGGTTTTCACGGACAATCATATCCAACAAGACATTCAAAGACACAAGTCCTAAAATTAAAAAGAATCACAACCCAGGTCAAAAGTTAAGGAATGCTTCGTAAATCCAAGTTTGATCAATATATAAACTAAAAAAAAATCAATATTTAGTGAATTTTCTTTTGCATTGGATTACCACACTGCATCTTCGACTACATGAGCCTATTAACTTCTAACAAAAGGTGGTTGGGATACTTTCCCATTCTTCTTTCAGAAGACCCCATGAATCATCAATATTTGAGGATTATGAGCTTTTTCTCCTATGATTTTCCATACATTCTCTATAGAAGTAATATATGAGCTTTGTGGTGGCCACTTTATAACTGCTATTCCCTCTTCTTCAAGAAAACTTAACACGGTTTTAGCCTTGTGGCAAGCCGCGTTGTGTTGCATAAATATTGGAGTTTCAACTGTTCCTTTGCGTAAATGAGGAAGAGCATGCTGGCGAGGAAGTTCTAAATAAACACTGGCATACCGTGAAAAGGATCCTAGTTCCGCTGAAGAAATCATCCCACATTACATTATGCAACCCGTTCCGAATTTCAGTCTTCTTAACGTATTGAGGATATAAGCGTTCCCCATTTTTACGTCTTACAAACCTCATACCGTCAGATTCAAAAGGTTGAATTTAGATTCATCACAAAAGTAAACAATTTTCCATTTTTCCTCTGCGGCGAAGTAAAGGAGAACCTTTTGTTTTTTCTTTGAAATCAAAGGTTTGCAACATGGAATCCGACCCACAAATTTTTCCTTATTTAACCTTCGAGAAACAGTTTTTCTAGAGATTGCCTTTCCTGCTTGCACGAGAAATAGAAGTTGCTGTATCGAAACAGTCTTTTAAAGACATTTTAACAATCACCCGATCTTGCCTGCAACTTCTCAGTTTTAGTTTGATTACCCAATAAACAATACTTTTTGACCTTCATACGAAGCCAACAAATTCAGAATACGAATGATTTGCTAAAATGAACCATTTTCTCTCAAGTTAAACAATTGCGTGCTTTCGCCACCATCTTGCTTTAAAATAGCTCCAACGATGTATCGCAGTTGACTATAAACCAAAATTAACAATCAAGTTGTCTAAAAGTTACCAAAATACTATAATTCAACAGTGTTCCTTAACTTTAGATCAAGACAATGTATATATATATACATATATATATATATATATATATATATATAGTTCACTTTTAATCTAATGTAAAAAATAGAAAACTGCATACGTAATAAATACATATCTATTCCAAGTATATTTTGGGCAATTTTGTAAGCATACAGGCAATTTTTTTCTAGTGAAAATCATTTAAGTGCTTGTTGTCGTTCCGTTCCTTAATTTATGGCCACTACAATATATATATATATATATATATATATATATATATAATCCTATAACAGAAATATTTACGGGAAAATAGGAGAGATAGATGGATAGATAGAGGGAGTGTGACAGAGAGGCAGTATGAAAGAGATAGAGGGAGAAAAACCAGAATAATTACTTATGTATTTTTGACATGACTTCACCCGGAATAACTAATTTTAGTATTTGATGTATATTCTTCGAAACTAAACACGCATATGTAATGCATTTACCGACTGGATTACTATTAAATTTTTGCAGGTTAATGTAGGCTGCTATTTTCTTAATTTTATTTTATTTTACTAATGGAGGATTTTTGTTTTCACAAATTTCTCCCGATTTTTTGTTACAGCCCGAGGGACGTCTGTGAGAAAACACATTTTTCTATAGCTAATTTTTATGTTCTATTATCACTGAGTTGTTTGCCGTCTTTCACATATTTTATGCGTAAAAGTATGTTTCTCTAACTTATTTATTTATAATTCAGCCGTTACACTTATTCACTTTTCTTTTAACAATTCAATTTAATAACGTTTTCCTTCTGTTGTCTTGGACCAGAAACTAAAGAAAATAATGAAAGGGCTAAGACGGTTTTCAGATATTTTTAAAACTTAATTCTTTTAAATAAACTACCAAGAACAATCATCCTTGGTAAATAAACAAACGCTTAAATGTATATAACATCATTAAAAAAAAAGTTTTCTCTCTCTTGCATTGTATTTTACCCATTCATTTTTGTTTTCTTGAGATGGGCACTTGCCAACAATGTTGGCGTGTCAGGTTTTATGAAATATAGATGAACCTAGACAACAGGTACACACAAATACAGTGACACAGAAGATATCATAAACAAATATGATAGACATTAAATATAACCATTAGAATATGAAATAGAAAAACATGGTGATATTCCTACTTAAATCTAATACTGAAGAATGACAGAGACATACATCATATGAAGAGTCGACGCTTCGTAATAAGGAAGTTGTTTCCAGACTTAGCATAATGAATACAAACAAACAAATAGCTTTGAACACATATATAAAATGCTGGGAGGCTCTTATAGCATAACGGTTATATTCGTCGAAAATGGAATCATGAAACTGGGTTCAAATAATGGACGGCGCTATTTGCGTTTCACCTTGCATAATTTCCTTTTAGATAAGCATGGATCCATCCCGTCTCCCCACTAGTTATTGATCAATAGTAAATGAGATTATGTTTTCAAACATTGGTTGGGCAAGCAATCTTGGAGAAGGAAAATTCTTCAGTTCCAAACTGGCAAAGTAATGCAGTACTCTACTATTATTTGCTTATTCAAAAGTCTGACTTACCTAACACAAACAGGATTTGTGTATTGTTAGAATGGCATATCAACCTTCGTGGATTATTTAATGCAAATGCCATCTCTAAAGAAGAAAAATTGTGTTACCATTTAATCTAGAGCTGAGGATAAGAGTTTCAATACCTTTTTCATGGATATTAGTCCAAAAGTGAACGTAATATCACGATTGGAGTTCGAACTTGCTCACTACGATATCATCGTCTAGAAGTTTGCTACCAAACCACGTAGTTTCCTACAGAAGCTTTCACTAATATAAACTAATCACGTGTGTCAGCAGCGTCATTGTTGATATATTTTACTGAACTGTTAGGCACCTGTACATCATGTTCGATGTCAAAGCTTTATATGTCAATAATATGTAAAAACGAAATTCGAGTGTATTCCATGTTCGTACTTTGACAAACTAATTTTTACGCCAGTTGGGAGAAACTAACTATTGGAGGCTTCTTTTAGACACCATTACAGGTGATAGAAAATATTGAAATCCAACTAGCTTTATCCCACATAAAATGTTGACGATGAGTCCCATCTGGTGCGTGGCGGATGAATTGAGTTAGTACATATATATTTACCCAATGCCTTCGCAAGAGCAGGGTGTGACACAAGGTGACTTTTTGAGCTGAGTTTAACAGGTTTGAATTCAGAATTTTCCGTCTTTTTGGCCAATTGCCATACGCAGGTTCAAAAATAATGTCTTTCCTAGAATTGACTCATAGATGGTGGTGGGGGAACCGTTAGATTCAAATCTTTCCCAATCATTTTCAATTTTATTGGCGCGTTTTCTTATTTTGATAAATCTTGGTGGAGTTTTATGCGGTTTTCTACCATCTCTCATTGAAAGAAGGACAATTTTTGCATTTTACAAAAACAATGCAAAATAAAAAAAATGATAATATCGGCCAAACCAATGCGAGGGGAATCAAATTGTTAAGAAATCAAATTATTGATGTTTGCTACGTTGATATTCGGGTGGCAAACTGTTAAAAAAATAGATTCACTTTCTCATCGCAGTGCTAATCAAAATTATCTTTTGACCAATTCCTCTTTGTCAAAATACCTACAAATGCATAAGGTCTGACAGAATATCAGTTACGAGTTTGGTTGTGGGTGAACTATAACATCCTGCATTCTATCACTCTTCTGATCGTAACATCAGCATTTTTTCTTGAGTTGATCTTTTTATTCACAAAGAACAATATTTGTTTTTTTGTTGTTGTTTTTTTTATATTGTTTGGTTTTATAGCATATCAAACATTGTTGGTTATTTAATGTCAAGTCCTCTATATACAAACATATCGAATATATATAATTTGAGAACATATTTTGTTGATAAGCTCATTCTTTTGCCCACCGTTAAATCGTTTGAAGTATTGCTATGTATCCCCAACAATTCAATTAAACGTCAGTCATTTGTTTACATTAAATAGTCAAACTGTTCTATTTCTAACAATTCAGTTTTCTTTTTCGTTTCTTTGCACAGAGTTTAAATGTCAAACTTTTCACTGTGACCAACAGATTGAATTATATCAGGTATGACCCCCTTCGAGTAAGAATAGACCTAAGAGCAATGGCAACGAAAGGGTACTTTGAATTCCCAATGTTCCACACATAGTGGAGCCTCACCATCAGATTGTTTAGTGTCATATCCATGACACTCGTGGGTGGGTTACCCCTCTGCAGAGTATTTTACAGTCCTGGCCAATTGGGCTCAAAGAGCTATATTCTACTGACGTTTAGATATAGTTGAAAAAAAGAGACTTCATAATCTTTATTAAGAATAGACTAAATATTCCCATAAATTCTGTGTTAGAATTCGGGTGGCTATTCTGCTTTTCAGTTATGTGATTCTTAATACAAAAGATGCGTTTTGCCAGTAGAAAACTGTCGAACTGTAATAATTTACGAAGTTCTTTGCTTTGATGTGGTACAAAGCCGAACGAATAGGGCACACAAGGAGATTTAAACTCATTTGTGTAGGTTTGCTCGTCCAGCTAGCAAACCACTACACCACCAGAAGTGCTCATCTGTCGAAATGTAAGTGAATGAGGATAATTTGCAACTGATCTTATATGCTTTTAACCTCAATCTCTTGCCGCTGCTGCTGCTGCTGCTGCTGCTGCGAAGCAAGTCTATAAAGAGGATGGACGATATTCATAATGTCTTATATCCAATGATATATATCCTTTTCTGACCAGCTGTATGGGATATGCATTTGGTTTGGGATTAAATTGTGTTTTGGGGGTTGTACAGTCGGTCTGGACTGCTTGACGTGACTTCCGGGGAATCCCAGCGGCTGTGTTTATGTACCTTTGGACTAACCCTTTCCTTGAGCCTCAAGGGGCCGTCTGCCCAGATTCCGTATGGCTAAGTTTATCACCTGGCGCCAGAGGTGCGTCTTTTTAGGGGAATGCCTACTGGGCCTGAGGCATTTTAGGCTCGCCAGTCGTGTATGGGCTACGGTCCTGCACATGGAATCACGTAAACCTCAGCCTTGTGCCATACTCGCCCATTCGGAGGGGCGCTGGACAAATAACTATACACCATTATACATTCAACGTACCGGCACTATGGATAACTTAAAGAATATTTCAGGGGGTGTCCTCGTGGTGTAATGGTTAAAGCTATGAACTGCGGAATCGTAGTAAGCGAGTTCGTACTCCAGTCGCGCTATTACGTTCACTTTCGAACAAATACCCTTGGGAAACGTATGACCCCCCCCCCGCCTTATCCTTATCCTCACAGCTATGGTTTAAATAGTACCACTACTGTTGTTCTAGGAGAATGGCTTTGGCATTAAATAACCTAAAAAAGGTTGGTATGCCATTAAACAAAGAAACCAAACTTTAAAGAATATTTTATTGCTAAATAAAATGGGCGTTATAGACCTCTCCAAGAAATAGATCTGAATCTGATGAAACTATAGCACTCTTTTATGGTTGTAATGGACTATTGTCTCGGTTATAATCCATTAACAACTTCCTTTGTGAAATAGGTAGCAACCAACTTTGATTTCTGGAGAAAATTAATGTTGTTATTACTATAGACAAAACATACTACTATAGGCAATTCAATGCTACGTCTCTTACAAGTAAAGAACATCTTGCAAATGTTGGATTTAATATTTGTATTTACCTATTTAAAACTTTTAACTTTCTTGATTTAATAATTCAAACTGAATCATTTCATAGCTATCATTTACGTATCAATATGAAGGAAAGCGCTTTTCAAATTTACTTTTCTGCATTATGAATTCCGTTTCAGATTTTACATTTTACCGAAAGGAGCAAGGACGTAATTCTACCATGTGTTCAGTAAAGGATGCACTTATGTGGTATCTGTCCAGTAGTTATCTGAAGAAAAACGAAAAAAAAAAACGAGAATAAATAAAAATAATTTAAAACTGAGCCCAGATTTTTATGAAAAGTTTCTACGTTTTTGTTTTTACTTATTTCTTTAACAATATTTGCATGTTTGTAATTTCTGTGTCAAGCAAGATAACACACACACATACACACACACAAAACACGCATATATATATATATATGTGTGCGTTTGTGTGTGTGTGTGTGTGTGTGTGTGTGTGTGTGTGTGTGTGTGTGTGTGTGTGTGTGTGTGTGTGAAAAATTTTATTTCTGAGAATATTGAGTTGCAAAATTTAATTTTGTCACAGAAATACAATATTGTATACTTCATTATGGTGAACATCTCAGTTTATCCATTTTGATTATCAAATATTCTATTAGAATTAGACATGATAAGATCTTTGTGTATTTGGTATTAAAAATATTATTTCTTTTGAAAAATGTTTGGGTATATATTTATTTATACATATTATCTCTACCTTTGCCTATCTATACTATCTCTCTAACGTTCTTTTTCTACACACACACACACACACACACATATATATATATATATATATATATATATATTGTCATCCCTAGACAGACTGTTTCGTTGTATTAGAACTCTTTTGGAGGTGCCCGTGGTGTAATGGTTATCGTCACTGGATATGGACACGGCGATACGAGTTCAATTCCTGGACAAGACTGATTGCATTTCACATAGCACTAATACCCTTGGGAAAGGTATGAATCCAATTATTCTCCCTCCAGCTATGGGTAAATAGTAGGGCAGACTAAGTTCTTCAGCCTTGGTGAGGCAACTAGTCTAAGAGAAGGAAAACTCTGAATTCAAACCTGCTAAACTCCGCTTTAAAAATTGACCTTGTGACATATCCTGCCCGAGCGGAGGGGTTGGGTAAATAGGATCAGAACTCTTCTGTGGGGCTAGACACGTAGGACGCTTGAAGCTGGGATCGAAACTCGCCCAACTTTACGTTAGACATTGTATCAGACCACTCGGCCAACAATCGTACCACGTAAGCTAGGGAATTATAAGGTATTAACTTGAAGCGTTCGTTTGTTTATATTCTATACCTTACCGGATACAAGTGTGCTCAATTCATTCGAAGAGCTTTGCATTATGCGAACAGGAGCCGTAAATTCCTTCGCTAGAGTGCGAAACCCCTTGGGGGAGTGTGTGTGTGTGTGTGTGTGTGTGTGTGTGTGTGTGTGTGTGTGTGTTTATGGCCAGTTTAATATATATATATATCATCATCATCATCATCATGTCGTACCGCCAGCACGGATATCCTTGACCATCTCTCGCCACTTTTCCCTATCGCTCATCGCCTCCGGCAGGTCTTCTGGGTTACATCCTGTGTCATCACATAGCTGCTGTATGTAAGTTCGGGATGGTCGTCCTGCTTTTACTTGGCCATATGTGGGGGTCCATCGTAGTACGTCACTTACGAGCTCGTCTTTGCTTCTCCAGCAGTGTCCGGCGTGTCTGGCTCGTATGACCTGTACAGTTTTCGTGATGGGAGGCAGGTGGCCGTACAGTTGGCGTCTCGTGGGGTGTTGTCGCCAGGACTTGTTCAATATTGCTCTCAACATTCTTGTGTAGTTGCCGTCAAGTTTCTTCTCCAGCCGTTTGGTTAGCGTCCATGTAGTGCATCCACATAGCAGTATCGATACAACCACTGCCTGGAAGAAACTGCGCTTTATTTCATCTGTCAGGTCTGATTTCCATATTATTGAGAGCCTATCTATAGCCGTCCATGCTTTCGTCAGCCGTGTGTCGATGTCGTTTTCTGTTGATGAGACGCTACTTCCTAGGTAGGTGAATTTGTCCACTAGCCTCAGAGAGGCTCCGTCTAGAGTGGTATTGTTGCCCGTTTGGTTGTAACACATATATTCAGTTTTGTGTGCATTGACATGGAGGCCAATGCCTGCTGCAGCTCGTTACAATTCTGGCATCTTTCATTCTCGTAAAACTATGAATTTGTTCCATGAACCCGGCGCAAGGGGGAGCAACGTTGTATGGATGACCGGTCGTTACGAATGCGACATTTCTCCCTTCCCAAACGGCATTGATGTTTTGTAAAGGATAGGCAACTTCACATTAGTATCCTTGCAGGAGTTGCAAAACACTATTTTTCTGAAAAACTCTCTCCATTCCTCTAATACCGATCTCTCAATCACTTATAGAAAAAGAAAAAAAAACAACAAACAAACAAACTCAGGAACAATAAATTGACATACTCTTATGTACAGGCTTTGAAGCAATATATGCACAAATTCATAGCAAGGTTTTCTAGTTGCCTGGCTGGTTGGTTGGTTGGGTTCATGGAATACCAACTTTTGTAGTTTATATAATGCCAAATCCATTTTGATACAAATAATCAGTTCTATTTCAAACAATTCAGTTTAGCATGAATACACACTTTGATTGTTAAAAACATTTCTATTTCTAGCTATTCAGCTTAGTCAAACTGTTCCAGTTCCAAAAATTCAGTTTTGTATAAGTATAGATTTTGTTTACACACAGTTAGATGTCAAAATAGCTCTATTTCAAAAAATACAGTTTCATTGTCAAAAACAGTTTCATTTCAAACAATGCAGTTAAGTATAAGTACGCAGTCTAAAAGTATATACACGGTTTAATTGTTCAAAACATTTAAATTTCAAGGTATTTAGTTTAGTGAAACAGTTCTAATTCAGACAATTCAGTTTAGCGTAAGTACAGTTTCAATATCAAAAACAGTTCTATTTCAAACAATTCAATTTAACATAAGAACGCAGATTCTATTTAACCCATAGACATGGCCCTATTAGGTGTTACCACTCTGGGCAACAGTGTACATTGGAGCGATGGCAATGAAGGGGTGCTCCACATTCCCCAAAACTCCAGCATTTGTTGAACCTCACAATCAGATTATTGTCATAAACAGGGCACTCGTTTGGATGGGGGTCTTACTCATCAGCTGACGTGCAATCGATGTATTCTGCAGCCCCAACCGACTGAGTATTACACAGAGTTAAATGTAAAAACAGTTTTATTTCAGATGATTCAGTTTAGAATAAGTACTTACTTTAGATATCAAAACAGTTCTATTTCGAGCAATTCAGTTTAGCATAAGTATGCAGTTTATATGTGAAAACAGTTCTATTTTAAACAATCCAGTTTAGTATGAATACGCAGTTTGAATGCAAATACAGTAATCTCTCGAAACTATGGTTTAGTTCTTTTTGATCCATAGATAGGACCCTTATCAGGTGTTACCACTCTGTCTACAGTGGAACTGGGAGCGGTGGCGTTGAAGGTGTTCTCAGCATTCCCTAAAGCTCCAGCATTGCTGGAAGCTCACCATCAGATTGTTTAGAGTTATATCCAGAACACACGTTGCGGAGCCTTTCCACTCCGCAGAGAAGTAATCGATGTATTCTACAACCCCAACCGACTGGGCCAAGGTTTCTGTGAGTGTATACACTATTTAAGCTATAAAAAGGCAGGTAATTCTATGAAAAACAACCCCAGATTTCAAAGGTTTTAGAGATAAGAAAGAAAGAAAGAAAGAAAGAAAGAAAGAAAGAATGATAATTAACTGGAGAAGAAAAAGGGGGCAAAAATATATGAAGCTGTTAGACAGATGTAAATTTAGAAGTAAATTAAACAAAAAACAAAGAAAGAAGAGAAAGCTGAAAGCAGAAACAGAAAAGGAACGAGAGAAAGAAGGAGAAAAAGTATAGGGAGAATAAATGAGTAAAAAAGCAAAGGAGTTAGAGAGAAAAGAAAGAAAGAAAGAAAGAAAGAAAGATATTCGTGGGGAGATAAAAGCAACAAAGATTAGAAAGAGACGCACCGAGAAAAGGAAATGTCGCATCAAGAAAGAATGAAAGAACGAAAGAAAGAAAAGACAAAAGAAAAAAGATATGCCTGAAGAGAAGGAAAACAAGAAAAATTAGGAAGCGCTCTTTAAAGTGAAGGAAATGTAGTAGAAAGAAAGAAAGAAAGGAAGAAAGAAAGAAAGAAAGAAAGAAAGATACGCATTGGGAGAAGAAAAACAATAATGATTAAAAATAGATGCGTCGAAAGAAGGAAACTTAGAAGAAAGAAAGAAAGAAAGAAAGAAAGAAAGAAAGAAAGAAAGAAAGAAATATATACATGGGTTAAAGAACAACAAATATTGGGTGAGATGAGAAGAAAGAAAAAAATGTGGAAAAACAAAAGAACTAAAAAAGAAAGAAAAAAAAAGAAAGCAATGTGTACGGGTAAAAATAGCAACAAAAATTAGAAAAAAATGTGGAGTAAGAAGGAAATGTAGAAGAAAGAAAGAAAGAAAGAAAGAAAGAACGAATGAAAAATATATTTAGGGAGAAGAAAAAACAACAAAAATTAGGAAGAGATGTGGAAGGAGAAGAAAATGTAAAAGAAAGAAAGAAAGAAAGAAAGAAAGAAAGAAAAAAAGAAAGATATTTGTTGGGAGAAGAAAACAATAACAAAAATTTGGAAGAGATACGTACAAAGAAAGAAAGAAAGAAAGAAAGAAAGAAAGAAAAAAAGAAAGAAAGAAAGAAAAAAGAAAGATATTTGTTGGGAGAAGAAAACAATAACAAAAATTTGGAAGAGATACGTACAAAGAAAGAAAGAAAGAAAGAAAGAAAGAAAGAAAAAAAGAAAGAAAGAAAGAAAGAAAAAAAGAAAGATATTTGTTGGGAGAAGAAAACAATAACAAA
This sequence comes from Sepioteuthis lessoniana, assembly GCA_963585895.1. NCBI lineage: Eukaryota > Metazoa > Mollusca > Cephalopoda > Myopsida > Loliginidae > Sepioteuthis > Sepioteuthis lessoniana. Next base: position 69,547,642 of record OY757927.1, on the reverse strand, counting down.
AATTTGGAAGAGATACGTACAAAGAAAGAAAGAAAGAAAGAAAGAAAAAAAGAAAAAAAGAAAGAAAGAAAATATACTTGTAAGAAGAAAAAACACCAAAAATAGGAAGAGATGCGTAGAGAGAAGGAAATGTAGAAAAAAAAGGAAGAAAGAAAGATATTTGTGGGGAGAAGAAAACAACAACAAAAATTTGGAAGAGATGCATACAAAGAAAGAAAGAAAGAAAGAAAGAAAGAAAGAAAGAAAATGAAAGATATTTCGAAACTAGAAACATGGTAATGGGAAGAATTCTCTCAAGCAGCACGTGACTCAATCATTTAAGTTGCTGCACTGACACGGAGTGAGCTCAAGTGTTCTCCGGACAATTACGATCGCCTGAGTCGAGAACATTTTCAGGACACTCGGACGTGACGGATCTACAGGGATCAAAAGCAGTGAACCAGGATTGAAACGCCAGGAAGGACAAGCAGTGCTGCCATAGTGTCATAGCCCCGTACGAGACTTGAGCCCACTAACGTCTTCCCGGAACCACCACCCTTGCCCTCGGGTCCATAGGACTCCAGCCCAGCGGGTAGAAAAAAAAAAGAGATTTTTAATGATGTCTCAAGCAGCACGCACGGAGTTCCGGGTTTGAGCGGCGTGAAAAAGCGAATCATGTTTGCTGACGTCTGGATTACTTTGCTGAAGATAACAATCGATGTTTCAGATAGATTGATCAAGATCTATTGCGGAACAAATCTGTCTGAAGTGATCTTAAAGTGGTTACGTGTTTTCTGCCGGTGTCTGAGGTCATTTTTATTTTGTATTATATCATATGACATTTGCCTACAAGTAGTTTCTAGCCAAGTAGGCAGGGCTGTAGAATACACCACCTGCATATCTGCAGAGAGGTACAACTCCCTCAACGCGAGTCTTCTATATGACACTAAACAACCTCAGTGGTAGCAACTGGTAGGGTTAAATAGAACTAATCTGTAAGTACGTAAAACTACATTGTTTAAAAATCAACTGTTTTTCCATTTAGTTGTGTGTAAAGAAATGTACTTTTGCTAAAATCATTTGTTTGAAAAAGAACTGTTTTGATTTTTAACTGTGTTTAAGCAAAACTGTACTTATACTAAACTGAATTGTTTAAAAGCTTTATCAAAATGACTTAATTCGGAGTTTAATGATCCGAAAAGGGTTGATACGCTGTAAAAAAAAACAAAAAAACAGCAACCAACCAGTCTGTGGCTTCACCAATGCTCAGATTATTTTCTTTCCTTTTTTCTAGAGAATTTTGTTTAGGTTATATCTATATCTATATCTATATATATATATAAAATTAACTTAAATCGCGAGTCGGAAATCTTCTACTAAAGTTTCACCTTAACGGATCATCAGGAAGTCTAACCCCGACTGATGCTAAAGGAGAAATCGCCGTTTTATATTCACCAAAAAGACACCTAGCTTGAAATTTTCATAACAAAAGAAACATAAAAAAATTAAAAAAAAGATAACTCGTTATAAATACTCCGAAACCTATCCCTAATTATAGAGAAACCACGCTCTTTTGTGTCTACAACTATTTAACACCTCCGATCTTTGGTTTAGCATATCCCTACTTTTACAAGACGCTATTGCCAATTTTTCCTCCATGCAAAGCAAACAACCCCTAACTCCAGGCCTATATTTACGGCATTACTTTATTACTTCCCATTTCATTATCGGTTCTATCCCTTTGTTATCCTTGAGCTCCCACACATAACTAGATAACGTAGTACTATGCCTATACTTCTCGTGGGAGAAACTCGTTTCATGGTTATAGTACCTAGTCTTAAATTCCCTTTGTAATTGTAGCATTGCAGTGTTCGCGGAAGGTTTTAACTTTCTTTTGACCAACTGACTGCATATCCCTTGATTCTTTTCAAGGGGTCTGACGAGGTTGGCCGTTTCTTTCTTGTTGACCTCTAATATTTTTTTCCTCCGGGCGGTGATTCGAGATATTCTTATCTCTTGTTCCTGGCGGGTTTTTTTCTTTTTTTCTGGTACTGTGAATGCTGGTAGATATTATATATATATATATATATATATATATATATATATATATATATATAATTTACTATGATCAGAAACCTTGACTTCACTTTATTATATACCATATAGAAGTATCAGACTACTCCCAAAAAGGGTTTCCTCTGTATGACACAACATTCAATCAGGTACCGAGATTCATATTATGAATAGATCTATATGGAATTTAGAATTTATTTGTTTTAGATAGGAATACTCTAAAGATAATTTGTATTAGGGGTACTTATTCATAATAAGAATAATTTATTGAAGCTAATAGTATTTTTAAAGGCTAATCCTTATCATTTTACCCCTTTCGAGTTTTTACCACCTGCGTAATGGGACGGTCTTTCCTGAATGACACCATGTCTACTCAGGTCTCCAGGACTATAGTCTTCCATTGGAGTCTGAGTGACAGCAATCTCCTCAAATCTCTTGGACTCTTCTAAGTATTCTAACAGATAATAAGAATGGATTATTCCTACTCGTTCTGTCATTTAAAAGTCGTCAATCCCTCTTACTTAGCCTTTGGGTATCGTTCCAAATGCACTAATTACATGGGGTCTATGATTATTATTATTGTACATTTGCAGTTTTTTAATGAGAGTTCGAGTGAGAACCCGTCACCTCAACTCTCCAGGGCACTTTTAAGTATTCTGCCTGATCTTAGTAATAAAGTAGTTTGGATGTTCATGGTAAGTTTATTGATTTCCAGATATTCCAGTCCATTTACCAAGCTTTTGGGGAATGTTGAGAGCGCACTAACTAAGTTTGGTATCAACATCAATTTCATATTCCCTAACTTTATGGTTATAATTTTTTCTCTATTTAGAATTTTTCTCACAAGCATTAATGTGATGGTTTCTCACTGGGGTTTGAGTAACAACAAGTCTCCTTAATTCTCCGGGACTCTTCTCAGTATTCTTGCTGATCTTAAAAATGCTGTAATCTCGATGGTGTGGACTCGTTCTTTTAATGTTCATGGCATTCTCTTATCCTCCGATTTCCAGTTCTTCCAGCACCCTTACGTTGCTTTTGGGATTGTGGTCCAGTTATAATTTGTATCACGGTCACCTTCATGTTCTATTTTTTTTGTTTTCTATCAAGGTCCATATATTAATCTTTCTTTTCGTTTCTTTTAATTTGATTTCGTTGTCAGCTGGGATGTCCACTATTCAGCAGATTCGCTTTTATCATTCGCGGTTTTCCTTCAGTTGTCACGTGGCGTAAAGGTTATTGGCGTTGGTTTTCTAAGCTTTTTAATTGACTATCATCTGAAGGTTGCAGGTTCAATCCTGACTATGGTAACAATAGGGGGATACATAAAACTTGTAACCAGTTATAGTTTACGGAATCAGAGCGAGCGACAGAATTTCAGATAATTTCTTTTGGATAGCACATTTTCAGTTCCTTCAACAGGGATTATTAATCAGAAATTACTGCCTTTATAGAAAAATAAACACTTTGTTTGCATGTGACTATTTTTCTTTCATGAATGGGAGCTGTTATTTTCCACCTATTCCTGACTGCTATACTCATCTTTGTTGCTTTTTGCCAAGTCGGCTGGGGCTGTAGAATACACCAACAGCTTCTCTCCAAGAATGAATATCCTGAATATGACATTAAACACTCTTATGGTGACGTTTCAATGCTGTTGGAGCTTTGGGGAATGCGGAGCTACCATTCATTGCCATGGCTCCCAGGTCAACTCTGTCCCGGAATGGTAGCATCTGATAGGGCCATATTTATGGGTTAAATATAACTAATTGCATATTTATGCTAAACTGAATTGTTTGAATTAGAACTGTTTGAATAAACTGAACAGCTTGAAATAGGAATGTTTTTGACAATAAAACTCTCCTTACATTTAAACTGCGTGCTTATGTTAAATTGAATTGTTTGAAATTGAACTGATTCTGACCTTAAAACTGTACTTACAATAAACTGATTTGTTTGATATAGAAATGTTTTGACATTTAACTGTGTGTAAAGAAAATCTGTACTTAAACTGAATTAGCTGAATTAGAATTTTTTGAATAGAATGAATTGTTTGAAACAGAACTGACTATTTGCATAAAAATGGATTTGGCGTTATATACGCTAAAAAGGTTGATATACCATAAAACCAAACTAACCAACCTTTGTTGTTTTACTTGCAACACTTTGACGGTTGTACCCTCTGTAATTCGCTTGGAAGGGTTATTCTATACTACCCAGATTACAAGCTCTTGAGCCTGTCCATCAGATATAGTTTAGTGTCAAACCCGGGATATCGTGTTTTTTGGAGGGAGAACCCATCTGCAAAGGATACAGCCAATCTAATCTCATACTTTCTGACTGGTTTTCAAACTGACAAGTTTAGCATTATTAATAAATATGCATCCAGTATAAAGACGTTATCTTACTTTTTTTCTCTGTGTGAATTTCTCTAAAAAAGCAATTTGGGAAATTTACAGCCTGCGTTCACTTTAAGAAAATTATTTCATTTTCCTTCTTCATATTAAAGTGTTGACATTTATTATCCCTTACCGACATTAAAATATCTATCTCGCATCATTTGAAGGCTATGCTTATGTCATTTGACCGTATTGTGACAAACATAAAAAAACGTTTCTTTCATAGGATTGTGACATTTGCTTCTTGTACTTTGATGTGATTGTCACAAACGTCAGCATCTGCTTGACAGAATGATGACACTTATCAGCTAATATTTGACAGGATAATGAAAACTGACTACATTAATGATTATAAGAATTTTGTGACAATTGTTTGATGTGTTTTGTTTGACAGGATTGTTCCAGCTGTTTCGCAGGATTGTAGGAATTTCCTACGGCTATTTAAGAACATTATGAGAATCGTTTTATGTTTGGCAGAAGAGTTTGAATAGTTCGTTAAAATTTGAGATGTTTGAACGAAACATGAGCACAAATTAGAAAGAGTTGCATAACTTGAGCTTATTGTAAGAATTATCAGTGAGGATTTGGTATGTTTGATGGAATCGTCCGTTATGTTTAGAAGGGAATGTTAAAATCTTGTTTGGACATTCCGTTATTCCTTAAGTTGATGGTAAGAATTTTCAGTCATGATTTTTGAGGATTTTTGAAATTTACCGTTAAGATTCATGATGATAGGTAGAATCGTTAGTTTTGATTTGCAAGGATTCAAAGAACTTTGTGTTATGATTTTTGAGGATTGTTATAATCTTTCGTTATGATTTGGGGCGATTGTTACATTATTCTATTAAGATTTATTTATTTTTTCTATTTTTAGATTTTATTTATTCTATTAAGAGGATTGTTACAAATTTCTTTAATGATTTGGTGGCATCATCATGAGCATTCTCATGTGAGAACTTTGTTAAAATCTTCTATTATAAATTGTATGGACTGTTTGAATAATGAATAATGTCTTAACAGGATTGAAATAATATTCCATTACAAATTAGGGGATCGTCAGAATCGTCCGTTATGATTTAAAGGGGTTATCCGAATTGTTCGTAATGATTAAAGGAAATTGTTTTAATTTTCTCTTATCATTTAAAAGAATTTTTCGTGATCATTTAAGAGGATTCTTAGAATCTGCCGTTATTATTTCGGTGATTTTTAGAACAGAAAATTGTAATTTCAGAAGATTGCTACTTACGTCCATTTTCATTAGATAAGATTGTTTAAATCGTCCGAAATGAATTGAGATGATTTTTAGAATCGTCATTTATGATTTAAGATGTTTGTTAGAATCGTCTGTTGGGATTTGAGAGTATCTTTAGAATCGTCAGCGATGATTTCAGTGGATGTTTAGAATCATCCATTATGATTTAGGGAGATAGGTAGAATAGTGCGTTGAGGATTTTTAGCATCGTCCGTTATGATTTGAGAGATTGTTTAAATCGTTCCTGATAATTTGAGGAGATTCTTAGAATTGTCCGATATGATAGAAGAAGCTTTATAAAATTGCTCTATGTGATTTGAGGAAATTTTTTAAATCGTCCATAATTGTTGCGTAGTCAGATAAACGAATATGGCCATGTGCGAAATGGGTGAAATGGACATATAATGTTCATAACAATAGAACATAGAAAGAACATAGGGATCTCGGGATTCGAAAACACTAACGACTTCTTGTTCAGGTACGAAACCTTTTTATTAACTTTGAGTTAAAGGTTTCGACGTGAGGTGGAGAGACACAATCTTCTATGTTGTCTTATTCATTTGGACCCCATCTCGGGCGGCCCCCATAGGGCGCAAGTTCGCCTCGCGTCTGCGAGCTCCAAAAGTTGATCCTTCTCGTTTGGCGTCGAGTACCCAACTCTCTCTTTCTTCAAATTCTCACACAAACCTCCTCGCGCTTCTGGTGCGTGACGTCACCCGCACCCTGTCACCGCGTTTCGTCTCGGACTATTATGACATCTGAGTGACACCTCCATCCGCCCGCGCGCGCCTGCGTTAACACCTGCCTCAATGTTGCACCTAACTAACCCATGTGCTGAGCCGAAAGGTTCTCAGCCTAACTAAACTCAAAGGCATGAACCGAAATCCCTCGGCTATTATATAACATAATGACTTCAGGGGAGTGTTGAGGGATATGAGTAAGTAAATTTGGTGACCATAGTTGAGGGTGACCCGAAGGCTCCCTTTTCGATAGCTACTACACCAAGGAGTAGGGGAGGACGCAACTCCTTTCCCTGGATTGCTCAACTTTACCCTTGATCCTTACTTTATAATGCTGAGTATTAAGCAAGGAGGCATCAAGTACCATTTTTTGAGTTTTTGGTATGACTCGACCTGGGATTGAAGCCTGGTCTCCCATGCCATTGGCGAACACTGTAACCATTATACCAATGTCCGGACATATCTAAAAAAAGGTGTTCGATAAGACTTGAGAGAGATGATTTTAGGGGATAGAATCATCTGTAATGGTTTGAGAGAATTTTTAAAATCATACATCTGAAGGAATGATTAGAAGAGTCTGTTATGTTTAGATAAAATTGTTAGAACCACCCGTTTTGAATTGAGAGAATTGGTAGAATTGTTTGTCATGAGTTGAGGAGATTGTTAGAATCGTCCGTTATGAATTGAGTAGATTGTTAGAATCGTCCGTTATGAATTGAGTAGATTGTTAGAATCGTCCGTTATGAATTGAGTAGATTGTTAGAACCGTCCGTTTGGAATTTAGTGGATTGTTAGACTCGTCCGTTAAAACGATTGAGGAAACCTCTGTTATTTTTTATTTTTTATTTTGATGCGCTCTCATTTCATTTTGACTTTTATGTGAAAATTATTTGCATTAAATTGAAAGGACACTGAATATTATTTGCTTTTTTATAGCATTGTTAGAATCAACAAATTCAGTTTCTAAATTAAGAAGAATACCGTCGATTTCCGGGTTAGTGATTACTTCTTTCCAGGGCTGTTATTATTTCCATCTTATATATGCTTGTTCCAGCATGTAAATAAATGAAGCCTTGAAATCCTCTCCTATGCCATTAAACTTCAATTGACGTGGTTAAACGAAGCGTCCAAATAATTACTTATGAAATTCTTATTTAATCTAAATACCCTATTTACAGTGCAGCATATGATATTAATAAATTTTTGTCATGAATTTATCTTCACAACACTGGCAACAGCCATCTGTATTTAAAACAAATATAAAATGTGCCTAGTTAGCAAACTGAGTACTCACATTAACATAAATGTGTTGGATACGTCGTATCTATTAAACAAGTACACATTCTTCGCTTTCTATCAAGAATTCGGTAAGAAATATTTCGTTTTGAATATTATTGACATATCCGAAAAGGAAATAGTTTCAAAAATGTGTTTTAGAATATTAAGATACTCACGGTACACAGTATGGTTGGGAAGCTCTTGAAGTTTTGATGAGAAAATTACAGGTGAGCTATCAATAACAATCTGACGTACCATAAACATATAATCTTCACAATTCTTCCAGATTTTTATAAAGAGATACCGTGTTATGGTTTTGTCCTTGACTCTAAGATTTTGTGATGACAGCATTTTGGGGTAGGAAAAGAAAATCCAGCGGGAATTGTGCTAAAAATTGAAATTTACCTATACTAGCAAATGGTATATGCAGAAACCAGAATCCGTCCGAGAAAATTTGACAAAAAAATTCACTGGGATTCTGAGACACAAACGGATTACCTAATCCCGGCCAGAAGAACAGTAGTCGTGTAAATCTATTAAAAATCTATTTAAAAAAATAACCGTCGGGTAGTTTACACATTGCTGTGGACCATTGAGAGAAAATGAAAGAAAATGAAATGATAAACAAATACTTGAAGTAGGAGGTGCCCGTGGTGTAATGGTTATCGACGTAGGAAATGGACACGGCGACACGAGTTCAAATCTTCGATGAGACTTGTTGGATTTCACATAGTACTAATACCCTTGGGAAAGGTATGAATCCAATTATTCTCCCTCCAGCTATGGATAAAATATTAGGGCAGATTGGGCTCTACAGCCTTGGTGAGGCAACTAGTCTAGGAGAAAGAAAACTCTGAATTCAAACAAAATTGACCTTGTGTCATATCCTGCCCGATCGGAGGGGTTGGTAAATATGGTAAACAAATATTTGAAGTTAGTGAGAGAACTAAAAAGCCGATGATCATGAGGGAGACGGTGATACTAGCCGTAGTAGGTGTACTTGGCACGGTTCCAAAGACTTGGAGAGAGGAGATGAGAAATGGGAAATCAGAGAAAGAATCGAGACCAACCAGACTATAGTATTGTTGAAATTGGCTGTAATACTGAGAGGAGTCTAGGAAAACTAGCACTCTTGTTATCACTCAAACTCCAAGGAAAGAACACCAGATGACGCCGGTGCGAAAAACTCGCAATAAAAAAGTGTGGAAGAGGACTTGGCAGCATCGAAGACAGCGTTGACGCATCGATGCAACGGCTCGAAGACTTCATAAAAAAACGCGAACGAGGACTAATTACAGCCATCAGAAATGATACAGACAACACGATAGACAATAGAATGACAACTAGGAATCAAAAATGGGAGAAAAATAACTCTATGGCCGCTTTAAACGACTAATAAAAAAAACAGAAAAGCTGGACCTGACTAAGAAAAGGAAACCTTAAGAGAGAAATGGAATCTCTCCTAATAGCAGGACAGGACAATGACATAAGGACCAATCATATCAAAGCGTGAATAGATAAGACGCAACAAAACAGTAAATGTAGGCAATGCGGTGACAGAGACGAAACGATCAATCACATAATAAGCGAATGCATCAAATTTGCAGACAAGGAGTATAAGGCGAGACACGACTGGATCAGCAAGGTTATCCACTGGTAAGTGTGCAAGAAATTTTAATCTGATCATACTAACAAATGGTATATGCACAACCCACCACCTGTCCTAGAAAATGCCACGCATAAACACCTATGGGACTTTAACGTACAAACGGAACACCTAATCTCGATCAGAAGACCAGGCCTTATAATAGTCAACAAAAAAAAAAGAGAATTTGCAAAATTGTCGACATTGCTGTCCCGGCGGACTACAGTATAAATCTGAAGGAATATGAAAAGAAAGATAAGTACCTCGACCTTGCTAGAGAATTGAAAAAGCTGTGGAGCATGTAAGTAACGATTGTGCCAATTGTGATTAGTGCTTTTGGCACAACAACTAAAGGATTATTAAAAGGACTGGAGAACTTGGAAGTTGGCGGACGGGTAGAGACTATCCAAATGACAGCATTGCTGAGAACGGCCAGAATCCAAAGACGAGTCCTGGAGACTTGAGGAGATTTGCTGTTACTCAAAATCCAGTGAAAAACCGTAAGCTAACACTGATGTGAAAATCTCTAAAGGAGTAAATATAAAGATAGTATAAGTCTAGACACAACTTGGAGGGGAAGGTAAATTACAAGGAATTGTGAAAGAAATTTAAATATGACTAGACGAAAAAATGGTATATGCACCACCCAGAATCCACCCTGGAGAACGAGACGCACAAAATTCGCTGGGATTTTTAGCCTTAAACGAATGATCTCATCTCGCTCCGATGACTAAACATTATAATAGTTAACAAAAAACTGAGTACTTGCCGGCAGACGACAGAGTAAAATTGAAGGTTGGCAAAAAGAGGGATCAGTACCTTGACCTTGCCAGGGAACTGAAAAAAAAACTATGGAACATGAAAGTGACGGTGATACCAATTGTAATCGATTTGCTTGGTACAGTAAAGATAAGGTCAATACGTCGATCAAGCGATTCGAAGACTACATAAAAAAAGAGCTAATAAAAACTGATTACTGCAACCAGAAATAATATTAACATAATGATCAACCAAACAATAAATCGAAAACAAAAATGAGAAGAAAAGCAATAAGTAAGTTGCTTTATTACAAGTATATAACTCTTTGCGAGTTTTTCTCTGTACCAATAACTGATGGACTTTTACTTGAGGCTGAGTGACAACAAGTCTCCTCAAGTTACCGGGTCTTTTCTCACAATTCTGGCCGACGTAGATACAGGATGGTCTCGATTCATCTTCTGATTTCAAACTCTTCCAAGCCCTTGGAGATCATTCCAAGCGCACCTACATGGTCGATAGATTTTTCGTTCTCTTGCAAGATCTGTGTATTTGTCTCTCTTATCGTTTTCTATGATTTCCATACTGAGGTTCGTCGGGGCAACAAAGTCAACTATTTGGCTTGTTTTTTTTTTTTTTTTTAACTATCACTAAAATAATTCAGAGAATTGTGTGCATCTCATTCTCCCGGACGGATTCTGTTTTGAACATATAACATTTTGTAGTGTCATTATTATCATTATATATATATATATATATATATAGAGAGAGAGAGAGAATGAGAAAGAGAGTAAGAGAGAGAGAGAGAGAGAGAGAGAGAGAGAAAGAGATGCTGATTGCATTTCACATGGTGCTTAAAAAATCAGGAAACGTGTGTATTCGATTATTCTCCTTCCATTTGTGAGTAAATAGTAGGGCTATAGCTTCACGTCTAGCAGAATAAAACTCTGTATTCAAATCTATAAAACTCCAATTTAAAAAAAGTCTTGTTTCACATCCACCTGGTTCGCCAGAGAATGTAAAACAATATATATATATATATATATATATATATATATATATATACATATATGTATATATATATATATATATGCAACCCCTTCTTTACGGACAGGGGGAGACAAAAAATCAATCTGGTTGACTAGTTGACTTTAATATAGTTAAACAACCCAGTCTGCCCAACTATTTACGATAAGCTGTGGAAGAAGATTGATCAATGCTTTCTCTAAGGGCATTAACACAAAGTGAAACACAAACCAAAATCTTCGTCCAGGATTTGACCTTGGATCGCCTATTCCATTTCCTTGGTTGCTAACTATCTACTCGTGCGCAACCAGTGTAAATACGCACACGCACATACATACAGAGACTCTCAATCACACACTCACGCTCAGAATAGTGTTCGTCAATGGTCCGGAAGATCGGGGTTCATTCCCATACCAAAGGCTTACAAAAAAGCTACTTCATACCACCCAGGTTAAGAAAGTATTATATGGTACGGATCAAGGGAAAGTGAACCAATCCAGTGAAAGGAGTGGCAGCCTCCTCTACACCTCGGAGTAGTAAATATTGAAAATGGAGCCTATGGGTCTCCCTCGACTTTTGTCAGCTAACTTATATATGTATATATATACATATATAACTACAATATCCACCATAAATTTATTTTACCAATTCATAAAAGTTTATTTTCTTTTAAACTAAAGATATTCATATTTTGATCATTTTTATTTAAGCTGATAAAATCAGGTTATATCCATTACAAAATCCCGCAGCAATATAACTTTGTAATCTTAAACTTGAAGCGCTTTTATAACTACAAATAAAGTTGTATTAATATATAAAATGGTTCATTATTTTTGGAATGTTACATAAGTATAATTCTAATCCAGTATATTTTGCAAATGCATATTTGATAATGTCCTTTCTGTCAGTTTAACATTCGATTGTAATTAATATAAACTTTGTATCAATTAGTTTAAAAAAGAAATATTTTTTAAAAATAATTTGTAGGTATTTAAATATGTAACATTGTAATCCAATCGTACCAGGCTGCAGTTAGATCAATTACCAAAAAAAAAAAAAAGAAGAAAAATCAAAAACAATAACAGCCTAAAGAAAGATGGTTTAAAAAAGTTCAATATCTATTTCAGTGAGCTATATCCAACCAGATTTCCATAATTTCGTAAATCATCCCCGACTGAAAACAACAGTTAACCAGCCATTGATGGTGTCGCTTGTGATTGGCTATCAAAATGGCATCGGTAGATAGCAGGATGATGTCACTAATGTGAAGCAGGAGTGAGGAAAGAATATTCTGTGAACCTCATTGAAAGAAGTTGGGTTTTCTCTCTTCATTCTCTTTTGGTGGCTGGTGTACGAGAAGACAAGCGTTTGCATGAACCAAGAACGAGAAACGATTCATCGATACGAGAAGAGCTAGTTCCTAATTAGACAAAGGAACTACCTCACATTTTGTGTCCATTATCTGTTGCAACTAAAATCCATGACCTCATAGACTGAACTGAGAGAATAAAGCAACATACGTCCTAACGCTTCAAATGAGTTTGGGTTTTGTTTGTTTTTCTTTTTCCCACGTCCAATTTAACCGTCGTAGATAAGTAGGCAGCAATTAACAATTGTCGATACAATATCTTATATTAATATTTTCTTCTATCAGAAAATTTCGCATTGTTTTCAAAGCATGCTTTCGATTTTAGATATTTATGCAATTGGCCTAATCTACCGGGCCATCGGTCTGATGAGTAGTGTGTTCGCCAATGGTCTGGAAGACCGGGGTTCAATCCCAGGTCGAGTGATTCGAAAGACTCAAGAAATGGTACTTGATTCCGTCTTGCTTCGAACTCAGAATTATATGGTACGTATCAAGGGTAAAGTGGAGAAATCCAGGGAATGGAGTAGCGCCCTCCCCTACACCTCGGTGTAGTAGCTATTGAAAAGGGAGCCATCGGGTCACCCTCGACTTCGGTCACCAACTTTACATTTTACTTTTATTGAGTCGAAATATTTTCTAATATTTGGGAAACATAAGGTACATTTCCCTAGTTTTTGATGCTTTTAACGAGAACATGAATGTAGTGAACTGAAATGGACCGTGAGATGCAATGCTTGCCTCATAATCCCTGAGGTGCCCGTGGTGTAATGGTTATCATTGTAGGAAATGGACACGGCGACATGAGTTCAAATCCTGGACGAGGCTGATTGCATTTCACATAGCACTAATACCCTTGGGAAAGGTATGAATCCAATAATTCTCCCTCCAGCTATGAGTAAATAGTAGGACAGACTGATTTCTTCAGCCTTAGTGAGGCAACTAGTCTAGGAGAAGGAAAACTCTGAATCCAAACCTGTTAAACTCCGCTTAAAAATTTGACCTAGTATCATATCCTGCCCGAGTGGAGGGGTTTGGTAAATAGGATCCCTGAGTGCTACTAGTCGGATTTGAATTTATGTCTTTTTGGAGCGCGGGGTGTACAATTATAAGCTTACTTGACCATGTCTGATCGTCGAGGTTCATGCAACCCGACCAGGATTTCCTAAAACATCTGCTTCCTTCATAGTGAGCAACAGCATCCTCATCTTTCACACAACAAATCGTTTGGTTTCTTCCTCGACGTTATGGCACAGTCCGAACTCAAAAAACTTAAGTTATCAAATTAGATTAAATTGCAAGTCCATGTGTGTGACACTGCAGCAAATTAACACCTACCAAAATATTGTAAAGCTTTTGACTCACCCTGAATAAACTTTTTTTAGACTAACCATTTTTCGCCTTGGCCATATATGGTAGGACGCTAAGAACATTATCAGTTCCATTGGTCTTTAGAGTAACCAATCTCATGCTAATTGTATTCACAGAAGGAATACCTCACTAAGCGTATCATTAATGCATTCAATTGGGTATTCTTTCTTTTAGTTCTTTTGTTCTTCTCTGTCTTTGTTAAACTCTATTTAGCTACCGTTCTTTTAGTTTTTATTATCTCGTCTGCTTTCAAGTCAATTCTTAGTCCTTCCGTTTCTGTTTTGTTTTGCCTTTTACCGCCCCAAACTTTCTCCGGCATTTCGGTCCGCTTATCAAGGTAGTTCTTTCTCTTCCTTAAGTTCAGTATAAAGTAACAAAGACACCAAAGACACTTTATCTTCAAAGTTCGGCGCGCCTTTCCCAACCAACACCTCCGCACCTTGCTAAGTAAAAACGAAGATTGCAGACGCCATCCAAAAATAAAGTGATATCGATTCGATTCAAAGAATTAAAATACATATGTACCACAGATAAAATAGGCCCGTCTGTTTTATTATCAGTACCGTGAAACGCTGATGCGCGTGCGTCCCTTAAAAAAAGTGAAAGAAAATCTTCAAGAAAATGCATTGAAAAATTAAGAATAGGAATCCAAAATACGTTCTCGAATTTCAGCCGCAAAGTTTAAATTTTATGATATTTATTCATAGGTGCGCTACAGAGAAATGTACGAAGACCTAAACTCTTAAAATGGCGCCAGAAATTCTGAATCACGTTTTGCTGGTATAAAAGCAACGGAGTTATAATTCCACTTAAATAAAGACAGAAACAAAGAAGGCATCATATTTTCTACATCTTTATTTTACTTCATTTATTTTTTTGTGTTTTCTTCAGATATCCCTTTTGCCTTCCTTTCTGTTGTTTGGTGGTGGGGAGAAAAGAAACATTAAAATATTAAAAATTTGATGCTTGGAGAACCATACCGTTTAGAAACAACAGACGCGGTAATTAAATTCCAAATTTGTGTTTCACCCATTTTTTTTTACAATTGATTCTATTATAATCTTTTCGAGTTTGATACAAACAGGAATAATTCATTTCTTGCGAGTAAGTCCGTTTATACTATATGCCACCAATATAATCTGAAAAAATTTGCAAACACTTTCCCTGATGTACGTAATAAAGTTTAACTAAGGATTTATTTACGAAGAAAAGTTTAGTTTTACCATGAGTTCATATAGAGAATATCAAACTTAAAATGTGTTACGAAGACTGATTGATTGATTTTAATGGCATGTCAATCCGTCGATGTTTAATTTAGGCTTAGGGATTAGGAATCATATTAATTGAACATTCATATTTTTACTTTTATGAACAGGTATACATTAAGATTTTTGTGTTCATGTTACTGTCGAATACAAATAAATCTAAAAGCAGTCTTTTAACCAATAGTTGAGAACCTATCAGATACTATCATTAATTATTCAAGTGGTCCCAACCAAAGTAAATCAAATAATTTTCTATTTGATATATATGTATAAAGAGGATTTGGCATTGAATAGCCTACAATGATTGATATGCCATAAAACCCAACCCAACTAAATCTTCTATATTTAATATATATGTATAAAGAGGGTTTTCCATTAAATAATCTACATTGGTTGATATGCCATATAAACGAAACACATCATATATATTTAATCTATATGCATAAAGAGGATTTGACATTAAATAACTTACTATGGTTGATATGCCATAAAACAAAACAGGACCAATTCATCGACATTTAATATATATGTTGAAATTGAATGTGGCATTAAATAACCTACAATGGTTGATGTAACATAAAAGCCAAACAAACCAAATCAGATATATGTAATCTATATGCATAAAGAGGATTCGACATTATATAACTTACAATGGTTGATATGCCAGAAAATCCCAATCAAACCATCATAGGAAACAACTATATAATCATGTAAATATTAGGTTGTTCGGAAAAATAATTATTGATTTAGGAAGATTTTATATTCCTGAATGAAGGAATCTAAATAGAGATTTAATGGTTTAAAATATGACCCCTAAACATCTATACAATTCTACTATCGATTAACAAGATTATTTATGCCAGTATGATAAAAAGCTAAAAGTTTTGATACCAATAAATCTTTAAATGTATTTTCGATTTCTCCTTTAAAGCGAAATGCTTGTTGGTGTAAACAAGAGTCCAGAGTCTTACGAAAATACTTGTCGATGAACGAGAGATCAGGAGAATTTGATGGTTGTTTAAAAATCTTATATCTAATGTCAGTGACTTCCTGCAGTGTAGTCTTGGCTATATGTGGGCGAAAATTATGATGAAGCAAAATTGCACCTCATCTATAAACTAGTGTCGATTATATTTTGCTTAATTGAACATTCATTTCATCGAGTTAGTAGCAGGAAACATCGCAGAGATGCTCTTGTTGCATTTCATAAAGCTGATGCCAATGGCTGACCACTTTAAAGTTATCAATTTTTCCGTTCCTACAATTTCGGTTTAAGAATGTGCTTGGGCGCATCGACATGATCAAGCCATTGAGTCGATCGTTTAAGATTGTCATAAAGGATCCATTTTTCGTCAAAAGTTAATTTCTATCAAGAAAGGAATCATTCAAGTTCAGCCGAAAAAAAATCAATGAATACACTTCAAAATATCGAGCTCTTTAACTTGCGCTGAGTTCACGAGGAGCCCATTTATCGAGCTACGTCACCTAATTTTATTGAAATAGTGACACTCTTTGCCCAAAAGATTTCTTTGGCGTGGAATTTATTCAACAAGTGTTATCAGATGTTGTCCATCAATTTGCAAGTGGATGTCCTTTTATCTTCTAATCTTTAAGATTCGAATTTTCCCAGCAGAACTTTTGAAAGCAGTGCCGACTGTTTGATAGATTCGAATTTTCACAACAGAACTTTTGAAAGCAGTGCTGACTGTTTGATGGATTTGAATTCTCAGAACAGAACCTTTGAAAGCTGTGCCGACTGTTTGATGGATTCGAATTCTCACAACAGAACTTTTGAAAGCAGTGCCAATTGTTTGATGGATTAGAATTTTCACAACAGAACTTTTGAAAGCAGTGCTGACTGTTTGATGGATTTGAATTTTCACAACAGAACTTTTGAAAGCAGTGCCGACTGTTTGATTGATTCGAATTCTCACAACAGAACTTTTGAAAGCAGTGCCAATTGTTTGATGGATTAGAATCTTCACAACAGAACTTTTGAAAGCAGTGCCGACTATTTGGTAGATTCAAATTCTCACAACAGAACATTTAAAGCAGTGCCGACTGTTTGATAGATTCTAATTCTCACGAAAGAACTTTTGAAAGCAGTGCCAATTGTTTGATGGATTCGAATTTTCACAACAGAACCTTTGAAAGCAGTGCCGACTGTTTGATAGATTCAAATTTTCACGAAAGAACTTTTGAAAGCAGTGCCGACTGTTTGATAGATTCGAATTCTCAGAACAGAACTTTTGAAAGCAGTGCCGACTGTTTGATAGATTCGAATTCTCACAACAGAACTTTTGAAAGCAGTGCCGACTGTTTGATAGATTCGAATTCTCAGAACAGAACTTTTGAAAGCAGTGCCGACTGTTTGATAGATTCGAATTCTCAGAACAGAACTTTTGAAAGCAGTGCCAATTGTTTGATGGATTAGAATCTTCACAACAGAACTTTTGAAAGCAGTGCCGACTGTTTGATAGATTCGAATTCTCAGAACAGAACTTTTAAAAGCAGTGCCGACTGTTTGATAGATTTGAATTCTCACAACAGAACTTTTGAAAGCAGTGCCGACTGTTTGATAGATTCGAATTCTCACAACAGAACTTTTGAAAGCAGTGCCGACTGTTTGATAGATTCGAATTCTCAGAACAGAACTTTTGAAAGCAGTGCCGACTGTTTGATAGATTAGAATTCTCACAACAGAACCTTTGAAAGCAGTGCCGACTGTTTGATAGATTCGAATTCTCAGAACAGAACTTTTGAAAGCAGTGCCGACTGTTTGATAGATTCGAATTCTCAGAACAGAACTTTTGAAAGCAGTGCCGACTGTTTGATAGATTCGAATTCTCACAACAGAACTTTTGAAAGCAGTGCCAATTGTTTGATGGATTAGAATCTTCACAACAGAACTTTTGAAAGCAGTGCCGACTGTTTGATAGATTCGAATTCTCAGAACAGAACTTTTGAAAGCAGTGCCGACTGTTTGATAGATTCGAATTCTCACAACAGAACTTTTGAAAGCAGTGCCGACTGTTTGATAGATTCGAATTCTCAGAACAGAACTTTTGAAAGCTGTGCCGACTGTTTGATAGATTCGAATTCTCACAACAGAACTTTTGAAAGCAGTGCCGACTGTTTGATAGATTCGAATTCTCAGAACAGAACTTTTGAAAGCAGTGCCGACTGTTTGATAGATTCGAATTCTCAGAACAGAACTTTTGAAAGCAGTGCCGACTGTTTGATAGATTCGAATTCTCAGAACAGAACTTTTGAAAGCAGTGCCGACTGTTTGATAGATTCGAATTCTCAGAACAGAACTTTTGAAAGCAGTGCCGACTGTTTGATAGATTCGAATTCTCAGAACAGAACTTTTGAAAGCAGTGCCGACTGTTTGATAGATTCGAATTCTCAGAACAGAACTTTTGAAAGCAGTGCCGACTGTTTGATAGATTCGAATTCTCAGAACAGAACTTTTGAAAGCAGTGCCGACTGTTTGATAGATTCGAATTCTCAGAACAGAACTTTTGAAAGCAGTGCCGACTGTTTGATAGATTCAAATTCTCAGAACAGAACTTTTGAAAGCAGTGCCGACTGTTTGATAGATTAGAATTCTCACAACAGAACTTTTGAAAGCAGTGCCGACTGTTTGATAGATTCGAATTCTCACAACAGAACTTTTGAAAGCAGTGCCGACTGTTTGATAGATTAGAATTCTCACAACAGAACCTTTGAAAGCAGTGCCGACTGTTTGATAGATTCGAATTCTCACAACAGAACTTTTGAAAGCAGTGCCGACTGTTTGATAGATTCGAATTCTCAGAACAGAACTTTTGAAAGCAGTGCCGACTGTTTGATAGATTAGAATTCTCACAACAGAACTTTTGAAAGCAGTGCCGACTGTTTGATAGATTAGAATTCTCACAACAGAACCTTTGAAAGCAGTGCCGACTGTTTGATAGATTCGAATTCTCACAACAGAACTTTTGAAAGCAGTGCCGACTGTTTGATAGATTCGAATTCTCAGAACAGAACTTTTGAAAGCAGTGCCGACTGTTTGATAGATTAGAATTCTCAGAACAGAACTTTTGAAAGCAGTGCCGACTGTTTGATAGATTCGAATTCTCAGAACAGAACTTTTGAAAGCAGTGCCGACTGTTTGATAGATTCGAATTCTCAGAACAGAACTTTTGAAAGCAGTGCCGACTGTTTGATAGATTCGAATTCTCAGAACAGAACTTTTGAAAGCAGTGCCGACTGTTTGATAGATTCGAATTCTCAGAACAGAACTTTTGAAAGCAGTGCCGACTGTTTGATAGATTCGAATTCTCAGAACAGAACTTTTGAAAGCAGTGCCGACTGTTTGATAGATTCGAATTCTCAGAACAGAACTTTTGAAAGCAGTGCCGACTGTTTGATAGATTCGAATTCTCAGAACAGAACTTTTGAAAGCAGTGCCGACTGTTTGATAGATTCGAATTCTCAGAACAGAACTTTTGAAAGCAGTGCCGACTGTTTGATAGATTCGAATTCTCAGAACAGAACTTTTGAAAGCAGTGCCGACTGTTTGATAGATTCGAATTCTCAGAACAGAACTTTTGAAAGCAGTGCCGACTGTTTGATAGATTCGAATTCTCAGAACAGAACTTTTGAAAGCAGTGCCGACTGTTTGATAGATTCGAATTCTCACAACAGAACTTTTGAAAGCAGTGCCGACTGTTTGATAGATTCGAATTCTCACAACAGAACTTTTGAAAGCAGTGCCGACTGTTTGATAGATTAGAATTCTCACAACAGAACCTTTGAAAGCAGTGCCGACTGTTTGATAGATTCGAATTCTCACAACAGAACTTTTGAAAGCAGTGCCGACTGTTTGATAGATTCGAATTCTCAGAACAGAACTTTTGAAAGCAGTGCCGACTGTTTGATAGATTCGAATTCTCAGAACAGAACTTTTGAAAGCAGTGCCGACTGTTTGATAGATTAGAATTCTCACAACAGAACCTTTGAAAGCAGTGCCGACTGTTTGATAGATTCGAATTCTCACAACAGAACTTTTGAAAGCAGTGCCGACTGTTTGATAGATTCGAATTCTCAGAACAGAACTTTTGAAAGCAGTGCCGACTGTTTGATAGATTCGAATTCTCAGAACAGAACTTTTGAAAGCAGTGCCGACTGTTTGATAGATTCGAATTCTCAGAACAGAACTTTTGAAAGCAGTGCCGACTGTTTGATAGATTCGAATTCTCAGAACAGAACTTTTAAAAGCAGTGCCGACTGTTTGATAGTTTCGAATTCTCAGAACAGAACTTTTAAAAGCAGTGCCGACTGTTTGATAGATTCGAATTCTCAGAACAGAACTTTTGAAAGCAGTGCCGACTGTTTGATAGATTAGAATTCTCAGAACAGAACTTTTGAAAGCAGTGCCGACTGTTTGATAGATTCGAATTCTCAGAACAGAACTTTTGAAAGCAGTGCCGACTGTTTGATAGATTCGAATTCTCAGAACAGAACTTTTAAAAGCAGTGCCGACTGTTTGATAGATTCGAATTCTCACAACAGAACTTTTGAAAGCAGTGCCGACTGTTTGATAGATTCGAATTCTCAGAACAGAACTTTTGAAAGCAGTGCCGACTGTTTGATAGATTCGAATTCTCAGAACAGAACTTTTGAAAGCAGTGCCGACTGTTTGATAGATTCGAATTCTCACAACAGAACTTTTGAAAGCAGTGCCGACTGTTTGATAGATTCGAATTCTCACAACAGAACTTTTGAAAGCAGTGCCGACTGTTTGATAGATTCGAATTCTCAGAACAGAACTTTTGAAAGCAGTGCCGACTGTTTGATAGATTCGAATTCTCAGAACAGAACTTTTGAAAGCAGTGCCGACTGTTTGATAGATTAGAATTCTCACAACAGAACTTTTGAAAGCAGTGCCGACTGTTTGATAGATTAGAATTCTCACAACAGAACCTTTGAAAGCAGTGCCGACTGTTTGATAGATTCGAATTCTCAGAACAGAACTTTTGAAAGCAGTGCCGACTGTTTGATAGATTCGAATTCTCAGAACAGAACTTTTGAAAGCAGTGCCGACTGTTTGATAGATTCGAATTCTCAGAACAGAACTTTTGAAAGCAGTGCCGACTGTTTGATAGATTCGAATTCTCAGAACAGAACTTTTGAAAGCAGTGCCGACTGTTTGATAGATTAGAATTCTCAGAACAGAACTTTTGAAAGCAGTGCCGACTGTTTGATAGATTCGAATTCTCAGAACAGAACTTTTGAAAGCAGTGCCGACTGTTTGATAGATTCGAATTCTCAGAACAGAACTTTTGAAAGCAGTGCCGACTGTTTGATAGATTCGAATTCTCACAACAGAACTTTTGAAAGCAGTGCCGACTGTTTGATAGATTCGAATTCTCACAACAGAACTTTTGAAAGCAGTGCCGACTGTTTGATAGATTCGAATTCTCAGAACAGAACTTTTGAAAGCAGTGCCGACTGTTTGATAGATTCGAATTCTCAGAACAGAACTTTTGAAAGCAGTGCGGACTGTTTGATAGATTAGAATTCTCACAACAGAACTTTTGAAAGCAGTGCCGACTGTTTGATAGATTCGAATTCTCACAAAAGAACTTTTGAAAGCAGTGCCGACTGTTTGATAGATTAGAATTCTCACAACAGAACCTTTGAAAGCAGTGCCGACTGTTTGATAGATTCGAATTCTCACAACAGAACTTTTGAAAGCAGTGCCGACTGTTTGATAGATTCGAATTCTCAGAACAGAACTTTTGAAAGCAGTGCCGACTGTTTGATAGATTCGAATTCTCAGAACAGAACTTTTGAAAGCAGTGCCGACTGTTTGATAGATTCGAATTCTCACAACAGAACTTTTGAAAGCAGTGCCGACTGTTTGATAGATTCGAATTCTCACAACAGAACTTTTAAAAGCAGTGCCGACTGTTTGATAGATTCGAATTCTCAGAACAGAACTTTTGAAAGCAGTGCCGACTGTTTGATAGATTCGAATTCTCAGAACAGAACTTTTGAAAGCAGTGCCGACTGTTTGATAGATTAGAATTCTCACAAGAGAACCTTTGAAAGCAGTGCCGACTGTTTGATAGATTCGAATTCTCACAACAGAACTTTTGAAAGCAGTGCCGACTGTTTGATAGATTCGAATTCTCAGAACAGAACTTTTGAAAGCAGTGCCGACTGTTTGATAGATTCGAATTCTCAGAACAGAACTTTTGAAAGCAGTGCCGACTGTTTGATAGATTAGAATTCTCACAACAGAACCTTTGAAAGCAGTGCCGACTGTTTGATAGATTCGAATTCTCAGAACAGAACTTTTGAAAGCAGTGCCGACTGTTTGATAGATTCGAATTCTCAGAACAGAACTTTTGAAAGCAGTGCCGACTGTTTGATAGATTCGAATTCTCAGAACAGAACTTTTGAAAGCAGTGCCGACTGTTTGATAGATTCGAATTCTCAGAACAGAACTTTTGAAAGCAGTGCCGACTGTTTGATAGATTCGAATTCTCAGAACAGAACTTTTGAAAGCAGTGCCGACTGTTTGATAGATTCGAATTCTCAGAACAGAACTTTTGAAAGCAGTGCCGACTGTTTGATAGATTAGAATTCTCACAACAGAACCTTTGAAAGCAGTGCCAACTGTTTGATAGATTCGAATTCTCAGAACAGAACTTTTAAAAGCAGTGCCGACTGTTTGATAGATTCGAATTCTCAGAACAGAACTTTTAAAAGCAGTGCCGACTGTTTGATAGATTCGAATTCTCACAACAGAACTTTTGAAAGCAGTGCCGACTGTTTGATAGATTCGAATTCTCACAACAGAACTTTTGAAAGCAGTGCCGACTGTTTGATAGATTCGAATTCTCAGAACAGAACTTTTGAAAGCAGTGCCGACTGTTTGATAGATTCGAATTCTCAGAACAGAACTTTTAAAAGCAGTGCCGACTGTTTGATAGATTAGAATTCTCACAACAGAACCTTTGAAAGCAGTGCCAACTGTTTGATAGATTCGAATTCTCAGAACAGAACTTTTAAAAGCAGTGCCGACTGTTTGATAGATTCGAATTCTCAGAACAGAACTTTTAAAAGCAGTGCCGACTGTTTGATAGATTCGAATTCTCACAACAGAACTTTTGAAAGCAGTGCTGACTGTTTGATAGATTCGAATTCTCAGAACAGAACTTTTGAAAGCAGTGCCGACTGTTTGATAGATTCGAATTCTCACAACAGAACTTTTGAAAGCAGTGCCGACTGTTTGATAGATTCGAATTCTCAGAACAGAACTTTTAAAAGCAGTGCCGACTGTTTGATAGATTCGAATTCTCACAACAGAACTTTTGAAAGCAGTGCTGACTGTTTGATAGATTCGAATTCTCAGAACAGAACTTTTAAAAGCAGTGCCGACTGTTTGATAGATTCGAATTCTCAGAACAGAACTTTTAAAAGCAGTGCCGACTGTTTGATAGATTCGAATTCTCAGAACAGAACTTTTAAAAGCAGTGCCGACTGTTTGATAGATTCGAATTCTCACAACAGAACTTTTGAAAGCAGTGCCGACTGTTTGATAGATTCGAATTCTCACAACAGAACTTTTGAAAGCAGTGCCGACTGTTTGATAGATTCGAATTCTCACGAAAGAACTTTTGAAAGCAGTGCCGACTGTTTGATAGATTCGAATTCTCACAACAGAACTTTTGAAAGCAGTGCCGACTGTTTGATAGATTCGAATTCTCACAACAGAACTTTTGAAAGCAGTGCCGACTGTTTGATAGATTCGAATTCTCAGAACAGAACTTTTGAAAGCAGTGCCGACTGTTTGATAGATTCGAATTCTCACAACAGAACTTTTGAAAGCAGTGCCGACTGTTTGATAGATTCGAATTCTCACAACAGAACTTTTGAAAGCAGTGCCGACTGTTTGATAGATTCGAATTCTCAGAACAGAACTTTTGAAAGCAGTGCCGACTGTTTGATAGATTCGAATTCTCACAACAGAACTTTTGAAAGCAGTGCCGACTGTTTGATAGATTCGAATTCTCACAACAGAACTTTTGAAAGCAGTGCCGACTGTTTGATAGATTCGAATTCTCAGAACAGAACTTTTGAAAGCAGTGCCGACTGTTTGATAGATTCGAATTCTCAGAACAGAACTTTTAAAAGCAGTGCCGACTGTTTGATAGATTCGAATTCTCACAACAGAACTTTTGAAAGCAGTGCCGACTGTTTGATAGATTCGAATTCTCAGAACAGAACTTTTGAAAGCAGTGCCGACTGTTTGATAGATTAGAATTCTCACAACAGAACTTTTGAAAGCAGTGCCGACTGTTTGATAGATTCGAATTCTCAGAACAGAACTTTTGAAAGCAGTGCCGACTGTTTGATAGATTCGAATTCTCAGAACAGAACTTTTGAAAGCAGTGCCGACTGTTTGATAGATTCGAATTCTCAGAACAGAACTTTTAAAAGCAGTGCCGACTGTTTGATAGATTCGAATTCTCACAACAGAACCTTTGAAAGCAGTGCCAACTGTTTGATAGATTCGAATTCTCACAACAGAACTTTTGAAAGCAGTGCCGACTGTTTGATAGATTCGAATTCTCAGAACAGAACTTTTAAAAGCAGTGCCGACTGTTTGATAGATTCGAATTCTCACAACAGAACTTTTGAAAGCAGTGCCGACTGTTTGATAGATTCGAATTCTCACAACAGAACTTTTGAAAGCAGTGCCGACTGTTTGATAGATTCGAATTCTCAGAACAGAACTTTTAAAAGCAGTGCCGACTGTTTGATAGATTCGAATTCTCAGAACAGAACTTTTGAAAGCAGTGCCGACTGTTTGATAGATTCGAATTCTCAGAACAGAACTTTTGAAAGCAGTGCCGACTGTTTGATAGATTCGAATTCTCAGAACAGAACTTTTGAAAGCAGTGCCGACTGTTTGATAGATTAGAATTTTCACAACAGAACCTTTGAAAGCAGTGCCAACTGTTTGATAGATTCGAATTCTCAGAACAGAACTTTTAAAAGCAGTGCCGACTGTTTGATAGTTTCGAATTCTCAGAACAGAACTTTTAAAAGCAGTGCCGACTGTTTGATAGATTCGAATTCTCAGAACAGAACTTTTGAAAGCAGTGCCGACTGTTTGATAGATTAGAATTCTCAGAACAGAACTTTTGAAAGCAGTGCCGACTGTTTGATAGATTCGAATTCTCAGAACAGAACTTTTGAAAGCAGTGCCGACTGTTTGATAGATTCGAATTCTCAGAACAGAACTTTTAAAAGCAGTGCCGACTGTTTGATAGATTCGAATTCTCACAACAGAACTTTTGAAAGCAGTGCCGACTGTTTGATAGATTCGAATTCTCAGAACAGAACTTTTGAAAGCAGTGCCGACTGTTTGATAGATTCGAATTCTCAGAACAGAACTTTTGAAAGCAGTGCCGACTGTTTGATAGATTCGAATTCTCAGAACAGAACTTTTAAAAGCAGTGCCGACTGTTTGATAGATTCGAATTCTCACAACAGAACTTTTGAAAGCAGTGCCGACTGTTTGATAGATTCGAATTCTCAGAACAGAACTTTTGAAAGCAGTGCCGACTGTTTGATAGATTCGAATTCTCAGAACAGAACTTTTGAAAGCAGTGCCGACTGTTTGATAGATTAGAATTCTCACAACAGAACTTTTGAAAGCAGTGCCGACTGTTTGATAGATTAGAATTCTCACAACAGAACCTTTGAAAGCAGTGCCGACTGTTTGATAGATTCGAATTCTCAGAACAGAACTTTTGAAAGCAGTGCCGACTGTTTGATAGATTCGAATTCTCAGAACAGAACTTTTGAAAGCAGTGCCGACTGTTTGATAGATTCGAATTCTCAGAACAGAACTTTTGAAAGCAGTGCCGACTGTTTGATAGATTCGAATTCTCAGAACAGAACTTTTGAAAGCAGTGCCGACTGTTTGATAGATTAGAATTCTCAGAACAGAACTTTTGAAAGCAGTGCCGACTGTTTGATAGATTAGAATTCTCACAACAGAACTTTTGAAAGCAGTGCCGACTGTTTGATAGATTCGAATTCTCAGAACAGAACTTTTGAAAGCAGTGCCGACTGTTTGATAGATTCGAATTCTCAGAACAGAACTTTTGAAAGCAGTGCCGACTGTTTGATAGATTAGAATTCTCACAACAGAACTTTTGAAAGCAGTGCCGACTGTTTGATAGATTAGAATTCTCACAACAGAACCTTTGAAAGCAGTGCCGACTGTTTGATAGATTCGAATTCTCAGAACAGAACTTTTGAAAGCAGTGCCGACTGTTTGATAGATTCGAATTCTCAGAACAGAACTTTTGAAAGCAGTGCCGACTGTTTGATAGATTCGAATTCTCAGAACAGAACTTTTGAAAGCAGTGCCGACTGTTTGATAGATTCGAATTCTCAGAACAGAACTTTTAAAAGCAGTGCCGACTGTTTGATAGATTCGAATTCTCACAACAGAACTTTTGAAAGCAGTGCCGACTGTTTGATAGATTCGAATTCTCAGAACAGAACTTTTGAAAGCAGTGCCGACTGTTTGATAGATTCGAATTCTCAGAACAGAACTTTTGAAAGCAGTGCCGACTGTTTGATAGATTCGAATTCTCAGAACAGAACTTTTGAAAGCAGTGCCGACTGTTTGATAGATTCGAATTCTCAGAACAGAACTTTTGAAAGCAGTGCCGACTGTTTGATAGATTCGAATTCTCAGAACAGAACTTTTGAAAGCAGTGCCGACTGTTTGATAGATTCGAATTCTCAGAACAGAACTTTTGAAAGCAGTGCCGACTGTTTGATAGATTCGAATTCTCAGAACAGAACTTTTGAAAGCAGTGCCGACTGTTTGATAGATTTGAATTCTCAGAACAGAACTTTTGAAAGCAGTGCCGACTGTTTGATAGATTAGAATTCTCACAACAGAACTTTTGAAAGCAGTGCCGACTGTTTGATAGATTAGAATTCTCACAACAGAACCTTTGAAAGCAGTGCCAACTGTTTGATAGATTCGAATTCTCAGAACAGAACTTTTAAAAGCAGTGCCGACTGTTTGATAGATTCGAATTCTCACAACAGAACTTTTAAAAGCAGTGCCGACTGTTTGATAGATTCGAATTCTCAGAACAGAACTTTTGAAAGCAGTGCCGACTGTTTGATAGATTCGAATTCTCACAACAGAAC
The DNA here is from genome assembly GCA_963585895.1 of Sepioteuthis lessoniana. NCBI lineage: Eukaryota > Metazoa > Mollusca > Cephalopoda > Myopsida > Loliginidae > Sepioteuthis > Sepioteuthis lessoniana. The sequence goes on along the minus strand of OY757927.1, from coordinate 69,520,252 downwards.
TTTTGAAAGCAGTGCCGACTGTTTGATAGATTCGAATTCTCAGAACAGAACTTTTGAAAGCAGTGCCGACTGTTTGATAGATTCGAATTCTCAGAACAGAACCTTTGAAAGCAGTGCCGACTGTTTGATAGATTCGAATTCTCAGAACAGAACTTTTGAAAGCAGTGCCGACTGTTTGATAGATTCGAATTCTCAGAACAGAACCTTTGAAAGCAGTGCCGACTGTTTGATAGATTAGAATTTTCTCAAAAGAACTTTCGAAAGCAGTGCCGACTGTTTAATAGCAGATAAATCATTTAACCTATGCACTTTTGATACTGGCGCAATAATGGTAATTTACTCAGCTTTTTGCTTAGATGTGGCACAAAGCCGTATGAAAGGGGCACCTAATGAGACTCGAACTTGATATTGGTTCAATAATTACCACGATTGAACTCATGTATAAAAATAAATTAACGTATAACTTAGTTTTTTCATGTTTCTTGGGCTTAGAGCTTTCAAAATCTTATTCTGAAAGAAGCGATTGAAACTCAAGGAAAAGGATTCTTCAATAATTATGAATATGACTTTCTTTTTATACAACTACTATTAGAATAATATGTTCATAATTAGGAACAAACAACCATGAAAATCTAATTTCAACAGAAGTGATGGAAAATTCAAAAAATGATTTAATTAGGGTTTTTTTTTCATTTTACTCTTATTACTAAATATGTTAGAAAATCATTTAAACAGTTTAAACTAAGATTGACGGTACTTTCTGAACAAGTTAAAATAAATGTACAATAACAACTTCAGATGTGAGTGAACCACAGAATGAATGTATTTACTCAATAAGGAATAGCAGTGGTGTAATGGATGAGTTGCTGGATAGCAAGATTGGAGCAAACGAGTTCGATCTACAGTCGAGTTATTACATTATCTCATACAAAGTATGAGCCGACTTATCCCAAAATCTATGGGTTAAATAGCACAACTATTGTCCTTCTATAAACATACCTTCAGCCTTAAATGAATCACTATGGTTGACAAGCCATTAAACAAACAATTCAATCCACCTTCTAAGGAAACTACATTTGTCAATAAATACTCTTTTCTCATCCGAAAGTATTCGTCACATCATCATCATTAAAGAATAATGCCAGCACGGATTCATTTGACTCTCTCTCTCTCTCTCTCTCTCTCTCTCTCTCTTGCGCACTATCCGTCCTTTTCTGCTTTTTTGTAATCCTTTTGCCTGCATCCAGTTCGTGTACAGCACCGAAGAACATAGGTCGACTAACACTAGTGTCCATGTGTATGACTCCCAATTCGAACGTCTTTTTTGTTATTTTTATCTTCCCCAGCTTTGCCCAGTATATATTGAAAGCCTAATTTTGATTATTTGTGATAGGGGAGGTAAGTTACTTTTCAGCTACTGTTTTATTGAGTGCTGATTCCAAGATTTCTTCAAAACAACCCACAACCTCATTGTGTAGGTGTCATCTTGCTTTTTCTCCTGGTGTTTTCTTAGAGTGGTTCAACGATATAGTAGTGGTAATTTACTAAGCTTTTTGCTTAGATATAGCACAAGGCTGTATGAATGTGGGACCCAATGAGAATCAAACTCACTCATGCAGGTTTGCTAGTCTACCTTGCTAACCATTACACCACCCGAGGTGCCCTGGTTCAATGATATAGTAGTTCTGACACGGCTGATAACTTAAAGATTATTATAGTAAAAATATGCTTTCACTAAAGAAAATGGTCTTCGAAATTTCTTCCAATGTAGTCTACTGTTGAAACTTATTTACAACAAGGAAAGGAATATTTCGTTGTCTACAATATTTTTCGGAATCATTAGCGCTGAATCTAGTATAGTATAGCATAAAATAAGCATATACCAGAAATCCTGCTACTAACTATCCTCTTGTACCAATAAAGAAAAATACCCTGAAGATATTACACATAATGCAATAGGGATTATACTGAATGATAGAATGGTAAAAGAAATGGCTGTTGACATGTTACCTACAGTTTTGTGCAGCAAATTAAGACTATACAACCTGGTAACAAATGTCATATTTGGACGCAACAACAATATCACTAAAGACTATATATATATATATATATATATAAGAATATGGAAAAACGAAGAAACCCACCTCCAGTGAGTTGATCTTACAAAAAATGTTTTCTTCAATGCTAATAAATGAGCCTAATGTTTGTGTGTTTGTCAGTTCAGCTTTCATGCTAAGATACCTATGGACATAGCTGACATCTGGTAGAAACAAGAACTCCACTTCTGACATATGCTTGGTCGACGTGACATAAATCCTTCGAGGTCAAACTATAAGAAAGTGGAGATTACTCTGATGGAAAAATATTTTCACCAATGTAAGTGTCTAAGTTAATAATTTTCGCCTGCAAACTTTTACGTTAGTTGGTTGGTTCGTTTTGTGGCGTGAAAATCGTGGTTCGTTTATTAATGCCGAAGTCAGTTGGATTTTTTATAAAGAAGTATATGGTTTTAAGTGAGTAATCAAAAAAGTAATTCATAAAAAATTATAGTTTCAAGTAACTATTATCAATACAAATAATGTGGAAACAGTTGGACTCTAATAAAACACTTAGAAAAATATCTTGAAAGGAAATACCAAAGAATGCTATGAGTTATTTTGAACAAATCCTGGAGTCAACAAACAAGAAAACAGCAGCTGTATGGCTAATTACCTCCCATCTCGCTACCATCCAAGATGATCTAGACATTCTGGTTACTGCTGTTGAAGTAAAGACGAACTCATGTACACACTAAAGAGAGTCGATCAGCAAAAAAATCACACAATTCAGCTTTGCGGGGAAACACGGTGCCGTCTAATTGACTTGTCAAGAAATATGTTCGATACGAATAGATGGTGAAACTGTCAAGGGATGATGATACAGTTTCAAGTACTCCTATCAAATGATGATAAATTGAACATAGTTATACGGTTTCAAATATTCCTGTGCGAGTCAAGTGATTACATGTAAGGAGTCATTATCAAAAGCTGATGCGATAATTGTCATTGAGAGCTTTTTCTCTATCAGTATTTGCTGTCGAAATCCGATTATAGAGTTGGTTCTATTTCTTTTAATGCATTAAATAGGTACTGTTTGAGATACGAATCTCCTGTAATTTCTCTTTTCTCTTTATTTTCTGGTAATTAGTGGTGAGGTTGTTGGTGGTCTGCAAAATTGGTAGATGAAATAAAATAATTGAGGATTAAAATAAAATACGATAGATTAGTATATGTGTTAGTAATGACAATAAGGACAAGCTGGACAATAATTTAATCAACAGTTATACTAAATAGATATGATATGTGTTCTCAGCAACGAAAGAACATTAAGCTCACTTCTTTATTTTAATAAAACATGTTCCGAAATAACAGTGAGCTACAAGAGTAAGTACCGGTTTTTTTTCAATATAGTTTAATCAGTAGAATTTTGTATTAGAAAAATAAATTAACTTTTAATTTGAAGAAGTATTTGTTTTGTTTTTGCCTTGATTGCAAATTAAAAGCTTATATGGAAAAAATGTCGCCGAGAAGCACTGACACTAAAAAGAGGGGGTTGAGCACTCTGGCGAAGGAATTGTCGGCCGCCGCTAGCGTAATGCAAAGCTCTTCGAAATAATTGAGCACTCTGGTAGCCGATAGGGTATAAAAAATGTAAACAAAACGGCAGCTGCTGATATATATATATATATATATATATATATATATATATATATATATATATATATATATATATATATGAATCCGACAATATAGAGAAAAGTTGGAAAACAAAATAATCCAAAGAAAACAATTTAATGTAAAAGAAAGGTTACCCCTTTCTCTGTACATATCATTTGTATCATATTTCATTAAAAATCAAACGGTGATCTAACATTACTGGACATCATCCTTTTTTAAATCCTGATGAAGGCTCCTTAGAACTGAAACGTTATAAGGTTGACTTTCTTTTCTCTGTGGATTACATTGTTTTCCAATTTGTCCCCTATCTCTCTCAATATATATATATATATATATATATATATATATATATATATATATATATACGAGGATCATTAGATAAGTTTCCAGACTTTTCGTATGGCCACCTTTATTGATAGTACACACGTGAAACTCTAGTCCCCTTCGAATAATCTCCTCTAGCTGCAATACACTTGTACCGTTCCAACACATTCTGGAAAGCCCCATCGAAGTCCTCTTGTGTGAGCGTGTCAATGACCTTCGTCACAGCCTCTTTCATCTCCTCAATTGTCTCATAACGACAGTCTCTGCGCTTAGGGAATAACCAAAAGTAACAGGGGACCAAGCTCTTGCCTATAGGGAGGCCGAGGAACTGTCTTGATGCCCATGTTGGTCAAATGGTCTGTGACAAGGATGGGGTTGTGGACTGGTGCATTGTTCTGGTGGAAATGCCACTGACCCGATTTGAAGAGTGCTGGCCTCTTCCCAAGGAATCACTTTCTGAGCTTCCTTAAAACCTCAACATAGTATCCCTAACCTTAACCCATCGGCCAATCAAATCTGATGTATTGACTTCCTTACTCCTCCCACACCTCTCATCATCCCTCACAGACTCCCTGACTTCCTTGAATCTCTCATGCCACTCAAAAACTGATGCTCAATTCATGCAAGATGCTCCGAAAGAATTCTAAAGCATTCCATACGTTTCTGTGGCATTTTTTCCAAGTTTATTACTGAATTTTATAGCATATCGTTCTTCTAAAGTGTCCTCACGTCCAGATTGCATTTTTGAAATTCAACAGCTTTAGTAGGGTGTATTCCAATTGCTGCTGGAGCTGTTCCTTTGAACCTGAAATCAGAAAAATTGGCCAGTCATCTCATAACATGTATAGCAATAACATACTGAGTATTCAAGAATCTACGGCAATTTTAAATGCCTGTACAAAGAAGTCTGGAAACTTATTGAATTCACCACGTATATATATATATATATATATATATATATATATCCTCAAAGGATTCTATTCTGGAGAATAGCCGTATGCAGTACAGCGCTGATTTGCAAAGACAAACTGGGTCCAGCACCGGGACCACAAAGTCACAACGCTAACTTTGACATATGGGGAAAATTGTTCTATATCTTGCTGGTCTCAAAAGACATCGGCGTAAATTTGCAAAATCTATCTTGCACCCAAATAATATCACTGCAAGCAAAAATGAACGGACGTGCCTATTCTGTGGTAAAATCTGTCACAGCTTGCCTGGCATGAAGAGTCACCTACGAACACATAGAATTTAAGGGGGTAGCAGGAGAGGGGAGATAGGACATGAGACCAAGGAGTTGGTCACGCTCGAAACCAAGAGGACAGCCATCATATATATATATATATATATATATATATATATATATATATATATCATAATCAACATCGAGTCATGCTGTTATCACCGATTTTCGTTAACTCTCACTTGAAGATAAGACGATTAATGCCAGTGGTATTAGGAGAGGAGAAAGAGGATATGAGACAAAGGAGGTGGTCACGCTCGAAACCGAGAGGACAGCCATCATATATATATATATATATATATATATATATATATATATATATATATATCTCATAATCAACATCGAGTCATGCTGTTATCACCGATTTTCTTTAACTCTCTCTTGAAGATAAGACGATTAATACCACTGGTATTAGTCCGATAGTCAACGGAGTAGAACTCATTGGATTTCGAACTTGCTTATTTCAAAAATCGCAGTTCAGAACGTTATTTATACGCCATTACGTTTCTATTTTTAATAAAATATTTAAAAAAGGAAAGTTGTATGGAAATGAAATGAATGCATTTATGTTCAAAATTAAAAGATCATTTTTCAACGTGGTAATCATTTAGTGCTTTACATTTTATTTGATATTTTTAACTTTATTTTTTTTTAATCTGTTCAAAAAACCAGTTTAATCTTAATTCATTTGTGAATAATAACAAATTCAACTATGACATTCGAGAAAAAAAAAGTTTGAACTTTTCACATCTCTTTAAGAACAATCAGAAACCTGATGTTACAACATCTGGTCTATGCAGAGAGACAGAGACAGAGACAGAGATGTATACATACCGAAGAGACAGTAACAGAGAGCTACAGGGACTGACTGACAGAAAAAGAGTGAGAGGACATGAGTAAATTTTAAACTTATTGCTCTCAGTGTGCTATTTATTAAAGTTTGCTTAGTCTGGTAATACAGCTTTTAATCTTGCCGGTTTATTCAATGATCGTATTTCTAAAATACAGGGTACGTTATTTGCTACTTTGGGGTCTCAAAAATACTGTTGCTTTCATGGGGACTTGATCGTATGTTCTTTGTATCATTTGTTTATTGCAAGAGGGTTTCGCGTTGTCATGAGACAAAAACAATGATGCAATGTTACTTAATATGTATCGAACTTTAGATCAATGTTTATTTGATCAATTCACCGAGTTTATTGAACTAAGTATTCACTCTACTTTCATTCACCGACTGTGCAGCTAAAATTGTTCGCCCCGAGCATTACCCATCAACTTGTTCAACTTGCTTCTACTTTTCGCAAGTCGGACCAACTGTTCGTTAGTCACAAGTACTATGTCCAAGTTATATATAAAGTATCTCTCAGTATTGTGATAAAGCAGCTACAAGATTCTTGACACCATATAAATGCTTTCAAGTTATTTGTCTTGATAACACGAAACTGTATAAAAGTTTGAAGAAAATGATCATTATCTGGATTTAGTTACTTGAAACCTTGTAAAATAATTACTAATTACTTGAGACCGTATAACTATGTGTAAAAAAAATAACAGATATTAAAAAAATACTTGAAACCATAAAATCATTAGTATTAGATATTATTATCTCAAGCTATACAACTGTGCGCAAATTTTTTTTATCTAATGAGAATAAATAATACTACACAACAATGTATTCATTTTTCGAATGAAAAATGAAGCTTCAATTTTTTGATAAAGAATATTATTATTCACTCATTACAGCTTTTCACATCAGCGTTAGCCGATGGTTTTTAACAGGAGTCTGAGTGACAGCAAGTCTCCTCAAGTCTACAGGACTCTTCTTAGTATTCTGGCCGTTCTCAATAATACTGTCGTTTGGATGGTCTCCACCCGTCCACCAACTTCCAAGTCCTCCAGTCCCTTTAGTAATCCTTTAGTTACTGTTCCGAACGCACCAATTACAATTGGTATAATTGTCACCTGCATGTTTCACAGTTTTTTCAATTCCCTACAAGGTCGAGGTACTTATCTTTCTTTTCACATTGTTTCAGTTTTATTCTGTGGTCAGCCGGGACAGCAAAGTCAACTAATTTGCAAGTTTTCTTTATTATTATTATTATTATTATTATTATTATTATTATTTACGCCTTTGGGAGTTTTTCACGCTAACAGAGGCTGATGGATTCTCATTGAAGTTTGAGTGACAGCTAGTCTCCTTAAGTCTCCAAAATTCTTCTCTGTATTTTGGCTGATATTAGTAATACTATATAGTATGAAGGTCTCTATTCGTCCTCTGATTTCCAAGTCTCGTAGTCCCTTTGCCAAATCTTCGCAATTTGTTCCAAGTGTACTTACTAAAATTGCTATGACCGTCACGTTCATGTTATATCGGTTCTTCAGCTCTATAGCAAGATGCAGATATTCATCCCTTTTCACATTCTTTTAATTTTACTCTGTGGTCATCAAAAACGGCAAATTTCACTATTCGATAGATTCTCCCTTTTTTTTTTTTTTGTTGACAAACAATAGGTTTGGTAGTCTAGCCAAGAATAGTTTATGCTTTTTTATCTGAAAATACCAGAAAGGTTTGAGTGTCTTATTCTCTTGGAAGGATTCCGGCTTGTGCATATACCACAGGTTTGTAAGGTCAAATTTAAATTTCTTGAACATTTCCCGCAGAAAGACTTTTTACACCCAGTCAGGCCTAGACTTACACTTTTTTTGCATCTAATTTGATAAGATCGATCCTTTTGTCTATCACCAGATAAGCTACACTTGCTATGTTGTTGTTTCTTATCTCTTTTTGTTTTATCATACTTTGTCCTTATGGCGTTGTTTTGTGCTGCTATTAGAAGAGATCCATTTTTTCTTTATGTTGGCCTTTCTTACCCATCTCCAAATCTTCGTATGTGAAATTTCACTTGTTTACTACTTGAAATATCCATACAATTGCTTTTCTTCCCATTTTTGTTATCTAGTTGTTATGACCGGTTATTAAGGGTCAATAAATGAATAACTCAACACGGAGACACAAGAATGTATCCAAGTCTCGAGGAGGGCCTCCTTGGTTCAACGTACACGAAGACAGGCAAGGAGCTTTCTACAGCTGCTGCTGCTGCTCTCTCCTCTACCAGCTTAGATTTTGGTTAATATTCTCTTTGGGCAAGTCCATTTTTTCTGGTCATAGGTGGGTCACCTACAAGACTAGTTATAATTGTTTTGCTGTTCCTAGTGTTATTTGTGCTATTTTTGATCGCTGATATTAGGCTTTCTTTCTTTTTTATGTAGCCTTCGAGCCGTCTTATCGATTCATCAAAGCTATCTTCAATGATTACGTGTCCTCTTCCTCCTTCCTTTTTATACACATACAGCCTGTCTATGTTATCTAGGGATATAGCACATTATGCGTCGTCATTAGTTTTCTTGTTCTCTGGTCCACTTGTTGAAGTTATTTCCTGGTTGACTTTAAGAATGGTTATGTATATCTTATAAGGGGAGTAGCTCAGGTTTTTATCCTTTTCATAAGGTTTCTGCTATATAACTTGGTTTCGAGTAGGTTATTCGTTCTCCTGAGATTTTATTTTTTCTTTTCTTTCCTCTCCGCTTGTTTGATGGAGTCCGTTTCCAATATTTGCAAGTACTTCTAATTTTCTTTTCTCCGAGCGTTCTGACTTTTCCTGATTTATTAGTTCTATTCCTTCCGTCTTTTGCCGTTTTCCGCTTTTCATTATTTGCATGGAACATTTTTCTATAACAAATTTCATCCCTACATTCTGACTATATAACCTTATTGCTTGCATTTGGTTCCAATTTTTTTTTTTTTTTCATTTCAGCAAACAGTTTTATGTCATCTATATATGTTAGGTTGTTGATTTTTTTTTTCTTACGATTTATGAAGATCGTATCCGCTTGTACATTTCCTAATAATGTGATTGAGTGGCCCCATCGCTATTACAAATAGTAATGATGATAGCACATCTTAATGAAAGATACCTGACTGGATTTTTAACTTAGTGAAACTTTTTCCACCTGCAAGCAATTCCACTCTCCATTTTTTTATAGTTACCTCGATGAGATCAATAGGAGGTGCCCGTGTTGTAGTCATTATCGTCGTAGGAAATGGACACGGCGACACGAGTTCAAATCCTGGACGAGACTGATTGCATTTCACATAGCACTAATATCCTTGGGAAAGGTATGAATCCAATTATTCTCCCTCCAGCTATGGGTAAATAGTAGGACAGACTAGGTTCTTCAGCCTTGGTTAGGCAACTAGTCTAGGAGAAGGAAAACTCTGAATTCAAACCTGCTAAACTTCGCATAAAAATTGACCTTGTGTCATATCCTGCCCGAGCGGAGGGGTTGGGTAAATAGTACCTCGATGAGATTAATGACTTGAACGGATTTTTGATATACTTTGAGTCAATTAACAACCTTTGCGGGGCCATATCATATGCCTTTTTGTAATCAATCCACACCATTGATAGCTTTGTGCGTCTTGTTTTGCTGTCCTTGAAAATGTGTAGATCAATGTATCATTTCTATTCGTCTTTTGTGTGGCTTTGTATCGAAAAGTTGATCTCCTTGAAAATTTGTTCAGTTAGTATTCTCCCCATCATCCCTTAGTACGTCATGGGTGTGTATTTTTTTTAAATTTTTTTTAGGCGGGTATTCTTTTTAAAGGGTCGTTTTTGATCAGTACAGTCTTTTCTTTGCTAATCCATTGGTGTATATTTATTTCTTGTAAGCATCTATGCATTTCGAAAGTCTGACAATTGTTGATGGAAGTGGATTTTTTAAACCTGTATTCATATATACCATCATGGCCAGGCGTTTTCCAATTCGCTACCTTTTTGAGAATCGACATGTATTTTCACTTTGTGTTCTTCTTTGAGTCTTTATAGTTAATTTTCTATGTCGTTCATTCATTTGGCTTTTCTGTTATGATCTCTTCGTTCCTTATTTATTTGCATAATACAGAATGGTGCAACTCAATCTCATATTAAGGAAATGTACAGGCGGATCCGAACTTCATAAATTGCAAGAAAAATTCCTTTGCATCCGGTTATTGGTATGTCTACATGCATTCTCTTCCTACTAACAGGTAAAATTATTTTTCGTTGTTTTGGAATGTCCTATGGGAACCTTATTATTTTATCCTGTCTTGGTATATTTGTAATCTTCAATCTTTTTCCAGCACCTTCTGATTTTTTTTCCGAATCGTACCGTTTGCTTTAATTGTGTCCTTTATTTTCTTCTCCCAGCGTTTTTCATCTGTCTTAGCATTTCTGCTTGTTGTCGTAGATTTCTTATCTATGTTTCCAATATAATTTTCCATCCAGGTTTTTAATTTTTGTCCCTGTTCTTTTGGGTAACTCCAATTTTTGTACTGACTAGTTTTGCTCCTGCATAGATTAGTTCGTTTGATTCCGTGATGTTGTTCGTTGAGATATGAGTTAATAAGTGGTTTATTTTTTCAGTTTCTGCTTTGATTTTTTTTCCAGTATTGTTTCTTGAAAGATGGTAATGAGGTTCTCTTTTCAGACATCATTCTCTAAGTCATCTCTACATTTACTTTTTCTGCTTGTGTTGTTCTGTGTTTGGGTGTGTGTTGATTCTATTACTATAACTCTGCGTTTCAATTTACTTAGTGTTCTTGTTTTTCGGTATTTACCGTCTCGATTTGTGTATTCGGGTCTCTACAAAGAGAGAAAAACAACATTTCTTTATTATCATCCTTTCTTGCTATTTGTTACGTTCTGGTTAGTGAACGCTTGTAATATTAAATAAAGGACAAACCATGACATGAGAGGAAATAGAGATATATTCTCAGGCAAAAATATATACAATAGAGAGACTGTTAGTAGACAAGAACATAGAATTAGTGAATACAGAATAAAGATATAGTCCAACGATAGTATTGGCTTCCGTTATTACGGTAGCAAGTAAGGTGATCTACTGCAATCTCCAGTCTCCAACGCTCTCATACTATTCCTATAAGAAGCTGCTCTTCACCTTCTCGTCTGCTCTGGTATTAATAGCTACTGCTATATATGACAGATGGACTAGTTCATTGTGTGGAATAAAGGTGGATGATACCCAACACTGTTCTTGCACTATATAATTCTAAATAAATCATAATTATTTTAAATACTTAATATCATATAACTGTGTACAAAGTATAATAAACAAAGAAAAGGAGCTATCTAAAATAGTACAGAGAAACATTGAAAATAAAGTCATGATCGTAATAAAATATTTAACACTTGATGAAATAAAGCATCGGGAGTTGATATTTATTCATGCCACCCACCAAGTAGGATTTGATACATTCCCTTTTTTAATCTGGGGATTTAGGAGAGGGGAGGAAATGAACGAGCCGAGACTCGTGCGATGTTGATTAATTTTGGTCATAGGTTCCCTTGGTGCAACGTGAACTATGCTAGTCATTGCTAAGTTCCCGAAGGTCCACGGCAATGAGAATCTCTGCTTGTCATTGCTTGCCTCCCTACACGAATACCAGGCGGCTGTTTGAACCCAAACCGGAAAATATGACCCATTTGGTGTTGATTCGTCGTTAAAGAAACTATCAAAACCAATATATGTTTACAATTATAATAGAATATTTAGAAATTAAGCAGTAAAAAAGTCATTTACGGTTGATATGACGTTTTAAAAGAAATCTAAACTAAGAATGTTCAATATTACCTGATACATTTTCAAACATTTTTCTATACTCACTTTTAACAATAGATCAGAGTAAGGTACCCTACTATATAAACGTCATCTTGTCTACTAATCCAGCTGAGGTTTATGGAAATGGAAAAATTTAAAAAAATATGCATACTCTCAGAGAGTATAGTAGAGTATTGTAGTATATATTACAGTTGAAAGTTGTATAGTGTAATAGTATTAATGTCAGGAAGTTGTATGGGAATTAACTAAGAAATTTTAAAAAAGACAGTAAAAGAAAAAGAAAAAGATATAAAACACAAAATAAAATAAATCAATACCAAAATAAGACTTTCCAACGGGGTTTCCGACAGGAAGAGATTTCAGCGCATATCTGAAAAGATCGGCTCCTTAGCTCCAAAAAGAACATTTTTCCACGTTAACTGAGACGGACGACTTCTTTTTCTATCGACAGGTAGTTGAAGCTCAAGTGTCTGCTAATACCTCTGGCCGAGCGATGCTTTGTGTCTCTTGCTCATAGCAGCGTCAGCTGAACACACCGACTGACCACAAACACGCATGGTAGATACATAAATTCCTTATACTCGATAGCAACGATTCACAATTTGTCAAAAAGGTCCCTGACATTCCACTAATGCCTTGAGCTGCAAGCACGGTTATTTATTCCGTTTCAGAAAAATATACAACACCACAAAATAGTCATAAACCCTAAGAATAACAATTGTGTTGAAAATTATCACTATTTCTTTCCTTTTCATCATTCGTTCCTTTGTAGCTTCACTAAACAAAAATTATGAGAAATGAATGGGGATAAGAAGAAAAAGCCAGTTTCCAAATGTATAAATTCTCAATACACCACTAAACATCCTTATTTATATATTATAGTTGAATATGTATCCTATAAAACTTGTATTGTAAAGGAGAATATATGTGTCCAACTAAAGTTGAACAGTGTTTGTGAATATATATATATATATATATATATATATATATATATATATATATATAATAGCGCCATTAAATTTCGAGATCGCTTACTACGATGACGCAGTCCAGTACGTAAACTAATGCGCCACAGGGATTCACCGTCAAAAGAAAAGTTAAATAGTATTGTAAAATATATGCCTGTGGAAATTGGTGTACTCTTGTTGTATATTTGTCTAATAAATTTGTTTTTAGTATGGTAAAATATATATCAGCGAATATATATATATATATATATATATATATGTGTGTGTGTGTGTGTGTGTGTGCTAAGAAGTGAATTGAATCCGACAGAATTTATGTAGAAAAAGTAGAAACGGAAGAAAGATATAAACAATAAATGAACCTCAAGACATATGTCCTTCTTCCCTTTTCCTATATATATATATATATATATATATACTATGAAAGTAATATAGTATAGTGAAAATCTGAAGTAATTTGGTTTGAATATTACTATGTTTATCAAATGAAAGTTTTATCATATATTAGTATATATATATCAAGGAAAATGTCGATATATTTTGTTAATGGTATATCAGTATTTGTGGGTTATTTATAACAAAGTCATTCTTGCCGAAGAGCAATAGTTGTATTATTTCACCCATAGCTGGCACGGAGATGCGGGTTCATACCTACCCCAGAGACATTAGCATACAAGTGAACGTAATAGCTTGATTGGATTTCGAACTCGCTAACTACGATGACGCAGCCCAGTACGTTAACTAATACGCCACAGGGATTCGCTGTCAAACGAAAAGTTAAATAGTATTGTAAAATATATGCCTGTGGAAACTTGCGTACTCTCGTTGAATATTTGTCGAATAAATTTGCTTTTAGTATGGTAAAATATAAATCACCGAATATATATATATATATATATATATATATATTTTTTTTTTTTTACTAATCTAATATCTACCAGCATTCACGGTATCGGAAAAAACAAAAAAACCCTGGTCAGGAACAAGAGATAAAAGTACCTCGAATCACCGCCCAGAGAAAAAGAAAAATGTTTTTTGGGTAAAAAAGAAAGAAAAGGCCAACCTCGTACAACTCCTTGAAAAAAATCAATGGGTACGCAGTCAGTGGTCAAAAGAAAACCAAAAAACTCTCCGCGAATGCTGCAATGCTATAATTACTAAAGTGCTCAACACAATACAATGGAGCCAATTATAGAATTAACTTAAATCGCGAGTCGAAAATCTAAAGATTCACCTTAACGGATCATCAAGAAGCCTAAGAGTCGAATGTAGGATTCCTGATGATCCGTTAAGGTGAAACTTTAGTAGAAGATTTTCGACTCGCGATTTAAGTTAATTCTCTCTCTATATATATATATGTGTGTGTGTGTGTGTGTGTGTGTGTGTGTGTGTGAAGAAGTGAATTGAATCCGACAGAATTTATGTAGAAAAAGTAGAAAACGGAAGAAAGATATAAACAATAAATGAACCACAAGACTTATGTCCTTCTTCCGTTATTCCCTTTTCCTATATATATATATATATATGTGTGTGTGTATATAGGAAAATGGAATATATATATATCATGGAAGTTGTATAGTAGTATACACGACTTAGTAAAGTTTGTTTACAATAGTTGCATATATGCCTATTGAAAGTTGTTATTATACTAGTATATATATATGTATATATATATATATATATACACTATGAAAGTAATATAGTATAGTGAATATTTGAAGTAATTTGGTTTGAATATTACTATTTATTAGTATATATTTCAAAGGAAAGGTTTGGATTATTTTTTAATGACATATCAGTATTTGTGGGTTATTTATAACAAAGTCATTCTTGTCGAAGAGCAATACTTGTATTATTTTACCCATAGCTGGCACGGAGAAGCGGGTTCATACCTTCCCCAAATGCATTAGCATACAAGTGAACGTGATAGTTCGATCGGATTTCGAACTCGCTTACTACGATGACGCAGTCCAGTACGTTAACTAATACGCCACAGGGATTCACTGTCAAAAGAAAGGTTAAATAGTATTGTAAAAAATATGCCTGTGGAAATGTGTCCTTTTGTAGTCAAATGAATTTGTTTTTAGTATGGAGAAATATATATCAGCGAAAACTGAATAATATTGGAGGATATGGTCTGTTGATAATTGTATAGACTAGTAGGATGTATTTTGCAAAGAACTGTTTAGTTTGGTTTGGTTTTATGGCATATCAACCTTTGTGGGTTATTTAAAGTCAAATCTTCATTATACATATATATCAAATATATATATATGAATTAGTTTGGTTGGGATTTATAGCATATCAGCTATTGTATAATTACTTAATGTCAAATACTCTTTATACATATATATTAAATATATAAGATTTGGTTGGGTTGGGTTTTATGGCATATAAACCATTGTAGATTTTTCATGCCAAATCCGGTTTATACATATATATTCAATATATATGATCTGTTACTAATAATTCAGTTAAAAATCAGTTATTTGTTTTCACACAATTAAATGGTCAAATAGTTCAATTTGAAACAATTCAATTTAGAATAAGTCATTTGTTTGGACACGGTAAGAGATGTACTCTTATGGATCCCCACACATGGCCACGCAAAAGCAGGACGACCAGCTCGAACGTACATTCAGCAGCTATGTGAGGATACAGGATGTTGTCCTGAAGACCTACCTAGGGCGATGAACGATAGGGAGGCGTGGCGAGAGAGGGTCAGGGATATCCGTGCTACCAGCACGATATGATGATGACAGTTCTATTTGACTCATAGATAGGACCCTTTCAGGTTCTCCCTTTCCGGGGCAGAGTGAACCTTGCAGTCATTTTAACGAAGGGGTACTCCAAATTCCTCAAAGCTTTTGGGTTACTGGAGATTAACCATCAGATTGTTGTATGTCATATCGAAGACACTCGTTGGGGACGCATCTTACTCCTCTTGCAGAGACGCAGTCGGTGTATTCTGCAACCCCGGCCGACTGGGCTGCAGAGTACTGTTGTAAATATAGCCGATGAAAGTAGTATATTATCGTAGCATATTTATCATATAAAGGTTTCACATGATACTTTTATTCATGTCCACTCTATGTCGCATAGTACAGAAGTACATACGTACGATGAAAGTAGTACATTATTTTATTTTGATAATTGTCCAGGAGACTGGGGTTCAATCCCAAGTCAAATTATACCAAAGAATCAAAAAACGGTACTTGATGCTACCTTGCTTAACACTTAGCATTATAAAGTAAGGATCAAGGCTAAAGTGGAGCATTGCAGGGAATGGAGTAGCGCCCCCCCCCCTAACACCTCGGCGTGGTAACTATTGAAAAAGAAGCCTTCGGGTCAGCTTCGACTAAGGTCACCAACTTAACTTACTTTATAATACTGTAAATGTACGATGATCACTGTCTAATATATATATATATATATATATATATATATATATATATATATATATATATATATATATATATATATATATATATATATATATATGAGATGAATGTTGTATAGTATTGTAGCATCTATGCGATTGCTATTGAATATACTGATTTACGGTCATGAAGAATTTAACATGTTATCTTTTATCCTTTTTTCTTTTTCTTTTTGCTTAGAATTTTACTGTCAGTTACTTGTTCATCAGCGGGATCGAAATACCTTTTTTTTTGTTCTGGCATTGAAGATAAAGTGGCCAACAGTGTCTCCACTAAGACAAGGACGTAATTACATGACTGATTCAATTATTGAATTGAGCAGAGTATGATTAGAAACGCAATGTCTGCACGAACAAGTGAGAGCGAAAGAAAAATAATCGAGTCATTTATTGAATGGACATAGTATTGAATAAAACGATTGACTGGCTGAATGAATGAGTTGATTGATGAATGAATCGATAAAGAAAAGGGATGGGTAATTGAAAAATAAAACAAGAGTGAATATGTGAAAAGAATAAATTGTTTAAGAAATAAACAAAACCAACAATCGTTGAGGAATTATTTTTCATAAATAGATGATTAAGTAGAGAAATGGATTAAATGGAAGAAGGATTAAGTAAAAGAATTAGTGTTTGAAAGAAAGAAGAGGAATTTAAAAGTGTAAATTATACAGATAATCGGGAGTGAAGATTTCATTACAATTTGAATGAATATTGTATAATATGAATGCGAGAAATAATAATTGAAATGGATATATGAAAGTGAAAAAAAAACACCCCCCCCCCAAAAAAAACGCAATGCAGTGAATCTCTCGAAATGGTTGTCACTTGATCCCACCGATGAACGAACAAGACAAACGTATATGTAGAGCCTGGTTCTCACGTTTATAAATGTTTTAATAATTAGTAATGGTTATCGTCGTAGAAAATGGACACGGTTACACGAGTTCAAATCCTGAATGAGACTGATTGCATTTCACATAGCACTAATATCCTTGGTAAAGGTATGAATCCAATTATTCTCCCTCCAGCTATGGGTAAATAGTAGGACAGACTCGGTTCTTCAGCCTTGGTAAGGCAACTAGTCTAGGAGAAGGAGTACTCTGAATTCAAACCTGTTAAACTCCGCTTAAAATTTGACGTTGTGTCATATCCTGCCCGAGCGGAGGGGTTGGCAAATATGATATGATAAATGTTTTAATAATTCAGACCGACTATCTCATTGAGTTTCCAACTCGTCTTTCATTGTGGCATGAACTCCCTGCTTCTTCAAAGAAGATTGCTGAAACCCCTTTTCAGGAGCATCTTAAACATTTACACTCATACAGACTTACATGCATACACTTACATTGACGTGCCCGTCGTCTAATTGTTATCGTCGTAGGAAATGGACACGGCGATTTGCGTTCAAATCCTAGACGTGGCTGATCATTTCACATAGCACAAATACCTTTGGGAAAGGTATTAATCTACTTATTTTCCCTCCAGCTATGGAGAGAAAATTGGGCAGACTGGGTTCTTCAGTTAGGTTAGGCAACCAGTCAAGGAAAAGGAAAACACAGAACTCAGCTCTGTTTAACTGAGCTTATAAATAGACCATACTGCCTGCACGGAGGGGTTCGGAAACATACACACAACAAAAACAACAGAAAAAAATACGTTCGCTTGGTACCCAAACGAGAAAACTGAATGCGCAAATACAAGGCGCAATTTTTTATCAGTTGCCACCATCACAATTCCCCCAAACCCCACCTGTCTATCAAACACCTCAACACTTTCGCTCGAAATGGATTTTAGTGGTTTGATGACATTACAGTACAAAAGTTTTATTCAAATATGGGTGATATATGAACGAAAAAAAAGTGAGGAAAGGAACGTGTTCGACTTTGAGAAAATAAAAAAATAAACGTTGAATCAAGAAATCTCATGTAGAAAGATGGAAATAATATATATTTATGGAATTTTAATTTTTCTTATAGACCTGATTATTTTTTTAGATATAAACACTTTTGAAATACATAGACTGGGAAATTTTGTAGACTCTATAATTGATACACTTTAACTTATGAATAAGAACATGCTAATTTACAAGTGTTTTTTAACATTGCCTTCACTTACTTATCTACAACAAGTGTAACCATTCAAATAATACAAGATTGAAAGGAATAACACGGGAAAGAGGTAATTATATGGCTGTTTGGTTGGCACTACAGCATGTAAACATCTGGTGAATTATTCCGCGCCGAAGTCAGTCTTTTTTTGAGAAGAAAATAATTATATGAAATTCAAATAACTCAAAATCTTTTTCTAAAAATACAATACTTTCAAGTAGCTCTTCCTAATACAAATAATTTGCTAACAGTTACATCATCATCATCATCATCATAATGTCGTGCTGCTAGCACGGATATCCCTGACCCCCTCTCGCCACTTCCCCCTATCGTTTATCGCCTCCGGCAGGTCTACATCCCGTATCCTCACATAGCTGCTGTATCTATGTTGGAGCTGGTCGTCCCACTATTGCTCGGCCACATGTGGGGTCCATAGGAGTACATCACTTATGAGCTCCTCTCTGCTTCTCCAGCAGTGTCCTGCATGTCTGGTTTGTCTAACTTGGATAGTTTTAGTGATGGGAGGCAGGTGGCCGTATAGTTGGTGCTTAGTGGGGTGTTGCCGCCAGGACTTGTTCAATACTGCTCGCAACATTCTTGTGTAATTGCCGTCTAGCTTCTTCTCCAGCCGTTTTATTAGCAGACAAGTAGTGCTTCCATACAGCAGTATCGATACGACCACTGACTGAAAGAAACTGCGATTCGCGTATTTTTATCTAAAAATAAAAATATCACAACATTTGATCCATATTTACCGAAGACATATTATATATTGAAAATGAAGTAAATAACCAAAAGTTTGAATAATACAATTTAGCATAAGTCATTTTTTTGCATTCAGTTTAATTGTGAAACAGTTCTATTTGACTCATAGATAGGACTCTTTCAGGTGCTACTACTCTGGGACAGTGTGAAACTGGGAGAGTTGGCAATGAAAGGATACATCACATTCCTCAAAACCTCAGCATTACAGGATCCTCACCATCAGATTTTTTAGTGTCATATTAAGTACACTCTTGATAGGTACTTAACCCTCCACAGATATGCTATCTGTGTATTCTAAAGCCACAGTCGACTGGGCTAAATAACTGTTTATGTAGACGCATTGAATTTAAATGATTTAAAAACAAAAGAAATAAAGAGGCTAACAAAGATAAATAATGATCTAAAAACATCTTCCACAAGGAAAGAAACGTTCAGTCAGGAGAATGATCATGCGAAAAGGACAATGGGAGAAGGTGGATAAAATGAAAGATAGAAGAAAGGAGAGAAAAAAGGAACAGAGGGTGGGTAAAAGAGTGGGGAGAAAGACGGAAGAGAGAAAAGAGGAAAAGTAGAAAAAAGAAAAGCAATAAACAAGGAAGAAAAAGGAAGATAGGTATGAACAGATAAAGGAAGGAATAGTAAGAGGAATGGACAAAATCTAGAAGAGAGGAACGAATAAAAGAAGAAATTAAGGAGGAGAGATGGAAGAAAGGAAGAGAGACAGGGTGAAAGACAGAGTGAAAGTACAGCAAAATAGAAGGTAGGAGGGAAAAGAAGGAAGGAAAGAAGAGACGGAGGAAGAGAGGAAGGAAGGAAGGAAGGGTAAGAAAGATGGAAAAATAATCAGAAACATAACAAATAAAAGAAGAGAAGAGAGAAAAAAGTAAGGGAAGAAATGAAAAGAGAAACAAAGAAAGAGGGAAGTAAAGAAAGAAAAAAGAAGGAAATAAAGAAAGAAGAAAGGTTGCTTTAAAGGAAGAGAAGAAAAGGGAGGGAGGGGAAGAAGAAACGAAAATCGAAGGAAGGCAGAAAGGAAGCAATGAAGTAAGCAAGGAATGAAGGAAGGGAGGAAAGAAACGAGCAATGAAAGAAGTGAAGAAGAATAGATAGAAAGAAAGGAAGGAAGGAAGACAGGAAGAGAGTAGGGAAGAAGCAAAGGAGAAGGATAAAGAAAGAAAAGAAAAAAGGAAAGGAGGGAAGGAGAATGGGAGAAGAAATGAGAAATGAATGAAGTAAAGACAGAAGAATGGAAGGAAGGGAGGAAGGAAATAAAGAAAGAAGAATGGAAGGAAGGGAGTAAAGAAATGAATAATAATACTGGAAGGAAGGAAGGAATTAGGAAGGAAGGCAGTAAACAAAAAATAATGTTGGGAAGGAGTGAAGGAATTAGGAAGGAAGAGAAGGAAGAAGAAATAAAAGAAAGGAAGAAAAAGGAATAAAGGAAGAGAAAAACGAGGGAAGGAAGAAAGGAAGAGAGAAAGGGATGAAAAATCAAAGAAGGAATGAAGGAAAGAAAGATAAAAGGAAAGAGGGGAAGAAGGGTAGATGTAAAAAAAAATGAATAATGAAGGAAGTGAACAAAGAAGTAAAGAAGGAAAGAAGGAAGAAGGAAAGAAAGGAGGTCGGTTGGAAAGAATAAAAGATTAGAAAGAAAAAAAAATAGGGAAAGGAGACAGCGGAAAGAAACGAAGAATAAAGAGGGTGAAGAAAGAAGAAAGGAAGGAAGGAAGAGAAGAAAAAATGAAAGGAAGAGATGAATTAATGACTGACGTAGTGAATAATGTTTCAATGAGACGACGTTAACAAGCTGTTTTCAACCCTCAGGTGTCGATGGATTGCCATTCCCGCCAACACTTCTGAGAAATGTGCAGTCTTTCGATTTCACTCCTCATCACTAACGCTTGTTTATAGAGACAATACGCCTGACTTGTCAGAAGAATAACATTACTGAATAATTCTCTGTTAGCTCTTCTTCTATCCTAATGCCTCAGTGCCTTTCTTTACGCCACCCGTTGCTTACCATCTTCGAAGAATGCACTTGCCAGAGAATCTTCGCTTCAGGCATTGCCTGAAGGATCCAGAGACAAATGGCGAATGTTGTGTTTAAGTCTGAAACGAGGTGAGATCTTGGAAAGAAAGAAAGAAAAAAAAAAAGAAAGAAAGAAGAAAGAAAAACGGTGAAAATGCGAAGGAAGGAGGTTGAAAAGAAGAAAAACGCAGAAAATGTTATTTAGATAAACATAACAGAGAAAAACAAAGAAGAAAAACTGGTAAATCGTTTACAAGGAATTAAGAAAAAAAAATACTAAAAAGAAATTAGAAAAAAAATGGAGAAAAGCATGAATAAAAATGACGTAAGAAATTTTTAGAAAAATCGAAAGACCTGAAAGAAGATTAAAAATAGGGAGGGAAAAATATAAAAGGCATTAAAAAAAGAAGTTGACGAACAGAAAAGAGAGTTAAACCTGTAAATTTTTTTCCATAAAAAAAAATTTTCTTCCAAATCAAACATATTAATATATTATTTACTGTAGAACATTTGCCCATCGATATGATTGCGCTAAGGTAATATATATGTGGCCAAACTCTACAGAATTAAAAGAGTGCAATAAAAAAAAAAAAAGAACATCCTATTTACCCAACCCCTCCGCTCGGACAGGATATGACACGTGGTCAAATTTTTAAGCGAAGTTTTAACAGGTTTGAATTCAGAGTTTTCCTTCTCCTAGACTAGTTGCCTCACCAAGGCTGAAGAACTCAGTCTGTCCTACTATTTACCCGTAGGTGGAGGGAGAATAATTGGATTCATACCTTTCCCAAGGATATTAGTGCTATGTGAAAATGCAATCAGTCTCGTCCAGGATTTGAACTCATGTCACCGTGTCCATTTCCTACAACGATAACCATTGCACCACGGGTACCTCCTAAAAAAAAAAAACAGAACATGCAGAAGTCCAAAATTTGGTGTAAACTTCTTATATGAACATATATGTTTTATCATTCACAGACGGGGTGTTTCATTGTATCACAAATCATCATTGTGGCTAAACAAGCGAGATGCTTCAAGCAGGGATCGAAACCAGGCTGACTTTGCGCCTGTCGGATATCGTAATACACCGCCATTAGCAATGCTCAATTCATCAGAAAAGCTTTGCATTATACATATATATATACATATAGCCACACTGAAGAGTTCTGATAGAACGAAACAGATCTGTCAGTGGATGATAATATATATATATATATATATATATATATATATATATATATATATACTTTAAGAAAAACAACGAAACCGGTCACATAGGATTATAAATTTATTTCCTGATGAAATTACTCCCAACCCCGGTTTAACTGGACCAGCGGTTAGAGTGTTCGCCAATGGCCCGGGAGACCTGGGTTCAATCCCAGGTCGAGTCATACCAAAGACTTTAAAAATGGAACTTGATACCACCTTGCTTAACACTCAGCATTATAAGGTACGGTTCAAGGGTAAAGTGGAGCAATCCAGGGAATGGAGTAGCGCCCTCCCCTACACCTTGGTGTAGTAGCTATCGAAAAGGGAGCCTTCGGGTCACCCTCGACTATGGTAACTAACTTTACTTACTTATATATATATACATATATATATATATATATATATATATATATGCTCCGCTACCCCTGTAGGTTTTAGCTCTCTAGGGAGGGAAGTAATGGTTGCTACTAGCGTAATGCAAGGCTCTTCAAATGAATTGAGCTCTTGGTAGCCGTTAAGCGGATATATGTAAACAAATGTGATACATAAGCGTTTAAATTTCCTTCGCTTGCGCTGGGTTCCTCGTGGCTGAGTGGTAAAATCATGGATTGGCGTTTCAGTCAGCGAAATTTCGATCCCACCTTCGGCTTTTTAGCCTATCTAGCCACACTGAATAGTTCTTATTGAACGAAACTGTTCTGTCTGTGGATGAATATATATATATATATATATATATATATATATATGAAGATCTTGTGGTACGAAAAAATCTAAATATTACTTTAAAAATCTAGTGCATGGCGTTAAGAACGTTTTAAAATCACAAAAATGAATTAAAACCATAAAAAAAAGGAGTCTTTCTTTCGGTCAAATCTTTTCAGAGAATTGTCAGTGACAATCGATTTTGTACTTGTGGAAGTAAGCATAGAATGGTAACCAAATGAAAATCCAAGAGGGGCGAAGAAAAACATTAAAAAATACTATAAGCCAGCAGAATTGGTACTGGTAACGGTGTTTTCTTCTTATAGTCCGAAAAGGTTATTAAAAAAGCAATGGAGTATTGAGTTTCTTTTGAATACCCAATTCCGATTTGTAATTTTTGTGCAATGCTTTTAGAATTCTTAGATTCAGTTAATTTGTGGATGTCTCCAGAATGATAAACATGATGAGATGAATACGCATGCGTAGGTCTGATTGGCCAATGGATGGCGGCTAATGACATAAGTAGAATTATAACTGCTCAGCATCGCAGTGTAGTCGGAAGTATGTGTTCTGATTGTCGATGGAATATGTTGGTTTATTCTAACCCCTAAACTTTGAGTAGTGCGGCCTATACAGCATCGAATTTGTATATAAACCGGTAAATTAGAGAACGTTTTGGGGAACAATCTCACAGGCTTTGAGATTAGGGGGAAATAACGCGTCGGATTTAAGAACAAATCTCAATTTAACCGAATTGAAACAACGGTTGACGGGTCTTTTAATTTGTTACATTTGTAGCATGGAGGCGTTATCGATCCACGATAATCTTAGATATACCGGACACCTCTGGTCCAAATTTTGGTTTGATCAGGAATTATAGATAATGTTGTCGGTGATTACATCCTTGGGGTAATTTTTATTTGTTTTTTGTGATTTTAAAACCGTCTCAACACCATGTACTCACTTGTTAAACCAATGTATATATATATATATATATATATATGTTACGGCAGTGTACACGCATATTTAAAAGCGCTTGGTGACTGTTATTTTACCGCCAATTTGAGCAACAGAAAAATACTGGTGACTCTGAAACATCACTACACAAACTTAGATAAATATGCTCAACATAAATGTTGGGCACTTTATTTAGAAATATAACAAGTAGCACCGTATACGTTTAAAATCTGCCTAAAATACATACAACAAGAGTTAGTTGATATGATGAAAGGAAATGTTTTCAATTTAAAAAAGAAAAGTTTGGTTGGTTCGGTTTTATGCCATACAAAAGCTTGTAGATTATTTGATGGCAATTCTTGATTATATATATTTATATATATATATATTTGGACGGGTTTCGATCCCAGCTTGAAGCATCCTACATATTTAGCCACACTGAAGAGTTGTGGTACCACGAAACAGTCTGTCTGTGGATGAAACAGACGCTCCTCCACCCCCAGGGGTTGAGCACTCTGGTGAAGGAATTAACGGCTGCCACAAGAATAATGCAAATTTCATCGAATGACTTGAGCACTCTGTTATCCGGTAAGGCAAAATGTAAACAAACGAAAACCTACTACATAATGCCTTATGAATCCCGAGCTGATGTAAGTTAACTAATGGCTGAGCGGGATCATTCAAAGTCTAACGTAAAGTTGGGCGGTTTTCGATTCCAGCTTGAAGCGTCTAACGTGTCGAGCCTCACTAAAGAGTTGTGATACAACGAAACAGTCTGTCTGTGGATGACAATATATATATATATATATATATATATATATATATATATATATATGTGTGTGTGTGTGTGTGTGTGTGTGTGTGTGTGTATATATATATATAGAATTTTAAACGGGTGGGTTTTGGTAACATTTCAAATAAACCAGAGCTCATTTGTTTGCACATATTTAAAGGTTTAAAGAATCCCTATCTGTTGTGGGACCCTTTCCCATCCCACCATAATGGACTCTTCTCACCGTTATTAGTACTGAGAGATTTCGCTGCTAGAGAGGCAGATCAATATCGTCGTTATCCGAACAGTATGAGACTTCCTACCTTTTCTATGTAACTCTATATTTCTTGCGTAATATAATCTGTTATCTAATATCCATGTTTGCGTTTTCATTAGTGACCCTTTCCGAGACCACAACATTATCAAACATAATTAATTATATTTGATATCTCTTATTTGTTTGCACACAGTTAAATTATTTGAAGATTTTTTATCAAACGCTACGTTTTAGTAGCACGTAATTAAATGGTTTCATGTATTGGTATGTGTTACTAAGAATTGAATTTAATACTTGTCATTTGCTTGTACACAGATGGAAGTTTATAAAGTTCTATTTGACTTATAGATCTGGCAAAACAGGATGTATCACTCTGAGTTAGGGTGAGCTGGGAGTAGTGGCAATCACATGGTACTCAACATTCCTAAAATATTCAGAACTGGAGCCTCAACATCCCTGGGTTTAGTGTCATATCCAGGACACACATTTTCGGGAGCGGTCGTACCCCTTTGCAAAAATATACTTGGCGTAATCTACAGCCTCTGTAGATTGGGCAAATATTTTTTGGGTGGCGAAGACAGGAGTAACGACAAAGAGTTTGGGGAGTGTTCGTGTGCAAAGAATTAATTTTTTTTACCAGGATTGCCTGATTATACATTTACTAAAATGCATATTTTTGTTGGGTATTGCATGCAGGTTTCAATTAGATTGGTTGCCGTATCATTCACCCTCAATGGCGTGACCTACTTAATATTCGGAAGATGGATCAAGGTAGGTAGCGTCAATACTATTGTCATCTACATAATGGTACTTATAAGTTGAGAAGAAAAAAATAAAGAATGAAAGAAAAAAGAAAGAAAGAAAAACATTTAGAATAAAAAAAACAAAATGGATTTGCTCAAAGAAAGAAAGACACCAAGAAATAAAGAATCACATTTAGAATAAAGTGAAAAGAGATTTATGAAAGAAAGAAAGAAAGAAAGAAGGGAATAAAAGTTGAAATTGACTTGTGGAAAGAAAGAAAGAAAGAATGAACTAAAGAAAGAAAGAAAGAATCATTTTTGGAATAAAGTCAAAATAAGAATGAGCAAAGAAAGAAAGAATGAATTACATCAAGAAAAAAAGCAAAAATAGATATGGACGAAGAAAGAAAGATAGAAAGAAAAAGAGAGAGAGAGAGAGAGCGAGAGAGAGGGAGGGAGGGAGAGAAAAAGCTGAGAGAGAAATAAAAATATTGTAGTTTGAATAAAAGCTTAAATGGATATGTGGAAAGAAAGAAAGAAATATTTACATTGAGAATAAAAACCAAAATTGATATGAGCAAAGAACGAAAGAAAGAAAGAAAGAATTACATTGAGAATAAAAACCAAAATGGATATGAGCAAAAAAAGAAAGAAAGATAGAATCACTTTGAGAATAAAAACCAAAATGGATATGAGCAAAAGAAAGAAAGAAAGAAAGATAGAAAGATAGAAAGATAGAAAGATAGAATTACATTGAGAATAAAAACCAAAATGGATATAAGCAAAAAAAGAAAGAAAGAAAGAAAGAAAGAAAGATAGAAAGAAAGAAAGATAGAATTACATTGAGAATAAAAACCAAAATGGATATGAGCAAAAAAAAGAAAGAAACAAACAAAAAAGGAAAGAAAGAAAGAAAGAAAGAAAGAAAGAATTACATTAAGAATAAAAACCAAAATGGATATGAGCAAAAGAAAGAAAGAAAGAAAGAAAGAATTACATTGAGAATAAAAGCCAAAATTGATATGAGCAAAGAAGGAATGAAAGTAAGAAAGAAAGGATTACATTTAGAATAAAAAACAAAAATGAAAAAGTAAAGAAAGAAAGAAAGAAGAACCACAAAGCAAGGGTAAAATTGTTTCGCTCAAACGAAAACGTTGATCATGAGAATTATTCATAGGAATTAGGAGGAAAATCCAAAAGGGAACGAAACCTCTTACAAGTGTTGATGTGCCAGGGGTGAATAGACGTTATGCTTCTTTATGTAGAGGTATGCTTAAGCAGTTAGTAAAACCGAATAAACAGATGGATCGATGGTGGAGCTGGGGAGGTCGAGATAAAATATGTCTATCTCAAAGAGTGTATCATGGAATGGACAACAAATGAAAGAAAAACGTGTTTCTTAACCTTGGAATTAGGGTGTTGTTGAGTATCTTAGCCAAATCTGCTGCCACCCACGAGGTGAATGCTATTGTTTTCTCCTTTCATTTTCTCAAAGTTTTTCTTGTTTATTTATTCATTTATTTTATTTTGTGTTTTTTTTTGTTTTTTTGTTTTTTCCTTTTTTCTATGTAGGTAGCGTTATATTGGGAAAGAACGCAGAGACTAAATAAATAAATAAATAAATAAAAAAGAAAGAAAGAAAGAAAAGAAAAAAAAACAATGAAAGAAATGAGAAAAGAATAAATTAGAAGCAATAAGAAAAAAACAAAAACAAAAAGAACCAACATTTTCTTAACACGCTGTCCGAAAATATGTAAACATAGGTAATTTGTTCCGGATAGTAAGCATACTGTTATTTTAATATTTATTATTTTAAGCCATACCATCAAATGCCTTCGACTTCCTCCTCTCAGTCTTCTTCAAGAGAGAGAGAAAGAGAGAGAGAGAGAGAGAGAGAGGGAGAGAGAGAGAGAGAGAGAGAGAGGAGAAATGGCAGACATAAATTTCGAAATGGTAAAGTTGATAGTAATTATATTCATCAATAATTTTTCTTGCTGGTTTTTCCCTTACTTATTCCGTTGTATCTTCTACCAGAAGTATATATCAATTATTTCCAGACTACAGTTTATTTTATTTGCTTAAGGGGGTCGAAGATCTTATGGGTTAATTAATGCCGAAATCTGAAACTAGTATAAATGCTTAATTGTAATCGTGAGAATATTTTTGTGTGCCATCACATATTTTTAAATAGCAGTTTTATATATTAAATGATTTCCTCGCATACTTATATGATATCAAGTATTCCAACATAATACCAATTATTGATAAACATTTATATGGTTGCAAATGATATCAATAATCTAGAGCAAATGATGATAGCTTCAAATAACTGACCTAAATAGTTAGTACGTATACTGGTATCTTGATATTTAACATTTTAAGACATAGCGTCAAATCCTTTCTTCTTCTTCTTCTTCTTCTTCTTCTTCTTCTTCTTCTTCTTCTTCTTCTTCTTCTTCTTCTTCTTCTTTCTCTGCGTGAGAAGAAATGAGAGTGCTGCAACGAGGAGATCTCCGTGGCGTAGTATCTGACGTCCTGGACTGTGATATCGTTGTAAACGAGTTTGAACTTCTCTTGCGCTATTACCTTTCCTTTCGAACAAAACACGTGATGACAGTAGCAAATTACTAACCTCTTCCATATTTCCATGAAAGAGTACCATTATTGCCCTTCTTTGTACTGAGCTTTAGCATTAAATAACCCACACATTTTGATAAGCCATTAAAAAAACGAACTAATCCAAGTGGAACCTGGTTTCTAGTTGTATTCCTTTTCTATTCATTCATTTAACGGTATCTTCTACAAAGACATCAATATATATATATATATATATATATATATATATATATATATATATATATATATTCGAATATCTATAGAACTAGATGTATTCTAGGTTTTACCTAACCGGATCATTAGGATAATTCTGTCTGACTGAAATTATAGAATAGGTATAAAAGTATATATATATATATATATATATATATATATATATATATATATTCGAATATCTGTAGAACTAGATGTAATCTAAGTTTTACCTAACCGATCATTAGGATAATTCTGTCTGACTGAAATTATAGAATAAGTATAAAAGTAGCATATATATATATATATATATATATATATATATATATATATATATATATTCTCATCTAATGATTATATTTTTTAAAGTTTATAAAACTGGTTGTAATGATACTGTCACATTTTTATTTTGGGTTTTATCCTGCTTTGTTGGCTAGTATTGGACATTTTCCTATTTATATAAAAACACATTTTAAAAAAACTATCTAATCCTCTCTGTCTCTGTCTGTCTCTCTCTCCGCATCAAAATTAATCCCGGAAAGAATGTAGGTCTCTAATGAGAGAAATTAAATACCTTAAGAACTTTTCCTTGAGGATAATTCTTCTCTTCCAATGGAAATCCCAAAATACTATCGTCTTTGAATTTTAAAAAAAATCAAATAACTAAAAATAAAGTAAAAAAAATACACCAATGAAAACATTACAGAATCATTTGATCTTTCTTCAGATTGTATTTTTGTTCGCAAATATCACATACACAATTCAGAATATTTAACCCTTTTTAATGTGAGCTCAATGTGGAACAAGAAACCAAGTGAATTTTTCCAGTAATATGCGACGTGACGCGCTTACTGAACTTCACACCATGGGTGGCGTCATATATGACCGCAAAGCTATTTACGAAACTGTGTGTAATCTAGCACAGAGCCAATATCATACTAGGACACATAAGAAAGATTCAACTCACAAGCAACGAGCTGCAATAATAGCTTACTAACCATCCATCTATTTGAGAAGACTATTACGTAAACACAGACTATTACGTAAACACAGAGTGATATTTTTACTTAGTTTTACACACAATGGGATCGGCAATTCAGACACATATCTATAAGATAAGCACAATTAAGCACACACACACACACACACACACACACACACACATATATATATATATATATATATATATATATATCTGTGTGTGTGTTTTATATAAAAGCCAAAAATTGTTACTCAAAACCAGACTTGCGTATGAGCCGTGTGTTCTGGTTCGCATGGTTCGCTTCATATGTTTCTGGTTCTTTGGTTAAGGCCGCTTGACATAGGTACCAGGAAGTCCAGCATTCGTGTGACGCGGCTGGGCCTCAGGGTGATTTGCGCGCAGGCCCCCACCTACTTTGTGCCGAACTTGATCTTTTTTAGGGGAATGTTAATAGACCCAAGGCAATTTTGGAGCCGCTGGAAATATCTGGGCTACAGCCTTGAATCCAGCTCCACCGTTAAAAAGGCTTTGTGTCACACCTTGGTATGTTGCGATGCAAAAAAAATACAACCGAGAATTGGGAATCAGGTCAGTATCCGGCCATGTTTCTCATTGCTCGAATCAATTCCAGTGCCTGGTCACGGGGTCTTGCACACGTTGGTCAAAGTCGTCTGTGATGCGTGTCGGATAAGCCTTGCAATTGTCTCCGGTGGCCATCCCCGTTGGTTTTAAGCTGCCTTAACATGATCAGGTTTATCGCCGGACACCTTAGACAACACTTTTAAGGGGAATACCGAAGGGACTCAATGCATTTTTGGAATTGGCCGTTTATTTGAGCTTTGCCTCGTGCTCGGCAGTATCTTGTTTTGTAAAATATTATTGCTTATATACTACTTGATGTGTTTTTCGTCAGTCTCAGTTAATTCGAATGTAAGAATTACACAAAAAATACCATTTATTTTAAACCCACATGCTTTAGGTTAAAGTTAAAGATTTCAGTATCAAAAGTGGCGAATCAAACAGTGATCAATATAAAAGTAACGTGAATATATACATCACATTGTATTTACAACTTAATGCAATGAATGCATAATGAAATCACCCAACTCACAACTTTTAAAATGAATTAATAAAAACCTGAGGCTATTTCTTGAAGCAAATGAAATACCCAACTCAAACTTTTGATAAATAAAATCCACAAACTTACAACTTTTAAAAAGATTAAATCATGCAGCTCACGTTTTTAATGACGAATGATACCCCTCAACTAACATATTTCCTCAGAAATAAAATTATGCAATGCTCAAATTTTAACTACGACTGAAATCACCCATCTCACAACTTTAACATCAAATTTAATCACCCAACTCATAACTTTTAATAAATAAAATAACCAATGCTCAACTTTTAATTACGAATTTCCCAACTCACAACTTTTGATAACAAATAAATCACTGAAGTGTGAAGTTTTAATTTCGAATGAAATCACCCAAATCAGCACTTTTAATCATAAATCATTTCACCCCACTCGTAACCTTTAATAATTAATCATCATCCTCAAAATCTTGTCGTGCTATCGGCGCGGATATCCCTGACCCTCTATCGCCACCTCTCCTTATCGTTCATCGCATCCAGCAAGTTCTCAGAGCTTTACCCCGTATCCTCACAGAGCTGCTGAATGTAGGTTTGAGCTGGTCGCCCTGCTTTTGCTCGTCCATGTGAAGGGGTCCATAGGAGTACATCACTTATGAGCTCAAGAATAAATAATCAAATCGGCCAATTTCCTTTGTGTACATATTTTTACTTCGATCCATTCAATTCGCCATTATGGATGTTATAATATCCGGCCGGAATTTTATAATAAATTTTCCGTAATTAATGTGTCTGAAAGTACCTTGGGAATCAATTAATCGCGGAAATTTTATGAACCAATTATAAAGTCCATACGGTTACTAGAACGGATCAAAGAAAAATAAGTTGACAAAAGACATCTATATTATTCAACCAGGTAGGTCTCTCCACACACACACACACACACACACACACAGACACACACACACAAACATATATATATATATATATATATATATATATATATATATATATATATATATATATATATATATATAAATTCTAGAAGAGATTTTTTATTCTTTATAAACATCTAAACGGCTTCTTGTACAGCAGCCTAATTACTATGAATATTTAGATCACAAAACCCAATGCTTTAATACAAAACACATTTTTTTCTGAGAAAAATGAGGTGGCATTTAGAAGGTAGCTCTATCAATAAACAACCAGTAAGAAGCCAAGGTACTATTCGAGAAAATCTGTTTACACGAATAAATGTCTTACAATGGTTGGTGATAAGACTAAGCGTCCTTTTTCATTTTGGCTTTATGGCGAACTTGACACTCCCTGAGTGCGTTTCTATTGTGAAAATCATTATTATGTATAAATAAGTAGCCACACAAACACACAGACACACACACACACACACACACATATATATATATATATATATATATATATATATATATATAAGTATTTTTCGGTCCAGTTAAACGGAGTTGATAGGAATTCCATGAGGACAAAAAAAAAAAACATTCAACAGTGAACATTTAAATTTTCCTGGTAAAGCGCTCAATGTAACTGAAATTACAGAGCAATAATTCCTTTACGAAAAAACAAAAAAGTCATATTAGGATTGTAAATTTATTTCCAACCTGTTTTGTGCTTTTGATATAAATCAAAAACACCAAAAATTTAACAGGATTTCTTCAGATTATATGGATAAAATAATTCAGTATTATTTCATCTAATGGATAAGATAATTCAGAATTGTTTTATCCATAAGATCTGAAGATGTCCTGTTATTTTTATTTTTTTTTTGTTGGTATTTTTGATTTATCTCAAAAACCCATAACAGGATGGAAATAAAATTATAATCCAAATGTGACCGGTTTTTTATTTTCTTAAAGAAATATATATATATATATATATATATATATATATATATATATATATATATATATATATATTGCCATCCTAACGCCCTTTCAGGTTTTCCCGATGGCATCCAGAATCCACACAAAGCTGATTTATGTAAGATTTCGCTGGTCGACCAACACTGAAGCGCACATGTCACTTGAAGAACTTCGCTTATTTTTTTCGTCCTTACTTCTCCTGCAGGGCTCAACATTCATTTTGTGTCTTACTTGGATTAGGACCCAAACAAAACGCTTTCAGAACAAGCTTTACACGACCCACACAAGGACGCTGCACGCTGTTCGGAACAAATTAAGGAAATAATATCCAATAAATGAAGCAGCTGCACGGCAACCTACCTGTCTTCACACAAAGTAATCAAGTAGGACGAAGAATACACGTGCAAGCACACACACACACACACACACACACACACACACACACACACACACACACACACACACGTATTTAGGGTGTCTCAGTATACATGGGAACCATATGACTGCTAATTATTCTTCTACTAATAGTGTTGGGTTCTTTTTTGTTTCTGGTTTGAAAATAGTATACTATAACAATGATTAATCATTGATCATAATATCAAGGAAAAGAGAGGAAAAATATTATGCCTCGCTACTTATTTGGAGACAAAATCATTCAAAAATGTCTCAAACTAAATGCGAGCCATTAACATGATGAATATTTATTACAGAGACAAGAAACTCCAAATGATAGTGTAATCTGAAAGCTATGATAGTAACAATTTAAAGAATACATTGATTTGAAAACTCAAGCTTAAAGGACGCATTTTTACAGGATGTGTTCCAAATGAACGCCATTTATCTAATCTCAATAATAAATCCTTTTCATATTAAAGGTTTGCATCTATTTTGAGACACTCTGTATGTATCATCATCATCAAGTCGCACGGACAGCATGGGATTCCCTAACTCTCTCTTGCTATGTGTACTTATGATGGATTGGTCCAAATAGGCCTTTGAGACTAATTCAAGGTTTCCCGTAGAGCTAACGTGTGTAAGTCTTTGCTGGTTGCCAATGCTCGTCGTTTTCTTCTCTAGCATTGTCACGCTTATCTTCTTAGTCTTATTTGGGTGGATTGAGTGATGGAAGCTTAGTGACCATACAGCAGTAGTACTCACATATATATTTGGACCAATTCCGTCATTTGACAGCATATGTTAATATACTGTAATCCAAGCTCATGTATAAGTAAAATCTTAACTTAAAGGAAACACTTATTGAGGGTGTCACTAAGTTATTTTCGTCAGTGAATATATATTAAAATATAAGAATGATAATCAAAGAAACCTAAAATGGTTGTCAATAATTTGAAAAAGAGAGTTGATTCATGATGAAATCTTAAAAGTAACTTATATATTCTGAATGTGAGGACATTTTTTTTGCAAAATAACAGCAAGAACGTCTTTAAATTACTTGAAAGCAGTGGATAAAATATAGTTTCAAAAATTGTCGTTTGCACACATTTGAATACATGAACACTTATAAGTTTTTATTTTTTCTATTATTTACTGAACAAATCCTACTTCAATAAAGTCACTCACACACACACACACACACACACACACACACACATATATATATATATATATATATATATATATATAGGAAGAAATTAGAAAAACAAAGTATTCCAATGTGATAAATTTATTATGATGGTAAAATCTAAGTTGAAAAGTTTTAGCTTTATTAAACCTTCATCAGGACTTTATGATACAGAGAAATTATTACTTAAACAACGAAGGATATCTTATTAAAATATCCGAAAAAATAAATGCATATTTAGAGTAATAAAATTCAAGAAAAAAAGGAGGAAAATATATAAAAAGAAAATTCATATTCGCGTCCAATCATTTAATCAACGTTCTTTTTCTTTAAATGATTGAATGGTTAAAAGATATTTCTTTATAGATATTCTCCTGCCCCCACTTTTTTGTATTTCATTATGCATCCACAGTTGTTCTATGAACATTTGTTATTACCATTCTAAAGTTATTACCATTCTAAAGTCCCGATGACATTTCATTCAAACTGGAACGTTTAACGTCGAATTTTCTTCACAATAAATTCTTCACTTTTGATAACTTTTTTCCGTTTTTCTCCATACTATCAGATTCCTTTCCATTATTTACTTCCATATATATATATATACATATATAGATAGATAGATAGATAGATAGATAGATAGATAGATAGATAGATAGATACTCCCCTAACCCCGTAGGGTAGAGTTCTCTAGCGAAGAAGTAATCGTGTTGCCATTAGCGTCTATTGCAAGTCTCTTCGTATTTGAATTGCTATATCGGCGGCCGTTGAACGGATATATGTAAACAATAGTAATTGTGATTCATAACCGTTTAAAATTTACTTCGCAGCTAATATCTCCTCTTGGCAAAATGGTTAGAAGCTTTGGCTTGGCGTTTGAGTCAACCGGGTTTCGATCCCAGCTACGGGGAGATACTGTCTAGCCACACTGATGAGTTCTGATAGAACGAAACAGATCTGTCTGTGGATTACTATATATATATATATATATAACCACTCTTCCTAAACCGATTGCTATACCAAACCCTGCCCTAAATTTACCACTTGTTCGAGAGCAAGTAGAGTCATACCTTTCTTTTGGGTATTAACGCGATGGGAAATGCAAGTGTTTTACTCCCTACATAATGGACTCTAGCACTCCTCCATAAATACATGTCACCGAGAGCGACAGACGGAGTTCATCAATCAGCGTGACATAACCATGTGTGATACCATTTGCGTTGTGGACAGATAGTCACTACCGCCCTGGATTCTCAGCTTCCTATCAACTAACTATTGTTAAACCAGGTTCACTTGTATCTTATCTTGTTTCTGTTACTTGGATATATATTTTTTCCTATCAACGATTTTTGTGTTGCCTGTGTCTTTCTTTTGTCAGCATCACAACAAAAGAGTCTCCTCCAGATTTTGAACCCGGGTCACCGTGTCCATTTCTTACAACACTAACCATAACGCAACAAGCGCCTCTGCGAATGAGTATTAATGAAAATATATATATATATATAATGGGCTCTTCGGTTGATCTCAAGCTGTTAGGATCCAAAAGTTCAGTCAAACATTATTTTTGATTATTTACACAGGATATTTGTTTATAGTAGTGAAAGATTGTGTAGGACCTGCCATGCTTTTTCGACTATTTGATAAAAGGTGAATGGTGCATAAGTTTGTCAAAGATTCACTGGAACGATACTTTTCAGTATTTTTGACTTTTCTTTGAGTTTTTAAATGAGTTTTTTATCGCTTAAACCGGTTCCTTAACTTAAGCTGAAACGCCCACTATAAAGTGATATTTACTCACAACAGAAGGGAGAAAAGAAGAATCCCTATAGAATTAGAGTAAAATGGAACGTTAATAGTCTCGTCCAAGTTATCACACCAACACATATTCGCGTGCACACACACAAACTCACACGTACACACGCTTATATATATATATATATATATATATATATATATATATATAAGAAAAAAAAACAATTTATAAAATGAATTTAAATGTTTCTTTACAGGAATACTATTGCTAGATCTAATTCCTTATTCTACAGAAAAAATTATAATCTTACCATTGTAATCTTTTTGTGTACTGTTTTTTTTTCTTATATCATCACGTTTCATTCCAAACATTTCATATATATATATATATATATATATATATATATATATGTGTGTGTGTGTGTGTGTGTGTGTGTGTGTGTTTCAGCTGATTTTATTTTTAGTTAAAAATTTTAGAATTTCCAAGATAAGCCAAAAAACTTATTGAGTGATGTTTCATAATAGGATTATCAGTGAATTTTCAAGCAATCGATTTCACGAATATTTATCATTTAGAAGATGTTCTCAAGGCATCAATCATGGTTTGAAAACGTACATTTGGGATAGAATAGAAAGATTTAAATTAGTTAATTTTCTTTCTGCCAAATTTAGCGTCTCAGGTAAACCCTAATTCCCGAGATTATATAAATATTTATCTATGTTAATTTTTTTTTAGGGACAGGGAAATAAGTATGGGATAACCACTCATTATTGAATTTGCTGAAATTTATCAACTGATGAAATTTTTGACGTGATAAGAATTATTCAATGCGAATACGTCTAAAAGTATATAATTATCCTATTGGTGTGAGGGTTACCGTAGTAGGAAATGGACACGGTGATCTGAGTTCAAATCATAGACAAGGCTGATTGCATTTCGCTTGGTTCTAATACTCTGTAGAAAGGAATGTATCCAACTATCCTCCCTTGGGCTATAGGAAAATAATTGAGCACACTGGGCTTTTTAAAGTTGCTACTGCAACCACACACGGTGAATGAGAAATCTGAAGTCAAACCTGTTAAACTCCTTGTCTTTAATTGGAATCATTTTGAGATGAGGCTTCTTAATCTGAGAATTAATTTTTATTTATTGCAGACTTTTTGTCCTCATCTTGATTCCAATGATTCCAATTAAAGACAAGTACAAAAATTCAGTTCGGACCCGACTCTGGAAGACCAGATAAGGATTTATAAGACCAAAAAATCCATTCTTGATCGCCCTTCTGGGCCCGTGGCGTAACGGATAGAGTCGTTGAGTCTCTACGGTTCCAGGTAAGCATTATCATAAGATAGCGGTTTCATATCATACCGAAGCCGGCCAGAGGTTTACTTGGTCAAAAACGTGGTGCGATAGACAACAACTATGGAAGGCAGTTATTACTGGGGATACGGTTACAAGACTCAGCATTCCTATCCGAGGTCGTGGTAAATCACCTGAAGAAGACCAGAGGGGAAATTTGGCCGAAACGTAGTGAAAGAAGACACAACACAAAAAAACCTACCAAGATGAGGACAAAAATTCCGCAATAAATAAAAATTAATTCTGTTAAACTCCTCTTGAAAAAAATGAGTTGATACAATTGTACTTAATCTCTAACTTTTTTTCGTCACATCAATTGAACAAAAACTGAGAATCCTTCTCACCAGAACAAATAGTTCACTTCAGTAAATCATAGAATTATTAAGCGTAACGCTTATCATTTTTATGAAGTTGTTTTTATTTCACTTCGCCATATTTCCCATGGGAAAACTTATCTCACCTATGCACAATATATATATATATATATATATATATATATATATATATATATATATATATATTAAATAGCTTGCTTTTCTCATTTATCACGAGCATATTTTGTATTTGTGGAATTATAAATTCATTCTGATGACCCAAGTCATATAGCGAAACTTATCATACGAACAATTCTCTCTGTAGTATGTTACTTTAGGAATAGCTGCGCACTATCAAATAACTCTTGTAGCTCTGGAAGATACTCTTAAGGGGAATTACTCGGGATTATATCTTGGAAAACTTCTAGGTCATGTGGAATTTTCATGCTCTCATATCTGTCATATTATGAGGGAAGTGAGCTTTTTCTTTCCCTTTTGTAGTCGAAAGAGAGTGTCTATTATATCTCTTGGATTTGTGCAACATTTGGCCCTGTTCCTGGTGGACAAACGAAGGTGCCAAAATATATTTATCTCCACAAACAAACGCGTTGCCAATTCGCAGGAAACATCCCATATCTGAACTCAAGGGAACGTCATTAAATATTCATCCGTCTATCATCACTGTATCTACGAGAGGCAAAAATGAAAATAAAGGAAAGCGCTTTAATAATAGAAGGCGTTTATTCTGAAAGCAAAAGGCCGATTGAAAGAACAGCGCATGCGTATAGAGATTGAGGCTTTCGGTTGGCTAAGATCAGTGGGCAAAATCAAGATGGACGATAAGATAATAGAGATAACGATTGCACGGTTGCTAAACGGGGGAATAAACGATAAAGGTAACAATGAATTCTAGGAAGAAAGCTAATCTATATATTGAAAAACGACACGGCCTTCTATGGGTCTGCAGTTTTGAGAACACAAGAGTCGAAATTATTAATCTAGTCACTGCAGGGGTAAAAATAAAACGCTAACATATTCAATCAGCCGGTCTGTTTTCTTTTCTCGAGGGGGAACTGGCGCGAAAATGCCTGGTAAAACAAACAAGTAAATCGGGGTGTCGCACGATGGCGGAGACGTTAATGAGTTTGATCTGTACGGGGTGCCAAAAACATGCTGCTTAGGTCGCCCCTCCTTTGAGCTGTGGTTAATATATGTCCCGAGAGCACTATGACATTAATAAACTGGTAAATAATTAGGTAACTGTTCGAGAATTAAAGGAGAACTATTTTTACTGATTTTGGAATGAGATTTACTGCTGCTTCTGTCCGACTGAGAACTGAAAGTCCGGGATGTGTGTAATATTAGGAATAGGTTAGAATTTTAATTTTAATGGTGTCAGTATTTTCCTCATGTTAATTTATCTCAGGTCTATCTTTCTTACTCTCACCCCTCTCTCTCTCTCTCTATATATATATATATATAAGAATATTCTTAGTGTGCTGGCTAACGAGCAAGACTATGACATTTTTGCAACCGAGTTTGAACAAGAGTCGAGTTATCTTATTCACTTTCGGACATATACCCAAGGGAAATCTATAAACCTCCTTATCCCGCTGCTAAGGTTCTAATAGCACCAATAAGTTTCTTCAGCCAGGTATGTTTGGCACTAAATAACCCTATTAAGGTTGATATGCCATAAAAACCCCAAGAGATCAAATTAAACAACTTCTTCTCAGGCCTTCTCTTTCTCTCAATCTATCTGTCTATGTGTCTGTTTCTTCATTTTCACTTTTTCTCTCAATTTATATTATATATATATATATATATATATATTGAGAAAGAGAAAAAGGAAAGAAAGAAAGAAAGAAAGAGAAAGAGAAAGAGAAAGAGAAAGAGAAAGCGAGAGAAGGAGAGAAAAGACCAAACACACCAACTTAGAGAAGTTTATTTTGGTTTGTTTCTTATATATATATATATATATATATATACTGTGACGGTCACATAGCAGCCAGATTACACTGAGAGAAGATTAGTAGGAAGTTATTGACCAGAAGCCCCTAGAGTAAAATGAATGAGGCCCCTTTTGCCTACTGGCGTGAATTGGAAGGCTTGGCGGTTTAGCTTGAAACCCGACAGCAGAGAAAAGACACACAGGCGTGAATGGTCGGAAACAGAAATGTAATAGGAACAGTTAAAAGGAAAACGGCGTCGGCATTTGGGAAGAAAAAGCGCGACCATGATGGAACATAATCTTCTAACATGTCTATATCGAACATTCCTGTTAAATATCGCTTCTCAGTTAAGTCATACCCGTATATCATGAACTTTACTCTGGTGGTTATATTATTTACTTAGCTGAATGCAAACAGAATGAATGTATTTTATATGTTGTTAAAAATTTTCGTTGTGTATAATTTTATTTTGCTTATCATTTGCTTATTTTGCTTATCATTGTTTGCGTGCAATAATTCCTCAACCTCTTGTCGATACCTTTCTTTTATTATTACTAACCGTGAAAAATCCCGACGAGCCAAATCGTAAATAGGACGAATTATACATTCTTATTGTTTTAGGTAATATTTGATAACTTGTCCAGGACAAAGAATTACAAAATATTCAAACTATCGTCCGCACACAAGAAAAGAACGTAGCAAATGTAGCAAGAGAGAGAGAGAGAGAGAGAGAGAGAGAGAGAGAGAGAGAGAGAGAGAGAATGAGAAAGAGACCAGGAAAGAAAACAGATAAACATTATTATATATGTATACACGCAACTCCCACAAATACTTGTGCATGTGTGCATGTGTGTGTGTGATATTATTTACTGAATAAATCTGTTTATTACCCGTTAATTTTTTGGCACTTTTCTGTAGCATTTCAACTGTTTAGAAATAATTTAAATATCTACCCTCGCAAACTTTTCTTAACCAAAACTTTTCCCTTGATTATGACTTTCACTCGATATTAGTCGCGATCAATGAAAAGACGAATTCATGATCGATATACCCCGCTGGACCCCTTCACATGGACGAGCAAAGGCAGGACGACCAGCTAGAACATATTTACAACAGCTGTGTGCCAATACAGGAAGACCTCCCGGCAGCGATGAACGATGGAGACGGGTGGCGAGAGTGGGTCAGGGAGATCCATGCTGGCAGCAGAACCTGATGATGATGAAGATGATGATTGTATATATATATATATATATATATATATATATGTATAACGTTGTCACTGGTAATCTGGTGATTTTTTATCCACTGATACGTCTCTACGAAACTCGTGATAACTGATACATATATATATATATATATATATATATATATATATATATATATATATATATGTAT
The DNA here is from genome assembly GCA_963585895.1 of Sepioteuthis lessoniana. Taxonomy (NCBI): domain Eukaryota; kingdom Metazoa; phylum Mollusca; class Cephalopoda; order Myopsida; family Loliginidae; genus Sepioteuthis; species Sepioteuthis lessoniana. Next base: position 69,479,190 of record OY757927.1, on the reverse strand, counting down.
ATATATATATATATATATATATATGTATGGGGGGTAAGTGCGTGGGTATGTGTGTGTGTGTGTGTGTGTGAGAAGGTATTACAACATTTTTAAAGCAATTAAACTGCGCCTTCTCAATTGTGAACACAGGAAACATTTTTCAAGGTACTCATCTGATTATCAATGCAATAATCGGATGATGATAATCTATAAGGGTAAATCCAATAATTATTCTTTTTAAGAAAAATGCATCGTCTATCATCTCTCTTTCTGAGAAATATAATTTTGAAGAATGCATTTGTTTTTTGTTCTTACTTTCGTTTTTACAGTCTTGCGTGGAGTACATGATAAACATTTTTGACAGATGTTGTATTTATAAGTATATATAAAAGAAACACATCCAAATGTAATTGAAAAATGATTTCTTTAAGCAATTCATAAATAACAGCGATATAATAGGTTACTCCTTCGTTTGAAGCCATGTAATTGCTTTGTATATCTCAAGAGAAGGCAAAACAAGGAAGTAGAAGAGGAAGACGACATTTAAGAATAAAGAAAAATGATATAGAATAAGTTTATCTTTTTTAATGAGTTTCTCCTCTTCCTTTTTGTTATCTCTGTGTATTTTCAAAGCAATACAAGAACATTGCAAACTGCGTGAGGTCGGTAAATATGCAAGTTTTTGATACTTTCAAATATTATGGATCCTTAACAAGAAATGCTAAAAAGTTAAGGCCAAAAAAATTAATTCTGTCCATAACGTCAACGTAGTTTTTGAATTTCTTAAAATGTATATTTCCTGTGTTGTTTGTGAGGATTTGGTAGTTCCACGTGTTAAATACCTGATTCTGCATCAGAATTGATTCTAAAGGCATGTCAACCTCTCCAGGATTATACTATGCAGGGAGGTTAGAATACCGAGTAATCCACGTTTATATTTACACTTTTTTGCAGTTGTTGTTTCCTTACCGTGGAACCATTCGCTTAAAAATCACACACATACATACACACACACACACACACACACACATATATATATATATATATCATCATGTCACGCTGGTAGCACGGATATCCCTGAACCTCTCTCGCCACTCCTCCCTATCGTTCATAGCCCTAGGCAGATCTTCAGGACAACATCCCGTATCCTCACATAGCTTCTGAATGTATGTTCGTGCTGATCGTCCTGCCTTCGCACGGCCATGTGTGGGGGTCCATAAGAGTTCATCTCTTATGAGTTCGTCCCTGCTTCTCCAGCAGTGTCCTGCATGTCTGGTCCGTCTAACTTGAATAGTTTTCGTGATAGGAGGCAGGTGGTCGTACAGTTATATATATATATATATATATATATATATATATATATATATATATACATTGACTTGATTGGGCATTATATAACCCACCAGAGATTATATGTCATAAAATAAAACCAGCAAAGCGATTAAGTGTAGTTCCCAATCCTGATAAACATAAAAAAAACTTCATGCTTAGTTACAATATGCATGTTTTGAATTGTAATGTGTTTTAGAAGTTCAAAATTATTTGAAATTTCATCACTTTGACTCGAGGTGATGGCTCAGAACTGTAACCCACATCTAGAAACCATAGTAGTATACCATACCCGTAATATACGGATATGTGCGAAATGGATTAAATGGGCATCGGATGTTCATTCTCATATACGCATAACATATATTTACAAAGAACATAGAGAAAACTCAGAACATAGGAATTTCGGAATTCGAAAACACGTAACGACTTCTTTGTTCAGGTACGAAACCTTTTTATTACTTTTGAGTTAAAGATTTCGACATAAGAAGAGAGACACAATCTTTTTATGCTCGCTTCTTCATCTGGCCCCTATCGTGTGCGGCACCCATGGCGCACAAATTCGTCTCACCTCAGCGAGCCCCGAAAATCGAACCTCCTCGTTCGGCGTCTAGTTTCAACTCTCTTAAGTTTCTTCAAATTCCCAAAAATGTCAACACGCTTCAGGTTCGTGACATCTTTCGCACCCTGTCAACCCGTTTCGCCTCGGGCTATTGTGACATCTCTGAGTGACACGTCCGCCCACGCGAGCAAACGTTAACACCTGCATCAAGTTTGCAACTAACTAACCCATGTGCTGAGCCTAACTAAACCCAAAGGCATGAACCGAAATCACTCGGCTATTATATTACAGGTAGATCTTATTCCAAACATTCCCCTAAAAATGTGAATATGCACCACAACAAAATGATAAAGAAATAGTAGAATTGCATAAAATGTAATTTACCCCTTTCGCTATTTTGCTTAAGAAATACCTTCAGAATCGTTTATTTTTTTTAGAAAAAAGGGCTATTTTTTACGTCTACCTAATGTTAGCTACTCTTGTTTCCTTTAGGTAGATTTCACATTCAAATAATTAGAAGAAAGCCAATTAACTGGAAACGTTTAGTAACCTTAGACTTTTAACTGTAGGTGTTTATTTATTTCATTATTTGTTGTTTACGTCTAGTTTTAAAGTTAACAACCATAGTCGAAGGTAACCCGAAGGCTCCCTTTTCGATAGCTACAACACCAATGTGTAGGGGAGGGCGCTACTCATTCCCTGGTAAGTTTAGTTCTAATTTGAGATAAATATTCTGAGTGCTGTTAAGATGCATTTGAAATGCATTTTAATTAATGCCCTGTGAGATTTTCTTGGTAAGTATAAACAAATTTCAAGAATCTAGTTCAAATGAATTTAGTCAGACTGGAAAAATTTTAAATAAATTTCCAGAAACCCAAAATTGGAACCTCACCATCCGATACTGTTTATTGCTTTAGCTACAATCTGAGTCATGTAGAACTGTGTGTTTGATTTGAAGTCTTTTTTTTATTACGAGTTTGAAAGTTTTTCACAGTTGCAGTGTCTAATAAATGGTAATTAAATCATCGAATAGTCCATCACACACACATACATAGTTGCATATGTGTGTGTGTGTGTGTGTGTGTGTGTGTGTGTGTGTGTGTGTGTGTATTTATGCGTGTGCATACGTGAGTTTGTGTATATGTAACATACCCATACATGAATACGTGAAATAGACATATTCATACCGGTACGTAAAACGTTCATAATGTTCATAACGCACGTATATAGATAACATAGGAATCCTGAAACAAAAAACAAAAAAACTCTTACGACTTCTTAGTTCAGGTACGAAAATTTTTATTACCTTTGAGTTAAAAGGTTTTTCGACATAAGGAAAGAGATACACACCCTTTCTATGCTGACTTTTCCACCTGCCCCAAACCACGTGCGGCACCCGCTGCAAGTTCTCGGCGAGCTCCAAAAGTCAACCTTCTTCTTCGGAGGCAAAATCTTAACTAACTGACTTTTCTCAAATCTCCAAAAATCCTCAGCGCACGCTTCCGGTGCATGACGTCATACACCTACCCCTGATCATATTTTCTATCTGGGATTTTTATTTTGACATCTCTGAATGATACATCCTCCCCGTGCACGCGTGAACACTTGAGCTTATGTTGCACCTAACTAACCCATGCGCTATGCGAAAGGTTCTCAGCCTAACTAAACCGAAATGCAAGATATATAAAACGAAATCCCTCGACCATTATATTACATATATGTTTATATATGTGTCTGTGTGAGTATAAGTGAGCAACTGATGTACTATAGTATTCCAAAAACACTATCTATCGATTTATCTATCAATCTTTCTCTGTCTCTATCTTTGTCAATCACTCTCTCTCTCTCTATATATATATATATATGTATTGCATGATCGTATCTGTGACCCTGGGTTTCATGGATTACGCATTCATCAGGCAGAGTCTGTTCTCCTTCGGATTCCTTCAATCGAACATGCAAGTCTTAAACGACCAACTGGAAGCTATTAAAAACACCTTTGTCGGGACAAAGAAGACAGTATCGAGGATCAGCCGGAAGCGTTGGATGATAAAGACGAATGACGAGAAAGAATCAGGGAAAACCTTGCTAGCAGCATGACATGATGGCGATTATATATATATATATATATATATATATATATATATATATAGCTATAACTCTATCATTGATACTGAGCACTATTGGCTTATACTGAAAAATTTGGTCCACCATGAACTGACCAGATAAGCCAGCTATAACCATAAACCATTTCTCTCTATATATATACATATATACATATATAGAAGAAAGGGCTTTTAAAATGAATCATATATTTTGTGATAATATCTATTTCTGCAGACACTTTATCTTTTTTAAAAATGTCAGGTCTGCATCTTCAGACAAAGAAAATCCCATATCTGACAAATCTTGTCTTCTAGCAAATCTTAACTTCAGTTGTAATATAATGGCCGAGGGATTTCGTTTTATATATCTTGCCTTTGGGTTTTGTTAGGCTGAGAACCTTTCGCTTAGCACATGGGTTAATTCGGTGCAAACATGAGCGCAGGTGTTCAGGCGCGTGCGGAGCGGTCGTGTCATTCAGAGATGTTACAATTGAAACCCAGACAGAAAATGTGATCACGAGATGTGAATGACGTCATGCACGTAAGCGTGGGCTGAGATTTGAGACAAGTCATTGAGTTGAGTTCTGCCTCGGGAGAAGACGGTTGACTTTCAGGGCTCGCTGAAGCTAGGTCGGTGGCCTTGCGGCCGGTGTCGCACGTCGTTTGGGGAAGATGGAAAAGTCAGCATAGAAAGAATGTGTATCTCTCTCCTTATGTCAGAAAACCTTTTAACTCAAAGGGAATAAAAAGTTTTTTACCTGAACAAAGGCGCCGTAAGTGTTTTTTTTTCTGTTTCGGGATTCCTATATTATATCTATGTGCGTTACGAACATTCAATATACATTTCACGTATTCATGTATGGCTATGTTACACAGTGAAATCTCGTCATCAGACAAAAAACATTATATATATATATATATATATTATTTATGAAACCGCTAACAAAATTAGAGCCTTACTCTTATGACCCCTTCTTTTCCCAAAATAAGCTTCATAAAAGTCTTCCCATCATATTGGCTTTGGCTTACGAATATGCTGACTGCTGACGAGTAAGGCTCCCGGCCAAAGTGTGTCAGGGATATGACATTAAATTTAATGCGACGGTGAGACTCTAGTTTTAGAGTTTGTCAAAATTTAAAATACCCCTTCATTGCCATGTCTTCTTTGACCTACTTAATTAGTACTTGTTAGGGCTTCATCTATGGTCAAATAGAACTGTTCAATCGTTTACTTAGGATTATGATTGTTAGTTATTTAAACTACACAGCTTCGTACAAATTATCTACATTACATATTGCCCGAGAGACCAGAGTTTAATCCCTGGTCGAGTCATACCAAAGACTCAAAACTGCTACTCGATGTTTCCTTGCTTAATAGTCAGCATTTTAAGGTACGTATCAAGGGTGAAGTTGAGCAATCCATGAAAAGATGCAGTGGCCTCTCCAACATCTCAAAGTAGTAGCTATTGAAAAGGTGGCCTTCAGGTCTTCCTTGACTACGGTCGGAGACTATATTAAATAGCAACCATTTAACTATGCAAATAAATACTTAATATTAGATGAATTCATTCGTGATAGATATGGATTTATAAAACCATTTTACAATTTACAAATAATTATCATTAGCCGTTTAAAAATAAAGTTACTTACAAACTATGCGCTTCCAAATTGCTCACACACACAGACTTATATATATATATATATATATATATATATATATATATATATATATATAAGTAAAGTAAGTAAAGTTGGCCACTATAGTCAAAGGCAACCAAAAGGCTCCCTTTTCAATAGCTATTACACCGAAGTGTAGGGGAGGGCGTTATTCCTTTCCCTGGATTTCTCCACTTTACTCTTGATACGTACCTTATATTGCAAAGTGTTAATCAAGAAGGTATCAAGTACCATTTTAAAAGTCTTTGGTATGACGCGAACTGGGATTGAACCCAGGTCTCCCGGATCATTGGCGAACACTAAGAAGAACAAAATAGATAAATTCGAAAAAAAAATAATTAAAAAAATACAAATCTCTTGGACTTTCCTATATATATATATATATATATATATATTAAGGATATCTCAGAACATAATCCTCAAGGGTTGATATACCACGAACACCAACCGACCAACCAACAAACAAAAGTCACCGATACATTTATTCATACAGAGAATACACGAGTCGATCTCGTGGTAGGCAAAGAGTCATATTAGATATGATCAAGTTTTATCAGATAGACCAGCCAGTATGCAGATCAATAATAAATATATTGAACAAATTGTACTAGTCTGCTGGTTAAGTATGTATTGCTTGCTGGTGGTGCCATCTCATTGTTTTTACTGTGACCTCGACAAAGAGCGGCAATTGCGAACATTGGGTGCATTACGCAATAAAGAATTATTACAGATTTCGAGCCCTCAGAGCCACCAGCGGCGTTTTCGGGCTAATTAGGACAGAGTCGGGGCTGGTTTAGTTGAAAGTGGCTTTTGATGCTTTACAAAGCAGGAATGGAGCAAAGAGAGAAGACAAAAGAAAGACGAGCGAGAAGGAAAAAAGCGCTTGATCGAAATGGCAGAAAAAATACTAAGATATTTAATTTAAGGAACAGACTAGATAAGAAAAATATACGTGGTAGGTATGTGGTGAGAACACAACCGTGCCAAATTAAAAAGAATGTACCAAACCAGAGTGTGAAACGAAACGGGAACTGTGGTAAATAGGTAGATAAATCAATATATATATATATATATATATATATATATATATATATATATATATATATATATATATATATATATATAAACAGAGAGAGGTTCAAACAGAGGTAGACAGAGAGAGAAAGACAATGAGATTCAAATAGAGATGTATGAATAAGGTACGTTATTCCTAATGGGTACCAACTCAGGAAAGGAAACTGACGAACTAAGTTCCAATCCAAGCCGCCATCCAGGGTGATAACACAGTTTTGAGCTACCGAAACTGTGTTATCACCCTGGATGGGATATCCATGCTAGTGGCACGACATGATATATATATATATATATATATATATATATATACTTACCACTCGCTGTACAACATGCTAGCCGAAATATCTCCACCGTTTATTAACCGCTTCCAAAAGGATAAATACACATTTTTAAAGTAGCCATGTTATACTTAGTTAAACTGAGATGTATTCAACACATTCCTGAACACTTCCCTTCTGTATGAGAGACTGAATCTTTTAACGCACCGTATTTAATTAATTGTAACAAATACTTCTGTCTTGACTTGGAAGCCAAACAGGCGAGTTTTCTTTGTTTACTCATTTCAATATTCGAACCTCAGTATGTTTATTCCAAATACGTATGGAAACATTCATCTAGTGTCAAGGAAATGTTAATGTGTCTACCTTCCAGGAATGGACTCAATCTTCACAAAACAATCTCTTTCCTTTTTTTTCACAGACTTGTAATTTAACTGTCAACGTTCATCCAAGATGATGATTTGGATATATATATATATACTCACACAAAATACAAAGAATGAAAGAGGAATAAACAGGAAAATGCCATGTACAAAGGTTAAGTCCTGTCTCCTTTCTTTTTTTTTTTTTCGTTTCTTTATTTTTTTTACGGCTAAAACACGGGCATTGTCTTAAAAGCTTCGTGAACTTACGAAGCGGTCACAAATGTAAACACGTGTAGGTTGATGTGTGTATGGAGTTCCACCGCATGGCTTTCTCTTCCTAATTTGTCTCTTGTTTGGAGAAATTGAAACAAAAATGACAACACGATGGCAATCTTCTTGACTCTCGAAGGGATGGTAATAAAAATAAGATACCAAGATGATTTTTTTCTTCCCTCGTACCCAAAATAACTTAACCTAATCCACAAGTCATCAACTATGTTGATAAGAAGAAACAATGTTTATCCCATCGAAAGAGTGGTCGTCAAATCTTGAGTGACAATGTCAATTTCCGATATTCCCTTATAAGCAAAAACCTACTTAAACATATTAGGACACGCACGTAGGAATGCACGCAAACAAAGAGGACGCACATGATTCTACGAAATTATATTTTTATTACTTATTTTTATTACATATATATGAAGATATTTGTGTATGGGTGTGTATATATGTGTGTGTAACCAAGGAGGAACGGTATCTTATAACTGTATATCTAATAGAGTAATATTTTAACATATTTGTCATCTTCTAAATATTCTATATAACAAAAATATCTATTAATTCACTCCTTTCAAGATAGAAACGTCAATACTTTTGATCGCTTTCACAACGGTTTTTAATCGGGTAATCTGTCATCTACTATATATATATATATATATATATATATATATATATATATATATATATATATATCATCATCATCATGAAGTTGCACTGAGAGTGCAGAATCCAAACTCCTTCAGGCCATTCGTCGCAAATGAATTTCTCCCTCGGCAGGTCCTCTAAAATACACCCCGTGTCCGTACAGAGCTGATGTAAGTCTTTCGTAGTCGGCCTATACTAGGAATTCATAGAAGAATGTCGCTTATGAGATAGTCATCACTTTTCCAGTTGTGTCTGCATGTCTTGTTCATAAGCAATCAACGGAAGACTAATATGAATCTGAAATATATATATATATATATATATATATATATATATATATATATATATATATATATATATGTCTTCCGTTGGTTGCTCATAAACAAGACATACAGACACTCCTGGAAAAGGAATGACTTTCTCATATACGACGTTCTTTTATGAACTCCTAATAAAGAAATATAACGGTTGCCACTCACATAATGCAAACATTTATTTTTTTCAATTAGAACTGCAAATTTGTATTTATAGTTTCTTATAAACATTCATGAAAATCCAGTTTAAACAATAACCATACCCAAATTTTGGCTTAGCGTGACTTCTGACTTCTTGTCTCAAAATAGGTTGGTTGGTTGGTTGGTTATTTAGTTAGTTTTTTTATGGCATATCAACTTTTGTAGGTTATTTAACGCCAAATGTATGTTTATGCAAATAGTCAGTTATATTTCAAACAATTCAGTTAGGCATGAGTACACAGTTTGATTGTCCAAAACATTTCTATTTCAAGAATTCAGTCTATTCAGAAACTTCTAATTAAGCTGATTTTGTGTAGTATAAGTACAAATATTGTTTACACGCAGTTAAATGTTAAAACAGTTCTATTTCAAACAATTCAGTTTAGTGTAAGTACAGATTCCATGTCAAAAACAGTTCCATTTCAAATAATTCAGTTTAGCAAGAGCACGCTGTTTAAATGTAAGTACGGTTTAATCGTCAAAAACATTTCTATTTAAACCTATTCAGTTTAGTCAAACTGTTTTAATTCCAACGATTCAGTTTAGCATAAGTATTTAGTTAATTCTATTTAACCCATAAATAGGGCCCTATCAGCTGCTACCACTCTGGGCCAGCGTGGACCCAGGGAACAATAACAATGAAGGGGTCCTCCGCATTTCCCAAAGCTCCAGCATCATTGTAGCCCCACCGTCATATTGTTTAGTGTCATATCAGGACATTCATTTGGTGGGGGTATTGTGTTTTCTACCGCCTCACCGACTTGGCAACAAAAAATGCGTAAAAATGCTGCTATTTTTTCCAACAATATATACTACAAAACAGTCTTTTCCTTACTTATCTAGACTTGAGCAAAGGGAATTGCGTGGATTTTGTCGAAACTATTACCCGGAAAGAAAATGTGTGCCAAGTGAGGCAAGCATATTTCTCCCACTGAATACCATTACTCAGTGAAAATATTGGAAGGTAAATTTCATTAAATATTTTTGATGGATTTTATTTTATCTTTTTTTTATTCAGAGGAGTCCATCAGTTTTCACTTGCATTTAAATGGGGATCCCCAAAATAGAACCAGAAAAATGAGATCCCTGTGATAGACCCTTAAAAACGGAATCCACATGATAGAGCCTAAAAAATAAAATCCACATGATAGACCCTGAACAATGTGATCCACGGGATACAGCATGAAAGATGGGATCCACATGGTAGAGGCTGAAAAATGAGATCCATGTGATAGAGTATGAAAAAATGAGATCCAGGTGATAGACACTGAAAAATATGATCCACTTGAAACAGTTTGAAAAATGGAATCTACGTGATACAGCCGGAAAAATAAGATCCATGTGATAGACCCTGAAAAATGTGCTCAATGTAATAGACCCTGAAAACGTGGACCCTGATAATGGGATCCACGTGATAGAGCCTGAAAATTGGATCCCCGTGATAGATGCTGAAAATTGGATCCCCGTGATAGAGGCTGAAAAATGATATCCAAGTTATAGACCCTAAAAAATAGGATTCACATAATAGACTCTGAAACATATAGGGATCTTGGCAGCAAAAATTTGAAAACTACTGCTCTCTCTCTCTCTCTCTATATATATATATATATATATGTATATATATAAGTATTATTCGGTCCAATTAAACAGGGGTTGGGAGTAATTCCATCAGGACGAAAAACATTCAACAGTGAACATTTAAATTTTCCTGGTAAAGAGCTCAATATTACTGACATTACAGAGTAATAATTTTTTAAAGAAAAAGCAAAAGCCGGTCGCATCAGGATTACAAATTTATTTCCATCCTCTTATGGGTTTTGATATAAATCAAAAACACACAAAAAACTAACTGGGCTTCTTCAGATCTTAAGTCTAGTTAGTTTTTTTGTGTGTTTTTTGATTTATACCAAAACCCATTACAGGATGGAATAAATTTATAATATTAATGTGACAGGGTTTTGTTTTTTCTTAAAGAAATATATATATATATATATATATATATATATATATATATATATATATATATATATGTGTGTGTGTGTGTGTGTGTGTGTGTGTGTGTGTGTGTGTTAATTTTCTGAATTCCTCTCTCTTTTTGTCCATTAAGACCAAAAACGTGTTCAGTCATCGAGGTATGTGTATCTTGAAGAGATGCTGGTGGAAAGAAAGGATTATATTTTTCACTTTCACTTTATATATTATGCTGACCATGTCTGTTGTGTGTGTGCGCTTGTGTGTGGGGGGGGTTCTAAAGTATAATGGCTTTGAATCAGTCAGTGGTGCTCGCTGACAGTCAGTTTCTCGCCTTTGTTATCACAAGACTTATGTTTGCATTGGCATGAAAGGGAAATGCCAAACACCATTGACTTTGGATATACGGTATAAAAACCTAGAACTTCATATACCTTATTACCAATAGTGAGCACTCATTCTTTATAAATATATCAAATAACATTATATATATATATGTGTGTGTGTGTGTGTGTGTGTGTGTGTACTGTAGAGTTCTCATGAATGTCTAAATGATCCGTGATCTAAGGATTACACGGACAATATCAGTAATAACTGTATCTTTTCATTAATGTTAAGATTATCAAAGGTTCTCTAGTCTTTTACTCTATAAATTATAAACGGCTTAATCAATGTTTACATTACCTAAATATAGTTCGATAATGTTCAAAGCATATCACAGAACACCATATGTTTGTGCTTGGACCGGAAAATACAGAAATGTATACAGCCTCCAATTAACAAAATAGAACACATAGTGTGTCTAAGGTTTTTTCTATTCTATTACAAAATCGTTAATAGTGCCACTCTGATAGTTACGGATGATAAATGAAGTGGGAGGATTGAAAAAAAATTGAATTAATTTTTAGAATCATGGTAAATTAAATAAAAGAGAAAACATGTATGAATGAAATGAAATCGAAAAAGTTCTTTAGTAACATACTGTATGACACTTATTGTAACCTAGAGGATATATAGAGGATGTATATATATATATATATATATATATATATATATATATATATATATATACGTATATATATATATAGAGAGAGAGAGGGAAAAAGAGGGAGAAATAGAATGATTGATAAAGATGGAGAGAGAGAGTGAGAGTGAGAATGTGTGTGTGTGTGTGTGTGTGTGTGTGGTTAAATTAATTTCTATCTCCTTGTGTCCATTGAGTTATGAAACCAAGTAAGTCACCTTGACATGTGTCTCTGGCAAGTGATGCTTGTGGAAAGAGAGGATTTGATTTTTTCGCTTTCTCCTCAACTACTACCCTGAACATGTCCTCTAGTGGACATTAGCAGAACTATTTTAGTAGATTTGATTTATCCGCTTTCTTCGCATATACAACTCTGAACACGTCGTCTAGTGGACATTAGCAGAACTATTTTTGTAGACAGGGTAATAACTTTTTTTGAGTCATCTAGCGTCAAATAACAGAAATCAATGAAAACAAGGGAAATAATCTTTACAATGGATATTCGCTAATATTGTAACGGTATGTTGATGTCCCTATAATTACCTGAAATAGTAGTAGACTCGTTGCTTTTTTATCGTATTTGAGGCTATGAATCTCTTGGACTGCTTTTAGAAACAGTTAAATGGTATTTACTACTGTTGCTTCTTTCTTTTTATTGTTTTTATACATACATTAAATTTTATTTGTTTTCATTTTATTTATTGATTTATTTATTTTGCAGGATAAATGGTTCTGTTAACGCTTTTTGGACAACACCTATACCCACTCTTTTAAGATATTATCTGAGGAGTTACTCAAATGATAGTGGGACACTCACATACTGTCCTATGTTCCAGCAGTTTTCTCCTTCACGAACGTTATCACTCTCATTCTTTCTCTCGCTCTCTCTCTCTCTCTCTCTATATATATATATATATATATATACTTCCAACCCTCTCACTCTATTCTTTATAATTATTTCTCTTTTTTTTCTTTTTTCCATTTCCTTTTTTTTTACTTTGTCCTCTTTATAAAGCGAGGGTATTCGGCTAATTTACACTTCTGATTCAGGTCCTGCGGTGCTCGCTTGTGGCTTGGAAGCCCAGGTGGGATGTTTCTTTTCCTTGAGTGATTATCAAAACATTCACTTCCTTTCGTTTGAAGATGACTTTCCACCAAATGATGCAGTTTTAAACGCTATGGTTTCGAGTTACGAGACAAACGCTGGCCTCCAACTGTTACGAGAAAAGAAGGGAAAGAAAAAAACCTCACTAGTGAGAAATTATTAAAAAAAATGGAGCATATAAAAAGAATGCACTTTATTCTTCAAGAAAAAAGAAAGTGAATAAAAGCAACAAAATTCTTACGCTTTTTACTTATATACATATATATATATATAGATAGATAGATAGGAAAAAACTGGAATACGTGGAGATAAATAGATCTAAATACACGCGTTGAAGTAGATAGATAGATAGATAGATAGATAGATTTGAATAGACTGAGGTAGATAGGATTGTAGATAGATAAAACACGCTGATATATATATATATATATATATATATATATATATATATATATATATATATATGTGTGTGTGTGTGTGTGTGTGTGTGTGTGTGGATAGATTTGAAGATAAAAACTATGCGATAGACAAATAGATAAGGAAACGCTGATTATATATATATATATATATATATATATATATCTTAACGTGTCCAGTCTAATATAGATTAATTGATTTAAAGAAAAATCGTGATAGATAGAGAGATAGATAGGTAAAAGCGGTTCATGATGAAAGAAAAACGAGTGTTAGGGAGAAGGTGTGGAGAAAAAAAGACAATGTTGTGAAGAAAAACTGGAAATAATGCTAAATAGTAAACGCAATTGTTGAACTGAACCAAATAGAACAACACCAACAGCAACAATAATAAAACAAGTCATGGCAAAGATAGAAATAATTGTTACTGAATAATCGAGAGAAAATAGCGGCAGAGAAACTTCAAGGCATAGAAACCCTTGTTAATAAGATAACAGTGGCTTCCAGCTTCGTACAACCCTATACCGAGATTCACATTTCCTTTTTAGAGTATTGTTTCTCATTTCCCACTGGATATCTTTTCTTGTACGAGTTTGTGTCTCTTCGTTTTGTCAGTGCTACACTTGGTTTAACTCTGACTCTCACAGTGAATGCAGGCTGTATATCTGCTGGAGGCTTTTAATGAAACCTCGCTCGACTCATGAAAGAAAGCGATGAATGATTAACGAGGAATACGAAGAATCGACAGGGGAACAACAGGAGAAAACGAACAAATAACGATGGATAAAGAGAAACAAGTGTAGAAGGATCTGAATTCTACAGCCAAGTCCGAATCGATGAAAGAGGTAAAACGATATAAGTGTCCTGGGTATGACAGTAAACTCAAGCTGGTGGTGAGGCTCCAATTCTTGATATACGCGGAGTGAAGGGTCCTTTCTCATTTTCATTATAACCCGGTCGATTCTGATGGTGAGGTTCCAGTTCTTGAACCCTGGAGAGTGTGAAATATCCCTTCAGTACCATTACTTCCAGGTCCACTCTGACCCAGAGTGATAGTACCTGCTACGGTCTCATCTATAAGACATCTAGATCTGTCTAGCACTTTTATCGAATAAGTACACTGAACCCCAAGTTCTTGTTTCTAATAAATAATAATGAAAATTCAGTTTAAACAACAACCACTCTCCAAATTTTGATATAACGTGACTTCTGATTCGTCTCAAAATACATTAAAAATTCAACAATATATCCTATAAAACAGTATTTCTATTACTTACATTATGATAAGCAAACACAGATCTTGACTTGTGCAAAGGAAATTGCGTATATCTTTATTAAAAATATTACCCAGAAAGACACTATGTGCCAAGCAAAACAAGCACATCACTCCCATTAAACATCATTACTCAATGAAAATAATAGAAGGTAATTTTCATTAAGTATTTTCGTAATATATTATTAAGTATTCATATCTAATCAGATATGAATACTTAATAACATATAACTTAATTATTTTGTTTGGTTTGATTTGGTTTCTTTGTTTAAAGACATATCAACATTCGTGAGTTACTTAATGCCAAAAACCATCCTTGTAGAACATAAGTGGTACTGTCTAACCATAGCTGGAATGATCAAGAGCCCATACCTTTCATAAGAGCCTAAGACCTAAAGTAAACATAATGCAACTTGAGTTCGAACCCGCAGTCCAGCACTTTAGCCTATACGCCACAGGTAATCACTTCAAATATACTTCGAATTTAAGTTGACGATGCATATGTTTACCTAATGACAGACTAGCTAATAAAAGCTATTAATAGACATTACGTACCAAAATTCCATTCCATAATGCAAAATATCTCTTTCAGAAAAATGAATTTAGTGAAATGGCTTCGGTCTTTGAAAAATAATGCTGGACAAAGAAGAACAAATGATAAAATAACATATTTGCAAAAGGATAATTATTTTCTGTTTATTTCTTTAAATATAGTTAAAAACAAAAAAACAAACAAAAAAGAAAGGGTGCCAATAATGGTGATCAGGGCAGTATATGATATCAAGTACATAATTTACACATAGTCGAAAGATTTAAATATTTCTATCTAATATGCAATTTTATGTTTTCAAGTAACAATTTCTATTAAATAATAATCTATTTTTTTGCAGATATTTATGGTTACAAATAGATAATAATTATAATTCTTATTAAACGATGATAGTTTTAAGTAACTGCCTTTAATACAAATACTTAACGCACAATATAGTATCGCTATTGAATGATTGACTGATTAATTTTAAGAGCATGTCGAAAGGTCTAGGTTTATTTTATGCCTCAAGATTGGCGAATAGTGATCATCATATGCTTATATTTATATTTTTGTACAGTTGCTTCTTAAGATTATTTTTTAACAGATCTATTTGACTTATAGATGAGACCATAACTAGCACTACTATACAGGATTAGAGTGGACCTGGGAGTATTGCCTCCGAACAGGTACTTCCCATTTACCAAAGCACCAAAAATGGAGCCTGAACATCTGATGCAGTCTAGTCTCATAACAAGGACACACCCACTTTTTTTTTTAGGTGGGAATCTTCTCCTTTTATCGCGAATAAAATCGATCTATTAAGGAGGTGCCCGTGGTATACTGGTTATCGTCGCAGGAAATGGACACGGCGATTCGAGTTCAAATCCTGGACGAGACTGATTGCATTTCACATAGCACTAATACCCTTGGTAAAGGTATGAATCCAATTATTCTCCCTCCAGCTATGGGTAAATAGTAGGACAGACTAGGTTCTTCAGCCTTGGTGAGGCAACTAGTCTAGGAGAAGGAAAACTCTGAATTCAAACCTGTCAAACTCCGCTTAAAAATTGACTTTGTGTCATATCCTGCCCGAGCGGAGGGGTTGGGTAAATAGGATAAAATCGATCTATTCTAAGCCCTAATGACTAGATGGTTAAAATAAATAACCAGGAAAAATGAGCCTTTTATCAAAAAATGTGAATGGAAATTACTTTGCCAGTAAATTTGTATGTAACAGCAAATTGAACGCTAAAATGAACACTGGATAAACTGAATAAGAATATTACTTCTGTGAAATCAGTGGTATACTATACAGGGTAATTCCAAATAAGTTCGTCTCTCTGGGGAATGATAGTCATTTAACTGTGTCTGTCTCTTCTCAAACACCTTATGAAAGGTTGTCCAGGTTTTCATAATACGATTATTGAATTCACCAATTTTTTTTTTACATGGCCAAATGGCAGTAACTGTCCTGCTATTTACCCAGCACTAACCGTGTTTAGTTCCAGTAACTCTTGGTCCACTGGGCTGAGACCTATTTTGACCAGCTGTGTTTACTGGTACACGGATCAATCAGGTTGGGTGTGTTTTGGCTTAGTGGCAATCGGTCGAGGCTGCCTGTTTCGGTTGCCGGGGAAGCTCAGCATTTCCGTCTCGTCTATCCTGGAGCCTCAGCACCCCTTCCCTCCAAGCAAAGGGTCTAGGTTTATCGCTTTGCGCCCGAGGGGTTCCTTTTAAGGGGAATCCCGATGGAGCTCAAGGCATTTTTGGAACCTCTGGGGATGTGAGGGCTAGGGTCCTGCCACTGGTATCCACAATAAAAAATGGTCTTGGGCCGTATTCATGCGTACGTGTGGCACGCGACAAACACAAGTTCTAGGAGAGCATTCCCCCAATTAGCACCTGTATTTTTGCTTAACAGTTGGGTTTATTGGCAGGTGCATGAGTAAGTCTTACTTACCTTTCTTTGTTTAATGGCATATGAACTTTTCTGGTTTATCTTATGTCAAAGCTATCCTTGCAAAATATCATTAGTTATACTTCTCGCAAGCCCGGGAAGAGTGATAGATAGACGGATATATGAATATATATTGAGAAAGAGAGAAAGTGAGAGAGACGAAGCGAGATGAGTACATGGTGAGAGAAGCAAATTGGAACAGATTGAGATATATTGATCGATAGGGATAGCCTGATCTCTCTCTCTCTATATATATATATATATAGAGAGAGAGAGAGAAAGACAGAGAAAGAGAGAGAGAGAGAGAGAGAGAGAGAGAGAGATCAGACTATCCCTATCTCTCTCTATAGATTGATAGGTAGATAGATAGAAGCCGACTATCCTTTAGTTTTTAGGAAAAAATATCCTATTCGGAAAAGTTGGTATAAATAACACATCAGGAATCAATATTCCATTTATGAAGACAATGAATAATTGTCTTCACTTGGATTTTTGAGGCGTGTCTTTTGCTCCCAGCATAGTCAAGTGAGAATATAATACTTCTATCTCGGCCTTTTTTGTCTCCCTTTTCCGACTGATGAAAAAAACTATTTTTTGTTCCAGTACTTATTTACCGGCTCCTCCGCACACACAGTGTGACAGAACTTTAATTTTGGGACTGTTAAACAGCTTTGAAATCAGTGTCCCTTCTAGATACGTTGCCATACCACGATTAAAGAGCTCAATCTGCCTTACTATTTATGCATAGCTGGAGGAAGAATAGTCGGATTCATACCTTACCCAAGCTTATTAACGCTATGTAAAATGTAATCAGCTTCGTCCAGGTTTTGGACACCGCTCACCGTGTCAGTTTCCAGCGACCATAAACATTACTTTATAAACACCTCCAAATACATCGAAAGAACCAGGCATAGCTTTGATTAGTTATCTCTGTTCTTTGAATAGAAAAGAGACTTTATCTCTAACCCTGGCTGTTTAATTTGTCTCACCTTATCACTGAAATGTAAAGCCTAGACTGCTAAACCACCACTCAAGTAAAAAAAAAAAAAGGTTTCTAACATTCTACTTAATGTTTTTTAGGGTTCATGTGGTGAATCCTAACAGTTATATTGAGACAAGCACAACTTCTAAGAAATTCCGTTCTATTTTAACAGACAGGTCAAACTTCCATATGATCTATAGACTATGTATATATTATAATTATTTACATCCTTTGAGAATTTTCCCATCAGCGTTAGCTGATGATCCTTCAGTAGATTTTGAGTGACAGCAAATCTTCTCAAGTCTCCACGACTCTTTTCAGTATTCTGTTCAATCTTAATAATGCTGTAGTTTTGATAGTCTCCGCTCGTCCTCTTATTCCCATGTCCTCCAGTGTCACCATCAATCATTTGGTGACTCTAACAAGCACACCGATTACAACTGGTATAATAATTACTTTCCTGTTTCATAGTTTTTATGTTCTCTAGCAAGGTTATGATACTTATATTTCTTTTCACTTTTTTGAGTTTTACTCTGTGATTAGCCAGAACAGTAAAGTCCACTATTCGGCAGTTTCTCTCTTTTTTGTTGAATATCTCTAGGTTTGGTCGTCTGTTTGAGATTTGGTCATCCACTTGTATCACAAAATCCCTGAGAAATGTGTGCGTCTAGTATTCTATGATGGATTCTGGGTTGTGCATATGCCATTTGTCCGTATGGTCAAATTTAAATTCCTGGTACAAATCCCAATGGATCACCATACCTACCTAATCGTGTCTAGTCTTATACTCTTTTTGCACTAATTTGCTGCATTCGCTTATGTGATTTATAGTTTCGTCTTGATCACCACATAACCGACATTCACTATTTTGCAGCGTCTCATCTATTCTGGTTTTAATAGCAGAGGAACTAAGGAAGTCATGCCTTTCTCTAGGGCATTAGTCCAAATATGATCGAAATTAAACGGTTGGATTTCAGCTCACTCACTACGATGTCGTTTGCAGCTAAAAATCAAGAACATACCGAGCTTATCTTGTATAATCTTCAGTCTATTCAGTGTTAATATATCATAGAATATTAGAATGGTAATATGATGATTAAGGGCGCAACTAAGTATTCTCTCTAGTGCCATGTTAAAAGGCGGGATACCACGTGGCGTAGTGGGTAACATGCTTGACTGGCGTATCGGAGTCATCATCATCATCATCATGTCGTGCCACCGGCACGGATATCCCTGACCCTCTCTCGCCACTTCTCCCTATCGTTCATCACCGGCGGCAACATCCCGGGACAACATCCCGTATCCTCACATAACTGCTGTATGTATGTTCGAGATGGTCATCCTGCTTTTGCCCGGCCATATGTGGGGGTCCATAGGAGTACATCACTTATGAGCTCGTCCCAGCTTCTCCAGCCGTGTCCTGCATGTCTGGTTCGTCTAACTTGGATAGTTTTAATGGTTGGAGGCAGGTGGCCGTTTAGTTGGTGCCTTGTGGGGTGTTTCCACCAGGACTTGTTCAATATTGCTCTCAACATTCTTGTGTAATTGCCGTCTACCTTCTTTTCCAGCCGTTTAGTTAGCGTCCAAGTGGTGCATCCATACAGCAGTATCGATACGACTGCTGCCTGGAAGAAACTGCCTTTCATTTTATCGGTCAGGTCTGATTTCCATATGATCGAAAAACTATCGATAGCTGTCGATGCGTTCGTCAGCCGCGTGTCGATGTCTTTTTCTGTTGATGAGACGCTGCTTCCTAGGTAGGTGAATTTTTCTCGTCACTTTCGAACTAATACTCCTGTCATTCTACAAGGATGGCTTTGGCATTAAATAACCCATAAATGATCATATGCCATTAAACAGTAGAAACCGAACAAACTAAACAAATAACTCTGAAATTCACATAAAGAAAACAATCAAAATTAATTATCAAAGCTATAAAGTTTCATATACAAGTTCAAAGAGTGAAGTAGTTCTTACGTAATATAAGCTGAAGTAATGAGGAGTGATGACATGGGGAAACCACTTGTTACTACTGTTATACAAATTGAGAGTTTACTAATAGTTGTAGTAGTTTTGCTACTACTACTACTCCGACTACTACTACTGCTAGTAATAATAATAATGATAATAATAATAAGTACCTCGACCTTGCTAGAGAAATAAAAAAGCTGTGGAACATGAAAGGAACGATTGTGCCAATTGTTAATGGTGCGTTAGGTACAGTAACTAAAGGATTATTTAAAGGCCTGGAGGACTTGGAAGTTGGCGGACGGGTAGAGACTATCCAAACGACTGCATTGCTGAGGACGGCCAGAATACTGAGACGAGTCCTGGATACTTGAGGAGATTTGCTGTAACTCAAACTCCAGTGAAAACCCATCAGCTAACACTGATATGAAAAACTGTAAAGGAGTAAATAATAATAATAATAATAATAATAATGTTGGGGATAATGATGATAAAAGCGAAG